>CM051235.1:375481837-376081837 GCA_027917425.1 Gastrophryne carolinensis
GGAGGGTCCCTCTCGCGGATCCTATTTGGAGGACCCAGGGGAGGAAGGGGATGACGCCCCAGAGGAGTGTGCTGCTGGGGGGCTGGCAGGATCAAGCCTCAGCTCCTCACACTCTGACTCTGAGGAGTCTCACCAGCCAAGGGGCCACTCTCAAGTGGGGAGTCCAAGTGGGGTGGAAGGAATGGACTCTCCCACACTCCCTGAAGGAGCAGGGAGTGAGAGGGAGGAGGGTGGCCCTTTGGCTGGGGGATCTTCCGAGCAGAGTGTGAGGAGCCGAGGCTCCCCGCCTCCTCCTCAGAGCCCTCCCTGGGCTTCAAGTGGCGGATCATCCCCTGGTGAGTGCACATTTTGTCATTGTTAGTCTGTGACAGGTTTCATCTGGCCATTTGTACTTAGCCCTTGCCATTCCTCTCTAATTTGCAGGGCATCATATAGGCGGCACCTCCATGGCCTTTTGGCAACGCCTTCTCCACGGGCATAGTCATGGTAAGTGTTTGTTGTTATCCATCACATTCCCTATGTTATGACATTCCTTAAAGTGGACCAACACCCATTGTTGATTGTGCTTGGAATCTCGAAGCTTCCCTGCCCAATCACCTCCCTCACCCAGGGCCCCCCCCCCAAAAAAGCCCACAAACTCCTTACCTCATTGGGGGTGGCAGAAGCCACTGGCGCAGCCTCCTGCGTGCCCCTCTAGATGTGTGTGCGCCTGCGCTCTCTGTTTCCTAATGGGCTGCGCGTGCGCACACACTGGAGGAGTGATGTGCGGAAGGCAGCGGCGGCGGACGGTGTCTCACTCAAATTGCGGTGCTCTGCCAAAGTGGACCAAAACACAGAATAGTATCAATCCTGGGTCTTGGCCCACTTTTAACAGACACATGTTTCCTGGTCCATAGTACAAGCTGGTTTGATAATGTACATTAACATCACAAACCCCACTACAGTGCTATCCAACTGGCAACCACCCCTATGTTTCTGCCCACACCATGATGGGGGCTAGCAAATGTGTTATTTGGTTAAGTTGTTCCGGCTAACACATGTTGCACACTAGTAACATTTGACAATCAATTGCAAATTAGTCCTTAACATTGCACTGTCAAGGTTATTAGGGGTCCATGTTGCAACCATAAATAATTTACATGAACTCATGGACCAGGAAATATGCTAATGTTGGACAACATGTGTGTAACCATGCAAGCATTTGATTTTTCAGACTCCCTAACCAGATAGATGTCAAATAGTCAGGTGTCATTGGCCCACTAATTTTGCTTTTCTCTTTTGCTTTCTCCTGACAGATGTTGCTACGCAGACGGAGCCGGTGACCATCCTCCCCACCCCAGCTCCAGGGACGGCCAGCAGCATGGGCCCCCGCCACAGCTGCGATGGTGAGTACATCCCACTTCATATGCCTAAAGACTTGTGAACCCTATGTCTTATAGTCAAATCTGCAGACATTTACAATGTACCTATGTGTTAAATTAACACACATCTAGGTTACATGTGTTTGGGCAACAATCCTACATGCCTGTCTGCATGCTTGATTGTTGCCTCACATTCTTGAGTTTGCCACATAGAGACAATTTGTGGTTTAGACACAACCAAATGGGCCTGCTTAGGTCGTGACCTCTAAGATTCTGGGACAAACTAGTTTACTCGTTAGGACGTAGGCCCTGATGTTTGGCTGTGACTAAACACATAAATGTCCACACTGGGACTTATATCTTCTTTGATTCCCAAGAGTTAAGAGTAAATGTATGCTTGGGATGTGGTGGCCACATTTAAGCCAGCCACTAGTACTCATATAATGTTAACAACTAAGGGCACAGTGGACAACAATGTTAATGTGAGTGTCAGCTAATTGGACCCACTGACATTACATTGCTACATCTGTGTCTGTTGAGGTCACATTCCATTTATTAAATCTGATTTTTTTTTTAAATCTCTACAGCTTGTGAAAACCAGCATCGCAGACTGTGGCGGTCGATCCGGCGTCTTCGCCTTATGCTGCTGGCCAAGAAGAGGCGGCGGCGTCGTTAGGGTGGGGGGATGACTGGCCCCTTATTGGAGCCCCTTTGTGGGCCAATGTTGGGCCTGTTGCCCACCTTTAGAATAAAAAATTTTATATTCTGATAATTACAGTGTTGTGCCTTGTCAAGCATAGTTTAAGTGTCTACAAACCCATTTGTGTGTAAATTTTGCCATACCTTTGGAGCCATTTAATGTGTAAACCATAGTAAGCTATGGTCACAAATGTGTGGCATAAATTTGGGACTACATTTACATATGTAGATCAAGATACTCATCCCTGACTGTGTTCTTAGCTATATCTTAGGAAAAACACAATTTAGAGGTGGGTTAAATAAATCTATTTATAGAAAAAAAATATAACCACAAACAAATTAATATTCTTGGCTGGGTGGCCGGGGAGGTTGGGAGTCATTGCTAGGGGCGGTGTTGGGGGACAACAGTGCAGTAAAAAAAATAGACTGCTGTTGTATGAGCTGTTGTATCAACAACAAAGTTTGGTCCTGTCGCTGGAGAGATTGCTCCATTAGATTGCCGAGGCGACCAAGTTCCTGGTTATGTTGTTGGTTTTGGAGCAACTGGTCGATCTGGCGCTGCTGGGCCTCATTTTGTTGCTGACACATCAGCACCTGATGTTCCAACGCCGCAATGCGCTCATTAGTTCCATCACGCGGCTGTTGGCGACTGTAGTCCTCCAGCATCCGGACCCCTAGCTCATAAAAATCCTGACTGGTTGGTGCCACACCTCCTCTTGCTGTGGTTTGAGGCTAACAAAATAGAAAACCACATTTTAGTCAAACAGAACCAATGCAGCTATGCCCCTCCAAATCATTTGCCCAAACTGTAACAATACAACTTACCCTTGTTTGAGCCTCTGAAGCTTGGCCGCATGGCACTTGGGAAGAGGTCCCAGCTTGGGGTTCTGGTCCCGCCTCCTGCAAAAACGACCAAGAAAGGAAATGTGACATGTTGGTTCATCGCCTACCCACGAACATGGCAATGTGGTTATTGGTCCTCTAAATCAGCCATGTTACCTCCGTGTCGTCCGGCACAGGTAGGAGCGGGGTATCGCTGCCAGAGAGGGGCAAATCCACATCCGAGATATCCGGCAAGTTGGCATATGCTAAACAGGAAAGTCAGGTTAGTAGGTCAGTGGACAAAACTCAAATGTAACATGGATAGCCTTTCGAGCCCATACCTCCACAAAGTGCAAGATTACACACTAGCCAAAAGGTATATTAGAAACTCAGATTGCTAACATGTATGTAAGAGGAATATGAGGCAATAATTGGGCCCAATAAGATCAGACACATTGCTAAAATTACACATACCCGCAATCTCCCAGATGTCTGGAGTGGGGCCCTCACTCGAGCTTTGCCCTGGAAATTACATGTTGAAACACAAGTTGCCTGAAGAAAGTGCCACAAAAGTAGAGCCAAAATACATACTAGATCATCAAGCCAAAACAACTTACCCTCATCTCTGGCAGCCTGAACGTGAAGGGCCCTTTCCGGACAGCCACTTCCGATATTCTGGCCAACTAAAATAAACAATTAATGTCTCAAAATATTCCTCCAACTACTTGGGTGAATGTTTGTCTAAAAATATTTTTTAAAAAATGCATTGCAATCACTCCAAAAACTATTAGACTGACCCTGGGGATGGAATAAGCACTCAAAATAGGCATCTTCAAGTTGACAGAGCAAACATGTAGATTATTAGACTAACCAAATAGAACCAGTGTAACATAAACAGCATAAAGGATACATTATTTATTGCTATACACACCAACAGGGTCCTGTTGACCTGCAACATCGGAAGTGGGGTCCAAAGATGAACCAGTCACTTGGCCTACAAATAAAAAAGAGGAATGATACACATGCACTTGGGTTAAAGCGGATAAAGCAAGGTTGACACATGCACTTACCGACATCCAAAGAGTAGCTTGGCTCCTGAGGAGATGCTGGGGCCAATGGCGGGGCAGCTAGGCAAAAACAAAGCAAACATTGAGCCATTGGTAATGTGCGGCAAAAAATAAAACATGCATTAAAGTGTGTGTGAGCAGCTCATTCACTAATATTCACTAATCAAGGCCAGTGTGGCTTCCACATGTATATGCAGATATATGGCCACACATCTCTGGCTTCCAACATAGCTACACATGTTAGGGCCTTGTTAGTTAGTTGCTGTGAGGGTTAAAGTGGCCGTGAAATTAGGCCGCAGGTCCATATTATTAATCCTCAACAGTGCCCCACTCTATTGTTTGAGGTGCACCCACACCCATTTGGTCCCCAAACAACCAGCACCTAAATTAGTGTTAAATACCTTCAATGGCAGACTGGGTTAGGCTTGAGGTTGGTTGAAGGGCAGGAGTTGGTGTGTCCTCAGCCAAATCCTGGACAGCACCATGTGCACCTATGCAGAAAGCAACAGACAGGAAAGTAAAACATTTATGAGGTATAATGTACTACTTCACAGGTCCTACTGTTAGTTGGCCAGAAAGAGAAAATGCAAATCACATACATTAACATTAGCTGGTAAAAAAATGCAGAAAATATGTACCTTCAGTCCAACCTGTGGTGTCATCCCCAGGATCCACACCCTGCAGCCGAGCAAGTGGAATTTTGGCCTTCAGCATCTCCTCATACGGCCTGTAGGTACTCTTTGGAGCCTGGATGTCCACATCAAGATCGTGATTCATCTTTTTGATAAGGGCCCCTCTCAAAGTGTAGAAGCGTTTCCTGCAGGATGGGCCACTACGTGGGTGTTGAGTAGAGATGAGCGAACCGGTTCGGACGAACCGGAATTCGCTCCGAATTTCAGGAAATATTCGATTCGGCACGAACCCGAATATTTTGTGGTTCGTGCCGATCGAATTTTTCCTGAAATTAAAAAAAAAAAATGCCGGCATGGTGGGAGCCGGCCGGCGGGCCGGTAAAGCCGGCCGGCCCGCTCCCACCATGCCGGCATTTAAAAAAAAAAAAAAAAAAAAAAAAAGCATTTTTGCCGGCATGGTGGGAGCGGGCCGGCCGGCTCCGATGTCAGCGGAACCGGCCGGCCCGCTCCGCTGTCAGCGGAACCGGCCGGCCCGCTCCCACCATGCCGGCATTTCAAAAAAAAGCAAACACTTACCTGCAGGTCCGGAGCGTGGAGGCCGGCGCCGCTCTCAGCTGTCATCTGAGGGCGCGTCATCAGAGCGCCCTCTGATGACGCGCCCTCAGATGACAGCTGAGAGCGGTGCCGGCCTCCACGCTCCGGACCTGCAGGTAAGTGTTTGCTTTTTTTTGAAATGCCGGCATGGTGGGAGCGGGCCGGCCGGTTCCGCTGACAGCGGAGCGGGCCGGCCCGCTCCCACCATGCCGGCAAAAATGCTTTTTTTTTTTTTTTTTGTTTTTTAAATGCCGGCATGGTGGGAGCGGGCCGGCCGGCTTTACCGGCCCGCCGGCCGGCTCCGCTGTCAGCGGAACCGGCCGGCCCGCTCCCACCATGCCGGCATTTATGATGGGGAACTTCGTAAAAGTTCGATTCGGCCGAACCCGAATTTCTTTGTGAAATTCGGCGAATCGGCCGAATCGAACTTTTCAAAAGTTCGCTCATCTCTAGTGTTGAGCAGTGCTACTAAGCTCAACACCAATGGCATCCCACAGTTTGCTTCTTTCTTGTTTGCCTATTGACTTGCTTTGGGAGCCAAATATCAGCTCCCATTTAGCAAGGGTAAGGCGCACAAGATGATTATTCTCCACCAAATTAAATTCAGGTTCCCTCTTGGCACCTGGGCGCTTAGCCTGGGGTGCTGCACCACCTTCAGGCTGGGCCCTTTTCCGTAAGGGAGGTCTACGCACAGCACCCACCACACTCCTACTTGGGCCTGCTGTGGCCGGCAGATGTCCTGAATTTGGCTCCATCCTGTAGCTGCACACACACACCAATACACAACCAACAAGCACGCATGCAGACTACAGAATGGCATCGCACTCTCTTTGGATTGGCCAGGTTTTATGTGCTCTAAAAGCCAATCACAAACCAGTCCACTTAATAGATTCACACATACTGGCCAGGTGCTTGCAGCCACACCTCCACTGCACTGACTGAAGCATGTGTGTTAGCCAATTAACTAATTACAGACCTCATTAACCAAACAACACACAACCAAATACAACAATGTACTCATGTATATTAAACACTTGTGACATGTGGCTATCCTAACGGCTATTTAAATAAACAGCAGCTTACCTTTCATTGGCCCACCACTGAATTTTCAGCCATATCCGTTAATGCACGCAAGTTTCGGCTCACGTACGGTAGTAGCGCTACTAGCGTGCGCGTGCGCACTCCATTTCACGCACACCTGGGTCAGCTAATTGGCGCCCGGAAATAGCAGAGCAACGCAAAAGGCGGCAAAGCGGACCTGTCCTTTTTGAAAGTGAAGTATAAATGGAAGGATTTTGAAAGCTTCTGGTATTGTTACACTGTGGCAAAGGCTGTGGTGTGGTGCTTGTTTCCCTTAGCTCATTTGAGTGTCTGTCTGGGTTTGGTCCTCACTCTCTGTGGCTTGTTGGGTGATTTCTGACATCAGTGCTGTTTCTTTAGGAGATTGATTTTGTTGGCATATGCAAATATTGTGGAGCATACAGCAAGTGAGGCTTGATTTTGGGGCCTTTTGTGGGCTGTGCAGCAACTCCCCTCTTGGTTGTGCCTAACTTAGAAAGCTGTTTTTCAGCAGGCTGGTGGTTTGGACCACTATACTTCTGGTTTTGTGGTGAGCTGCATTGTAGTGAGTGTGTGAGGAGTGTGATTGTTTGTGTGTGTGGTGTGTTTGTGGTTTTTGTTTTTGTTTGTTTGATTTTGTATATCTGTTGAGTGTGTGTGTGATGGATAAGAGGGTGATGTATGGTGTCTGGGTGGATGGATGTATGCTTATGCTGGAAGAGCAGGAGGACAGGGAGCGGGGTGTTGTGAGGCTTAGGGCACCCCGCTCCTTTGGAATCCGCCTTTCAGTATGGGACTTAAGTGACGAGCAGATCAGGAGCCGCTTCCGTCTGAATCGTGCTGCACTACAGTCCCTATATGATCAGATTAAGCACAAAATCGAGCCATCCACCAAACGCACTCAATCCATTCCAGGCATAGTACGCCTGTGTGCCACTCTGAATATTTTGGCACGAGGGACCTTCCAGGCAACCTCTGCCCTCCTCAGCGGGATCAGCCAGGCTACTATGAGCCGCATATTTTTTCTTTTTTTAATTCTTTATTTGTCAGTTTAAAGCAAACAATACAGCAGCTGTAAAATCAACTAACAATGCTTGTCAGTGCATATTTCTGTACTAAGTATCGTACAATAAAGACTCTTAATAGTTTGTACACAATATGTGGTTACTCGATCACAAACGAAACCCCAGACCAATCTGGGGGCATCAAGCTAAAGCAGAACTATAACTAATGACTAGAGGGAGGGGGGGGGCGGGATGGGGTGGGTGTCGTGCGGACCTCTGGGTCTCTGCTAGGATGGCCTTGCATTCGTCTGACTCAGAGAATTTGAGCCACTCATACCAGGTGGCCGTGAACTGCTCAAATCTATTCTCTCTGGACAGAATTATACTCTCGATGCGCATGAGTTCATTAATCTTTAGTATCCACATTGCTAATGAGGGGGGTTCCAACTTTTTCCATGCTAGGGGTATACACGCCTTGGCTGCGTTAAGCATATGACACAATATAGACTTCTTATAAACTTTCAACGGGGTGTCCGAAAGATGTAGGAGACAGGTAGCTGGGTTGTCGGGTATGCTTGTTTCGGATATTCTACCAACCACCTCCCTCACTGCGTCCCAAAAAGGTTTGAGTTTGGGACAACTCCAGAAGATATGTAGCATGTCCCCTCCCGCCACCCCACACCTCCAGCACTCCGCGGGTATCTCAGAGTGCCATTTGTTGAGCAATGCCGGCACTCTGTACCAGCGCGTGAGAATCTTATAATTGCACTCCTGTATTTTGGTGCAAATGGAGGTCTTGTGCGGGGCGGCAAGGAGCCTCCTACGCTGCCGCTCTGTAAAGTTGTGATCCAGGTCCTCTTCCCACTTCCCAAGGAAGGGAAGCCCCTCATCCCCAGAAGGAGATGTCAATAGTTTATGTATGTAGGAGAGTGTATGTTTGGTTGCATCTAAGCTGGAGCAGAGCCCCTCAAAAGGAGTGGTGTGCCTCATTGCCCCTTTGAATTCTCGGCAGGAGTGAAGAAAGTGCAAGAGCTGGGTTTGCTGCCAGCCAGTCCATGCCGGCAAACCTTTCTCCTGTGTGAGGACGTCCAAATCGCACCAACCCTCTCCTATCCAAAAATGCTTTGCCCTGCAAACGCCCATCTTCATCCACGTACTGGGCGAGGGTCCCTTACATCCCGGGGGGAAACTTGGGTTTCCAAGTATTGGATACAGTGGGGAGGGAGCCGGGGATACATCCGGGTGTTCCATGTGTTTCTGGCAGATTTTTAATGTGACCCCTACAGTGGGGTGCTTCATTGCTTGTTCATTGCCTCTCCCATCCAGCCAGATTATGTTGGCAAGGGGAGCCGCTGAGAACTCCTGCTCCAGACATACCCATTGTTTGTGCCCCCCATGCAGGCACCAGTCCACTGCTCTACTCAGATGCACCGCTGCATGGTAAATGACCGGGTCAGGGAAACCAAGCCCCCCATTCTCCTTAGACCTGGCTAGTACTTTCCTATTTAGCCTTGGTTTCTTTCCACCCCAAACAAATCTGACAAAGAGAGCTCTTACTTTCTGAAGGAAGGTCTGAGGGACCAGGACTGGGAGTGTCTGCAGATGAGCCGCATATTAATCCAGGTAGTTCTGGCGATTTGTGATTTGATCCCAATTTACATCAAGTTTCCTGAGGATGAGGAGGAGGTTGCCAAAATAAAACATGCTTTCTATCTAATGGGAGGGATCCCGAATGTGCTAGGGTGCGTTGATGGTACACATATCCCTTTCCGCCCTCCCCGTGTACAGGAGCTGTATTACCGAAACAGAAAACAATTTCATTCCTTAAACATCATGGTGGTCTGTGACCATGAAATGAAGCTGCGGGCGGTGAGATCGGGGTTCCCCGGCTCATGCCACGATTCTTACGTCTTGCAGCGGACAGTCCTGTGCCGGAAGTTTGAGAACAACGAAATGCCAGCTGGCTGGCTACTGGGTAAATAATTAACCATGTCAAAGTATTTTGCCTAAAATATGTGGCCTAGTAAGCCAAATTATTAAAAATGAAAACAAAAACATGTACTAGTACTAATTGCTGTCTCTCTCCTTGTGTTTTTTCAACAGCAGATAAGGGATATGGGCAGAGAACGTGGGTGCTGACTCCGGTCAGGAGCCCACAGACCTCTGCCCATGAACGCTACAATGCAGCACACCGCAAGACCCGAAGCATTGTGGAAAGAACCATCGGCCTGCTGAAAGCACGCTTTCTATGTTTGGCACGCCCAGGAGGAGAGATGCTGTACAGTCCACAGAAGGTCTCCAAGATCATCCTCGCCTGCTGTGTGCTCCACAATATATGTATATGCCACAGAATTCAATCCCCTGAAGAGACAGCACTGGTGCCCGAAATCCCCAACTTGCCCGCAGAAAGAAGTGAGGACACCCAGACTGGCGATGAGCTAAGGGAAAGGATGATCACTTCCTTTTTTGCGGTAAGCTAACTACCCTTCACTCTAATCCAAGTACTGCACTACCGGGAAAATTTATTTGACCTCCCATCATAATTAGGCAAAAACCACTCTAAGGGGGTGTGTAAGATGACCAAAACCACTATAAGGGGGGTGTAAGATGACCCAAACCACTCTAAGGGGGTGTGTAAGATGACCCAAACCACTATAAGGGGGGTGTAAGATGACCCAAACCACTATAAGGGGGGTGTAAGATGACCAAAACCACTATAAGGGGGGTGTAAGATGACCAAAACCACTATAAGGGGGGTGTAAGATGACCAAAACCACTATAAGGGGGGTGTAAGATGACCAAAACCACTATAAGGGGGGTGTAAGATGACCCAAACCACTATAAGGGAGGTGTAAGATGACCCAAACCACTATAAGGGGGGTGTAAGATGACCAAAACCACTATAAGGGGGGTGTAAGATGACCAAAACCACTATAAGGGGTGTGTAAGATGACCCAAACCACTATAAGGGGGGTATAAGATGACCCACACCACTATAAGGGGGGTGTAAGATGACCCAAACCACTATAAGGGAGGTGTAAGATGACCCAAACCACTATAAGGGGGGTGTAAGATGACCCAAACCATTATAAGGGGGGTGTAAGATGACCCAAACCACTATAAGGGGGGTGTAAGATGTCCAAAACCACTATAAGGGGGGGTGGAAGCTGAACAACATAACAATTAGGGTTGTTGTGCAAGTTGGACCCAAATGTTGGTTACCAATTAATGCAATATTTTTTAACAGCGAAAAAGCCAATTTAAATATATATACTAACTGCACTTTTTAATCTTTTTCAGGCACCCCGAGATGCAGCATGACAGGCGTTTTGATTTGCTTGAACATTTAAGTTAATTTTCTTTACTTTTCCAAACAAAATAAAAAAAAACAAAAGAAACATGTTGCAATGTGTTTAATTCTGAAGGTACTTGATTTCAAGCCCACAGCAAAGCAAAGCGCAGGCGCTGTGTTGAATAGCGTGGTCAAACTGACAGCGCCTACAAAGCTGAGCTCCAACATCATATTCAGCAATGTAGGCGTTGTTCCCAACAACGCCAGGTAGCGACTGAGGAGGCCTGCTATAGCGAATCGCTACCGCCCGCGGCGTACGCTAGCGGCGCTCATAGCGCCATACTTCAGTCGCTCATCTGTCGCTACCTGGCGCTATTAATGAATCGGCCTCCCCGTCTTCCTTTCTCTTTCGTGCCATCTCTCTTTTTTTCCACATTCCCTTCTTTCTCACGTTCTTTTCCACTGTACCTCCTTGCACCTTCCCGCCATCTCTCCTTTTCACATTCTTTTTATGTTCCTTCTGTATGTCCTCTTCTCATTTAACCTTCCCTCATCTCTCTTTTTCTCTTTTCTACACTCCCTCCTTCTCTTTTACATCCACTTCCATATCTCTCACATTTCACCTTCTTTATTTAATCTTCTCACTTTACATTCCATCCTTTCCCACTCACTTTTTGTCACATTTCCTCTTTCTTTCATTTCTTTTTTTGACATTCTGCCTATCCCCTTCTCTTTGCCTTCTATATGTCTTCCTCTCCTTTTTCCTTCCCTCCATCTACCTCTTTTTCACATTCCCTCCTTCCCTCTTTCTTTTTAGCATTCCATCTTCTCATTTATATCTTCCTGCTTTTTCTCTTTTCTCACATTCTTTTCATGTCTCTCTCTTTTTCCCTTCTCTGTGTCATCCTCTCTTTTATCCTTCCTTGTCTCTCTTTCTCTTTTGCACATTCCCTTACTCTTTATCTCTTCTACATACTCTTTTTTACATCTTCCTACAGTCTCTCTTTTACATATTTCATCCATCCCCTTCTCTATTTATTTCCTCTATATCAGCTTCCATTTTCCCTCCTCTCTCTGTTTTTTCACATTCTTTTTTTCATTATCTA
Source organism: Gastrophryne carolinensis (assembly GCA_027917425.1). Classification (NCBI taxonomy): domain Eukaryota; kingdom Metazoa; phylum Chordata; class Amphibia; order Anura; family Microhylidae; genus Gastrophryne; species Gastrophryne carolinensis. Next base: position 375,493,474 of record CM051235.1, read on the forward strand.
TTTTTCACATTTCCTCATATCTCTTTTCAGCATTCAGCATTTCAGCATGTCTTTTTTACATTCCCTCTTTTTCTCTTTCTTTTCCACATTCTTTCCTTCCATGTTTTGTGTATGAAAGGACTCTATCCTCTCCAGAGTGACTAGAGAGTGTATTTAAAAAAAATCTATTAATCAAAAACACAAAACTAGGGGCAAATGCCTATATTTTTTTATTCTTCCACAGTGTGAGAAAGTTCACAGCTTGGGAAAAACAAAAAGGAAGAGTGAGCCAAAACATAGAGAGAAAGCATTAAAATGAGAGGCAGGGACAAGATTATTCTAAGAGCACGAAAATGACAAGTAGAGCACCGAAGAGCAGGCAAAGTCTGGGGAGGGCTAGTGAAAAAGCTGACAAAGGACAGAGAGAGAATGCACAAAATCAGGCACAGTTCAGAGGAAGCACAGGCACAGGAGAGCAATAAGCAAACAAAGGACAAGGGCAGCGCAGAAGGGCAGACAAAGAACAGAGGACATGGGCAAGAGTAGAAATACTATAGAGGGGTATGCAAAGGAGCCTTGAGGTGGCATCAGTATGAAGACACCATATATTGCCTGAAAGACACACCCTGGAGTTGGCAGCAGCATGAGGAGCCCATATATTGCCTGAAAGTTACACTGGCAAATGATAAAAAAAATCACGCAAAATAGCACATAAAGTACAACTAAAGGTACAGAGAAAGTGTGTGCATAAGAGCAGGAAAAGGACTAGAAAATATCAGACAAAAGATGGAAAAAGCATGTGAAGGGGAGCCAAGGGACAGAAAAAGTACACGCAAAAGCAGGCAACGGACAGAGAGAACACATGTGCAAAATCTGGAAGGACAGAAAATTCAGTGTGCAGACACTAACTTTGGCCCATAGTGCATGAGCACTAAGTTCAGATTGCAGAGCATGCGTGCATATTTGCTAAATACTGCTCACATTGCAATCTGCTTCTTGGTCCAGTGTATTCCGAGAATACCTGTGTAGGACCCTTTACATAAAAAAGTCTTATCTGCTGACAGCATCTGTGCAAGATCCTATAAAGTTTTGCCAACCTCTTCCTGGATGTAGATTACACTACCTGTTACCTGCCCACAACCATTGGATTTGGATTTTAATATACACTCCTTTGCAGCCTGCTTATGACCTTTGGATTTGGACTTTGACTAAGCGTGTTATCTCCAACCTTTGACCTTGGCTTTTGTACTTCACTCCTGCATTTGTTCCGCTCAGCTATCCAAAATATGGAATCACTGATTGTCTGCTCAGGCCCTTGATTTCCCAGTGACACGACCTTGGACTTCCTGAAACTGTGTTTCACTTATTCATATAGAACTCAACAATATCAGATGCCCATAAAGACTAACATCGTGATTGATATAGCACTCTTTACTGCTAAGATGTGTGTCCTCCTAAAGTTGAAATAACACAGCTGCCCCTAACTAAAGATTTTGGTTAAAATAACTAACAAATATGATCAGGACAGAAATAAGTCTCATCAATAATTCCAAAGAAAAAAAGCTTAGCACTTATTTTGGAATCTTTAAATAACATTGGAAGAGGTATCACAACTACCATGGCTACAACTTAGGGAAAGGGGAAGAAGAAAAGGAAAACAGAGAGAAATGGAAGAAATAACTGGTGTTAATTTTGTTTTACAAAAAATCAGGTATGGCCAACATTGACAAAAATTCAGCTAATAATCTGTTTTGGCCCAAACATACTGAACTGGCAAAATGCTAGCGTCTATAGCACTGCAGGGACAGATTATTGCCATGGGATTTTATGCAGGAAAGAAATCAATGTGCATGCATTGATTACTTTGTGCAATGAACAGATAACTTTGCATGCACAGAGATGTCCACAACAGGCCCTTGTTTCCAATTTGCATATGGGGGATATTTTACATGCAATGTGCGGACCGGTGTACTTGTGCAAATGCCCCTTAATAGGAAGCTCCCTAGGATTGCTCCTAGTTTCTAGTGAATTTTTCTTCATTGCCTGACCGCTGCTTTGGATACACAACTATTAACTTTTCTGTCTGCCTCTTGACCTCTGGTTTAGACTTAGAGGCCGATTCATTAATTGCGCCAGGTAGCGACAGATGAGCGACAGTAGCGGTATTTTCACAGCGCCCGCTAGTATTCGCTGTGCTTGGCCATTGTTCGGTTGTTGACAGCGACTCAGTCGGTGTGCGGTAATGTTGAATACGGGGTTAGGAGTCGCTGTTTGACAGGTTCCGCGCTGTATGGGAGCGCATGACAGCGAATGGCCATAGCGAACGGCTCCCAGCATATTCATTAACAAATCACGCTCAAAAAATTCTCGCGCTGTGAAATGCTTGTTTAAACCCCAGAGCACTGGCGGCGGTGGGTTAAAAGTAGTTTTTTAACCCGCAAACAACCATATTTTTGGAAAAAAAAAAAAAGTTTTTCAAAACATTTTGTAATATGAATACATTAATATCAGACCTGTAATATCAATTCTGCACAATTTTTTTTTATTTTTTTTTACCTTAAAAAAAATATCTAACATTGCAGAAGTGGTCACAGAATTTTTGACATTTAAAAAAAAAAACAAAAAAAAAAAAAAAACAATAGCAATTAATTAACAATATTTAAAGATTGCTCCATTGAAATGCATTGGAGAGCGCCAGGTAGCGAGAGGTCATACCTGTCGCTGTTCAAGGTCGCTCGCTGGCGCTGTGGGGTGAGGCTGGAATAATGATGAATGATTCGCTATCTGACGCTCTGTCAGTCGCTAAGCAGGATCGGCTTGATAAATGTGTGATTGCGGAGGGGAGCTGGCATTCTCGTGGCGGTGACCGTTCACTCACCATTCGCTACCTGGCGCTATCCCTTGTTAAATAAGGGCCTAAGTTTGAATCTAGCCACCCATGACTTTTATGCTTCTATGCTTAAAGACCCGATCATGCTCTCTTCTGCCTATCCACCTCCTATCAGTCAGCTGGTGCCAGGGAATCACTGCCTGTCTATCCTGACCCTCTATTCCCCAGTTGCATACGCTAGTGCTTCTCTGCAGGCCAGCCTATCTTACCTTGCAATGGTCTATAGTGTAGACAATGGGTAATCTTCAATTTCAGGTAGAGTGATCATCCATTACAGAAATCAGATCTTGGCTCCCTGCAATCAGGAGTCCGCCACTGACCAGGCGTGATAATCATGAGCACATGGACACTCTTTACTCATTAGCATTGTAGCTTTATCATTGTATAGACAGTAGGTATGCCAACAGACACGATGCTGAGGCTAAAAGCATTAAGAACAAAACATGGGCTGGGGTTTCCTGTCTGGAGGTACAGAAGAGCTTGAACGAGACTAGGGAGGCAGGTATTGGATGAGTTAGAAGATGTGGCCCAGCCCTAAGCAGTGCAGGCCACCAGAATTTCTGTCTCTGCCTTTAGGCTGCAGCAGAAAAGTAGTCAAAAACAGTTTACTGTACATTTAAGTAGCTTAAAAGGCTGATTGCAGGACCCAGACCAAAATGAGACACAAGACTCTTCTCTAGCAGGGAAACTAACTAACAAAGCACAGCGCACTGCAGGCAATCTAGGAACCCTTGTATTACCCTGATGATGGTCCTAGGTCAGTGCCTGGAGACCTCCAGAGGATGCCAGGATGCTTTGGTGGGCCTAGACACCTAGACATCCTAGAAATTGATTTTCATGGTTCTCTTGCAGTTTATATCAGAGAACATGAAATTCTAGGGCAGCAATGTAAATAGTAAACACAAACTGTATCTCCGGTATGACTCACAAGGATCTTTCCAGACAGAGCTAATGTAAGCAGATGACGGGTCTCATAATTACCGTGAAAAATTGCTGCGGAAGAAAGTTAACAAAAGAATGAACATTTACAGAAGTCCATAATTTATTTTTCTGTTCAAAGCAGAGTTAGATGTAAATTACACCACACGTAGGAAAATTACTGCCGGTGCTTTCAGCACAAGAAGTCCTGAAGGGCCCCCAACCAAGCATGTTTTCATCACTACCAGGTGGAGCACATCTGCATCAGTTAGCTAACTCTAGGAGGTCTATTCACAGAAGACTGAAAGTTTCCACACTCTTCGCTGTTGCTTATTTTACTTCTCCTGCCATTGTAAGCACCCAGTAAAATAAAAGAGACAAAAGTGGGGGACATTTTAGTAACTTTTGAAAAAAATGTAAGAATTAGTTTACATAATTAAAATGTTTGTACGACAATCTAACAATGTTGTACTATGTGATCTTCTATTACTTATATATAAATAAGGGGTAGGCATCAAGACTAATTTTATTTGGTAGACCCAAAGAATGATTAGCTCTTGTAGGTCCTAAGAATGATTTCCTCATATGGACCTCCAGAATAATTTCCTCTGGTTGGCCCCAAGGATGACTTTCTCTGGATGGCCCCAAGAACGATTTCCTCTGGTGGGTCCCAAGAATGATTTCCTCTGGTGGCCTCAAGAAATACTTCCTCTGGTGGGCACCAAGAATGAATTCCTCTGGTGTCCCAAATAATAAAATGGTCTGATAGGTCCCAAGAATGATTTCCTTTGGTGGGCTCCAAGCATTTTCTCTTGGCAGTCTCAGGAATAAATTCCTTTGTCCTGCCCCAAGAATATTTTTTTCTGGTGGGCTCCAAGAATTATTTCCTCTGGTGCATGATTTCCCCTGGTGGGCCCCAACAATGATTTTCTCGGGTGACCCTCAAGAATGATTTCCTCTGGTGGGCTTAAGCATGATTTCCTCTGGTGGGCTCCAAGAATACTTTCCTCTGGTGGGCCCCAAGAATGATTTCTTCTGGTAGGCCCCAAGAACGGTTTTATCTGGCGCTCACCAAGAATGATTTTCTTTGGTGGGCCCATGGTACTCCAGTCTAACACAAATCATGCTCCTACCTATCATCCTTCTCCACTTTTCCACTACAGAGTAAAAAGGTGAAAGTCATATTCTGGCAATCGATCTATAGCCTATGTGTAGGAAATTACTGCCAGAAAGTATTTTTATGTTAGCAATAGCATTTCAAGTTTTCATATCTTCATTCTGACCTTGCTTCAGATATTAGACATTATGAATTCTGCCTCAAAATCCTGGATTATTTTTCTTTGTTTTAGGGACTAAATTTCAATTACTAAATCCCGCTTGCTATGACTACTTCAATTCTATGCATTCCAGGTTTGTTCGCATTGCCCAATCCATGCTGATGACAATGATTCCTATAATATATCAGTTTCCACTTCCCATTAGGTGAAACTTAGAACCTCAAACCGAGAGACATCTGCCAAAGCAAGACCAACTCTACCTTCAGGGGCCTAACTGAAGATCAGACCCACCTTAGACACTTGGTCTTAGGTTATCAAGCATTCATTCCCGGGGAGGCCATCATAATCAACATCTTAGCTTCCCCAGATTGCCCTCATCTTGCCCCAGATGTTGGAAGAACATTACCTGCTAGAACTCTATGATCTTTGTCAATAATCTCTGAGAGCTTTGTCATGTCTGGGTACACCTCCCAACAAAAAGAGTGTATGATTAAACCAACAGACTTTTTAATATAACAATTGTTTACAGAAAACATTGGCAAACAGTCCGTGGTACATGTGTGGTAAATAATGGTCCAAATACAATGGTCAAATGCTGGAAAGTCTTGTGTTGGCATGGGGATTTCAGGTTTTTAGGTCTTTGTTCTGACCTGGCTTAAAAATTTGACGCTCCAATATTATACATTTAAGTTTTCTTTGTATTGCTGACTGGTCAAAACCAACCTTTAGGGGCCCAAACTGGAGAAAATTAGACCATCTTTTCATTCTGTCTTAGGCCGCCCAGAACTACCTCCTTTCTAGGCCATGGTATTGAAGCCCCAGTCTTCCCCCATGTTTCCCTTATCTTGCCTCAGAAGAAGGAACATACAGTGGAGTTGCACCAGAGGACTTAACAATTTTTCAGAGCTTTGTTGTTCCTAGAAACAACAATAAACTTTTATGATCAAACTAATATATGTTTTAAATAAAAATAAACATTATCAATCAGTCAATGGCACTTAATCAAACCGCACCTAGGAGGTGAATTTAGAAACCTCAGTTTCTAAGATGCCTGCCATAGCAGAATTACCTCTGCCTTCTGAAGAACATCAGTGCCTTAGTTGATGGTCTAATGGTTGGACCATCATATTTAACCCCTTAGCCTCCTAAGACTGCCCTAACTAAGTGCCAAAAAGGAACAAAAACATCCAATGGAACTGCAAGTTCCTACAAGAGGTCCTCTGAGAGATCCTAGAAATGTTTCTGAACAAAATACATGTATGATCGAATAGTCTGGCTTTTTCAAATAAAATAGTTGTTTACAAAAACATTGATAATAAGGTCAGTATTGTGTATCTGGTGGCCCTTTAATATTCAATGTATCATTTACACAGAGCGATTATCGAACAAGAATCAATAAAGCGACCGCAATTAAGTGATAATCACTGTGGAAACAGCCATCCTGAAATGAACTCGCCTGTTGTATTGTTTTGGCTGATCAAAACTTTCTCATTCATCGCTTGATCATTGGAGATTAACCAACAAACTTTGGCATCTATTCATTAAGCAAATTGACAATGTATATGGACAATGTATCTGCTCTTGTATATTCAGCATAAGTCTACATGGCCAGTCCTGCAGTCTGTGAAGTGATCATGAGCCGGCTATATCCATCCAAGTGCAGCATTTGTATCCTCAACAGCAGTTATTGACCAGCTAATAATACACTGTGTAGATCCTAATCAGCAGAAAAGAGGCATCTTTACTAATCAGCCAGTGATTTTATGCCCCTCTCTAACCGGACTGAGCTCTGCTCACCAACACTCTTTTCCAGGAAAAATTGAAAGGAGACAGCACTTATGGATTATTCAATCATCAGTGTTTGCGCAGCTCTGAAAAACAGACATTTTAATAAGAGATACAGTACATAGCCTTGGAGGAATCTGTAGGAAGTGCAGGACACCAAGAGGAATATGTAGAAAGCCTGTTAGTGCAGGACACTTTAGAAAGCCCAGACACCAGGAGGATCCCAGTGGAAGCCTGAAAAGCCTTTATATGAAGCACAGATGGGATCTGTAGGTTGCCCAGTAGGAATGTGTAGGAAGCCCAGGTTTTGGTGAGAAGCCTGGAGGTCCAAAAGAAACCTATAGCATTTCCAGGAGTCTTGGAGCAATCTGTAGGAGAGCACAGAAGGGCTTTATAGGAAGCCTGGGCACCCAGGATAAATCTGTAGATTATCAGGAGCCCAGAATAAATCTACATGATGTCTGGGAGCTCAGAAATGATCTCTAGGAAATTGTGGGAACCCAGGACAGATCTATTGGCAGTCTGGAAACCCAGGAGGGGACTGTTGGAAGCCTAGGAGCAGGGCCGGTTGTATACTGGGCAAAGTTAACAGTGGAGCCCCAAATTCTAAAACTATGCCTTCATTTACTCTGTGCCCAGTCCCTACCATCCTCCCCACTATGTGCCCAAACTTAGCAGTCTTGGTACACAGTACATGTCAGTGCCTCCCGGTCAACGATATTCCAGTGTAAACCCGGCCCCATACATTCGCTATACCCACTAACCGAAGTGAGTAGCCACATATTTAACCAGTTTCCAGTAACATATTCACCACTTTTACCCACCCTTCCCAGAAAGCCACTATGTGATGCTGTATTAAAATCCCCATACTCTTTGGCCGGCACAGCCCCAATGGAAAATGTGAAAAGTCCACCTCCAATGGAATTTTTGTCGGTGTATATTTTTTATGCAATTTTTTGGCCAAAAGGATGTCCTCAAGGTACTGAACTTTTGTTATAAATGCTATGTCAGAAAATGTGTATCTTATGGAAGCAGTTTTCACTACCTGCAATCTGTTGCCATTGACAACGTACACGGGGAGGCCGATTCATTAATAGCGCCAGGTAGCGACAGATGAGCGCCAGTAGCATGATTTTCACAGCGCCAGCTAGTATTCGCTGTGCTTGGCCGGGGTTTGCTTGTTGACAGCGACTCAGTCGGTGTGCGGTAATGTTGAATACGGGGTTAGGGGTCGATGTTTCACAGGTTCCGCGTTGTATGGGTGCGCCTGACAGCGAATGGCCAGAGCGAACGGCTTGCTGCAGATTCATTAACAAATCACGCTCAAAAATTTCTCGCGCTGTGAATTCCTTGTTTAAACCCCAGAGCGCTGGCGGCGATGTGTGTAAAGTAGTTTTTAACCCCCAAACAACCATTTTTTTTTAATGTAAAAATTATACAAGTTTTTCTAAACATTTAGTAATATGAATACGTTAATATCAGACCTGTAATATCAATTCTGCACAATTTTAATTTTTTTTTTTTTTTTTACTTAAAAAAAAACCTAACATTGCAGAAGTGGTCACAGAATTTTGGACATTAAAAAAAACAAAAAAAACATTATTAGCAATTAATTATGATTATTTAAAGATTGCTCCATTGAAATGCATTGGACAAGTCATTCAACATCTGTGTGTAAACCTACAATCCCAGAACTTGCATTCCCAGCTCCTCAAACCCAGTCCAACCTCCTCCAAATGTTCAGCTATATCATTGGTGGCTGAAGGCTCGCTCTCACACACCCTCTTTGCATGCACTGGCTGCTGAATATTGGGTGAGGAGTCGCTATTTGACAGATTCCACGCTGTATGGGAGCGCATGATAGCGACTGGTCAGAGCGACCGGCTTCCACCAAATTCATTAACAAATCACACTCAAAAAATTATTGCGCTGTAAAATGCATGTTTAAACCCCAGAGCGCTGGCGGCGATGGGTTAAAAGTAGTTTTTTAACCCCCAAACCACCATATTTTTGGAAACCAAAAAAAACAAGTTTTAAAAATAATTTTGTAATATGAATACATTAATATCAGACCTGTAATATCAATTCTGTACATTTTTTTAAAATGGCAGAAGTGGTCACAGAATGTTTCACATTTAAAAAAAAAAAAAAAAATATTAACAATTAATTATGAATATTTAAAGATTGTTCCATTGAAATGCATTGGAGAGCGCCAGGTAGCGAGAGGTCATACCTGTCGCTGTTCAAGGTCGGACGCTGGCACTGTGGGCTGAGGCTGGAATAATGATGAATGAGTCGCTATATGGCGCTATCTCAGTCGCTAAGCAGGATTGGCTTGATAAATGTGTGATTGTGGTGGGGAGTCGGCGTTCTCGTGGCGGGGCCCGTCATTACCGGCCGCTCACCAGTCGCTACCTGTCACTATCCCTTGTTAAATAAGGGCCTAAATGTAGTAGAGCATGGCAACCGGCTGCCTGCCCACTTCTGCACCATGGGATTGCAGGACAGGTGAGTATCTGTGGGAAAACACATAGTGGGCCATGCCAAATGGTGATGCCCTGCCAGAGAGGAAAAATATCCGGGAGAGTGAAAATCCTGGATGCAGTTCCTTTTAAAGAGGAACAAAACCTGTGATTTTAACTGTCCAGTTCGCCTGTAACAGCTTACCTTACCGGTCCAACAACACTTGCAACACTAGTCGAATCAGAGCAGTTTGATGTGCCTATGTCATTCAGCAAATGTTAAATGACTTAGACACAGCAAACACCTTTGGTTGTACACAAGTGCTGTTGGACAGAGAAAAAGGAAGCTGTTACAGATGAACTGTGTGGTTTCACACAGCGGAGCATCCCGATTTAGGGTACCTTGGGGGAAAATGCCAGGTGCCAGCCCTGGAAACTTAGATTCCAAGGCAGGCCATGCTGTGTTTTGGTCCACTTTAAAGAAGATAAACCACTAGACTAGGGTTTATATAACTCTATGGCCATTGGTCTTTCTTTTTTAGAGAGTCCCAATATGGGAAGCCCCAATGTGTGAATGCCCGGGGACTTTCTGTGAGCCTCACATTTCTAGCAATCCAGTGGCACATGTGCAAGATACAGAGTCATCCCTGACATCCCTCTGGCTAATGGGCACTTCCATACTGGGAATTCTTGCCACTCCCCATCATTTCAGCTTACTATGTTGCTCATCAATATGCATGACATAGTAAGGTGATTGGAGTAAAGCTTGCACATGCATACCCCCCAAGTATCCCGATTTGTCCGCGACTTTCACGGGAAGCCCCCCATGTCCCACGGTCCCGCCCCTTTAAGAAATGTCCCGGCTGCCACCCCCCGCTGTGGAGCGGTGTGCCCGGGGCTTCGGTTAGTAATGTGCTGTGGTTTGTGGAGGCCCAATCACGGCTGGGCCAATGATGGAGGAGTGGGCGGGGCACAATTATGCTGTGGCCGGGCTCTGTACTGAAGATAGGATGGCTGGAGAGGAAGGGGGAAGATAAGGTAAAAATCAGCCGCCCGGGACTTTCCTTTAAATCATGTTAGGCTGTCCGAGTGATTGACCTCTACCCCCCCCCCCCCCTTCCCCTGTCAGTTCCTGCACAGGGGAGGGGGCTTGCCAAGTGAGGCTGTTCTCTTTTTCTCTCTCTCTCTTTCTTCCTGCTTTAATTTTTTTAACTATCTTATTTTATTTGTCCATTCCTTCATTCTTTTTCTCTTCCTCTATCTTTCTCCCTCTGTACCTTTCTCGCTTCTCTTTCTATTTTTCTTCCCTGCCTCTCTTTCTCTCTCTCCACCACGCTTTATTCTATCTTGTTCTCAACTTTCCTTCTCTCTTTCTCTTTTGTTCTCTTTCCTTCATCCTTTCCCTCACTCCTTACTTTAACACTTCCCTTCCCTCTCTCCCATCCTTTCTGCATTTCCTCTTTCTTTTTTCTTCTCCCACTCCTTCCTTCCATCCTCTCTTTTTCTCACCTTTTCTTTCTTCCTTACATTCTTCCCTTTCCACCTTTCACTCTCTCTCTACTGCCTTCTTCCTTTCTTTTGTTCTTTCACTCCCCCCCTTCCTCTTTCTTATTCTCTGTCCTTGCTCTTCTCTCTCTCCCTTTCTTCAGTTCTCACTTCCTTCTCTCCCTCCTTCCTATTCCTCCCTGTTTCTTTTCTTACTGCAATCCTCCTCTCCTCTTTCCACCCCATCTTCTTCCCGTCTCTTTACTCTTTCTCTCTTTATTTCTTTCTCACTCCCCCTCCCCCTCCCCTCTTTCTTTCCCTTCTTTCACTCACTATTGCTATACATTCTCTCTCTTTTTTCATTACCTCTCCCACTTCTGTTTTCCCTCTCTTCCTTGCTTCACTCACTTCCTTTCTCTATTTCTCACCTTCTTTTTTCTCACCTTTTCTTTCTTTACTCTTCTTCCCAACCTCCTTTCTCCTTTTTTTCCTCTTACTTTCTTTTTCCCTCTCTCTCTTTCTTCCTCCTTTTTCTTGTCTTTCTCCCTCTTCTCACACTATCACACTATTGTATGCATGTGTGCGCGGAGGTGTGCCAGTTTTATTATTATCATTATGTAATTCTTAGGTGGTGTTTACCTTTATGGGCATGACTAGGGGGCGTGGCTAGGGTGTGGCTTAATGGTAACAAAAATGCCACATTTGTCCCTCTTTCTTGCTTTCAAAAGTTGGAAGGTGTGCACATGCGCTGTGGGATCAGCGTCTTTCTCTGGAAGTTTCACACAGAACAGCATCCTTATTCTGAAATGTGAAACAAGCCCGACCTGGGGAAATTTGAATGACGATTTTGTTCCTCTTTAAAGATGAACAACAACACACACACACAGATACCTTGCCACTGTTGGCCCAGCTGCTAACACATAGCCTGGAAATAAACACTTGCAGAAAAGCAGGAAGGACCAGCACTCCAATAAAGTTATGAAGAAATATATTATAGTTTAGGCATAATGATGTAACATGCCAGAATATTAAAAGTCGATATATATGGCATTACAGTCCATAAGCAGTGTCCAACGTTTCGGGGGTGTCAAATCCTCCTTCCTCAGGGAGGACTGTCAACAATTGTGCAAAAAACAACAAGCCCCTTAAGTAATAAGGCATTTCAAAAATTCCCGCCTGACATCATAGTGATGTCAGCGGGGTTCTGTATGCATAGTGAATTGGTAATCCCTGTTTTAATAATATAAAATACCAAAAATGGTGCGGTAACTACTTACCTGTACCCACCGGGGTTCCAAGCGAAGAGAGCCCCGCCACCGCCTGCCGCCGCTCACAGCGGTTTCCCTGCCTGTCAGCGGGACAGGAGACATGACAGCCTCTGCCGCTGCCCCAGTACACGCGACAGTCAATTCTCCGCTGGAAGAAAGCCAATGCTTGGTCAGTGACGTTATTCCATCCGATCCACCTATGCTGCTCTAAAAGTGGTGCTTGGTGTTGGCCGGAGATCACTTGTTTCTGAAGAATGAAAGGTATGGCAGTCAGCAGGTGCAGGGAGCCATTTAACCCTAGTTGATGAATTTTATGAAAAACAGAGGGCAAGCCCCAAGTACTAAGAGGCCGATACATTAATAGCGCCAGGTAGCGACAGATGAGCGCCAGTAGCGTTATTTTCACAGCGCACGCTAGTATTCGCTGTGCTTGGCCGTTGCTCTGTAGTTGACAGCGTGCGGTAATGTTGAATACGGGGTTAGGAGTCGCTGTTTGACAGGTTCCGCGCTGGGTGGGAGCGCATGACAGCGAACGGCCATAGTGAACGGCTCCCAGCATATTCATTAACAAATTGCACTCCAAATATTCTCGCGCTGTGAAATGCTTGTTTAAACCCCAGAGCGCTGGCGGCGATGGGTTAAAAGTAGTTTTTTAACCCCCAAACAACCATATTTGTTTAAAAAAAAAAAAAAAGTTTTTCAAAACATTTTGTAATATGAATACATTAATATCAGACCTGTAATATCAATTCTGCACACATTTTTTTTTATTTTTTTTCCTTAAAAAAAAAATCTAACATTGCAGAAGTGGTCACAGAATTTTTGACATTTAAAAAAAAAAAAAAAAAAAAATTAATAGCAATTAATTATGAATATTTAAAGATTGCTCCGTTGAAATGCATTGGAGAGCGCCAGGTAGCGAGAGGTCATACCTGTCGCTGTTCAAGGTCGCTCGCTGGCGCTGTGGGGTGAGGCTGGAATAATGATGAATGATTCGCTATCTGGTGCTCTGTCAGTCGCTAAGCAGGATCGGCTTGATAAATGTGTGATTGCGGAGGGGAGCCGGCGTTCTCGTGGCGGTGAGCGTCATTACCGTTCGCTCACCATTCGCTACCTGGCGCTATCCCTTGTTAAATAAGGGCCTAAATGTTCTTGGGAGTGCCCCCTAGGCAATTGCCCCCTTTGCCCCACCCTAATGCCAGCCCTGCCTGGAAAGTATCTATAGAACGCCTTAAAAATATTTAAGGAGCCTGTGAGCCCAGCAGGAAGCAATTTTTTACCAGTTTTTGAATGTTTTAGCCTAACACTTTTCTCTGCTTTCCCCCCTCCTTTGCTGCCTTTCTCCCTCACTACCCCCTTCTGTTTTTCTGTCCTACTTTCCATTTCTCCTTTCTTCCTTTTCCATCCTTTATCTTTCTTGCTCCACCTTGTTCTTTCATCATCCCTTTCTTTTCTGTTCTATTTCATGTTTTCATTTCCTTTTCTGTCCTGCTACTTTCTCCCCTTTTCCATCTCTCCATCCTTACTTCTTTTCATCCCTTTTTTCTGTCCTGCTTCTTTGTTTCCTTCATTTTTCCCCTCCTTTATGCTGTTTTCAGCTTTTATCTCCCAGTCCACAGAGAGGATGTGCAGAACATGATAAGCTGGAAAACAGGGACAATGGGATGATGATGGATAATGGGGGGATGAGAGGAATTTCTAGTGTCATCAGAACAGAGGTAGCATGGCGCCCGTCGTGTGTCAGCCTGATCCAATGTCTCTGACTTGGGTCCTTTTATTCCGGAAGATTCTGTTTGTGAAAAGGAAAGAGTCTCTTGAAAGAATGTCATTCTGACTGATATGTTTAATACAATCCAGCAAATTGCTCTCTGCCTTAGCTCAGCAGAAATTTGTGGTAGAAGCGATAAACTGGAGCATAATCTGTAAACGAAGGGGGATCTGCCACTGGCATGGAGACTTTCTGATTACAGGGATGTAGTTTACTCAGAACAATACAAGCATCAGTCAGACATAGGAGTCAGCTGCTATATTCCATCATTGATCATTGCGGGGCTCTGTTTCCTTTTCATCATGACCCCTTCAGCTTACAGTGCCTTCAGTATGTGGTGAGCTCATCTCTATGATCTCAGGAGGTGCAGGAGATCCTTTAAATAGCCTAGCTGTCCCTCACTCTGCAGTGATCCTCTGCGTGATCCTGCCTTTTATACAGTGGGTTTGTGTATCCCATCTGGCCAAGCATCTGCCCAGCATGGGCATGGTTGTGATTTCTAGATATAAAAAGCTGGTTGATTGGCTCCTCAGCTCTGCAGGTTTGGATGAGCGCCAAACTTGAGCACAGACTTTTTGCTAAAGTCTGTGCTCGGGTTCAGGGGTCTGAGCTTGGGCTCGCTCGTCACTAGTAATGACCTAGTTTGAGGGGAGAGTGAGGATCATTTTTCCCTGGAGGAGCGGGATATTGGATAGTTGTGTACAGCAGAATGCATGAGGACCACGAGGATCACAAATTGGAGAACTGATAAAAAGAGGGAATTTAAGAGGACCAACACCAATGCGGCACTATAAGACAGGCTGGGGGGCATTCTGGAGCCTGCCCCTGCACATACCCCCTGAATGGCCGTAAATCTTACCTTTGCCTCGGTCCCCGATCAGGAATCCAGTGCAGCCCACGTGGCTACCGAGCATCCCCATTGTTCCAGTCTCATTGTTCCAGTCTCCGGAATTATGGGCATTCGGGGGGTTATGTCCAGAATTCTGGATGCCCAATGAACCTGTCATATAGAGGCAGAGACCAACTCCTGCGCCGCACAGGTGTTCATCTGCTTTAAGGCTCATGGGGAGCAGGAGAATCAGGATGGCTAACTGGCAGTACTGCTAATGATCTATGGGGATCATACAGAATCCTCAATGGGAGAGGAACCCTTGATGTTCTAAAGGGACCAATGATGCTTTAGGGAGGATATATGTGGCTAATGGTGAGTAGAATCCATAATGATGTTATGTGGGCACTTGGGATGGAAACTAGATATACCTTTGATTCCAGAGGGGAACTCAGGAAATCTTAAATAGTGCTTTGGTCCATATAACTTTAGTTATATTTCAGTCAAAAAACATTATACTCACCTTTATCCCCTGCAGACATTGCAGTGAATGGAGAGGGGGATGTCATAGTTACAATGGCACGGGGCGCGACATAAGGGTTGATTCAGAGCCCCTTTCTCATAATTTTTATGGAGGTCTTGCTACCAAACGAAAAATCATGCAAAAATGAAAACATTTCACACTAAAGCTCTCACAGAAAAAAGGCTTTGCTGAATCAGACGAGGGGAAAAAATAAACGAGAATGGAAATATTCACGCAAAAAAAGGTGAGAAAGGGGCTCTGAATCAACCCTATAGTCTACAACAGCACAGCTGTGTCGATGCAGCGGAGGAGGAAGGAGCGGCGCAGCGCAGGTCTGGGAGCAGGCGATCTGGTAAGTTTGTCAGCACCAGAAAGCAGAGATAGCCCACAGGGGATGAAAGGTGATTATAGTGTTTTTTGACTGAAGTAGGACTTCAAGGCTGTAAGGTCCTGGGTCGTCTATTGCTCTTCTAGAGTGTGTCTAAACTTTTTAAGAGTACTTTTTAAGAATGCATAATCATTTAAGGGGGGAGATCTAATGGACCTCAAAGGCACAGAGTGAGTCCTGCTTGTACTGTAACCCCTCGCTCAGGTCAGACTTACATGGTGCATAATGCCGCCATTTTTATTTTTTATTTTTCATTGATTAAATCATTGCTTGGCCTTATCCTTCCTTTGCTTTGGTTACGAACATTAATTTTAGAAGCATGAAAAATGTGCGATCCTTCTAGCCAGACAGAGTGATTAATTAACAGCCCTGATTAGATGCCAGACCAGGAATGGGCATTCAGCGCTGCAATTTGTCACTCCAGTCTAAGCAAAAACTTTCTTATACTCTTAATGTTAGGCTAGGCAGATTCTAATTCACCTCACTTTGTTTACAATCTGCTAATATTCAGAGG
This sequence comes from Gastrophryne carolinensis, assembly GCA_027917425.1. NCBI lineage: Eukaryota > Metazoa > Chordata > Amphibia > Anura > Microhylidae > Gastrophryne > Gastrophryne carolinensis. Next base: position 375,509,560 of record CM051235.1, read on the forward strand.
CTATTGCTTAAAGGGTCACTCCTGTGAGAATATTTTGCATTTGAAACTCCCACCTCGACACCCCCCCCCCCCCCCCCCCCTTGAAGGGGGCACACTTTAATGCAAAACACCAGCAACAAAACTAAAAGACCCCCAACAAAGATATAAATATAAAATTCCTATACAGCTTGTTGGCAGCGGAATGTATAGGATGGCCTTCTAGCATGCAGGAACAATGTTTTATTCAGCAACAATAAGGAACAAAATATAATTTGGGGAATTCTCCAGGCTCTCCCTATGGCCAGTCCACCCCTTCTCATACCCTAATAGATTGTAATGTATTCCCTCTTCTGTTCCCTTTTTTATACCCTAATAAACTATAAGCTCTTTACCTTCTGTATGCTCCCTGAAACCCAATTAGTCTGTAATTTCAATGTTTTCGATTTTAAATCTTCCCTTATACACAAATAGATTCCAGGCTTTTTCACCTTCTGTATCCTCCCTTATATCCTAATAGATGATACTATCTTACCAATCTGTATTCTCCCTTATACCCTGATAGATTGCAAGCTCTTGCCCATTCTGTATGGTTCCTTATACCCCAATAGATTGTAAGCTCTTCCAACTTTTGTATCCTTCCTTATACCCTAACAGACTGTAAGCGCTTTCCCATTTTGCATATACCCTTATAACCCAATAAAGTTCATCTACCTTCTGTATCTCCGCTTATACCCTAATAGATCATGAGCTCTCCATCTGTATCCTCCCCTATACCCCAATAGACTTTTCTCCTTCTGTATCCTCTATTTTCCCTAAATGATTTTAAGCTCCTCCCCATATGTTTCCTCCTTTATATGTTAATAGACAGTAAACATTTCCCTCATCAATTTGCTCCTTAATAAAGTGTAGGCTTTCTCCCCTCTGTATCCTCCTTTATGCCCTAAAATGTTGTAAGCCTCTCCCCTTTTTTTGTACCCTCTCTTATGTACCTGACTCATTCTGGGGCACATTTCATTGATTTCATCAGTATAGGGAAAATCAGATTGATGCAGGGGCATAACTACAGTGAGAATGAAGGTGCCCCATTCATATTTTGATAGTGCCCTTTAATTCATTGTTACTCCCCTTCCCTTTGTGGCCTTCCCTTTTATTATTATCATTGTTGTTTCTAGAGCGCCATCATATTTCTCGGCACAGTACAAAGTTAAAAATTGCAGGAGGACAAGACAGGTATACACAGGATTTTGGGTCAGAAGAAGGAAATACAACAAAAATGCAATAAAACAGTAGTACTCTTGGAGAGACAGCCCTGTCCTTGCGAGCTTACAAACTTGATGATAAGGGCGGAAAAGAAAGGTTGGATGCCAAATAAAATGTGTCACGTACCTGATTAGAGACTCGGCCAAGGTAGTTACAGGCAGCTCCCAGCAGTACCACCTGCAGCGTAGCCTGATAGTAGTTACAGGGGAAATGCAGCAAAAGGGAGAGGCTGGAGTGTCAAGTGTGACGGTGATGAAGAATTAGGAACATCAAGCAGGAGCTGAGGGAAATCTGAAAGGCAACAGAGGGTTATATCTGACTTACCTGGACGGAGCCAGAAATGAGCAGTTGATGAACTACTACACCATACACTGGTTACAGAGCAGCGAGTCTGCCATCAGGTCTGGTTGTCGCTGGAGGGATGGACTGCGCTTCAGGCAAGCATTGTTCCCAATGGCCAGTAAATCCAGAGTCCAACATGGAAAAACCAGTTCAGGTTTTAAAGAGAAGTTATGCCACAAACCAGTGTCCAGAGCCAGAAAATGCAGAAATCCAGAAGCCAGAGTTCATGGAGCCAAAGCAGGTAGTCATCCAAGCCAGGGGTAAAGAGCCAGAGCAGGGCCAGGATACAAGGCCAGAGGGTCACAGCCAGAGCATCTGTCTGTATCCAAAGCCAGAGAGTCAGAGCAAATATAGAGTTCATGTCCAAAGCCAAGAAGTTTGAGCCAAAGTAGAGTTGGGAACATAAAACGGGAATCAGGAGGCAAGGGACACTTCAGGAAGATCTGTCGGCAACTTCCCAGCAGCCTTTTGTATTCTGCATGTGCCGGACCCTGCTCACACAAACTGAGCATGCGCAAACCAGCCTTCGCGGCCTTGCGTCCCTGGCCTCACGCCGTCCGGCGCACATTCAGATTTCCTATTGTGACACTGCCCACCCCCCAAGGGGTGGCTTTCAGATGATCTCGGGTGCTGGCCTGTTGAACAAGTGAAAGATAAATATTACTTGCAAGTTCCCAACAATTCTCCTCTTCCCCATAACTTGACCACTTAACAAGGTATTGTAACTCTTGCCGGAGTCTTCTTGCATCAACGATTTCTTCAACCTCGTATACTGGAATGCCTTCAACCACAACAGGCTCTGGAGCTTGAGAACTGGAAACAGGTGGTCAGGACGCCTTTAGTAAGGGTTGAATAAAATACAGGATGGCTCTTGTATGAATGTGGTACCTGAAGTTCAAACGCCACATTATAGATTTTACTCTTAATTTGGAAAGGGAAAATTGATTTAGGGCCATGTTTCAGGGAAGGTCTTCCCAACTTCAGGTTTACTGATAACAGCAGAACCCAGTCACTAGTTGGAAATCATATTTCTAAATGTGTCCACAGTTCTCTTATATTTCTAATGGGCTTTGTTGATGTAACTGGGATAATTGATTTATAAGAACCTGGACTGCCGGTAGACTGATATCCACAGGGGAATTGGGAATCATGGCTCAAGGGTAGACATAGTTGGGAAAAAATGGAGAAAAATGTATTGAATTTGTTGAATAGTGAATGGAATCGTTAAAGGCAAACATTGTCAGCTAAGATAAAGAGACATTTTTAAGCTCCCTCACAGGGCTGTCCATATTTTTGAAGTTAACTGGAACCCTTTCCAATACCTTAGAACCATGCTGCCACCCTGTGAATTATCTTTCTCTCTCTTTCTCTCTCTCTTCTCTCAAAGCGTCTGACATCGCTGACTCACATGCCGTCTGAACGGCTAACTTCGCCCCGACATGCCACATGAGCAGGACGGTGGCTCACATAGTCGTCTCTCTCCGCCCTCTGAAGCATGGGTTCAATAGTAGTCTCTCTCCACCCCACAGCACTGGTGACATAGCCCACGGACAGCAGGGCTGCCCGCTTCCCTCCAGTGTGATGAAGCAGGGGTGCCGCTCACTCGTCCAATCAGCGCGCTTGGAGCCGCTGATGTCACGCCATCTAGGATGGCGTCTAATGCCAGTGTCTCCAAGCTCGCTGGTGCCCACATCCCCATCTTCCCTCTAACAGAGAGCGTGCCTGCGCCGGCCGTTCACAAATAGTGCATGTGCCGTTGGGCCGGGAAGAAAGGTGAGTTAATGGGGCAACCTGGGAGGTTTTACACACTGGGGCATCCCGATTTTGGATGCCTCAGGGGGAGGGAATCGATCAAGCTGGGTTTTGGTTCACTTTAATGCATTATCACCACACTTCTGCTCACCACCTGGAAGGGACGAATGATGGTTGGAATGCGGAAGCTCCTGTCTGGAGCCAAAAGTCTTATGACTATGGTCACATGACAAGAATTTTCCAGACCACAGTCACCTTACATTCAAGCTGGCAGGAAGAATAGCTCTCAAGACAGTATGATTTTTCGTCAGGTGCCACGCTAGTGAGTGACGCAATGCACCTCCCACAAATTAACCAGGACTAGCACTGTGTCACTCTGTGTCAAGGCTCAAATCAGTCAGGTGCTCAGATTTGGTACACACAACTAGAGCAATTCGGGTAGGAGCTCCCGCCCACCCCCGCCACCTGCAAGAAAAATCTATCAATCAATGAATCAATTATAGAAAAAATAATAAAATATCATTAAATATATATATTATACAGTGAAACTCTTATAAAGGAAGAGACAAATGCACTAGTAATGCCCCAAATACACTATTTGCCCATTCATCTTATGTAAGATATATAATTATACTAATGACACTATTGTCCAATTAACATGTATCAACTAAACACAAATGCCTATTACTTATGTTATAAAGAGAACAATCATATAATTATATAACATACTTTTAACTCCAGTATCAAAATACTTTTAAATATATCACATCTGCTAAGATGAATATATTAACCTAAAAATTACTATAGAACAAAGAGATAATAAAACGAAGAACCCTTTACAATCAAAAACCAGACATACAAAGGTTTACATCCCACCTCAAATGTAATACTAATGGGAACCTTGTTCCTAACATGAAAATCCAATAAGTCTCTGTCCCGTAGTTTTCTTTCCAAATAACCCCCCGAATTCCAAGGGATACCTTCTCAATACCCATACATCTAAAGGTTGTAAGATCTCCATGGTGTGAACCTTTTAAAGGAATATTCCTATTTTCTATTGATCAATAACCCATGACATGTTCACTTATACATGTAACTGTGGAACCCACATATTGGATCTGACAAGAGGAACATGTAATGAGATCCGCAAAGGAACTCGCCAGACTGCAAGGCCACACCCCCTCTGGTGTCAAGAAACAGCGAGGAACAGAATCCCTGAGGACAAATGGAAAATTATACTATTACAAGCCTTCCACCACCTAATGATACTATCAGTGAACTCATTCATACATTGGAAATGTTACGCAGGAAGGAGGTAATGTTCTCTCTCTATTCATCAAAGCTGGCAGAATATATACAGGCCATGACTGACAACTCTAATAAGTATTCTACTGACCTAATGCTGCTAACAGTTTAATATCTACATGAATCTATTGAGAAAATAAAGACAGAAATTACCACTCCCACCAATGGCCTAAAGGGTCACTGTACGGAAACCAGTTTAAATAAGGAAGATATTTCCATTGATCAATCTATGACACCTCTTAAACAGACACGCAGGATTATGAGAAAGATGAGGTCTACTGATGGAGCAAAAATAAACAGCGCTCCTCAAGACCCCCACATATCCACCACGGAACAAAGCTGGCCCATCCCATAGTTGACAATCCACATCCGATAGCAACACGATTACCAACAGGAAGTGCAGTTTTTAAGGACTAAGGAGGACGGTCCAGCACTTCCCGGAATTTCAAGATCCCACGCTTGCAGAAAAATGGGTCCCTTTCCACCCAAATATCTGGTTCTACACTTTATAAAGTTGCATTAAGGTTAAAGAAATTGAAAGGGTTATAACTACCCAAACATTCTAACACTATTGATGTATTCAAACGTACCCTGATTGAAGATATGAAGAAAAAGTTTTTCAGGAAAGCTAGGAACCTCCTCCCCCCCAACTTGAAAGACTCGTGTTGAATTGCCTTAAGAATAATGACAATATCATAATCATAAATAATATCATAATATCATTATAAAAAAGGCTGACAAAGGAGGTAGCATTGTTGTACAAAACAAAGGCCATTATTTCGCAGAAGTCCATAGGCAATAAATGATATTACTACTTATCATGAATTATCTTGTGATTATTACAGCTAGTCTGCAAAAATGAATCGGCACCTTGGATGAACCACTTGTTGATCGACTAATCTCCAAAGACACCTGTGCAGCCCTTAAAATTCCAAATCCCAGAATCCTGGTGTTATAACTGCTATCTAAAATTCATAAAGACCTAACTAAACCTTCCAGCTGACCAATTATCTCAGGGACAGGGTCTATCCTACAGACATTGGCCATTTATATTGACAATTTTCTACAGCCAATAGTCAAAAAGTTACCCAGATGCTTGACGGACACTAAATAATTCCTAAATATTGATATGTCTGAAGTAGAATTGATAGGCTCTTTCAGTGTGATCAGTTTGTTTACATCTATCCCACATGAGAAAGGATTCGCTGTATAAGGGAATTCCTGATGCAGAATGCCCTACTCAGTAATCGTGACATTTCATTATTACTGTCCCTTTTGGAACTAGTATTGACCCAAAAGGTTTTGGCAACACTTATTATTTGCAAACCAAAGGATGTGCTATGGGCAGTTCTTTGACCCCCAGTCTTGCAAATATTTTTATGCCACAGCTACAGGAACACAAACTTCTTGATCCTCCACATTATAAAAAAACCTATAGCTTCGCTATGTGGATGACATCTTCTTTTCCTGGACAGGCTTGAAAGAAGATCTACTTGATTACACTACCTATATGAACACTGTTCATCCATCAATCAAATTCACCATGAAATTCGAAAACTTCCTTAATGTGCAAGTGATAAAAAAGTCTAATAAATGTGCCCTCCCCACACACCTTTAAGTGAATCCTATCTGGCCAACTACTGAGAATGAGACATATATCGTCCAATGACAATGAGTTTTTGAATAATGCGTAATGAGAATAGAATAATGAGTATGAGGAAAGAGGTTACTCTACAACGGAGCTAGATGCAGCTCTAAACAAAGCACTGAACTCTAATAGGGTGACACTATTAGGCTCAACGCCTGTGAAGAAAGAAAATAATTTCTTGCTTCAGTGCCAATATGGCACCCTATCAAAACATTTAAAAATAGTTTGAAATCAAAATGGGACATCATTGTACCTGATCCTGTACTAAAGAAAAAGGCACCTCCAGTATTAGTTCACGGTAAGAATTGTGCCATAAGAAAGGTTATTATCAGAGATGATATTGCGCCATAAGACCATCAACACAAACTTTCCTGAGAACATAAAAGAAAAGGACATTCCCTTGTCTTAATTGCAGCTCCTGTTCAGCTATCATTAAAGGGGATTTATAACTTCAGGCAAAAAATACCTGGTAAAAGGCTTTTTCACCTGCCAATCAATGGCGGTTGTATACTTGATAAAATGCCTATGTGGCTTATGTTATGTCAGACAAACCAGCAGGGCAATTAAGGTAGACATCAATGAACACAAAACTAGACCATATCTCACAAACTCATGAAACCTATCAAAGAAAAATGAATTAAAAAAAGAGTTGGGTTTAGCCCATCATTTCATGGAAAAAAGAAAACCAGATATTCGAACTTAGATGGCAGATTATAGAAGGCGCAAAGACTACACATAACCTCATAACAGTACCTTTTAAAGAGAGAGGTCTTTTGGATATACACCCTTATATTTTGTTTTCCTGCTCCTCCTCAGGTCCCCTTTAGAATCTCCAGCACAACTACACTGATCTGCATAAATTGTGAGTTAAATGCCAGGTGAAATGCAGAGCAATAACCCAAATGTCACTGGTCTAAGACTGGTACAAAAGAGGAGAATGCTTCCACTTGGGGAAAACATGTGCGCATGGTTGAGAAATTGGCTTAATGATTGGAAGCAGAGGGTGGTTATCAACGGTACATACTCAGTTTGAGTCACCGTGGACTAGTGGAGTACCGCAAGGGTCAGTTCTAGGCCTAATTCTCTCCAATATATATATATATATATATATTAATGACATAAGGTACGGATTAAACAGTAAAGTCTCAATGTCAATATTTGCAAATGATACTAAGCTGTGTAAAGGAAATAACACAAAAGAGGACAGCAGGCAGCTACAAACATATTTAGATAAATTGGAAGCATGGGCAGTTAAATGGCAAATGAATTTTAACACAGATAAATATAAGGTTATGCACATGAGAAGGAGAAATATGTGTCATGGTTACACACTAAATAAAGAAATGCTTGGTAAAACAACAATGGAAAGAACCTAAGTGTTTTAGTTAACAATAATCTTAACTGAAATAATCAATGCCAGGCAGCAGCTGCCAAAGCAAACAGGATCATGGGGTGCATCAAGAGGGGCATAGGTGCCCATGATCAGTGCATAATTTTACCCCTGTACAAGTCATTGGTCAGACCCCATATGGAATATTGTGCACAGTTCTGGGCACCAGGGCATAAGAAGGACATACCAGAACTGGAGCGCATAGGGCAACTGCGACTATGGAACTCGCTGCCAGAGGAGGTAGTTACGAAGAATACACTAAATGCATTCAAAACTTCCTTGCATGTAATAACATTTACAGCCATGGCTACTAGACCACTGGAAGGAGATAAACAGGCTGAACTGGATGGACTAAAGTCTTTTATCAGCCTTACATACTATGTTACTCTGTAGAAACTGGCAAACTTCATAAGGGGTTGGACTTTCTGGAGCTCCTCTTAAATCAAGTTTGGCAAAGCCTGTTGCAGCATGAAGCCCTTGGCATAGTTTAAGATTAACGGTGAAGGTATCTGTTTTTAATTGTGATTTTATTGAGCTCCCTGTAATCAATACAGGGAAGAAGGGACCAATCATTTTTCTGTGCAGGTTGTCGCTGCTAGTCCGGTGCATACACACTTACCTGATTGCCCAATCCCAGTCCGGCGTCTGACGCGTCTGCCTCCACCTCCTCAGCATCTACGCATTCACAACACTGTGTGTGGAGAGGGGACTACTGTGTGTCTCACTCCATCGTCACAAGAACTATGGCACATCCCTCTCCATTAAAGTTCCTGTGACGATGGGGTGGGGTGCACTGTAGTCCCCTCTGCACATCGCTGTGAATGTGTTGATGTGGTGGCGGTGGAGACTGTGGCTGACCATCTGAATAGCTTTTGTTCAGTATTTTCAGATAGGGGCTTTCAAACCCATAGCAGGTATGGCCATAGCATATCATCCAGCTGGGAAGGCCCAGTCCCGGAGTTTTTTGGAGGCTGATATCTTAGCCGAGCTGGCACATCAAAAGGTAAGTAAGGCAATGGGTCCAGATGGAATCCACCCCAGAGTTCTAAGGGGACTCAAATTTGTGATGGCAGCCCCTCTGACTGATTTACTAAACCATTGCCTTTCAGTTGGTGAGGTTCCAGATGATTGGAGAATGGCCAATGTCGTACCAATTCATAAGAAGGTGAGTGAGAAGAATCCAGTAATTATAGGCCAGTTTAACATCTATAGTGATCAAACTAATGGAAACTCTCATAAAAAACAGGCAATTTCCCATCTAAATTGACCCAAAATAGCATGGCATACAATGTCAGACCAATGTCCTGGGCCCTGTTCTTTTTAAAATCTTTGTGACATAGGAGAAGACTTGGTAGGCAAAGTTTGCATGTTTGCTGAAAATACAAAGGTTGATAAAAGGGTGGATACTCCTGGAGGTATCTGCAACATGGAAAATGATTTAGCTTTAATGGACAAATGGTCAAAACTGTGGAAACTGGAGTTTAATGTCTCTAAATATAAATCATGCACTTGAGTTAAAGGAATCCCTGTTACTGTAATGGTCAGTACTGTGTTAGCCAGGACCTCAGATGAGAGAGATTTAGGGGTACTGATTACTGAAAGCTGCAAGATGAGTGGACAGTGTAGCCAGACAGTGGGAAAAGCAAGCAGGATGCTCGGCTGCATAGTTCGGGGCATCACCAGTAGGAAGAGGGAGGTTGTGATGCCTCTGTTTAGAGCCCTGGTGAGACCACAGCTAGAATACTGTGTGCAGTTCTGGAGACCTTACCTGCACATTATTCAAATAGAACGGGTCCAAAAATGGTAGAAGGACTTAAACTTAAAACTTCAGGAGAGACTTAAAGAACTTGTAATTTGAAAAGTCTAGAGGAAAGAAGGGAGAGAGGGGACACGATGGAGACCTTTACATATGTGAGAGGATTGAATAATCAGAAGGGAAGTGTTTTTAAGAAAAAACCTAATGATAGAACAAGGGGGCACAACCTGAAACTAGTTGGGGGGAGATCAGGAGCAATGTTAGAAATGATTTTACAGAAAGAGTAGTAGAGGCTTGGAACAAACTTCCAGCTGAGGTAGTTGAACAGTAAGTGAATTTAAATATGCCTGGGATAAGCACACAGGAAAAAGAATACTTAAGGTATAGACAAAAGGGCAGACTAGATACACCGTATGGTCCCTTTCTGCCATCAACTTTCTATGTTTCTACTTCAGGAAAAACTGCAGGCAACTTCCCAGCACCACAGGGCTTTTGGTGTCAGGAAGTGCACGCCGCGCATGTGCAGAAGCGTGGAAACACACGCATGTGCATTCCATGGATAGCGTATGTGCAAGAACCCACGCACACAAACTGGGTCCAGGGGCAATCCGGCCATGCGCAAACCGACACGTACATCACCCTTGTACTGCCCTGGACAGAAACATTAGCGTGGACAAGAGCATGCACGCCAGCACACATTAGTAAGACCAGATCTCCTGACAATATGAACTAAACATAGTGGTAAGTGCTCCAAAAGCTCAACTGTATGGTGGGTTAAGCTAGGTGACAGGCTTGTCTAAATAGGTGAGATTTAAGGGTACATTTGAAGGCTTTAGGGATTGTATAGGGGCAAAGTGTATCTACAACCCATAAATCTAATCTACATCCCTAGCGTGCTGAATGAAATTTCAATGCACAGAGCCAATGATACAGTATAAAGGAGGATTACTTGGAACTGGGACACCCTAGTCTGAGACTACCCACCAAGAATTTCTGGATAGGAGCTGCTCATGCATGCAAAGTAACTGCTATCATAGTAGATGCAGACTTGGCACAGAGGTTTGCACTCAACCATAATCCTGAATAATGACACATCAACGCAAACAGACCAGGAACAATAACACACTGACACTAAAATATCCCAAGACAATGGCTGACATGCCTGTGTTGTGCTTTCCGTGTTTAGACTCTGGCTGATGTGGAACATTTGCAGAAAAAAAGGCTTAGTATGGGTTTACACCATTGAATATTTATATCTGAAGAGAACTGCTTGTCTATCTCGATGGCGCATATTGGTGTTTAGACTTGGCGTGCCGTGTCTTTGCAGCACTGCTGTATTTGTTTGTCGTGTCTCTATTGCCGGGAGTTGATAATAAAATGTTGGCTGGAAAAGGAACTAAGCTGGCAGGTGGTATTTCCATAGTGTTTATTCAAATTTCCCAGCCTGCAAATTACTCATTGCTCATTAGAATCTACACGACTCTCTGCTGTAACGAAAACATGAACATGGCGGTTGCAAGGAAAACTTGCTGGCATTGTTGACAACTCCATCTGCTTGTTGTGCTTCTTCTGAGAGCTTGGTGAAAAAGATATTCCCTAGACAGAGACATTAGGACATATCTGCATCACGAAAAAGATAGGGCACAGGAGCAAGGCAACCACCTGTGATGAGCCAGGTTCTTTTGCAATTTCTACAGCCCACATAACTCTTAAAAGTTGTAGATTCTTCTGAAAAGTCGGTTGCTCTCTGAACTCTTTGACAAGTTCTAAAAGATGTCCACCAATTCAAAGGGCCAATAGATTAATCCAACCAGAGAACCATTATTTGTTCACTAGAACTTTACACGGAACTAATGAAAATAACCTACTTTTAAAGATAAGGTTTTTGGTCACAGGGAAATCTGTCAGCAACACTGACAGCTCCAGCTGCTCCAGATAACCCTTATTAGGTATTCTTGGCCTGGGTGCCCAAAGATTTCAGTTCGACACTACATTAGACAGACGAAGAGACAAATCCAGCCATGCATTTACTGAAGCAGAACCAAGACAGAGAACAGCGACAAGGAAACCACTTATGAATAGCTTGGCTCTTCTGCAAATTTAGTGGCCGAAATAACTTTATGACAAGTTCCAAGTTTCCACTCATCTGAAAATGACTTCTGTCTATGACATTCATCACTAGGGATGAGCGAATCGATCCGGACGAACCTGAATTCATTCCGAATTCGAATTTTCCCGCGATTCGATCGATTGAAGTTTTCCTTTAAACTCCATTTATTTCAATTACAGCCATTGTAATATGGTGAATGGACATGTCCGGACATATCCCCTGGGGCAAGTTATCATGGGAAGGTCACATGCAGCCTATCAGCAGCCAGGAACCCGGTGACGTCACAGTGCTATATAAATGGCGGCCATCTTGCTTGTGCGCATTTCAGTGTTGTATTGCGGCCATTTCATTGTATTTCATTTCACTTGATTTGCCAGATCAGTTTTAAATTGCTTTTGTTTGTGCTGTAAAAATTCCTGGCCACTGTGCATCCCATCTGGGCAGTGGCATATTTAACCCTATCTGTTACACACAAGCATTTCTTATAACTCGATTCGTTTTAATTTTTTTTGTGTCTGCTGTAAAAACCCCAGCCCACATGGGCATCCCATTTCAGCACATTTGACCCTATCTGTTACACTAAAGCAGCGTTTAAAGGCTATTTCTCATAAATATATTGCAGTTTGAATTGTTTTTGTGTGTGCTGTAAAAACACCAGCCCACATGGGCATCCAAAACCAGCACATTTGACCCTATCTGTTACACTAAAGTAGCTTGTAAAGGCTATTTCTCATAAATATATTGCAGTTTGAATTGTTTTTGTGTGTGCTGTAAAAACACCAGCCCACATGGGCATCCAAAACCAGCACACTTGACCCTACATGTTACACTAAAGCAGCTTTTAAAGGCTATTTCCCATAAATATATTGCAGTTTGAATTGTTTTTGTGTGTGCTGTAAAAACACCAGCCCACATGGGCATCCAAAACCAGCACATTTGACCCTATCTGTTACACTAAAGCAGCTTTTAAAGGCAATTTCTCATAAATATATTGCAGTTTGAATTGCTTTTGTGTGTGCTGTAAAAACACCAGACCGCAGGGTATCCCAAACCTGCACATTTGACCCTATCTGTTACACTAAAGCAGCTTGTAAAGGCTATTTCTCATAAATATATTGCAGTTTGAATAGTTTTTGTGTGTGCTGTAAAAACACCAGGCCGCACGGTATCCCAAACCTGCACATTTGACCTTATCTGTTACACTAAAGCAGCTTTTAAAGGCTATTTCTCATAAATAAATTGCAGTTTGAATTGTTTTTGTGTGTGCTGTAAAAACACCAGGCCGCAGGGTATCCCAAACCTACACATTTGACCATATCTGTTACACTAAAGCAGCTTTTAGAGGCTATTTCTCATAAATATATCGCAGTTTGAATTGTTTTTGTGTGTGCTGTAAGAAAACAGGCCTCAGGGTATCCCAAACCAGCACATTTGACCCTATCTGTTACACTAAAGCAGCTTTTAAAGGCTATTTCTCATAAATATATCGCAGTTTGAATTGTTTTTGTGTGTGCTGTAAAAACACCAGTCCGCAGGGTATCCCAAACCTGCACATTTGACCCTATCTGTTACACTAAAGCAGCTTGTAAAGGCTATTTCTCATAAATATATTGCAGTTTGAATTGTTTTTGTGTGTGCTGTAAAAACACCAGACCTCAGGGTATCCCAAACCTGCACATTTGACCCTATCTGTTACACTAAAGCAGCTTTTAAATGCTATTTCTTATAAATATAAAGCAGTTTGAATTGTTTTTGTGTGTGTTGTAAAAAAAACAGGCCTCATTGTATCCTAAACCAGCACATTTGACCCTATCTGTTACACTAAAGCAGCTTTTAAAGTCTATTTCTCATAAATATATTGCAGTTTGAATTGTTTTTGTGTGTGCTGTAAAAACACCAGGCCGCACGGTATCCCAAACCTGCACATTTGACCCTATCTGTTACACTAAAGCAGCTTTTAAAGGCTATTTCTCATAAATATATTGCAGTTTGAATTGTTTTTGTGTGTGCTGTAAAAACACCAGGAAGCAGGGTATCCCAAACCTGCACATTTGACCCTATCTGTTACACTAAAGCAGCTTTTAAAGGCTATTTCTCATAAATATATTGCAGTTTGAATTGTTTTTGTGTGTGCTGTAAAAACACCAGACCTCAGGGTATCCCAAACCTGCACATTTGACCCTATCTGTTACACTAAAGCAGCTTTTAAATGCTATTTCTTATTAATATAAAGCAGTTTGAATTGTTTTTGTGTGTGTTGTAAAAAAACAGGCCTCATTGTATCCCAAACCAGCACATTTGACCCTATCTGTTACACTAAAGCAGCTTTTAAAGTCTATTTCTCATAAATATATTGCAGTTTGAATTGTTTTTGTGTGTGCTGTAAAAACACCAGGCCGCACGGTATCCCAAACCTGCACATTTGACCCTATCTGTTACACTAAAGCAGCTTTTAAAGGCTATTTCTCATAAATATATTGCAGTTTGAATTGTTTTTGTGTGTGCTGTAAAAACACCAGGAAGCAGGGTATCCCAAACCTGCACATTTGACCCTATCTGTTACACTAAAGCAGCTTTTAAAGGCTATTTCTCATAAATATATTGCAGTTTGAATTGTTTTTGTGTGTGCTGTAAAAACACCAGGCCGCACGGTATCCCAAACCTGCACATTTGACCCTATCTGTTACACTAAAGCAGCTTTTAAAGGCTATTTCTCATAAATATATTGCAGTTTGAATTGTTTTTGTGTGTGCTGTAAAAACACCAGACCTCAGGGTATCCCAAACCTGCACATTTGACCCTATCTGTTACACTAAAGCAGCTTTTAAATGCTATTTCTTATTAATATAAAGCAGTTTGAATTGTTTTTGTGTGTGTTGTAAAAAAACAGGCCTCATTGTATCCCAAACCAGCACATTTGACCCTATCTGTTACACTAAAGCAGCTTTTAAAGTCTATTTCTCATAAATGTATCGCAGTTTGAATTGTTTTTGTGTGTGCTGTAAAAACACCAGGCCGCAGGGTATCCCAAACCTGCACATTTGACCCTATCTGTTACACTAAAGCAGCTTTTAAAGGCTATTTCTCATAAATATATTGCAGTTTGAATTGTTTTTGTGTGTGCTGTAAAAACACCAGGCCGCACGGTATCCCAAACCTGCACATTTGACCCTATCTGTTACACTAAAGCAGCTTTTAAAGGCTATTTCTCATAAATATATTGCAGTTTGAATTGTTTTTGTGTGTGCTGTAAAAACACCAGGAAGCAGGGTATCCCAAACCTGCACATTTGACCCTATCTGTTACACTAAAGCAGCTTTTAAAGGCAATTTCTCATAAATATATTGCAGTTTGAATTGTTTTTGTATGTGCTGTAAAAACACCAGGCCACAGGGTATCCCAAACCTGCACATTTGACCCTATCTGTTACTCTAAAGCAGCTTGTAAAGGCTATTTCTCAAAAATATATTGCAGTTTGAATTGTTTTTGTGTGTGCTGTAAAAACAACAGGCCAGAGGGTATCCCAAACCCGCACATTTGACCCTATCTGTTACACAAAAGCAGCTTTTAAAGGCTATTTCTCAAATATATTGCAGTTTGAATTTTTTTTGTGTGTGCTGTAAAAACACCAGGCCGCACGGTATCCCAAACCTGCACACTTGCCCCTATCTGTTACACTAAAGCAGCTTGTAAAGGCTTTTTCTCATAAATATATTGCAGTTTGAATTGTTTTTGTGTGAGCTGTAAAAACACCAACCCTCAGGATATTCCAAACCTGCTCATTTGACCCTATCTGTTACACAAAAGCAGCTTTTAAAGGCTATTTCTCATAAATATATTGCAGTTTGAATTGTTTTTGTGTGTGCTGTAAAAACACCAGCCCACATGGGCATCCAAAACCAGCACACTTGACCCTATCTGTTACACTAAAGCAGCTTTTAAATGCTATTTCTCATAAATATATTGCAGTTTGAATTGTTTTTGTGTGTGCTGTAAAAACACCAGGCAACAGGGTATCCCAAACCTGCACATTTGGCCCTATCTGTTACACTAAAGCAGTTTTTAAAGGTTATTTCTCATAAATATATTGCAGTTTGAATTGTTTTTGTGTCTGTTGTAAAAACAGCAGGCCTCAGGTTATCCCAAACCTGCACATTTGACCCTATCTGTTACACTAAAGCAGCTTGTAAAGGCTATTTCTCATAAATATATTGCAGTTTGAATTGTTTTTTGTTTGTGTGCGCTGTAAAAACATCAGGCCTCAGGGTATCCCAAACCTGCACATTTGACCCTATCTGTTACACTAAAGCAGCTTTTAAAGGCTATTTCTCATAAATATATTGCAGTTTGAATTGTTTTTGTGTGTGCTGTAAAAACACCAGGCCGCACGGTATCCCAAACCTGCACACTTGACCCTATCTGTTACACTAAAGCAGCTTGTAAAAGGCTTTTTCTCATAAATATATTGCAGTTTGAATTGTTTTTGTGTGTGCTGTAAAAACACCAAGCCTCAGGGTATCCCAAACCTGCTCATTTGACCCTATCTGTTACACAAAAGCAGCTTTTAAAGGCTATTTCTCATAAATATATTGCAGTTTGAATTGTTTTTGTGTGTGCTGTAAAAACACCAGCCCACATGGGCATCCAAAACCACCACATTTGACCCTATCTGTTACACTAAAGCAGCTTTTAAAGGCTATTTCTCATAAATATATTGCAGTTTGAATTGTTTTTTGTTCGTGTGCGCTGTAAAAACATCAAGCCTCAGGGTATCCTAAACCTGCACATTTGGCCCTATCTGTTACACTAAAGCAGTTTTTAAAGGCTATTTCTCATAAATATATTGCAGTTTGAATTGTTTTTGTTCGTGTGCGCTGTAAAAACATCAGGCCTCAGGGTATCCCAAACCTGCACATTTGACCCTATCTGTTACACTAAAGCAGCTTTTAAAGGCTATTTCTCATAAATATATCGCAGTTTGAATTGTTTTTGTGTGTGCTGTAAAAACACCAGGCTGTGAGGTATCCCAAACCTGCACATTTGACCCTATCTGTGACACTAAAGCAGCTTTTAATGGCTATTTCTCATAAATATATTGCAGTTTGAATTGTTTTTGTGTGTGCTGTAAAAACACCAGGCGCAGGGTATCCCAAACCTGCACATTTGACCCTATCTGTTACACTAAAGCAGCTTTTAATGGCTATTTCTCATAAATATATTGCAGTTTGAATTGTTTTTGTGTGTGCTGTAAAAACACCAGGCCGCACGGTATCCCAAACTTGCACATTTGACCCTATCTGTTACACTAAAGCAGCTTTTAAAGGCTATTTCTCATAAATAAATTGTAGTTTGAATAGTTTTTGTGTGTGCTGTAAAAACACCAGGCCGCACGGTATCCCAAACCTGCACATTTGACCCTATCTGTTACACTAAAGCAGCTTGTAAAGGCTATTTCTCATAAATATATTGCAGTTTGAATTGTTTTTTTGTGTGCTGTAAAAACACCAGGCCTCAGGGTATCCCAAACCAGCACATTTGACCCTATCTGTTACGCTAAAGCAGCTTTTAAAGGCTATTTCTTATAAATATATCGCAGTTTGAATTGTTTTTGTGTGTGCTGTAAAAACACCAGGCCGCAGGGTATCCCAAACCTGCACATTTGACCCTATCTGTTACACTAAAGCAGCTTTTAATGGCTATTTCTCATAAATATATTGCAGTTTAAATTGTTTCTGTATCTGCTGTAAAAACCCCAGCCCACATGGGCATCCCAAACACTAGCATAAATATCTCAAGACTACCTGTCTAATAACTGCTTGCATTTTATAATTAACGTCACTTTTCCACAATCAAGGGAGGCCTCCTTTGTATGTGAGGAGGGGGCATCCCAAACACTAGCAGTAATATTTCAAGAGTACCTGTTTATTAACTGGTTGCATTTTGTAAAGAAAGTCACTTTGTCAAATTGCCAGCAGCAATTTGGGGCATCCCAAATATGCTAGCATGCGTCTTTTAAGAGTGCTCACATTGGAGTTGGCAGCAGCAGCATTAGGAGCCCATATATTGCCTGAAAGACACACATATGAGGTGGCAGCAGCAGCATAGGGAGCCCATATATTTCCTGAAAGACACACCCAGGAGTTGGCAGCAGCATAGGGAGCCCATATATTGTTTGAAAGGCACACCCAGGAGTTGACAGCAGCATAGGGAGCCCATATATTGCCTGAAAGACACACCCTGGAGTTGGCAGCAGCATAAGGAGCTACCATGCATCAGCTACTACCATGGATCAGCCATTGTTGGCTGGAAATCCTGGTTGAACCATGCCTGATTCATCTTTACAAAGGTGAGTCTCTCCACATTATTCATGGACAGACAAGTTCTCCTTGGTATGACGATGGCCCCCGCCACACTAAGCACCCTCTCAGGTGGCACACTACTATCCGGGCAGGACAGCTTTCCCAGGGCAAACTCTGCCAGTTGCGGCCACAAGTCAAGTTTGGCTGCCCAGAGGTCCAGCGGATCCTCAAGGTGCGTTGGCATGGTCATTTTAAGGTATGACACGACCTGCTGGTTCAGGCCCTGCTCCAAGTCTTCCTGCTGCTCATGAGTAGCCTCACTATGCGGGTGCAGAAAGCTACTCATTAGTGACTGAAGACTGAGGCTGCTGCTGATGGAGCTGCTGCTGCTGCTCCTGCCACCCCCGGCAGCCATGGCAGTGAAAGGTGAGTGCAGAGGTGCCCCCGAGTCAGACCTGCGAGAGTATGGACCATGGCGCAGATAGGCATCGGCCCACTGACTACGTAGAATGTCTTTGTAGTAGGTCAGTTTGTCCTCCCTTTCGGTGGGTTTAAAAAATGCCCCCATTTTGTGCTGGTTCAGTTCCGACATGGCTTGATCAACCATTCCTGTCTGCTGCCTGTACTGACCTCTGCTTTGTCTGACCACGAAGCTGCCTGCCCCTCTGGATACCCCGCGATCTCTGACTTCCTGTTTTGACCCTTTGGCTACTCCTGACTATGCACCTGTCTCATCCCTGTACTCTGACGCACCCTCCGGATTGACTCCCTGTGAATGAGCTCGGCTTCGGGATACCCTCGTAGTTCATCGGCCTTCACCGTAAGCAGCCATCCTTTGCACCTATTAAGACCTGGGGCTACCGTGTCCGGTGAGGCGTACCTAGCGTCTCGGCTAACGGGGGCTTGACTATAGGCAGAAGCGGTGGTGGAGATTGGGGGTTGCCTGCTTACAGAAGGCTGGTGTCCCGCTGGGCATCACAGTATGGACCATGGTGCAGATAGGCATCGCCCAGCTGACTACGTAGGATGTCTCTGTAGTAGGTCAGTTTGTCCTCCCTCTCAGTGGGTGTAAAAAATGCCCCCATTTTGTGCCGGAAGCGAGGGTCCAATAAGGTGGAGAGCCAGAAGTCATCCCGCTGACAAATGGAGACAATTCTGCGGTCATTACGCAAGCACGTGAGCATGCATCGTGCCATTTGTGCAAGTGACTCGGAGGGACTACCTGTCTTCATCTCCACTGCAAACTGCCACGGTGTGTCTGGGTCCTTTGTCTCGCCTTCCTCACAACCCTCTAGCTCCTGTGGCTGCTCCTGCTCTTCCTCTCCTGTCAGATGACTAGATAAAATGGCCATTTTGTCAAACCTAAACTGTGCTTCGCTGTGCCCCACCCCCTCCTCCTCCTCCACTTCAGCCCTCACAGGCTTCATGTGGCTGTGAAATGTATGCGCCATGTCTCCAGTGCCCTAACTAGCCATGGTTTCCAACATGTGTTGTAGTACATGAAGCAGTGGAATCACATCGTTCATCTCATAGTCCTGGCGACTGACTAATAAAGTAGCTCCCTCAAAGGGCCTGAGCAAACGGCAGGTGTCACGTATGAGCTGCCACTGGTTTAAATTGAAGTTACACAGGGGAGTCCCCCTATCCATTTGGATCATCAAGAAATCCATGATGGCTTTTCTCTGTTCCTATAGTCTATCCTGCATATGGAGGGTGGAATTCCAACGGGTGGAAACAACGCAAATCAGACTATGTTTGGGGATACCGTTCTGACACTGAAGCTCAAGAAGGGTGTGCTTGGTGGTGTAGGAGTGGCTGAAGTGCATACAAAGTTTCCTTCCCGTTGTTAGGATGTCTTGCAGATGGGGGAAGACTTCAAAAAACGCTTGACAACTAGATTGAACACGTGTGCCATGGCAGGACGCATGGCTCAGGCTTCCTTGTCGCAGCGCAGACAAGATGTTCATTTTTAGCAGTTCCTCCCATGTATGGCTCTGTGGCTCAAGGCAAACCATGTGAAGAACAGCGTGAAACCGCCGTGTCCTGCACACATGGTAGGTTGGAAGGGCACTGGGGAAAAAAAAAAAAAATATTTAGAAAAAACAAAATACGACAAAAAAAAAAAAATGAAAAAAACAATTTGTACAAAAATTCACAAAATATTAAAAAAAAAGACAATGGAAAAAAAATAAAAATAAAATAAATAAAAATATAAATATATATATATATATATATATATATATATATATATATATGTTTTAAAAAATACAAAATATGAAAAAAAAAATATATATTTGATACATTTTATATGTTACTGTTATTATTATGTTAGATGTTATTGCTATGTTATATGTTATTACATAGTTACATAGTTACATAGTTAATACGGTTGAAAAAAGACATATGTCCATCAAGTTCAACCAAGGGTGTTGGGGTAGGGGGAAGTTATTTTTTATTTCATAGGGGAAGCCACTTATTTAATTTTTTGTCTATGTTTTTTTTATTGATAACCACTAGTAGTAACTGTTAATGTTATTTTCTTCAAAATAAGCATCTAATCCTTTTTTGAAGCTGTCAGCGGTTGATGCTGTAACAAGCTTCTGTGGGAGGCTATTCCATAGATTTATAGTTCTTATGGTAAAAAACGATTGTCGCCTCCGGAGACTAAATTTCTTTTTTTCCAATCGAAGGCAGTGCCCCCTTGTCCTTAGAGAGGATTTTACGTGAAATAGTGTTCCCCCATATTTTTTGTATGGTCCATTTATATATTTATACAAGTTAATCATGTCCCCCCGCAATCGCCTCCTCTCAAGACTAAACAGATTTAATTCTCGTAATCTTTCCTCATAACTAAGATCTTTCATTCCCTTTATTAGTTTGGTGGCTCTCCTTTGCACCCTTTCCAGAGTCAGGGCGTCCTTTCTATGAACAGGTGCCCAGAACTGGACGGCATATTCCAGGTGAGGGCGCACCAGTGCCTTGTAAAGAGGCAAAATTACATCTCTATCCCGTGATTCCATGCCTCTTTTAATGCACGATAGTATCTTGGTGGCCTTGGAAGCAGCTGCTTGGCATTGCATGCTGTTATTTAGTCTGTGATCTACTAGTACCCCCAGATCCTTCTCAACAAGTGACTCTCCCAGTTTTACTCCCCCAAGGACATATGTTGCCTTCGGGTTATTAGACCCCAAGTGCATGACTTTACATTTTTCCACATTGAACTTCATTTGCCAAGTGGATGCCCAGACACTCAATGTGTCCAAGTCAGCCTGAAGCTTGTGAACATCTTCAATAGACTGCACTGTGCTACATATCTTTGTGTCATCTGCAAAAATAGAGACAGTGCTTTTAATTCCATCTTCTATGTCGTTTATAAACAAGTTGAATAATAGTGGGCCCAGCACTGAACCCTGGGGTACACCGCTTACAACTGGTAACCATTCAGAGTAGGTATCATTAACCACAACTCTCTGCACACGATCCTTCAGCCAGTTTTCAATCCAGTTACAAACTGCGTTTTCTAATCCTGAAGATCTCAATTTCCCCAATAAGCGTCTATGGGGGACAGTGTCAAATGCTTTTGCAAAATCCAGAAAAACTATATCCACAGCCGCCCTTCTGTCCAGGCTTCTACTCACCTCCTCATAGAAGCCAATCAGGTTAGTTTGGCAGCTTCTGTCCTTAGTAAAACCGTGTTGGTTGTCACTTATAATATTATGGATAGTTACATATTCGTGTATGTAGTCCCTTAATAGCCCCTCTAGCAATTTCCCCACAATGGATGTTAAGCTAACAGGTCTGTAATTGCCCGGAGAAGACCTAGAGCCCTTTTTAAAAATGGGCACCACATTTGCCCTGCGCCAGTCCCTTGGCACTATACCAGTTGCTAGTGAGTCTTTAAAGATCAACAACAGAGGTGACGAGATAACGGAACTGAGTTCTTTGAGAACTCTTGGGTGAAGTCCATCTGGACCTCCAGTCTTATTCACATTTAAATTATTGAGTTTTTCTTGGATGATATCCACGTTTAGCTTGTTAATTATTATACTTGGGCTATTACTATCAGTGGCATCTCCTGTGTTGGCTCCTTGCGCTTCTCTTGTGTACACAGAGCGAAAGAATCCATTTAACAGCTCTGCCTTATCCTCATCCCCAGTGACCATTTCCCCATTATCATTAATTAGGGCACCTACCTGTTCTGATTTAGTTTTCTTCGAATTAATATATTTGAAAAATCGTTTAGGGTTTGTTTTGCTTTCTTTGGCCACATCTCGTTCATTTTGTGCTTTTGCCAATCTTATTTCTTTCTTACACACTTTATTTACTAGTTTATACTGTTCAAGTGTTACAGCTGAGAGTTCAGCCTTGTAATGCTTAAATGCCCTTTTTTTGTTCTTTATTGCCCTTTTAACCGCAGGTGTCAGCCATGAGGGGTTTAACTTTAGCCGCTTATATTTGTTACCTGTAGGAATACATTTTGCAACGTTGCTACTCACAATTGATTTAAAGCACTCCCATTTGGCATCTGTATCCTTATTCCTGAACAGATGCTCCCAGTCTATGTCCTTGAGTGCAGCTCTGAGCCTGGGGAAGTTGGCCTTTCTAAAATTTAATGTTTTTGCCTTCCCAGGAAGAAAATCTTTCTTACAGTTTATGTTAAATACAATTAAATTGTGGTCGCTGTTACCAAGATTTTCACGGACTGTTACTGCCCCCATCAGGTCATCATTATTTGATATTACAAGATCTAGAATAGCATCACCCCTAGTTGATGCCTCCACGAACTGATTCATATAATTATCTTGTAGCAAGCTGAGGAATGCTCTCCCCCTTGTAGTGGAAGCAGAACCATGTCTCCAGTCGATTCCTGGATAGTTGAAGTCCCCCATCACCACCACTGTACCAGCCTGTGATGCCCGCTCTATCTGTTTATGCAGTTGACCCTCTATTTCCTCAGTTATATTTGGGGGCCTATAGATAACACCAAACTGTATTTTAGCATTGTTTATATCACCCCCTACTTCTACCCACAAGGATTCTACATCCTCACAATCTTCTGCTAGTATCCCCTCATTAATATATGCTTTGAGTTCTTGCTTTACATAAAGACACACGCCACCCCCTTTCCTTTTTGCTCTGTCTTTCCGAAAAAGAGCAAAACCTTGTAGATTGACAGTCCAGTCATGTGTGGAATCCAGCCATGTCTCAGCCACACCAACAACATCAATATTCTCTGCCAGCACCAGAGCCTCAAGCTCCCCCACTTTACTTGCCAGACTTCTGGCATTTGTGAACATACACTTTATGTTCCTATCTAGTTTGACACATTGGGGTATATTATTAGTTCCTGCAGTAATGCATCCGTCTAATTTGTTACTGCTGGTTTGCAACTCATGGATCTCCTTATCCATCATAGCAGTCCTCCCCCCTTCTAATTCTCCACCCACCATCATATGCTGTCCCCTAAGTAACCTGTCTTCACTTTTATTTTCACTCTTGCCCTCCCCCCTCATCACTAGTTTAAATAACTCTCCACCCCCTCTAGTATCCTCTTACCCAGCACAGCAGCCCCCCTTCCATTCAGGTGCAAATTATCTTTAGAATACAGTTTGTACCCCAATGAAAAGTCAGCCCAGTGCTCTAGGAACCCAAATCCCTCTGCCCTGCACCAGGACTTGAGCCATGCGTTTAACTCTCTAAGCTCCCGCTGTCTCTCATGTGTAGCGCATGGCACTGGCAGTATTCCAGAGAATACAACCTTGGAGGTCCTTCCCTTCAACTTGGTGCCTAATTCCTTAAATGTATTCTTAAGGATCCTCCATTTCCCATTAATTCTGTCATTGGTCCCCACATGGACCACGACCGCTGGGTCATCCCCAGCCCCTCCCATAATTTGTCCACCCTTTCCACCACATGCCGAACCCTGGCACCAGGGAGACAGCAAACCATTCGGTTGAGGCGGTCTTGGTGACAAATTATTCTATCAGTCCGCCTGATAATAGAATCCCCTATGACCACTAACTGTCTAGTCCTACCTGCAGTCCCAACCACCCACTCACTAGCTGGGCTGTTCTCCCGGCTGTTAGGGAGAACAGTATCTGCTAGGGCTGCCATTTCTGAGACTGACACTCTTGCATCATTACCCAACTTGGCAATTTTGCTAGGGTGCGCAGACACAGGAATGGCCTTCCTTTTCTGTGCACCCTTTCTACTCCCTCTATCTACATTTACCCAGCTACTTATCTGCTCCTCCTGACCCATTTCTCCACCCTCTGTATCTACCCCATTTACTACCTGCTCAGTGAGCAGAAAACTCTTTTCCATATTGTCAATCCTCCTCAGTCTTGCATTTTGCTCCTCCAGATCTCTAACCCGAGCTTCCAGGTTTGCAATTTGCTCACATTTACCACAGAGGTATTCACCCGGGAACTGCTGCTCCTGAAGTGTATACATATGACAAACTGTGCACTGAAGTAGACCTCCAATATTGCTAGCCATTATTCTAGTTACAATACAGCAGTAAAAACAATTTTAGTACTCACAGATGCAGCAACTTTGGCTTTTACCTTCTTATTTTAGCACATAGGCAATAAGAACACTTGAAGTCCCAATATAAAGTCCCTTAATAAAAAGTCCCCTCACTTATAATACAACTTCACTTGAAAATACAACTGGAACTCGCAAAAGCTCCTGAACTCGCTTTAAACAATCTTATTTATATAAAGCAATACTTCACTTCCAAATGGCAGTCTCTGTCTGGCAAACAGTCAGAAGGCTGGGCTCAGCTGAACTAAATAGGCTGCTAATTAGGCAGGACCACCCCCACTCAGGTAACTGCTTTCTATCAGATGGGAGCAACCAATGTAATCAAATGCAAGGCTAAAGCCTGCAATACAAGAAAGAAAGAGGAAAAAAAAAAACAATTCTCTTTTTTTTTTCCCTCTACCTTCCCTTAATAAAAAGTCCCCTCACTTATAATACAACTTCACTTGAAAACACAACTGGAACTCGCAAAAGCTCCTGAACTCGCTTTAAACAATCTTATTTATATAAAGCAATACTTCCCTTCCAAATGGCAGTCTCTGTCTGGCAAACAGTCAGAAGGCTGGGCTCAGCTGAACTAAATAGGCTGCTAATTAGGCAGGACCACCCCCACTCAGGTAACTGCTTTCTATCAGATGGGAGCAACCAATGTAATCAAATGCAAGGCTAAAGCCTGCAATACAAGAAAGAAAGAGGAAAAAAAAAAAATTCTCTTTTTTTTTTTCCCTCTACCTTCCCTTAATAAAAAGTCCCCTCACTTATAATACAACTTCACTTGAAAATACAACTGGAACTCGCAAAAGCTCCTGAACTCGCTTTAAACAATCTTATTTATATAAAGCAATACTTCACTTCCAAATGGCAGTCTCTGTCTGGCAAACAGTCAGAAGGCTGGGCTCAGCTGAACTAAATAGGCTGCTAATTAGGCAGGACCACCCCCACTCAGGTAACTGCTTTCTATCAGATGGGAGCAACCAATGTAATCAAATGCAAGGCTAAAGCCTGCAATACAAGAAAGAAAGAGGAAAAAAAAAAAATTCTCTTTTTTTTTTTTCCCTCTACCTTCCCTTAATAAAAAGTCCCCTCACTTATAATACAACTTCACTTGAAAATACAACTGGAACTCGCAAAAGCTCCTGAACTCGCTTTAAACAATCTTATTTATATAAAGCAATACTTCACTTCCAAATGGCAGTCTCTGTCTGGCAAAAATGTTATTATTATAAATATGTTCAAATAAGATAAATGTTAACTATTAATACGTAATTGACAATTAGCCACTTTTTTCTGTGACACTATTGCTAAGTGCAAGTGCACTGTCACAGGCACAAAGGCATAGGAGCGTGGAGGCCACAGCTGAGGGACCTGTCCAAGTTGCTGTTGTGGTTGTGCAGGTGTGTACAATCACCCAGTGGGCCTTAAAGGATATGTATTGTCCCTGACCGTAGCTACAGCTCCAGACATAGGCACTGCTGTGCACTTTGGTACACACTGACAGGCTAAAGGACTGGCCCACCTTCTGTTCACAAAATTGTACAGGGCTGGTACTGCCTTCTTCGCAAAGAAATGACAGCATGGGACTCTCCACCTCGTCTCGGCACAAGCCATCAGTTCTCTGAAAGGTCCACCAACTCAAAAGGGAGGGACTGCAGCACCAGCAACTTAAACAGGAGCACATTTAGCTTCTGCACGTTGGATGAGTGGGCACATACTGTTGTCTCTTGGACATGGCTTGGCCAATGGATTGCTGGCGGAATGACTGACTCGGATTAAGAAGAGGAGGATCACCTGGAGCGACAGAGGATGGGTATGACACACAGGAGGTGGTGGAGCCTTGGCTGGCTGAAACAGAGAGCGGCGTGCCACTGGGTAATGCAGCAGGCTGGACCACAACTTTGGAGCCAACTCTCCCAGGCCGCTTGATGGTGACGCTGCAAATGTTGACGCAGGGCTGTGGGTCCAACATTGGGACCCTGGCCACACTTCACCTTCTGCCTACACATCTTTCATATAGCCATGTTAACCTCTTGCGGATGCTTGATGAAAAACTGCCACATGGCCTTGTAGCTGATTTTTCCTACCAACAGTCCGCACTAATTCACTGCTGCTGCCACCGCCGCTGCCAACTCCAGGAACCCTCTTTCCCTTCTGCCACCATGCTGGCCGCTAAATCTGTCACTCTCCATCACTCCAAGACTTTAAAAGTGCCCTCAAAACTCACTGATGTCCTCCTCAGGTTCCTCAACAGTGTCTGCTTAAGAAGCCAAAACGCTTGCAACACCACCTCCCACGCCACTCTCCTCATCACTACTTGCCCGCCTAGTGTAAGAAGCGGTGAGTGTCTCCTCCACTTCTTGGCTGGGCAGTATCTGCTGATTTTTCTGATTATCAGATCGTCCTCACTGAATAGTGGAGCTGAACCCTAAGCATAAGACATAACCAACAGTTGACTGGGGGTGTCAGATGTCACTTGTGATGCAGTGGATGATCGTGTTAACCAATGGATGATGGCAGATGGGTTGCTGGTCAAGACATGACCACTAGCTGATCCTGGGAGATCAGTCCTCTCACTGAGACTCCTGCTGCCACTCACCCCTAGTCTGCTGCTACCTCTGCTTGATGAATTTAGGCCTCTGCAACTTCTCTGTGCCCATTTTGCCACTTCTCTGCCTGACATACTTAGTGCGTATATGAGGGTAGGACACTACTGACACGCTACACTACACTTAAAACAGGATTTGTCGATAAGAGCAGCAGGTGTGTGACTATCTATAGTCTTTCACTAAGTAGTAACTAGGCCCTGAAGACTTTAACACGAACAAAGTGATGAAACTCTTAGATGTGCGTAAGTGATGCTCTGATGAGAGCAATTCAATGTGCTCCAGTATGCTTCAAAAATGTTTTTCTTTCAGAGACTGGCCTGCGTGGGAATGAATCGGGCATGGATCAGCCAAGATGTCTACCCACCAATGCCTGATGCATTAGAGTAGATTGATCATGGGGCCAGACCAACACTAAAGAAATATGGATCGTGCAAAACAGATTTAAGGCGCTGTTCACTAGTTACAGACATTCCTCCGTATCAGACAACAAGTAATTATTGAGAAAATGCTTTACATTACTCTTACTTTTTATTCATGTTCTTTGGATAAGATATATGTGCCGAAAATCTGTATATGTTCTCTTAATGCTGCTGCCAACTCCAGGGTGTGTCTTTCTGGCAATTTTGGGCTCCTGCTGCTGCTGCTTGCATCTCCAGTGTGTCTTTAGGCCAATTTGTGGGCTCCTGCTGCCAACTCCGGTGTGTCTTTCGAGCAATGTTTGGGCTCCTGCTGCTGCTGCTGCCGCCAACTCCAGTGTGTCTTTCAAGCAATTTTGGGCTCCTGCTGCTGCTGTTTGCAACTCCAGGGTGTCATTCAGCCAATGTTTGGCCTCCTGCTGCTGCTGCTGCCAACTCCAGTGTCTCTTTCAAGCAATGTTTGGGCTCCTGCGGCTCTTGCTGCTAACTCCAGTGTGTCTTTCAAGCAATGTTTGGGCTCCTGCTGCTCCTGCTGCCAACTCCAGTGTCTCTTTCAAGCAATGTTTGGGCTCCTGCTTCTCCTGCTGCCAACTCCAGTGTGTCTTTCAAGCAATGTTTGGGCTCCTGCTGCTCCTACTGCCAACTCCAGTGTCTCTTTCCAGCAATGTTTGGGCTCCTGCTGCTGCCAACTCCAGTGTCTCTTTCAAGCAATGTTTGGGCTCCTGCTGCTCCTGCTGCCAACTCCAGTGTCTCTTTCAAGCAATGTTTGGGCTCCTGCTGCTGCTGCTGCTTGCAACTCCAGGGTGTCATTCAGCCAATTTTTGGCCTCCTGCTGCTGCTGCTGCTGCCAACTCCAGTGTTTCTTTCAAGCAATGTTTGGGCTCATGCTGCTCCTGCTGCCAACTCCAGTGTCTCTTTCAGGCAATGTTTGGGCTCCTGCTGCTGCTGCTTGCACCTCCAGGGTGTCATTCAGCCAATTTTTGGCCTCCTGCTGCTGCCAACTCCAGTGTCTCTTTCAAGCAATGTTTGGGCTCCTGCTGTTCCTGCTGCAAACTTCAGTGTCTCTTTCAAGCAATGTTTGGGCTCCTGCTGCTGCCAACTCCAGTTTGTCTTTCAAGCAATGTTTGGGCTCCTGCTGCTGCCAACTCCAGTGTGTCTTTCAAGCAATGTTTGGGCTCCTGATGCTCCTGCTGCCAACTCCAGTGTCTCTTTCAAGCAATGTTTGGGCTCCTGCTGCTCCTGCTGCAGTGTGTCTTTCAAGGAATGTTTTGGCTCCTGCTGCTCCTGCTGCCAACTTCAGTGTCTCTTTCAAACAATGTTTGGGCTCCTGCTGCTGCTGCTGCTGCCAACTCCAGTGTCAAGCAATCTTAGCCTCCTGCTGCTCCTGCTGCCAACTCCAGTGTCTATTTCAAGCAATGTTTGGGCTCCTGCTGCTGCTTGCAACTCCAGGGTGTCATTCAGCCAATTTTTGGCCTCCTGCTGCTGCTGCCAACTCCAGTGTCTCTTTGAGCCAATGTTTGGGCTCCTGCTGCTGCTGCTGCCAACTCCAGTGTGTCTTTCAAGCAATGTTTGGGCTCCTGCTGCTCCTGCTGCCAACTCCAGTGTGTCTTTCAAGCAATGTTTGGGCTCCTGCTGCTCCTGCTGCCAACTCCAGTGTCTCTTTCAAGCAATGTTTGGGCTCCTGCTGCTCCTGCTGCCAACTCCATTGTGTCTTTCAAGCAATGTTTGGGCTCCTGCTACTCCTGCTTCCAACTCCAGTGTGTCTTTCAGGCAATGTTTGGGCTCCTGCTGCTCCTGCTGCCAACTCCAGTGTGTCTTTCAAGCAATGTTTGGGCTCCTGCTGCTCCTGCTGCCAACTCCAGTGTCTCTTTCAAGCAATGTTTGGACTCCTGCCGCTGCTGTTGCTGCTGCTTGCAACTCCAGGGTGTGTCTCTCAGTCATTTTTTGGGCTCCTGCTGCTGACAACTCCAGTGTCTCTTTCGGCCAATATTTGAGCTCCTGCTGCTGCAAACTCCAGTGTGTCTTTAGGCCAATTTTTGGGCTCCTGCTGCCAACTCCAGGATGTCTTTCAGCCAATATTTGGGCTCCTGCTGCTGCCAGCTCCAGGGTGTGTTTTTAAGGCAATATAGGGGCCCCTCATAGTGATGCCACCTCAACTCTTTGCAATTGTGCCGCTCTGCGATTCTAATAGCAATGTCTTTGATCTGCATGTCATAACTATTTACAGTATTATTTCACTAACCCAGCACGCATCCTATGCATGTTACAGCAAGGCAGAATGGTTTACAACCCTATTGAGGCTCTAGGAAGCTCAGAAATAGCTGTTTTTAATAGCGATTCATCGCAAATAAATTCGGACCGAAACGAATTTTGAAGGAAAATTCGGCGAATCAGCCGAATCGAATTTTTCAAAAGTTCGCTCATCTCTATTCATCACCTTTATTGTTTTCCTTTGTTGTTATTAATTTAGAAAGCATAATCATCCTTTATAGCACTGTACAAAACTCCTTGTTCTATTAGCTTAGTTTGGTGAGTTATCTCGAAGAGGTATTCCTTAGACAGACTGAGGGACAGATACTTCCACACATCTACTCAAGCACCACTTGGACTGTGCCAGTTTATTTTGCAAATTCTGTGACCCATATAATTCTTTGGTTAAGTTGTCCTTCACTCTGAAAAAATATATGACCCAGTGCAACAACTTCTTGAGGTTCTGGTTCTTCTGCAACATCTGTGGTTCACAGAACTTTATGCAAGTTCCTGAAGATTTCAATCTAAAAAACAGTGTTAAGCTGGAGAACACTCTTTCTTGTTAGTGAAGGAAACAATAAAAATGGTATTGTCCCCATGGAGACCTGCTCACAGCTGGTCTCAGGAGCAGAGGGCAATAAGCAGCAATAAAGAATGTGGTGAGTGAGAAATGAAGGGCTATTGGTGGCAGATCAGAAGGTGGCAAGGATCAGAAGCAGCAGTGGACCCTTTAGGAGCAGCGAGGGCAGAAAGCTGAAGTGGGAAAGGCGACAAGGACCAGAGGATGATCAACAGCAGCAAAGAAGTTGGCAAGGACTAGAGGATGATAGGTGACAGTGGGGACTGTCGGGTGATCAAGGGCAAAGGAGGACACGACAGGTGACAGTGGAGAAGACAGTCTGGAGGGTTACCAGTGGCAGATGAGATTGCATTTGTGGCAACTTGAAGAGTGACATGGTGTGATCTGACAGCCCACAAAGAGGCCCATTGAGATACAATGCCCAAGGGCCAACATAGACCTGTTCAAGACACCAATATTCTTAATAGTAATATGCAATATCAGTCTAAGAAGATTAATCTAGTATTTCGGAGGATAACAGTGGTGACTATTCCTTCCTCTGCATCGCTGGCCACAGGTTGACTGTTCTTTCAGTATAGCAGAAGCCGCGCGTCAGTCACAAATCCCTGTCACATCCCGTCTTCGCCATTGAGAACATTTCGCACAAGCAGAATCCTCTGAACTTCAGAAGCAGCGAGACATCAAACAGTCTTGACGTATGAGCTGCCACTGGTTTACATTGAAGTTACACAGGGGAGTCCCCCTATCCGTTTGGATCATCAAGAAATCCATGATGGCTTTTCTCTGTTCCTATAGTCGATCCTGCATATGGAGGGTGGAATTCCAACGGGTGGAAACATCGCAAATCAGACTATGTTTGGGGATACCGTTCTGACGCTGAAGCTCAAGAAGGGTGTGCTTGGCGGTGTAGGAGTGGCTGAAGTGCATACAAAGTTTCCTTCCCGTTGTTAGAATGTCTTGCAGATGGGGGAAGACTTCAGAAAATGCTTGACAACTAGATTGAACACGTGTGCCATGGCAGGACGCATGGCTCAGGCTTCCTTGTCGCAGCGCAGACAAGATGTTCTTCCCAGTGTCAGTCACCATGCGTCCCATTTGCAGTTTTCGTGGAGTAAGCCATGATTTAATTTATTGAGTTCTCATTTTTAGCAGTTCCTCCCATGTGTGGCTCTGTGGCTCAAGGCAAACCATGTGAAGAACAGCGTGAAACCTCCGTGTCCTGCACACATGGTAGGCTGGAAGGGCACTGGGGAAAAAAAAATAAAAAATAAACATTTAGAAAAAACAAAATACAAAAAAAAAATAAAAAATGAAAAAAAAAATTTGTACAAAAATTCACAAAATATTAAAAAAAAGACAATGGAAAAAAAATATTTAAAAAATGAAAAAAAAAAAAAAAAAAAAAAAAAATATATATATATATATATATATATATATATATATATATTTTTTTTTTTTAATACAAAATATGAAAAAAAATTAAAAAAAAATATCCCCCCCCAAAAAAAAAATTTATACATTTTATATGTTACTGTTATTATTATGTTAGATGTTATTGTTGCTATGTTATATTTTATTATATTGAAAAAAAGGGGAATGAGACTGCACTGACCTAATGCTGGGAAAGTACATAAGGTAGTGTGCACACAGGGGTATAGATAGCTAAATATAAACAAAATTGAAGGTCCCACTCCTCCAAAAATCCCCCTTACAGATGTGGCACCAAGATCAAATATGTAAAAATATATAAATGTTTATTAATAGCTATGTGAACATGATTACATACATGAAAAGACTCTTTAAAAAACATAGACACAAACAACAATACATGTGGGGAAGCCCCAGCCCTTTGCCCCCTGTTAGAAGATCCTGCCCTTCCCCACATGTATTGTTGTTTGTGTCTATGTTTTTTAAAGAGTCTTTTCATGTATGTAATCATGTTCACATAGCTATTAATAAACATTTATATATTTTTACATATTTGGTCTTGGTGCCACATCTGTAAGGGGGATTTTTGGAGGAGTGGGACCTTCAATTTTGTTTATATTTTATTATATGTTATTATTATAAATATGTTCAAATAAGATAAATGTTAACTATTAATACGTAATTGACAATTAGCCACTTTTTTCTGTGACACCATTGCTAAGTGCAAGTGCACTGTCACAGGCACAAAGGCCTAGGAGCGTGGAGGCCACAGCGGAGGGACCTGTCCAAGTTGCTGTTGTGGTTGTGCAGGTGTGTACAATCATCCAGTGGGCCTTAAAGGATATGTATTGTCCCTGACCGTAGTTACAGCTCCAGATGTAGGCACTGCTGTGCACTTTGGTACATACTGACAGGCTAAAGGACTGGCCCACCTTCTGTTCAACAAAATTGTACAAGGCTGGTACTGCCTTCTTTGCAAAGAAATGACAGCATGGGACTCTCCACCTCGGCTCGGCACAAGCCATCAGTTCTCTGAAAGGTCCACCAACTCAAAAGGGAGGGACTGCAGCACCAGCAACTTATACAGGAGCACATTTAGCTTCTGCACGTTGGATGAGTGAGCACATACTGTTGCCTCTTGGACATGGCTTGGCCAATGGATTGCTGGCGGAATGACTGACTCAGATTAAGAGGAGGAGGAGCACCTGGAGCGACAGAGGATGGGTATGACACACAGGAGGTGGTGGAGCCTTGGCTGGCTCGAACAGAGAGCTGCGTGCCACAGGGTAATGCAGCAGGCTGGACCACCACTTTGGAGCCAACTCTCCCACTCTTCACTGCTGCTGCCACTGCCAACTCCAGGGACCCTCTTTCCCTTCTGCCACCATGCTGGCCGCTAAATTTGTCACTCTCCATCACTCCAAGACTTTAAAAGTGCCCTCAAAACTCACTGAAGTCCTCCTCAGGTTCCTCAACAGTGTCTGCTTAAGAAGCCAAAACGCTTGCAACACCACCTCCCACGCTACTCTCCTCATCACTACTTGCCCGCCTAGTGGAAGAAGCGGCGAGTGTCTCCTCCACTTCTTGGCTGGGCAGTAGCTGCTGATTTTTCTGATTATCAGATCGTTCTCACTGAATAGTGGAGCTGAACCCTAAGCATAAGACATAACCACCAGTTGACTGGGGGTGTCAGATGTCAGTTGTGATCCAGTGGATGATCGTGTTAACCAATGGATGATGGCAGATGGGTTGCTGGTCAAGACATGACCGCTAGCTGATCCCGGGAGATCAGTCCTCTCACTGAGACTCCTACTGCCACTCACCCCTAGTCTGCTGCTACCTCTGCTTGATGAATTTAGGCCTCTGCAACTTCTCTGTGCCCATCCTGCCACTTCTCTGCCTGACATACTTAGTGCGTATATGAGGGTAGGAGAAAACGCTACACTACACTTAAAACAGGATTTGTCGATAAGAGCAGCAGGTGTGTAACTATCTATGGTCTTTCACTAAGTAGTAACTAGGCCCTGAAGACTTTAACACGAACAAAGTGATGAAACTCTTAGATGTGCGTAAGTGATGCTCTGATGAGAGCAATTCAATGTGCTCCAGTATGCTTCAAAAATGTTTTTCTTTCAGAGACTGGCCTGCGTGGAAATGAATCGGGCATGGATCAGCCAAGATTTCTACCCACCAATGCCTGATGCATTAGAGTACTTTGATCATGGGGCCAGACCAACACTAAAGAAATTTGGATCGTGCAAAACAGATGCTCACCAGTTACAGACATTCCTCTGCATCAGACCACAAGTAATTATTGAGAAAATGCTTTACGTTACTCTTACTTTTAATTAATATTCTTCGGATAAGATATCTGTGCCGAAAATCTGTATATGTTCTCTTAATGCTGCTGCCAACTCCAGGGTGTGTCTTTCTGGCAGTTTTGGGCTCCTGTTGTTGCTGCTTGCATCTCCAGTGTGTCTTTAGGCCAATTTGTGGGCTCCTGCTGCCAACTCCAGTGTGTTTTTCAAGCAATGTTTCAATGTTTGGGCTCCTGCTGCTACCAACTCCAGTGTGTCTTTCAAGCAATTTGGGCCTCCTGCTGCTGCTGTTTGCAACTCCAGGGTGTCATTCAGACAGTTTTTGGCCTCCTGCTGCTGCTGCCAACTCCAGTGTCTCTTTCAAGCAATGCTTGGGCTCCTGCTGCTCCTGCTGCCAACTCCAGTGTGTCTTTCAAGCAATGTTTGGGCTCCTGCTGCTCCTGCTGCCAACTCCAGTGTCTCTTTCAAGCAATGTTTGGGCTCCTGCTGCTCCTGCTGCCAACTCCAGTGTCTCTTTCAAGCAATGTTTGGGCTCCTGCTGCTCCTGCTGCCAACTCCAGTGTGCCTTTCAAGCAATGTTTGGGCTCCTGCTGCTCCTGCTGCCAACTCCGGTGTCTCTTTCAAGCAATGCTTGGGCTCCTGCTGCTCCTGCTGCCAACTCCAGTGTGTCTTTCAAGCAATTTTGGCCTCCTGCTGCTCCTGCTGCCAACTCCAGTGTCTCTTTCAAGCAATGTTTGGGCTCCTGCTCCTGCTGCTTGCAACTCCAGGGTGTCATTCAGCCAATTTTTGGCCTCCTGCTGCTGCTGCTGCCAACTCCAGTGTCTCTTTCAAGCAATGTTGGGCTCCTGCTGCTCCTGCTGCCAACTCCAGTGTGTCTTTCAAGCAATGTTTGGGCTCCTGATGCTCCTGCTGCCAACTCCAGTGTCTCTTTCAAGCAATGTTTGGGCTCCTGCTGCTGCTGCTGGCACCTCCAGGGTGTCATTCAGCCAATATTTGGCCTCCTGCTGCTGCTGCCAACTCCAGTGTCTCTTTCAAGCAATGTTTGGGCTCCTGCTGCCAACTCCAGTGTGTCTTTCAATCAATGTTTGGGCTCCTGCTGCTCCTGCTGCCAACTCCAGTGTGTCTTTCAAGCAATGTTTGGGCTCCTGCTGTTGCTGCTGCCAACTCCACTGTCTCTTTCAAGCAATGTTTGGGCTCCTGCTGCTGCCAACTCCAGTGTGTCTTTCAAGCAATGTTTGGGCTCCTGCTGCTCCTGCTGCCAACTCCAGTGTCTCTTTCAACTAATGTTTGGGCTCCTGCTGCTCCTGTTGCCAACTGCAGTGTGTCTTTCAAACAATGTTTTGGCTCCTGCTGCTCCTGCTGCCAACTCCAGTGTGTCTTTCAAGCAAAGTTTGGGCTCCTGCTGTTCCTGCTGCCAACTCCACTGTCTCTTTCAAGCAATGTTTGGGCTCCTGCTGCTGCCAACTCCAGTGTGTCTTTCAAGCAATGTTTGGGCTCCTGCTGCTCCTGCTGCCAACTCCAGTGTCTCTTTCAAGCAATGTTTGGGCTCCTGCTGCTCCTGTTGCCAACTGCAGTGTGTCTTTCAAACAATGTTTTGGCTCCTGCTGCTCCTGCTGCCAACACCAGTGTGTCTTTCAAGCAATGTTTGGGCTTCTGCTGCCAACTCCAGTGTCTCTTTCAAGCAATGTTTGGGCTCCTGCTGCTGCCAACTCCAGTGTGTCTTTCAAGCAATTTTGGCCTCCTGCTGCCAACTCCAGTGTCTCTTTCAAGCAATGTTTGGGCTGCTGCTGCTGCTTTCAACTCCAGTGTGTCTTTCAAGCAATGTTTGGGCTCCTGCAGCTGCCAACTCCAGTGTGTCTTTCAAGCAATGTTTGGGCTCCTGCTGCTCCTGCTGCCAACTCCAGTGTGTCTTTCAAGCAATATTTGGGCTCCTGCTGCTCCTGCTTCCAACTCCAGTGTGTCTTTCAAGCAATGTTTGGGCTCCTGCTGCTCCTGCTGCCAACTCCAGTGTCTCTTTCAAGCAATGTTTGGGCTCCTGCTGCTGCTGCTGGCACCTCCAGGGTGTCATTCAGCCAATTTCTGGCCTCCTGCTGCTGCTGCTGCCGCTGCCAACTCCAGTGTCTCTTTCAAGCAATGTTTGGGCTCCTGCTGCCAACTCCAGTGTGTCTTTCAAGCAATGTTTGGGCTCCTGCTGCTCCTGCTGCCAACTCCAGTGTGTCTTTCAAGCAATGTTTGGGCTCCTGCTGTTGCTGCTGCCAACTCCACTGTCTCTTTCAAGCAATGTTTGGGCTCCTGCTGCTGCCAACTCCAGTGTGTCTTTCAAGCAATGTTTGGGCTCCTGCTGCTCCTGCTGCCAACTCCAGTGTCTCTTTCAAGCAATGTTTGGGCTCCTGCTGCTCCTGTTGCCAACTGCAGTGTGTCTTTCAAACAATGTTTTGGCTCCTGCTGCTCCTGCTGCCAACTCCAGTGTGTCTTTCAAGCAATGTTTGGGCTTCTGCTGCCAACTCCGGTGTCTCTTTCAAGCAATGTTTGGGCTCTTGCTGCTGCCAACTCCAGTGTGTCTTTCAAGCAATTCTGGCCTCCTGCTGCTCCTGCTGCCAACTCCAGTGTCTCTTTCAAGCAATGTTTGGGCTCCTGCTGCTGCTTTCAACACCAGTGTGTCTTTCAAGCAATGTTTGGGCTCCTGCTGCTGCCAACTCCAGTGTGTCTTTCAAGCAATGCTTGGGCTCCTGCTGCCAACTCCAGTGTGTCTTTCAAGCAATATTTGGGCTCCTGCTGCTCCTGCTTCCAACTCCAGTGTGTCTTTCAAGCAATGTTTGGGCTCCTGCTGCCAACTCCAGTGTGTCTTTCAAGCAATGTTTGGGCTCCTGCTGCTCCTGCTTCCAACCCCAGTGTCTCTTTCAAGCAATGTTTGGACTCCTGCCGCTGCTGCTGCTTGCAACTCCAGGGTGTGTCCTGCTGCTGCTGCTGCCAACTCCAGTGTCTCTTTCAGCCAATGTTTGGGCTCCTGCTGCTGCCAACTCCAGTGTGTCTTTAGGCCAGTTTTTGGGCTCCTGCTGGCAACTCCAGTGTCTCTTTCAGCCAATGTTTGGGCTCCTGCTGCTGCTGGCAACTCCAGTATCTCTTTCAACCAGTCTCTTTGGGCTCCTGCTGCCAATTTCAGTGTGTGTCTTCAGGCCAATTTTTGGGCTCCTGCTGCCAACTCCAGGATGTCTTTCAGCCAATATTTGGGCTCCTGCTGCTGCCAGCTCCAGGGTGTGTTTTTAAGACAATATAGGGGCCCCTCATAGTGATGCCACCTCAACTCTTTGCAATTGTGCTGCTCTGCGATTCTAATAGCGATGCCTCTGATCTGCATGTCATAACTACTTACAGTATTATTTCACTAACCCAGCACGCATCCTATGCATGTTACAGCAAGGCAGAATGGTTTACAACCCTATTGAGGCTCTAGGAAGCTCAGAAATAGCTGTTTTTAATAGCGATTCATCGCAAATAAATTCGGACCGAAACGAATTTTGAAGGAAAATTCGGCGAATCAGCCGAATCGAATTTTTGCTCATCTCTATTCATCACCTTTATTGTTTTCCTTTGTTGTTATTAATTTAGAAAGCATAATCATCCTTTATAGCACTGTACAAAACTCCTTGTTCTATTAGCTTAGTTTGGTGAGTTCTCTCGAAGAGGTATTCCTTAGACAGACTGAGGGACAGATACTTCCACACATCTACTCAAGCACCACTTGGACTGTGCCAGTTTATTTTGCAAATTCTGTGACCCATATAATTCTTTGGTTAAGTCGTCCTTCACTCTGAAAAAAATATATGACCCAGTGCAACAACTTATTGGGGTTATGGTTCTTCTGCAACATCTGTGGTTCACAGGACTTTATGCAAGTTCCTGAAGATTTCAAACTAAAAAACAGGGTTAAGCTGGAGAACACTCTTTCTGGTTAGTGAAGGAAACAATAAAAATGGTATTGTCCCCATGGAGACCTGCTCACAGCTGGTCTCAGGAGCAGAGGGCAATCAGCAGCAATAAAGAATGTGGTGAGTGAGAAATGAAGGGCTATTGGCGGCAGATCAGAAGGTGGCAAGGATCAGAAGCAGCAGTGGACCCTTTAGGAGCAGCGAGGGCAGAAAGCTGAAGTGGGAAAGGCGACAAGGACCAGAGGATGATCAACAGCAGCAAAGAAGTTGGCAAGGACTAGAGGATGATAGGTGACAGTGGGGACTGTCGGGTGATCAAGGGCAAAGGAGGACACGACAGGTGACAGTGGAGAAGACAGTCTGGAGGGTTATCAGTGGCAGATGAGATTGCATTTGTGGCAACTTGAAGAGTGACATGGTGTGATCTGACA
This sequence comes from Gastrophryne carolinensis, assembly GCA_027917425.1. Taxonomy (NCBI): domain Eukaryota; kingdom Metazoa; phylum Chordata; class Amphibia; order Anura; family Microhylidae; genus Gastrophryne; species Gastrophryne carolinensis. The sequence goes on from CM051235.1 coordinate 375,547,899, forward strand.
GCCCACAAAGAGGCCCATTGAGATACAATGCCCAAGGGCCAACATAGATCTGTTCAAGACACCAATATTCTTAATAGTAATATGCAATATCAGTCTAAGAAGATTAATCTAGTATTTCGGAGGATAACAGTGGTGACTATTCCTTCCTCTGCATCGCTGGCCACAGGTTGACTGTTCTTTCAGTATAGCAGAAGCCGCTTTTACTAGACTTTATATAACCCTTTCTCCATACTTCTGTCTGTACATTGGTCTATATGTGTCTGTACATTGGTCTTTATTATTGCAGGTTCAGAGAGGCGCGTCAGTCACAAATCCCTGTCACATCCCGTCTTCGCCATTGAGAACATTTCGCACAAGCAGAATCCTCTGAACTTCAGAAGCAGCGAGACATCAAACAGTCTTGACGCGCAAGCGAGGCGTCTCCTGCCAGAGTGACTTGGCAGGTGAAGAAAGGGGAGCTCACAAGGGCATCTGTCTGCTCTGATGACAGCTGCAATTACGGGTTTCTCACCTCACTGCTGAGAGCACCTTGGCCTCCGCCGTGATAATAGACATTGAGCCAGAGAAGATCATTCCTGGGAACATGAGATGAAAATATGTTGGATTTGTTAAAAGTATCTCAGCTGTCAGATTGAATGTGGAAATCCTGCAAATCCCTTTATGGCATAACTCTCATGACTTTCTAATACAGTGGCTGTAAAAAAAGAGAGAAACAAACATGTTGAATGGCATCCAGATTTTTAATGAGACGGGGACTGTTTTGTAGGCTCGAGTAAGCAGCGTAGTCACCCTGAGAGTTACAAAGGCAGGGAGCTGACTGCTAAGTCTTGTCTTCTAGCTCATGAGCACAGCACCCCTTGAATTGTACTGGAGTGCCCCCTGGGTACTTTAATTTCCCTCTGCCATGCCCTGAGGAGTGTGTGTGAAAAAAGGAGGAACAGAAATGACAGGAGCAGCTTGTGGCTGGAATGTCTGCATCACATCCTCCTGTTCCAATTTGCTTCCCCCCCCCCTCTGTTTAGAGCAGTGACAAAAGCTTATATGTGTTGCCTATGTCACCTGCCCTTTTCCTGCTCAAGAGGCTCCCCCAAACTGAAACAGCACTTTCAGTCACAACTAGGGATGAGCGAATCGATCCGGACGAACCCGGATTCGATCCGAATTTCATGACAAATTCGATTCGGATCGAATCCGAATTTCCCCGCGATTCGATCGAGCGAAGTTTTTTTCTAAAATTCATTCATTTCAATGCAGGCATTCTAGGATGGTCTACGTGACATGTCCAGACATGTAAGCTGGGGCAGTGTATGCTGGGACAGTCACATGCAGCCTATCAGCAGCCAGCAAGCCCGGTGACGTCATAGCGCTATATAAGGCGGCGGCCATCTTGCTTTTGCGCATTTGTCTATTGCATTCGTGAGAGCCAGGACTCAGGAGGACACTGCAGACTGTATTCAGGGAGAGATAGGTAGAGAGTTAGGGACAGCCAGTAGACAGCCAGTAGACAGGCGGGAGACAGGCAGGAAGTCAGGGAGAAGCAGGGAAAGGTAGGAAAAAAACGGATGCAGTGACAGGGATTTTTTTTTGTTTTCATGCAGCCTGAGTGTTACTGCCTGGGTCACTGGCTTTGTTAGCTGTTTCACGCTGGTTAACCACTGTTGCTTTGCATAGTACTACTGCTCCCAGGTGCACTGCTGTTGTGGCATCCCATTCTGTGACTACACCAGCCTCTATTTACTATAACCCTTTGCACTTATTCTAAAAGTAATTTGACCTGATAAAGACACTTTTGCTTTGCATAGTACTACTGCTCCCAGGTGCACTGCTGTTCTGGCATCCCATTCTGTGACTACACCAGCCTCTATTTACTATAACCCTTTGCACTTATTCTAAAAGTAATTTGGCCTGATAAAGACACTTTTGCTTTGCATAGTACTACTGCTCCCAGGTGCACTGCGGTTGGGGCATCCCATTCTGTGACTACACCAGCCTCTATTTACTATAACCCTTTGCACTTATTCTAAAAGTAATTTGGCCTGATAAAGACACTTTTGCTTTGCATAGTACTACTGCTCCCAGGTGCACTGCGGTTGGGGCATCCCATTCTGTGACTACACCAGCCTCTATTTACTATAACCCTTTGCACTTATTCTAAAAGTAATTTGGCCTGATAAAGACACTTTTGCTTTGCATAGTACTACTGCTACCAGGTGCACTGCTGTTGTGGCATCCCATTCTGTGACTACACCAGCCTCTATTTACTATAACCCTTTGCACTTATTCTAAAAGTAATTTGGCCTGATAAAGACACTTTTGCTTTGCATAGTACTACTGCTCCCAGGTGCACTGCTGTTGTGGCATCCCATTCTGTGACTACACCAGCCTCTATTTACTATAACCCTTTGCACTTATTCTAAAAGTAATTTGGCCTGATAAAGACACTTTTGCTTTGCATAGTACTACTGCTCCCAGGTGCACTGCTGTTGTGGCATCCCGTTCTGTGACTACACCAGCCTCTATTTACTATAACCCTTTGCACTTATTCTAAAAGTAATTTGGCCTGATAAAGACACTTTTGCTTTGCATAGTACTACTGCTCCCAGGTGCACTGCGGTTGGGGCATCCCATTCTGTGACTACACCAGCCTCTATTTACTATAACCCTTTGCACTTATTCTAAAAGTAATTTGGCCTGATAAATACACTTTTGCTTTGCATAGTACTACTGCTCCCAGGTGCACTGCGGTTGGGGCATCCCATTCTGTGACTACACCAGCCTCTATTTACTATAACCCTTTGCACTTATTCTAAAAGTAATTTGGCCTGATAAAGACACTTTTGCTTTGCATAGTACTACTGCTCCCCGGTGCACTGCGGTTGGGGCATCCCATTCTGTGACTACACCAGCCTCTATTTACTATAACCCTTTGCACTTATTCTAAAAGTAATTTGGCCTGATAAAGACACTTTTGCTTTGCATAGTACTACTGCTTCCAGGTTCACTGCTGTTGTGGCATCCCATTCTGTGACTACACCAGCCTCTATTTACTATAACCCTTTGCACTTATTCTAAAAGTAATTTGGCCTGATAAAGACACTTTTGCTTTGCATAGTACTACTGCTCCCAGGTGCACTGCTGTTGTGGCATCCCATTCTGTGACTACACCAGCCTCTATTTACTATAACCCTTTGCACTTATTCTAAAAGTAATTTGGCCTGATAAAGACACTTTTGCTTTGCATAGTACTACTGCTCCCAGGTGCACTGCTGTTGTGGCATCCCATTCTGTGACTACACCAGCCTCTATTTACTATAACCCTTTGCACTTATTCTAAAAGTAATTTGGCCTGATAAAGACACTTTTGCTTTGCATAGTACTACTGCTCCCAGGTGCACTGCGGTTGTGGTATCCCATTCTGTGACTACACCAGCTTCTATTTACTATAACCCTTTGCACTTATTCTAAAAGTAATTTGGCCTGATAAAGACACTTTTGCTTTGCATAGTACTACTGCTCCCAGGTGCACTGCTGTTGTGGCATCCCATTCTGTGACTACACCAGCCTCTATTTACTATAACCCTTTGCACTTATTCTAAAAGTAATTTGGCCTGATAAAGACACTTTTGCTTTGCATAGTACTACTGCTCCCAGGTGCACTGCGGTTGGGGCATCCCATTCTGTGACTACACCAGCCTCTATTTACTATAACCCTTTGCACTTATTCTAAAAGTAATTTGGCCTGATAAAGACACTTTTGCTTTGCATAGTACTACTGCTCCCAGGTGCACTGCGGTTGGGGCATCCCATTCTGTGACTACACCAGCCTCTATTTACTATAACCCTTTGCACTTATTCTAAAAGTAATTTGGCCTGATAAAGACACTTTTGCTTTGCATAGTACTACTGCTCCCAGGTGCACTGCTGTTGTGGCATCCCATTCTGTGACTACACCAGCCTCTATTTACTATAACCCTTTGCACTTATTCTAAAAGTAATTTGGCCTGATAAAGACACTTTTGCTGTGCATAGAACTACTGCTCCCAGGTGCTCTGCTGTTGTGGCATCCCATTCTGTAACATACCATACCCCTCTTTATTTACACTAAGCAGCTCTCTTATTTACACTAAGCAGGCCTGTTGGAGGCTGAGTGTTACTGCTCGCTTTTGGTGTGCATTATATTCTGTTTCATATAGACCCACCGCTTCCTGGGGGTTCTTAAAATATCACCTACTACCACGCCAGTTAGACTATGTCGGGCAGACAAGTGCCTGGAAGTGAAAAGAGGAGTGGCAGAGGCCAAGATTCCGCAGGCAGAGGTCGCAGCAGACTGGGGGCCAGTAGCAGCAGGAGTCACGCTGAGAGACCTAATCTGCCAGTACCTGCTAGCGGTCGGGTCTCCACCAGTACACATCTGCCGTGGTAGATTGGTTAACGCGCTCATCAACAACATCATCACAACTTACGTCTGAGACCCCCAGTCTAGGGTCGGTAGGTTCCTCTGACACAACCCTGAGTTGGCATGCCCCGAGAGCAGTCCCTGTCCTCCCATTGCCTCTGTCCTACGCCGTTCCCTCCCCCAGTGACGTATCCTATGCTTTGGGTTCAGCTCCACTCTTTAGTGAGGAGGACGATCAGATAGAGGACAGTCAGCAGCTACTGCCCAGCCAAGAAATGGAGGTGGCTTCTTTAGCTAGGTAGACAAATAGTGATGTGGACAGTGTCGTGGGTGCTGCGAGCTTTCCAGCTCCTGTGCTAGACACTGTTGACGAATCCACGAACATCAGTGACGTACAGCCACAACTCGGTGATAATGATGATGACGATGAAGCCGATCGTACTTGGGAGCCGGGTGATGAAGGGGCTTCATTGTCATCATCAGGAGAAGAGGGGCGCAGGTTGCCCCGGAGTCAGCAACTCAGGCAGCAAGGTGTTAGCAGCATGGTTGGCAGGCAGCATGGGGGCACACTTGTAAAGCCTGGAGCCAAACGGGGCCGGGGCCGGGGTAGAGCACCTGCTGCGCAACAGGCTACCTTATCGGGAGGTAGTGGGGCAGGGGTTCCTGGAGTTGGCGACAATAGCAGCGAATCAGTGAGGCCTGTTGGTGGGAAAAGTAGCTACTCGGCAGTGTGGCAGTTTTTCCTGAAGCATCCGCAGGAGGGTAACATGGGCACATGCAAGATATGTAGGCAGAAGGTGAAGCGTGGCCAGGGTCCAAATGTTGGCACCACGGCCCTGCGTCAACATATGCAGCGTCACCATAAAGCGGCCTGGGAGAACCTAGGCTCCGGAGAGGTGGGCCAGACTGCTTCCTCACCGAGTGGCACGCCGCTCCCAATTTCTGCCAGCCAAGGCTCCAGCACCTCAGCCGAAGGCAGCTGTGCGTCATACCCATCCTCTGTCGCTCCTGCTCCTCCTCCTCCAAGTCATGCATCCCGCCAGCAATCCATCAGCGAAGCCATGTCCAAGAGACAGCAGTATGCGCCCACTCATCCTACGGCGCAGAAGCTGAATGTGCTCCTGTCCAAGTTGCTGGTGCTGCAGTCGCTCCCTTTTCAGGTGGTGGACTCTGCACCTTTCAGAGAACTGATGGCTTGTGCCGAGCCGAGGTGGAGAGTCCCAAGCCGTCATTTCTTTGCCAAGAAGGCAGTACCCGCGCTGCACACTTTTGTTGAACAGAAGGTGGGCCAGTCCCTGAACCTGTCGGTGTGTAGCAAAGTGCATGGCAGCGCCGACGTCTGGAGCTGTAACTACGGTCAGGGACAGTACATGTCGTTTACGGCCCACTAGGTGAATGTGGTCCCTTTGCAGCAGCAGCAACTTGGACAGGTCACGCCGCTTCGGCCTCCGCGTTCCCTGCCCGTTGGGCCTGTGACACTGTGTGACTCGGCCTCCTCATCCTCCGCCATCTCCTCACCCTCCACTGTAGGCTCAAGTCTCAGTGCCCCTCCAGTCTACCATGTGTGCAGGGCACGGAGGTGTCACGCAGTGCTTCACATGGTTTGTCTTGGCGAACGGAGTCACACAGGAGAGGAACTGCTTAAATGTATTCATCAGGAAATCCAAACATGGCTTACTCCAAGAAAACTTAAAATGGGAATCATGGTTACCGACAATGGGAAGAACATTTTGTCTGCGCTGCGCCAAGGAAGCCTGACCCATGCCCCCTGCATGGCTCACGTCTTCAATCTGGTTGTCAAGCGGTTTCTGAAGTGTTCCCCCCATCTGCAAGACATCCTAACAACTTCAAGGAAACTTTGCATGCACTTCAGCCACTCATACACCGCCAAACACACCCTTCTTGAGCTATAGCGTCAGAACGGTATCCCCCAACATAGTCTGATTTGCGATATTTCCACCCATTGGAATTCCACCCTTCACATGTTGGACCGATTATATGAACAGAGAAAAGCCATCACGGATTTCCTGATGATCCAAGCAGATAGGGGGACTCCCCTGTGTAACTTCAATGTCAACCAGTGGCAGCTCATACGTGACACCTGCCGTTTGCTCAGGCCCTTTGAGGAAGCCACTTTATTTGTCAGTCGGCAGGATTACGGGATGAACGACGTGATTCCACTGCTTCATGTACTACAGCACATGTTGGAAACCATGGCTGGTCAGGGCACTGGAGACATGGCGTTTACATCTTACGGCCACATGAACCCCGTTGGAGCTGAACTGGAGGAGGAGGAGGAAGAGGAGGAGGAGTTGCCCAGCGAAACACAGTTTAGGCTTGGCGAAATGGCTGGTTTATCTAGTCAGCGGACCGGAGAGGAGGAGCAGGAGCAGCCAGAGGAGCTAGAGGTTTTTGAGGAAGGCGAGACAGAGGACCCGGGCACACCGTGGCAGTATGCAGTGGAGATGGAGACAGGTAGTCCATCCGAGTCACTTGCGCAAATGGCAGGAAGCATGCTCACGTGCTTGCGTAGTGACCCCAGAATTGTTTCCATCTGTCGGCGGGATGACTTCTGGCTGTCCACCTTATTGGACCCTCGCTTCCGGCACAAAATGGGGGCATTTTTTAAACCCACCGAGAGGGAGGACAAACTGAACTACTACAAAGACATTCTATGTAGGCAGTTGGCCGATGCCTATCTGCGCCATGGTCCATACTCTCGCAGGTCTGACTCTAGGGGACCTCTGCGCTCACCTTCCACTGTCATGGCTGCTGGGGGGGTTGGCAGGAGCAGCAGCAGCAGCTCCATCAGCAGCAGCCTCAGTCTTCAGTCGCTAATGAGTAGCTTTCTACACCCGCATAGTGAGGCTACTCATGAGCAGCAGGAAGACCTGGAGCAGGACCTGAACCAGCAGGTCATGTCATACTTTGACATGACCATGCCAACACACCTTGAGGATCCGCTGGACTTCTGGGCAGCCAAACTTGATTTGTGGCCGCAACTAGCAGAGTTTGCCCTGGAAAAGCTGTCCTGCCCGGCAAGTAGCGTGCCATCTGAGCGGGTGTTTAGTGCGGTGGGGGCCATAGTTACGGCGAGGAGAACTTGTCTGTCAACTAAAAATGTGGAGAGACTCACCTTTGTCAAAATGAATCAGGGATGGATCAGCCAGGATTTCCACCCACCAATGCCTGATGCATGCAACTAGATTCAGCATGGTGCCACGTTTTACACTTTCCAAATGGTGCAAAACATATTTATGTCTTTAGGCCAATTTTTGGGCTCCTGCTGATGCCAACTCCAGGGTGTGATTCATCCAATTTTTGGGCTCCTGAAGCCAACCCAGGTGTCTCTTTAAAGTAATGTTTGGGATCCTGCTGCTGCCAACTCCAGGGTGTGATTCATCCAATTTTTGGGCTCCTGCTGCCAACCCCAGTGTCTCTTTAAAGTAATGTTTGGGCTCCTGCTGCTGCTGCTGCTGCTGCCAACTCCAGGGTGTGATTCATCCAATTTTTGGGCTCCTGAAGCCAACCCCAGTGTCTCTTTAACCCTTTAAGTGCCAGCCTACCTGGAGTTTTTGTCACACTCTGTTGCCAGACCATTTTGCACTATTGTGATTTTTGAAGGGATTTCCAGGGATTTCCCAGGAAAATGATATATTGTTTTTTTCAGCAGAGTCTGAGCTTTAACATGAAATGTCTTGTTTGTCATTTTTTAGGTGTATTCTCAATATTTTTTGGCGAAATATGTGCAAAAAAATAAAAAAAATAAATTTTTTACAATTTGTAGTGTTTCTTTGTAATAAAAAATGTAAGTTTGTCAATAAAATCTTATTGCATGTGAAACCCCAATTTCTCCCGGTTACAGCAGTACCACATATGTATAGGTAGACACCCTTTCCTGCCCAGGAGACTCTCCCAAACTGAAACAGAGCTTTAGGGGATTTTCAGAAAAAATACAACTGTGATATGCGCTGTGCGCACCTTGCAGTTTTTCCAGAAAAACAACCCTTTACATTTGAAATACCCCCCACAAACTATATATTCTCTGGAAGTACACACCTCAGGCTTTCTATTTGTACCAGGCTTGTTGATGTGGCCACAGTTTTCTAGAAGTAATCCCTCAATGTATTCTTTGGTTGCAAAGAGTTTCCCTAAAAAAAGGATAAAAAAGCAGAATCAAAGCCACATTTTCCTAAAAAAACTATATACAAACAAGAAAAAACAAGTATAATCTGAAAAAGCAACATCCCCCGAACAGAACGACACCCAATATGCATAGGTTCTGTCAAGGAAAGAGTTGCCAAACATCCCAAAGTAAAGCATGAGCATAACTGTAATTTTTCTTGAAAATTTCAGCTCTGCAGACAAAGTGCGCACCTTGCGGTTTTTCAACCAAAACAACCCTTTACATTTGGAATATCCCCCATAAACCATATATTCCCTGAAAGTACACATGTTAAGCTTTCTAAGCGTACCCAGCTTGTTGTAGTGGGCTCATCTTTCTGGAATTAATCCCTGTGGTTGCCCAGGGTTTCCCTAAAAAATGTATAAAAAAGCTGAATAAAAAACACCTTTTCCTAAAATATAAATATGCAAACAAGAAAAAACAAGCTAAGTCTGAAAGCGCAAGGTCCCCTGAAAAGAACAATACCCAACATGCAGAGGTACTATTAACCCTTTTAATTGCCAGCCTACTTGAGATTTTGTCACCCTCTGTTGACAGGTCATTTTTCCCCATTTTGCGCCATGTTTTGCGACATTTTTGCTGGAATTTTCAGGAAAATTATATATATATTTTTTGCAGCAGAGTTTAGGCTTTAACATGAAATGTCTTGTTTGTAAATTTTATTTATTATTCATTTTATTTATTATTAAGAAAAAAAAAAATAAATAACATTTTTTTTTAGAAAATTGCCTCCTTTATTTTAAATAAAAAATGTATTTGATTAGGGAAAACCATATTGCATGTGAAAGCCCCATTTCTACCGATTAGAACGGTACCACATATTTATCGGTAGCCCCCTGTTCCTGCCCAGGAGACCCCCCTAACTGAAACAAGTAATTTTTAACATTTACAAATAAAATACAACTACCATCCACACTACAAAGGGTTAAATCGAGAAAAAAAAATGACATAGGGCCCCCCCTCCCAGGGGAGGGGGGGCCAATTTTGGGGGGGGATTTTTAAGGGTTAAAAACCCTTAAAAATTAAAAAAAAAAATGACATGGGCCCCCCCTTACCCAAAGTAACCAGCCCGGGACCAGCTATGCAGGGCTTGGAGGAACAGGGCGCAGGGGCCAGCTATTGTGGCCCCTGGCCCTGCAGGCTACAAGCCCGCATAGCCCGTGGGCCCGGGCACTTCTGCCCCCCCCCCTGGGCTTTTGGGAGGCAGGTAATGGGGGTGCCAGGGGTTAATGGCAAGTCACCGGCTAGCGCAGGTGACTTGCCATCCCCCCAGCCTTGAGAACTGGTATAGGGGTCTCATGGACCCCTTACCAGTTCACAAGGGGTTAAATGTAAAAAAAACAGACACACAAAGAGAAAAAATATTTTATTTTATTATTTTTTTTTTTAATACTTACCTCCCATCCATAGTGGAGCACTCTGTCCCTCGGCGATCACTGGCTTCTGCTCACTTGCTCGAAGCCTTTTATAGCTGCTGGATGACAGAACACAAAAGGGTTAATTAAAAAAAAAAATGACATAGAGTCCCCCCTCCCAGGGGGGGGGGGGCCCATTTTTTGGGGAATTTTAAGGGTTAAAAACCCTTAAAAATCCCCAAAAAAATGACGTAGGGTCCCCCCTACCCAGCATTACCGACCCGGGCTAAGTGGCCCGGGCCCTTCTGCCCCCCCCTGGCCGTTGGGGAGGCAGGTAATGGGGGGCTGGGGGTTAATGGCAAGCCACCCACTAGCTGCAGGTGACTTGCCATACCCAGAGCCTTGTGAACTGGTATAAGGGGTCTCATGGACCCCTTACCAGTTCACAAAGGGTTAACTGAAAAAAAAACACCACACTAAAAGTATTTTATTAAAAAAAAAAAAAAAATCTTTGGGCTCCTGCTGCCAACCCCTGTGTCTCTTTAAAGTAATGTTTGGGCTCCTGCTGCTGCTCCTGCTGCCAACCCCAGGGTGTGATTCATCCAATTTTTGGGCTCCTGAAGCCAACCCCAGTGTCTCTTTAAAGTAATATTTGGGCTCCTGCTGCTGCTGCTGCCAACTCCAGGGTGTGATTCATCCAATTTTTGGGCTCCTGAAGCCAACCCCAGTGTCTCTTTAAAGTAATGTTTGGGCTCCTGCTGCTGCTGCTGCTGCCAACTCCAGGGTGTGAATCATCCAATTTTTGGGCTCCTGAAGCCAACTCCAGTGTCTCTTTAAAGTAATGTTTGGGCTCCTGCTGCTGCTGCTGCCAACTCCAGTGTGTGAATCATCCAATTTTTGGGCTCCTGAAGCCAACTCCAGTGTCTCTTTAAAGTAATGTTTGGGCTCCTGCTGCTGCTGCTGCCAACTCCAGGGTGTGATTCATCCAATTTTTGGGCTCCTGAAGCCAACCCCAGTGTCTCTTTAAAGTAATGTTTGGGCTCCTGCTGCTGCTGCTGCTGCCAACTCCAGGGTGTGATTCCTCCAATTTTTGGGCTCCTGCTGCCAACCCCAGTGTCTCTTTAAAGTAATATTTGGGCTCCTGCTGCTGCTGCCAACTCCAGGGTGTGATTCATCCAATTTTTGGGCTCCTGAAGCCAACTCCAGTGTCTCTTTAAAGTAATATTTGGGCTCCTGCTGCTGCTGCTGCCAACTCCAGGGTGTGATTCATCCAATTTTTGGGCTCCTGAAGCCAACTCCAGTGTCTCTTTAAAGTAATGTTTTGGCTCCTGCTGCTGCTGCTGCCAACTCCAGGGTGTGATTCATCCAATTTTTGGGCTCCTGAAGCCAACCCCAGTGTCTCTTTAAAGTAATGTTTGGGCTCCAGCTGCTGCTGCTGCTGCTGCTGCCAACTCCAGGGTGTGATTCATCCAATTTTTGGGCTCCTGCTGCCAACCCAATGTCTCTTTAAAGTAATGTTTGGGCTCCTGCTGCTGCTGCTGCTGCCAACTCCAGGGTGTGATTCATCCAATCTTTGGGCTCCTGCTGCCAACCCCAGTGTCTCTTTAAAGTAATGTTTGGGCTCCTGCTGCTGCTGCCAACTCCAGGGTGTGATTCATCCAATTTTTGGGCTCCTGAAGCCAACCCCAGTGTCTCTTTAAAGTAATGTTTGGGCTCCTGCTGCTGCTGCCAACTCCAGGGTGTGATTCATCCAATCTTTGGGCTCCTGCTGCCAACCCCAGTGTCTCTTTAAAGTAATGTTTGGGCTCCTGCTGCTGCTGCTGCTGCCAACTCCAGGGTGTGATTCATCCAATTTTTGGGCTCCTGAAGCCAACTCCAGTGTCTCTTTAAAGTAATGTTTGGGCTCCTGCTGCTGCTGCTGCCAACTCCAGGGTGTGATTCATCCAATTTTTGGGCTCCTGCTGCCAACCCCAGTGTCTCTTTAAAGTAATGTTTGGGCTTCTGCTGCTGCTGCTGCCAACTCCAGGGTGTGAATCATCCAATTTTTGGGCTCCTGAAGCCAACCCCAGTGTCTCTTTAAAGTAATGTTTGGGCTCCTGCTGCTGCTGCTGCCAACTCCAGGGTGTGATTCATCCATTCTTTGGGCTCCTGCTGCCAACTCCAGTGTCTCTTTAAAGTAATGTTTGGGCTCCTGCTGCTGCTGCCAACTCCAGGGTGTGATTCATCCAATTTTTGGGCTCCTGAAGCCAACCCCAGTGTCTCTTTAAAGTAATGTTTGGGCTCCTGCTGCTGCTGCTGCCAACTCCAGGGTGTGATTCATCCAATTTTGGGTTCCTGCTGCCAAATCCAGTGTCTCTTTAAAGTAATATTTGGGCTCCTGCTGCTGATGCTTGCAACTGCAGGGTGTGATTCATCCAATCTTTGGGCTCCTGCAGCCAACTCCAGTGTCTCTTTCAAGCTATGTTTGGGCTCCTGCTGCTGCTGCTGCTTGAAACTCCAGGGTGTGTCAGTCAATTTTTGGGCTCCTGCTGCTGCCAACTCCAGTGTCTCTTTCAGCCAATGTTTGGGCTCCTGCTGCTGCTTGCAACTCCAGGGTGTGATTCATCCAATTCTTGGGCTCCTGCTGCTGCCAACTCCAGTGTCTCTTTAAAGCAATGTTTGGGCTCCTGCCCCTCATAGTGATGCCACTTCAATTCTCTGCAATTGTGCCGCTCTACGATTCTATTAGCGATGCCTCTGATCTGCATGTGATATTTATTTACAGTATTATTTAACTAACCCAGCACGCATCCTATGCGTGTTACAGCAAGGCAAAATAGTTTACAACCCTATTGAGGCTCTAGGAGGCTCAGAAATAGCCGTTTTTAATAGCGATTCGTCGCGAATAAATTCGGGTCGAAACGATTTTTGTCGGAAAATTCGGCGAATCAGTCGAATCGAATTTTTCAAAAGTTCGCTCATCTCTAGTCACAACAGCAGGTTATTATAAAATACAACTGCTATGTGCACCCAGTTTTTAAAGAAAAAACACCCTTTACAATTGAAATACCCCCCTCAAAGTATATATTGTCTGGGAGTGCACACCTTAAGCTTTCTATGCGTATCAGGCTTGTTGACATGGGCACAGTTTTCTGAAAGTAATCTCTCAATGAATTATTTTTTTGCACAAAGCTTCCCTGAAAAAGAATAAAAAAGCTGAATCAAAGCCACATTTTACTAAAAAATCAATATGCAAACAAGGAACAACAAATAAAGCAAGGTCTCCCAAACAGAACAATACCCAACATGCATAGATACTTTCTAGGGTAGGGTTGTCAAACACCCCAAAGTAAAGCAGACAAAGTAAAAGCAAAGTAAAGCTCCGCGGACAAAGTGTGCACCATAAGTTTTTTAGACTAAAACAACCGTTTACATTTAAAATACCCCCCCCCCCCATAAACCATATATTCCCTGAAACTATGCACCTTAAGCTTTCAAAACATAACCAGCTTGCTGCAGTGGGCTCATCTTTCAGGAAATAATCCCTCGAAGAATTCTCTGGTTGCACAGGGTTTACCTAAAAAATGTATAAAAGATCAGAATAAAAACACATTTTCCCAAAATATCAATATTCAAACAAGAAAAAACAACCTAAATCTTAGAAAAGCGCAAGGTCCCCAGGCCGGAACAATACCCAACATGCATAGCTACCTTTAACCCTTTTAACTGCCAGCCTATTTGTCACCCTCTGTTGACAGGTCATTTTCACTATTTTGCACTGTGAAAAATTAAAAATTACGTTTTCAAATATCTTATTTTTTTTTTATAAAAAATGTATTTTAATCGAGAAAACCATATTACATTACCCGATTACAATGGTATCACATATGGATCAGTAGCCCCCCCCCCCCATTCCTGCCCAGGAGACCCCACATACTAAAAAGAGCACTTTATAACATTTACAGATAAAATATAAATACTATGCACACTATAAAGGCTTAAATAAAATAAAAATTGGTGTGGGGTTCCAATTCCCAGTTTAAAAAAAAGATTTTGAGGGTTTAAACCCTTAAAATTGTTTTTATAAATGGCACGTGGTCCCCCTTACCAAGCATAACCAGCCCAGGGACCAGCTATGCGGGGCTTGTAGAACAGGGCGCAAGGGCCAGCCTCGGTGGCCCCCCACCCTGCAAGGCTACAAGCCCATGTAGCCTTGTGGCGCTAGGCTCTTTTGCCCCCCCCTTGAGCTTTGGTGAGGCAGGTAATGGGGGGCTGGTGGTAATGGCAAGTGACCCCTTAGCTGTAGGTTACTTGCCAGCCCCTGAACCTTGTGAACTGTGTAGGGGTCTCATGGATTAAAGGGTTAGCTGTAAAAAAAAACACACCACACAGAGAAAAATTACTTTATTAAAAACAATACATTTTTTTTCTTTACTTACCTCTGATCGTCAGCTCCTCTATCAGATGATCCCGTAGCCCCACCAACCCTCCAGCGATCACCATGTCTGGGACTGTCAGGCCAGGAGCAGATTACGTCAGCCCTGCTCCAAAAAGACGGGGCTGCAGCAGTAATGGCAGTGACAATGGAAGATGGCCTATTTTGGCCCTCTCCTGAAGACTGAAGAGTCCAGGGGGATTGGAGGCCCCCCAGGTGAAGAGGAGACCTGGCTGGATCGATTGAGGGGTCAAGTGAGTGGCCTTTTTTTTACTACCAGCAAGGGGTAAAATGTACGTGGCTGGCAGTTAAAGGGTTAAAAGATGATGAGAAAAAGGTAACAGTATGAGCCACGATAGGAGCCCGTTTAACACCAGAACCTGATCTAATTTAGATACGTATTGTATAAATGGATAATATTGGATAATACAAGTTCTTCCTTGTATAAATATAGCCATATACCCTAAAATGTCTCATGTGAGTTGGGAAATAGCTCCTCTGAGTCGCAAAAGATCTCCTTTGAGTTGGTAAATGTCTCCTATGAGCTGGAAAATATCTCATGTGAGTTGGTAAATGTCTCCTGTGATTTTGGAAATGTCCCCTGTGAGCTGGAAAATGTCTCACTGGAGTTGGTAAATGTCTCATTGGAGTTGGGTAATGTCTCAATGGAGCTGGGAAATGTCTCCGTGAGTTGGGAAATGTCTCCTATGAGTTGAGAAATGTCTCCTGTGAGCTGGGAAATGTATCCTGTGAGATGGGACATTTTTTATGTGAGTTGGAAAATGTCTCATTGGAGCTGGGAAATGCCTCCTCTGAGTTGGGAAATGTCTCCTGTGAGTTGGGAAATGTCTTATGTGAGTTGGGAAATGTCTCCTGTGAGTTTGGAATTGCCTGGGATGGAAAAGCACTCTGATTCTGGTCCCAAAATCATGATACACAAACTACTGGTGGTGTATGACACACTGAAACACACTGTCACAGTACAAAACATTGACCCACTCTTTCTGTAAAATAATTTTATTTTGTCCTTTCTTAAGGATTCTCCATGTTTCTGACATGATACTTCAGCAGCCTTTAGTAATAAAAGAAAGTACTATTAAATAGCCATCCAAGATGACAGCAGCTCCCTTCATCGCTTGGCACACCCCAGTAAAATTGCAGGTACAGTACAACAGGAATCTGCACAGCAGAACAATGGATGTCCCAGTTTGTTGACTTTGACAGATCTCTAAATCCAGCCCCGAGTCCCTGGCCCATTTCTACTCTGTGTTACCTCAAGTTGGAGTTTGTTCTTCTGTGACTTGTGGAATAACAATCTGAAGGCTCGTGGCATCAAATATTTATGTTTAACTACATTATGTGCTTTGTTTAAACACAGAGATACAGAACGGGGCCGCTTATTACCAAGCTTTATCTGTGTTGGGAAAAAATGGAAAAGGGAAACTGCAAACTGAGGAGCCAAATGCCTCTATTGTGTTCTGCTGAAAGGTTTGCAGTGTTCTGGTTCTTCATCACACCTATTAAAGTCTATGGGGGAGAAGAAATAAAATTCATCTTTAATGTGTTTAAAAGATCTGTCTGTTTAGAATGCCACCGGAACTCTCCCTAAAAGAATGAAAAAGTACAATCCCCAAATATTTTTTTTAAATGATGGTCCCTTGAGCCAACCAACTAATTGCACCAGGCATAGTGACTGGCAACCCAGGACTCAGAGGCCGAACCTAAAGGCTCTTGGCCCTGTCATATTTCCAGCCCCTATTGGCTGGTTAGCTCAAAGTGGGTGGGAGGGGCATGCTTTTTTTTTAAGTAAAAAGAGAAACAAAGAATAACTGTTACAACTCTAGCAGAGCTAAGCCTGTCACAGAAAGGCTCTGTGATGCTTCAAAAACAGGCAGGCATTTGTGAATTGCCTGTTAGAGGGTAGCCGGGGATGCTGCTACCAGCGCGCTCGGATCCGCTCGTCTTAGACGAAAGGGCAAGAGCAGATCCGAGCGTGCTGATTGGATGAGAGGCCGCACATGCGTCGTAGGCCCGGGGAGAGGTGAATTAAACTATAATAAATAGGGAAATCCTTACACACTAAAATTAGCTTTGTCATTATATATCATTTACTGGTGTTAAAACCTGTTTTTTACATTTTTTTTCACCAGGATTTTGCCTATTTTCTGTTCTGGCTGAGCCAAAATGAATTGGCAAATTTCAATCTGAATGTAACTTTCACCCAATCCGAAGGCCAACACTAAGTGAGATGATTTATCAGTCTGCTCACTTCTAATACAGTTCATATCTTAAACCGGACCTTCAGCATCAGCATCATTTAATGTAAAGCCCAAACCCTTAATATACTTTCCCCCAGCATCTAAAATTAATATTTTATGTTTTTAGTCACTTACATTTTATTCTTTCCCCCATTGGGCTGCAACTCTGTTCAGCACTCTAGGATATGTGCACCGCCATCTTGCCTCAGAAGCATCACATACTGAGGAGAGGAAAGAGGTGAAAAGTACAAGGTGGGGGTATAGCTGTGCTTTGCACAGACAGAGCAGAGCTGGGGTTAGGAAAAGGACAGCAACCCCAGAATGCAGAGTACAGATACAAATCCTGCCTTTTACATAATGTTTATTAAAGCATTAACATATATATTATTTTAAGTTGATTTCCAAGCAAAATTCTTTCTAAATAGACTACCAGCCAACTTGAGGAGACTTAGGCATGCTTTGTTAAAGTGAACCAAAAGAAATACCAAACTCCACAACAAAGGTCTGAAGCGAAGCTGAAGTGGGGGGGTTTGGGTTCCTTTTAGTCCACTTCACTGAGGCCTGATGGGTGATATCCAACTTTTTCTTGCTGAATTAGTAACTGCAATCCTCCATTGACCATTTTCAGGTTGACGCAGATGTTATTCCTGATCATTATTCCAGCTCCGCACTCGCCTACTGTTATTAATCTGATCCAACAGCCCACTATCTAGCCTACAACACTAGTTGGCAACCAAAAGCCTGAGACATCTTTAACTGCTCTAACAAATGGCTCCTGGTTCTTATGAGCAGTAATTACAAATTATCTCCTGCAGACAAATGTAATGAAAGACTCGGCAGATGCACTGTGAATACTAAAATCCATTTCAAAGACAAATGATTGCGGAGAGACATCATGGATGATGAAAATCTGTATGAAATATTATTGTAACATCAATAAAATCTGTGAATCTGGCAAATGTTCCAAATTACATGCTGGAGTGTGAAGGCTGAAGAGGAGCTCTTTTTTTGGTCCTATCTGGCAAACACCTACCTCACTCAAAACCCCCAAATCAGTCTGGATAACAGTATGGAGAAAAGTCTTATGTAGAATGCAACTGAGAGTCACTGGGATCCCCATCAGTTTGCCTACAAGTCTAAAAAATCTGCTGAGGATGTGGTGAAACTGACCCTAACGTATGCCCTGGACCACTTTGAACAACCTATGGCAAAGTACTGTTTGCCGACTTTAGCTTGGCATTCAGTACTATCGATCTGAAATGCCAAAATGGGGCATCCTGCCTAGCCCATATGAATGGGCCAGGAACTTCCCCGTTGACAGAACCCCAGGAGGCAATGTAGGAGCCTGCTTGTCTAGCGAAAGACTACCAGTGTAGGTGCCCCACAAGGGTGTGTACTGCCCCCCTTGCTTTTCACTTTATGCACCAGTGATTGCACCTTCACTGTGGATTCTGTTAAGATTCCAAAGTTTGCAGATTATATCAATGTGGTGGGTTTGATCAACAATGACAATGACCTACAATTTCGTGAAGTAGTCAGAAGATTGGATCTTTGGTGTAAATACAATCCTCAACCATTCAAAAGAGATATTGTTTGACTTTTAGGAAAGCTCATCTGAAGGCTCCTCCCTTATATTGTAAATTAATGGAGAAGAGGTTGAAAGAGTGGAAAATACCTGGGCACAATAATTTCTCAAGTTCTGAAATGGGACATGCAAATTGACTGTGTCCTTCAAAAAGGTCAAACAAAGGATCCTCTTTCTGAGCCAACTGAAGAAATTTGGACTACCTAATGAATTGTTCGTGATATCCATCATGACAATCATTAAATCTGTAATTTGCTGTTACCATGTTTCCCCAAAAATAAGACAGGTCTTATATTAAATTTTGCTCCAAAAATAGTTGCTAGGGCTTGTTTTCAGGGGAAGTCTTATAACCAGCTGGCAAGATGGTGGCGATCATACAGTAGCTCCGGTACAGTGCAATGCACAGAGCTGGCTGGCAGCATGGGGATGTGAGGGATTAGGCCATGTGCCCAGAATGTTGGCAGGCTGGGGTACAGCCAGCAATTTCACTCCTGACAGACAAGCTTACCTGTGTCACTTCTCACCCTCCTCTACAGCTGGGATGTGTTCTCACCCTCCTTTACAGCCGTGATGTGTCCTCCTCCTCCTTTACAGCCATTCCCATTCCTCTGCTGAAGCCTGGCCTCTGGATTCTGCATTGCTACTACGGCTTATTTTCGGGGTAGGGCTTATATTTCATGCATAAGCAAAGAAATGCTAAGAAAATCCTGCTAGGATTTATTTTGGGGGTAGGCTTATTTTCAGGGAAACTGATTAGTTCACAGATAAGACTCAAAAACAATTTCGTCCCCTAGCCATATAGCAAATTAACAAGTGATTATGGGTAGAGATGAGCGAGTAGTATTCGACCGAGTCGGTATTCGATCGAATACTACGCTATTCGTCATACTCGATTTCGATCGAGTACAGCGGCGATGGCGCACTCACAATTCGTTTCCCCTCCCACCTTCCCTGGCGCGTTTTTTACACCAATCACCATGCAGGGGGGGTGGGACAGGTCCTGGGAGGATGCTGGCATCGCGAGAACGGCGTCTACACGCATTGGCTGGAAAAACCATGTGACCTGGAATCTACAAAACTCAGCACTTCCTCTTCGTCAGCATTAGCAGCTTGAACTTAGTGAGGGATAGACGCTCACAGCAGGGAAAGACAGGCTGTAGCTGGCAGGGCCCCAAAAGCTCGGAATATCGCATTTACCACCATATATACCAGCTACCAGAAGACAAGAGAGTCATTAAGAGCCCTTATTAGGGCTACTATGCTGAACGGTATATAGCTCATATGTAGGCAGGCAGGGCCCCAGAAGCTCGGAATATCGCATTTACCACCATATATACCAGCTACCAGAAGACAAGAGAGTCATTAAGAGCCCTTATTAGGGCTACTATGCTGAACGGTATATAGCTCCTATGTAGGCAGGCAGGGCCCCAGAAGCTCAGAATATCGCTTTTACCACCATATATACCAGCTACCAGAAGACAAGAGAGTCATTGAAAGCCCTTATTAGGGCTACTATACTGAACGGTATATAGCTCCTATGTAGGCAGGCAGGGCCCCAGAAGCTCAGAATATCGCATTTACCACCATATATACCAGCTACCAGAAGACAAGAGAGTCATTGAGAGCCCTTATTAGGGCTACTATGTTGAACAGTATATAGCTCATATGTAGGCAGGCAGGGCCCCAGAAGCTCAGAATATCGCTTTTACCACCATATATACCAGCTACCAGAAGACAAGAGAGTCATTGAGAGCCCTTATTAGGGCTACTATGCTGAACAGTATATAGCTCATATGTAGGCAGGCAGGGCCCCAGAAGCTCAGAATATCGCATTTACCACCATATATACCAGCTACCAGAAGACAAGAGAGTCATTGAGAGTCTTTATTATTAGGGCTACTATGCTGAACAGTATATAGCCCATATGTAGGCAGGCAGGGCCCCAGAAGCTCAGAATATCGCATTTACCACCATATATACCAGCTACCAGAAGACAAGAGAGTCATTGAGAGCCCTTATTAGGGCTACTATGTTGAACAGTATATAGCTCATATGTAGGCAGGCAGGGCCCCAGAAGCTCAGAATATCGCATTTACCATCATATATACCAGCTACCAGAAGACAAGAGAGTCATTGAGAGCCCTTATTAGGGCTACTATGTTGAACAGTATATAGCTCATATGTAGGCAGGCAGGGCCCCAGAAGCTCAGAATATCGCATTTACCACCATATATACCAGCTACCAGAAGACAAGAGAGTCATTGAGAGCCCTTATTATTATGGCTACTATGTTGAACAGTATATAGCTCATATGTAGGCAGGCAGGGCCCCAGAAGCTCAGAATATCGCATTTACCACCATATATACCAGCTACCAGAAGACAAGAGAGTCATTGAGAGTCCTTATTATTAGGGCTACTATGCTGAACAGTATATAGCCCATATGTAGGCAGGCAGGGCCCCAGAAGCTCAGAATATCGCATTTACCACCATATATACCAGCTACCAGAAGACAAGAGAGTCATTGAGAGTCCTTATTATTAGGGCTACTATGCTGAACAGTATATAGCCCATATGTAGGCAGGCAGGGCCCCAGAAGCTCAGAATATCGCATTTACCATCATATATACCAGCTACCAGAAGACAAGAGAGTCATTGAGAGCCCTTATTAATTAATTTTTAAGAGGTCTCAGCTCTTGGGACTCCACACAATTTTTAAGAGGTCTCAGCTCTAAGCTTCCCTTACTGCTGGGGTGACACACTGTAACAAACCTCCTCCTGTAAGCTTCCCTGACTGCTGGGGTGACACACTGTAACAAACCTCCTCCTTTAAGCTTCCCCGACTGCTGGGGTGACACACTGTAACAAACCTCCTCCTGTAAGCTTCCCTGACTGCTGGGGTGACACACTGTAACAAACCTCCTCCTGTAAGCTTCCCTTACTGCTGGGGTGACACACTGTAACAAACCTCCTCCTGTAAGCTTCCCTTACTGCTGGGGTGACACAATGTAACAAACCTCCTCCTTTAAGCTTCCCTGACTGCTGGGGTAACACACTGTAACAAACCTCCTCCTGTAAGCTTCCCTTACTGCTGGGGTGACACACTGTAACAAACCTCCTCCTGTAAGCTTCCCTTACTGCTGGGGTGACACAATGTAACAAACCTCCTCCTTTAAGCTTCCCTGACTGCTGGGGTGACACAATGTAACAAACCTCCTCCTTTAAGCTTCCCTTACTGCTGGGGTAACACACTGTAACAAACCTCCTCCTGTAAGCTTCCCTGACTGCTGGGGTGACACAATGTAACAAACCTCCTCCTTTAAGCTTCCCTTACTGCTGGGGTGACACACTGTAACAAACCTCCTCCTGTAAGCTTCCCTGACTGCTGGGGTGACACACTGTAACAAACCTCCTCCTGTAAGCTTCCCTGACTGCTGGGGTGACACACTGTAACAAACCTCCTCCTTTAAGCTTCCCCGACTGCTGGGGTGACACACTGTAACAAACCTCCTCCTGTAAGCTTCCCTGACTGCTGGGGTGACACACTGTAACAAACCTCCTCCTGTAAGCTTCCCTTACTGCTGGGGTAACACACTGTAACAAACCTCCTCCTTTAAGCTTCCCTTACTGCTGGGGTGACACAATGACACAAGAGGACATGTCTGACCACATCTCACACACACACACACACACACACACACACACACACACACACACACACACAATGACAATTAGGGGTGGGGTCTATTTATTTTCCCCCTTGCCTATGCCATCTGTGGTTGTCATTAGGCAACGTGATTTTAAGGGGTGCAGAATTTTGTTCTTCTTTTTTGTACAGTTTGGCTTGGGGTCCATGGCAATGTAGAGGAAAGAAGGTTTCCTTGTCTTGTCTCACTTTACGTAGAAGTTATATTGTGTTTGGAGTGTATTGTTGAGTGGCAGTGATAGTGGCGTAATAGTGCGACTTGGGCGCGTTATATGCACCCAGACATGCTTCCCCTGCTGTCCCAGTTGCATTCCAGCAGTGTTGGCATCATTTTCTGATGTTTCAGGGTGGACTTGGTGACCTCCAAGTGGTCGAATTGAGATTTCCAAGTGGCGAGCATTTTTTTCCCATAGACTATAATGGGATTCGATAATCAGTCGAGTAGTCGAGTAACGCGGTCTATTCGAATCGAAATTCGAAATTTCGAATATTTCACTACTCGCTCATCTCTAATTATGGGGCAATACATATAATTTTTCACACATTATTAGCTTGTTGTGTTCTGAAGCGTTAGTATATTCTCAATAAACCTCTAGCTTGCAAAAGCGTCTTGTATATATGCTTACTTACTTGGCGAAATAACCTGATTGCTGATTAGATAAGATGCTAGAATTATTCCAGCCTCCTATCTTACCTGTTTTTTCTCCCTGTTGGTCAATCATTAGTGTTATAAGCTGGTTGAGGGCTGAGCAGATAATTAGAGGCTAGGGCCGCTAGGCCATCCCCTTTTGCTCCTTATTTACCTTAACCATGAGATTTAATTCTTTACATAGTGTGTTTTTTTGTGTAGATCAATAATAAAACAGAAATTTAGATAACATAACTTATTATTGAATTTGGGGGGTGCTCTACATTGGTATCATCTCTTCCATAATATTACACATACATATATGTAGTTTAGCCACACATATTCATGACAGACCTATACAATACACAATGACTTGTACATTGAAAAGTTGTTCTTCTTTATAGCCTAAGGGCATAAGTGTGGGGTGAACATGTTTTTCCCATCTGGGCTTCCTCTGCTCTTCTTCTGCACCTCCATTCATGGGAAAATATAGGATACAAGATCCCTGCTAAGCTGTGGAAGGATGGCTACACTCAATCCTGGAATGAGTATGTGGGCTCAGAGCAGGGGCCTAGCTAACGAGGGCCACTGTGGGACCTCTCAATTTAGGATTAGGAAGAGTTTTTTTAATGGATTTTGTGCTGCCCTGAAAGTGCTCTTGGGTAAGTGCCTGAGGGCCACCAGATGATCTTCTGGTGCTCTGGTGGTGTTCTGGTGGGGCAGTCCAACAAACCTCTGGAAGAATGAAGTCTAAAACAAGTTTATTTATGTAACCTTTTCCTGGGTAATTGAGTACATGTTGGCAAATGAAAAAGCATTTTGTTGGGCTGGATAGACCATGAATGTTTTGGAAGTGTTAAAGGGTTTGGCACAGGTGAAGGGAGGTGGAGTTGGGGGATTACAAAAGGCCTGGACTTTATTTCTGAACATTTCCTTTAAAGAAAAAGACTGGATGGAACATCTTTGTGCTGGTTCTGTGAAAACATTTGAACACTTCCATTAAACTCGAGGTCTCCGAGGTCAGCAGTTCACAACTCTCGTGATGGTACTTCATGCCGAGCAATGCAAAATGTAGAAGACAGTCTTGACTGATGACCTAATAAGGGAAAGCTGTGAAAAAAAAACAAATGTTGGGAAGTTGCAAATATTGCAGAAGAAAGCAATTCAGACAAACAATCTAAATAGAGCTATTAGCACCAAGTTACAGAACGTCCCAATCCATTGCCTGTCAGCCATGAGCGTGAGGCCGAATAAGCTACCTTATAGCACAAACATCAAGGCTTTAAAGAGAACCTGGCTTAGGAGAGGCATGTGCTGCAGGGATAAACTACTGGTCAAAACGATGGACACATGTCAGGCTAAAATAGAACCGAACACCTCAGTTGCAACAATTTTGGGTACAGCTCCTCATACCAAACAAGAATTTATTTGTGTCTGGTCAATGTATCTTAACTTTCTACTTGTTTGCTAGTTCGATGAAATGCCCAGCACAAGTAATGCAGCCACAGAAACCTTTCTGAAACACTAATGATATCTGCCTGGCGTTAAACCTAAAATATCATTTTCACAGAGAGGTCATGGTCTAATTATGCAAGGACCAAGCTTATGATAGTAAAGGTGTGCTATACATTAGAGGGATCTCTGCAGAATGGCAGTGCACTGGGAAGATCCTAATCACATTGCAATCAGCTGTGAGCTGATTACATTGTAACAGCAGAGCGCATGCTTTTGGGCCCTTTGCGAACTTGCTAACTACCACCTTTCCACTATGTAAGCTGCTCCCTGAACTTTCTAACATATCAGTCTCCCTTTTGGAGCAGCTACACATGCGGTACCCTACAAGTAACCCTTAAACCTGGCCCCATTTAAAGCGCAAATTCACCTCTTCCCGATCCTAGGACACATGCGCGGCTGCTCGTCCAATCAGCGAGCTCGGATCCGCTCAAGCTCCTTCGTCCAAGAGCTCGTCTAATGAGAGCAGATCTGAGCACACTGGTCGGCCGCATCCCTCTAACAGGAAGCGTTCCCGCACTGGCCATTCATAAATGCCTGGTGCAGGCACACGCCCTGCTACAGGGATATTAGGGACCATTGCGCATGCGCCGCTGGACCGGTAATGGAGGTGAGCTTTCGTGCGACCTGGGGGGTGTCACACAGCAGGGCACCCCCAATCGGTGTGCCCCGGGGGGAGCAAGTATGCCTGACCACACACTATATGACCATAAAGGGCCATGACCACACACTAGATGGTCCTCTTTTTAAAAGCCATTTAAAGAGGACCAAAACCCACCCTGGAGGCTATGGATGGCTTAAAGGACTTTTTGTATCTAGTGTGTGGTCATAACACTCTAGCACCTCCCATTATTTCTTTAAACTGTATGTGGAGAAGCCCAGCCCCTTTCCTTTTTTGTCATAGCATGTTCCAGATCAATTGACAGACCTGGCGGCATACAGTTTACCTGCAACTGGTTCAAAGTCTCCCAATAAATACTACTCAATTGCAGCACTGTGTCTGTACAGGTAAGTATAAAACGGCTTATTGTTTTTATACAGGCAAGTAAAAAGTTGGCATTGTCTGTAAAGCAAGTATAAAATGTTGCATTGATTGTATACAGGCAAGTAAAATGGCATTGTCTCTGTACAGGCAAGTAGTAACACGCATACCGTAGTAAAAGACTGAAAGAATGGGACTACCTTGGTCTGGTTGCCCAGCTTACATATATATTGCAATGCATGTTAAAGGAAAAGTCCACTTTCAATGGCATTGTTGAAAGTGTATTTTTGTGCCAAAAGGAGCTGATCCAGAATCTATTTTATTTTCCTTATGTTAGCAAATGGGTGTTATATAGAAGCAGATTTCACTACCTGCAACCTGTTGCTATTGGCAACTGTCCCTATTTTTATCAAGTCCGTTTTTTATCTACATTTTGTTAGTTTGGGGGTACGGGGAGTGAAGAGATAAGCAAGTGTAGGGCTGTAATAAAAAAATCATCCATTAACTATTCCTTGTTACAGTAGGAGATGCTGAGCTTGCAGGGAGACACAACACACTCAGGGAGATTTTCCAACTACATAGTGTGCAGCAGATGGTGAACCAGCTCCCGTCTCTCCGTAGGCTGGAAGGAAGCCCCGCCTCAGCGTTTTACCGCCAATGCCCTCCATGGCTCTCTCCAGACGCCGCTCAGCAAAGCACAATTTTCGTGAAACATTACCAATCTTAATAAATAACAGAGGTGAGAAAGTCACCGCTTTTGAAGCTGTAACATTTTTCACGGATGACAGCCAGAGGAAACAGCTGAGCATGATGGGAGAGGGAAGATGAAGTGTTTGCCTTGGGTCCAGTAATTACTTGTATTATCCTCGCCAACGTTTAGGGAATAAGAGCCAGATGGAGCCGAAGACTGCGCACGTTGTGCTGTGTTTGTCAGGTGCTCCTACACAAAGTGTAGGTAGTCACTGGAAGCATCCGCCTCCACTATATTTTTTGCTTTTTTATTTTCCCTTGTTACAAAGAGAAAAAATGTGCTTTAAGGGTGTTTAATAAATTGACATTTTAGAGACATGCTTTACATGGCAAATATGTGTTTCCCTCCCTTCTAATTAGCTATTCATTATAACAGCTGTCAGAAGGCCAGCCATGTTTGCTTGCCTCTAGCTCTCTGGTGTTATACACCATCCATCGTGAGCGTGCGCAGCCTGTGGCGGCCGGCGTTATTAAAGAAGATCTATCGTGAAAATATATGAATTCTCTATGAACGATAAAAAGAGGAGTAATACAACTGCATGAAAAAATCTATACAAACTTGTTTTTGTCTTTGGAAGAAAGTAAATAAAGGTTTATAGGGTTTTGAATGTACCTTTCTACTTTTACCCAAGAGGACTGCTGAACTGTACCCGCCTGCCCCTGAGCCAGTCCATGTGGGAAACAGCGAGAGGAAAGGCCCTCATTTGAGAATAGAGGATTTCATGATAGATACAAGTATCTCCAAATCTCTTTAACAAAAACTCTTTGTTTTAATTTCTTCCAATAAAAGAAAACCAGTGGTTCAACATATGGGATGCCCCTACAGTTAAAAATTATTAGGAGGATAAAACCGTACATGAAAGTCTGTTGATTGGGAGACAGGGAGCACAGACACAGGTTTACACATGGGATAATTAAATCAAGTGCTATATTTTCTTCTTTCCTGCTCAAGCAGGGAAAAAGGCTTAAATACACAGAAATTTCAGATAACTCTTTAGTCTCTCTGGCTTACAAGACTGTGCTCTTCTGCCCCAGGGCTGGTGCTCCTTGCACCAGGCTGTCCTTGCACCAGCCTTTTAGCAGCTGCATAGGTCCCTGGCATCTGCCCTTCTGCAGGCCACACCAGCACTCATTCTCCGCAGGGACACTTGGCTACAGCACTCTCCACAGCTTGGCTACAGGGGCCACCTCAGCCCATCCAGCAGCCCTCAGCTGTGGCTCAGCCTCTTTAAAGGCATGGAGTATTGGATTGTGAGGATGGACAGCAGGACCCACCCAGCTTTCCTTACTGGCCAGACTCCAGGTCCCTATTAAGTGCTAACTGGCAACCTTTTAAAGTGGACCAACATTCAGGAGGATCGGCCCAGGAATCTTCCAAGATCGGAATGTGTGAAACGCTGCTTCAAAATGTGTTTCAGATGTGTGAAACCCCTCAGGACGCGAGCAAACCTTACCTGACTCCTGGTCCAACGGGGCATGCGCGGGCCGCAGCCACATCTCGCGCTTCTCTCTAGCAGGGTGCGCTCCCTGATAGAGGGAAGCGCGATATGCGGCCGCAGAAGACGTCGCATTGACGCGCATACCTCTGCGGCTCTGAGCACGCTGACTGGACGAACGGCCGCGCATGCGCCGTAGAAGCGGGGTGAGGTGAGTTGAATAGGGCGTTTGGGGGGGTTCACACACCCCGATCGGGGTGCCCCGTGGAAGTGGACCAAAACCCAGGATTGTCAAAATCGCCATTCACACCGCAAAAGGTGCACTTCCCTGGAGTCAGCATCACCCACAATCCAGTTGTTTGTCTTTCTGGCAGACCACCTGCCTCAGTACTCAAACCACTAACATTTAGAAAACTTTGAGCACTCAACATTCGACTATGCACCAAACTTTTTTATTTTTTATACTCTTTATTTAGAAGTTTACATTTTTCAAAAACAGAAATAAAAAGACACAAACAGAAAAATCACGAATACAGTCCAGTGTGAAAGATACACATGTTACAGAAATATATTACAGTATGTTCACAAGATCTCGTACACCCTACAAACATACTAATCATGTCCTATCGTCCCCCCTATACTCGTGGCTGGGTCCTCCATTTCCTACTTATTCTCCCACCCCTAAAGTTCTAGTGGGAATTCAGGGAGCCAGAGTAGTCAGGTAAGCTGCTTCTTATCCCGAATAAAGAAGGGTGTGGTCTACAATTCCACCCTTCAATTGGCCATCAGTGCTTTGTCTTAACTACTGGCATGGGGTGGGGCCATTTGGTAAGGTGGACCAGTTCTAGATCTGGGGACCCCGGTGGATCCAACTTCACCTAGATTCCTCCCAGGGTAAGTCAGGTTGTAGTATAATCACAATCTGGACGAGGAGGAATAAAACAATACAAGGGGAAGGTACGAAAGAGAAGGTGAGAGGGGGAGAAGGGGAGGAAAGGGGGGGAAGCAGTGTCTCATTGCCAAATTGCAGATCACAGATAACGAGGGGGGGGAGGGCGGCGGAGCAGGAGCGGGGCACAGCGCATCAGAGCCACTCCAAGACGTCCCAGATGCTTGGCGACGTTGAGGAAAGATCGCGGAATCTTAGTATAAGTACCAAGGAGTCCATTCCAGGCAGCATTTTTCCTCTTTATCCTGTACAGTTGCAGTCAATTCTTCCATTTCCCTGATCCTATTTACTTCTTGAATCCAATCTCCCACTGTGGGTACGGATTCCGTTTTCCAGAGTCTAGGGATCAGGACCTTTGCCGCATTGATCAGGTGTCGTAGTATGGACCTCTTAAAGGTTGGGATACTGTGTGAGGAGTAGTGTAGCAACATAAGGGCCGGGCAACAAGGGACCAGCGAACTAGTAACTTCGGCCATAATTTTGGAAACATTGTTCCAGAATGGTTGGATCTTTGAGTAGGACCAAAAAATGTGGAAGAGTGATCCCTCTTACGTTTTACATCTCCAACAATTGGGCGAGGCATCTGGGTAAAAAGAGGTTAATCGTTTTGGGGTATAATACCATCTCGAAAGGTATTTATAATTGGTTTCCTGTACGTGGGCAGAGATAGACGACTTATGAGCTAGAGTGTATATTTTCTCCCACTGTAAATGTCCTGTTCAGGTCTTTCTCCCACTCCCTTCGGAAGGGGGGGTCAGGCTCCTGTCCCTCCTCCAAGAGCTGATAGATCTGCGAGATCATTCCTTTCTCAGGGTCCTTTCTGGTGACCAAGTCTTCAAAGCCTGTGAGGGTACGCTCGAGTGCAGATTTAGATCCTGTTTTCTGCAAAAAGTGCTGAAACATTAATAAATGCCAAGGGTTAAGTTGATGATTGTTCCATGTGTTTCTGAGCTCCTCTATAGAACACCATTCTCCATTTCTAACCAAGTCCCTTCCGCGGACTACCACCAAACTCCCCCACCCTCCCCGGGACCAGGCTCCCATCCCAACAGGTAGGTCGGGGTTGTCGGCCACCAGGATCAGTGGTGATGGCCAAGGGGATATTTTTTCTCCCCTCCGTACCCTGCCCCAGACCTGTAGGGTCTCTCTAACTATGGGATTATTATTGTGCCTTTTGCCTGAGTCTCTTGATATCCATGGGGCTTCTTTCAGTGGGGTTTTTACTTCACTATCCTCAATTTCGATCCACTTCTTCTTCTCTCCATTCTTGGTCCAATCTATAATCCTCTGCAGGTGGGCTGCTTGCCAATATCTAAGCAAATTTGGTACTGCCAATCCTCCTTTGTGTTTGGCCCGCTGTAATAGGGACAATATTACCCTTGGCCTCTTGTCTCCCCAAACGAACTTTGTAAATATGGAGTTCAGAGTCCTAAAGTAACTCATTGGGATATAGCACGGGAGGGTCTGAAACAAATAGAGGATCCTAGGTAATATTGTCATTTTCAGGGCATTCACTCAGCCTATCCAAAAAAGCGTAAGGTTTCTCCACGTCAAGAGGTCTCCTTTAATCTTATTTAGCATTGGTGTAAAATTATATTTAAACACCTCATCAACTACGCTAGGTATCATAGTACCCAGATATGTCAGGGTGGGGAATGTCCACCGGAATGGGAAGGAGGCTTTGATGGTCAGTACAGTCGTGCTAGGTAAGCCGACTTCAGACTTATTAGAGAGCTTACCAAATTTCTCAAATTCTTTCATTAATACAGGGAGTCCAACTAATGGGTTTGAAATGAAGATTAACAGGTCATCTGCATAAGCGGATATTTTATGTTCCACTCCCTTAACTCTACCTCCTCGGACGTCCACGTTCTCTCTGACATACCTCAGGAAGGGCTCCACCACTAGCACAAAGATGAGGGGAGACAGGGGGCACCCCTGTCTTGTACCATTAGAGATCCGAAATGGTGGGGACAGGGCACCATTAACTTTCACTCTAGCTTGTGGTCTAGAATAGACCACTGTGATGAATTTGATCGCTCTTTCCTGGAGGCCCATATGTCTCAGAACTTAGAAGGCGAAGTCCCAATCGATGCAATCAAACGGCTTCTCCGCGTCAGTAGATAACAGCAAAATTGGGGCATTATTGGTCTGTGATCGATTAATGAGGTTAAGGGTCCTGATCGTATTATCCCTTGCTTCTCTACCAGGGATAAACTGCGCTGATCTTTGTTAATCAAACCAGGCAAGTAACTAGCTAGGCGGTTCGCTCGAATTTTAGTGAACAATTTGAGATCTATATTGAGAAGGGATATGGGGCGATAGCTCTTGCAGCTTAAAGGGTCCTTACACGGCTTATGAATCACTGTAATGTGAGCCTCCAGCAACTCTGCCGGGAGTGCCTCAGAGTTTTCTGCCACTGCGATGTTATTGAAGGCGCTGAGAAAGTGTATGCCCAGCACGGCCAAGAATTCCTTGTAATAGGCTATCGTCAGGCCATCTGGTCCAGGGGACCTCCCATTCGGAGTGGCCTTCACTGCCTGCCTCAATTCCTCCTCCGAGATCGGCTCCTCCATGTGTGCTACTGCCTCTTCACTCAGTTTAGGCATCTCCGACGTCTCAAGATATTGTCTTTTTCTAGCTATATCTATCCTAGGGTCTCCCGCCACTTGTGCAGGTTGCAAAGTGTATAATAATATTCCTGAAACACTTTCGCAATGTCTGCGGTGTTGTGCCGCTTCTGCTGTTGAGCGTCTACAATTGAGGCTATGAAGTTAAGGGACTGCTGTTTTCTAGCAGCTCTAGCAAGTAGCGTACCACTTTTGTTCCCCCCACTCATAATAGAAGTGTTTACATCTCTTTATGGAAAATGCAGCTTTTTGTAAGAGTAGCGAGTTCAGTTGTTCGCTACATGCCGTCAATTCACGTAAGGTGTCCTGCATATGGGCTTCCTTATGCCTTTTCTCTAAGGTTTGGATCTGTAAAAGAAGTTGGTCTTGTTTTTCCGTATATGCCTTCTTGAGTCTGGATCCGTGTTGAATAAGAACTCCTCTAATTACTGCCTTATGGGCTTGCCAGACTATCATGGGGGCTATCTTATCTGAACAGTTTAGGCGAAAATACCCAGAGAGGGCGGCTTGAACCGCTTGTCTCGTCACCGGATCTTTTAGGAGGGACTCATTCAGTCGCCAAGTCCAGGCACCTTTCCTTACCCGAGGAAGAGTCAATAAGCGGGTCTAGGGTGATGTTTAGGTCCCCTCCCAGAAGAATGTTCCCTTCCTGGAAATCTCCTAGTTTGGAAAGGAACTCCACCAGAAAATCCACCTGGCCACTATTAGGGTACGCTAGGGTAAATAGTTCACCCCTGATCGTCCCCTTGACCATGATATATCTCCCCTCTTCATCTTTGGTGGACTCTAGGAGCTGGAATGGGATGTCTCTGGATAGCAAAATCGCTACTCCTTTGGACCTAGGGGCAGGAGAGGAGCTCAGGTACGCCTGCGGGAAGAGTCTGGGAGATAACTTTGGGGAGGCATCTCCTTTGAAATGAGTCTCCTGAAGGAGAACAATTTGGGCCTTCCTCCGCCTTAACTCTGTCATCACCGCAGAGCGCTTTTCTGGGATATTAAGTCCTCTACAATTCAGGGACACCATTCTCATCCCTGATCCCCATGAGTCCCGGAATCTGGCTGTAACTTCATACAGCAGCCCGGAACAGAAGCTCGGTGGTCATTCCGCCTCCGCTGGAACTCGTCCTCCTTCACACACCTGCTCGGGTGGATCGGCCCGTTGCCTGCGATTTCTTCTCCGTATATGCTGCGGGCGCGGGTCACCACCTAACTCGAGCTCCAACCAGTTCGTCACCTCGATTGGGGCCGCATCCAGAAACGTAAATAATTCCGGTAATTGTACCGGTGATTTCAGCCCAAAGTTCCTCCGCTCCCTACGAACGATCAACTGGAACGGGTGGCCCCAGCGATAGGATGCTCCATGCCGTTGTATAAGCTCTAAGAGCAGTCTCAGTAACCTCCGCATCT
Organism: Gastrophryne carolinensis; assembly: GCA_027917425.1. Classification (NCBI taxonomy): domain Eukaryota; kingdom Metazoa; phylum Chordata; class Amphibia; order Anura; family Microhylidae; genus Gastrophryne; species Gastrophryne carolinensis. The sequence goes on from CM051235.1 coordinate 375,580,092, forward strand.
GTAAAGTCCTCCTGCAATGATCTGGCAGCAAGGTGACACTCGCCCCCTCCACAGTGACCGGACCCCTATCCCAGGCTTTCTGCATGATTGTTTTCTTAATCTGATAGTAGTGTATTCTGCACAGCACATCCCGCGGCTTGGTGGGATCTCTTTGCCTGGGACCCAGGGCCCGGTGGACGGTCGATTTCAATATGGTCTGTAGAGGGGCGGTCCAAAAGGTTGTTGAGAACCCCGCAAACTGTTGTTCTCAGGTTCAGGGGGCCTATTGTTTCCGGGATGCCTCTAAGTCTAATATTGTTGCGGCGGTTCCAATTTTCATGGTCATCTTGTTGCAACTGTAGTTGGGTGAGTGCTCGTGGCATCTCGTTCTCGTTCTAGGGCCTCAACTCTCACTTGTAGGTCCACCTGAGTGGTCTTATTAGCATGGACAACTTCCCTATAGAATTTTGCATGGATGTGATCTCTCTGCGGAATGCACCCTCCATCCTGGATATGTAGGATTCGAAGTCCGCTCTAGATGGTAGTGTTTTGAGGACTTCTGTCAAGTTTATCCTGACCGACTCAGTTACCGCGATTAGGGATCCGGGCAGAACTTCTCTCGGGAGCTCCCATGCTATAGGGTCTGCCGGTCCTCCGCTCATTGTCGGACCCCACCTTCTATCAGGGCTGCCTGGTGAGAAACACTGACGGGATCTTGGGGGGGACCCCAGGATCATTCTGTTGGCGCTAAGGAGGCTCCCCAAACCTCTTGGTGAGGACATGCAACTTCTTATCTTCATCAACTCTTGTGCATCGCATAGGGCTACTGGGGAATTCCCCCACTCCAGAGCTCCCCTGGGCTCAATCTCCCATGGCCCCGCAGAGTTCTCTCTATGATGTGCTAGGACTGTTACTGAACCGACAACCGGAGAAGCCGTATTGCCGTCCCTCACAGGAGCTGACATGGTGCTGCTACTGCTCTGTGTGACATTTTCCAGGTGTGTTCTCCCTCCACCCCCTGCGCCCAGAGTAAGCTCAGCTGTTATACAGCACTCTGTCATCTTCATCGTCCGGGGGTCTTGAGCAATGGGAGCAGCTCTCACCTCTGCCTCCCAGCCTGGGGCGCTGTCAGCCGCCTCATCTCCATGCGCCTCGCCTCTCAGACCCCGGTGTGGGGACAGCGTCAGCCCCCGGGATCCATCGGGGCTTCGGTTCTCCACTGGAGGCACATGGTGCAGTGTGTGCCAGGGCTCCAGCTCATCGGCGGTTCGTGTCTCGCCCCCGAATGGCACGCAGCCAGCCGCCTCCTCCCCGCGCTCCATGCTGCCCGGCCGCAGATGCCGAGAGGCCACGGTCCGCGGAGGTCTGTCGGGGCTCTGGGTCCCCTCTTCAGGTAAATGTTCTCGGGTGGGCTGGGGCTCCCGCTCGGTGGCAGCCTGCATCTCCGTACAGTCCCGCACACTGCCAGCTGTACCTTCTCTGCACACCGCACCGCTCGTCCTCAGAGGCAGTAACACCGCCGGCTGCTGCGGACCATCAGGGCCGGCTCTCCTCCCCTCCAGGTCTCACTTGCCAGGTAAATGTCCCTGTGGAGACCCCAGGGCGAGGGCCATATTCGTGGGAGGCTCCGCCACCGCCATCTTGTAGGGAGACGGGGGTCTTTGTTCTTCCGGACTTGGTGCCTCAAAAAACGAGGTGATGGGGGGTTTTGCTGGCGTCTAGTTGACCCCCTCACCTTCTTCTTCTTGCACATTGCAATAGATAGCTGATGCATACATCTCTAAACTGCTTTTTAGGGGGATTTGTGGGCAGCCTTGTGTCTGCACGTCCTCTCACTCCATTAGCAAGCCACGCCCCCCCCAAAACTTTTTTGCTCTATGGAAACATGGATGTTCTCCAAGCTCCAGTGACCATTGCGGGTTAGCTGACAGCAGCAAGCTTACATATCTGTCAAAAAATTAGTACAAATTAATTTTCTTTGAATGCTTTCTTTGTTCTAAATGAGCCATTGGGGAGCCAAAAAGCAAAATATTGCAACATATATTTTTAGTTAAATGATCAGAGACTTAGGGAATGCAGTCATGTGGGATGGACATAGTCCATCGAAAACATTCTTGGATGGATTGGCTAACATGTGATATAATCAAAAACATTCCTATAATTCAGTTCGGAGAAGCTGTCGATGGTGTCTTATCGGAGAAGACAGAATGTTTCATTATGTAACGGAGATAAGATTAAAGAGTTACTTGAACACTGAAGTGAAGTGAGCGACAAGACAAAATAGTATAAGATGAACGAGGATGAGGCGACAGCCTATTTATATTATATGTATGTCTCCTGCACCGCAGAAAGGCATCCATCACCTTTTGGACTTCTAACCCATTATATTTTAATAAAAATAGCGCCCATCTTCTCTATGGTGGGAATAAATTATAACAAGTCACCCACGGGCTTGATATATAACTGTAATGAATTAGCCAAGCAGGGAGATGCCATCGAAGATTTGCATCTCATTCATCAAATACAAAGAAGGGTTCATCCAAACAAACCTGTTTAATGCAATGTTTTCCAGTAGAGATAATCTAAAATGTGCTTGGCTATCCACAACCTGATAATTTCAGCAAAACATTCTTGGAGATGAAAGTTTCACTGCTTGCCGAGGATGTTCTTGTTGTAAAATGTCACTGGGCCGCACTAGGTGCTGGACAGCACTGGGACAGGTGTTGGGGGGAGGGTGTCCAGATTGCTGGAGCCAGTGCATAACCCTCCATAACCCCGAGGTTCACTCGATTCACCGTTGATGGGTCATGTGGTCTGGGGGCAGGGGTGGACTGGCCATATGGAGACCCAGGACAATGCCCATTGGTACACACTGCTTTGGGCCAGTTGGGCTGCTGCTTTTAACACCCTCATTCATTCTCTGCCCGCTTAGTCTCCCTATAAGCCACCTGTACTCTGCCCAACTGTACCCACAAGCCAGGAAACCCCAGCCCCTAATGCTATAGTCCCGGCATCATGGTTGGGGGCCCTCAACAAGGATGTCTCCGGCTGGCCAGGAGCTGGTAAAATCCAGTGCTGATTTTTGGCCCCAGTCTGCCCCAGTCTGGAGGGTTTCCATTTTTCTGGCTGCCACTGTTACCCGGCCATGTGGCCACTGGTGGTTAATTGGGGTTCATGTGAGTGAAACTCAAAGTTGCGAAGGGTTATGAATGGGGGGGGGGGGGGGGGGGCTCCAGCAATGTGGCAGACCAGCATTTGCTGGAAAATGGCTGTTGGACAGTTTTAGGGCAGTCCAACAGCCTGCATTGGACATCTAAGAATTCTCCAAAGACAAGCCACATAGATAAGAGTGATATATCATGCTTCTTTTGGTCCAGCAAAGTCTGCTTTGCATAATAGCATCAATAGGTGAGCTCTGCTTAGGCAACGCCATCTTGATTCCCCCAGGTGGTTTCCAGCTCTCTGTGGTGTCCAGCAATGCAATGAAACCCCCCACATGCACAGTTTGGCAACATGGGGCATACTGTAGTTTCTTTTGGCAAATGGCATGGCCATGGCCACCTGCTATAGTGTCTGGGTCAGGAGTGAATGCTTGCTAATTGATTTTAAGGGGCACAGATGTGCACCCCGAGTAAGTGCTGTGATTTCACTGCAGCAGGGAGACTCAGTGAGCATCCCCTTGGCCTGCAAGTAAATCTTGGTAAGTGGTTTGAATCAGAAGCCATACCTAAACCCCCTGCCCCCACTCCCCCCAGACAAACCTCTCATACCCTCAACAGCCATGTATAAACTCCTACTGTCCCTCATTGCCACACTTACACCCTCACTTCCCCTGCAGCCCAGCTCACAGCCCCACTTCCAGTCCCACAGCCACACTTTTGCCCCCCCAAATCCATGGTTACAGATCACAGCCCCCCAACAGCCACACCTAGGCCCCCATCCCACCCCACCACAGCCACACTGACAGACCACCCACAGCCACACTTAACCCCCCATCCACCTTTCCACAGCCACACTTACTGACCCTTACAGTCACATTTATAGCCCCCACAGCCACACTTACTGACCCTTATGGCCACATTTACAGCCCCCACAGCCACACTTATGCCCCCCTCTCCACAGCCACACATATGGCACCCACAGCCTCTCTTAAGGCCTAACCGCACCCCCAGCCACATTTAAAGCCCCTTAACTTCCACTGCTATACTTACAGCCTCCCAGCCACACTTACAGCCACAGTTATGGGCCCCTTCCATTAAACAGTTATGGGCCCCTTCCATTAAACAGCCACACTTAAAGTGTAAACAAGGGGCCTTTATGGAAAATGAATATTGTTAAAATATTATGTAATGTATATATGTATTTCTGTCTATCTCGCTATGTATAATTAGTTGCCTTTGATCATTCATACATAGGTCAGGTCATTCAGGCAGACTTAGATGTCTCTCATAAGCCCAGAGATTCAGCAGTCCACATTCCTTTCCCCACCCTAATAAAAACAGGTTTTCAAATCCGCTATCTGTTTGTATTCAGCCCAAAACTATAAACAAATAACCAGTCTATAAAGTTATAAAACCAAAACCATAATGAGCATGACCATCCCGAGATATAGGGGTGACTACCAGGGTCAGAATTCAGATAAATGGGTAGCAGGGGCATTTTAGTTGCCTCAGATAACAGCTTCAAAGTCCATACTAGGAAATCCAGTTTTGAAGACTTTAGAGGGAGATGGGATATTTAAGCAGGACAGTTCAGGTATTAAAAAGGAGGGAGCCTTAGAAATAAGTGAGAGCCCCGGAAAGAGCCAGGGAGAGAAGGCTACTTGTCAGGTTTTCTTTGAATGCTCTTAAGTCTGCATTAACCACTGTATACACTATACATATGCCTGACATATAACTATCAATCCTAGCATGTTGTAACTTAAACAGAGGAAACTAAACCAGTTTACAGTGGCATAGAATGCTGAAGATAGTGTAAATCACACCTCCTGCTTCACCCATCATCAGTTTATCATCATCATAATTGTCCCACTATAGGGTCGATTCATGGTCTTGCACCGGTGTGACTTTATGCAAATGTGATGCGCATTTCTTTTTGTGCCAATTTGCGCACTAGTGTTCACCAATGTGCAAATTTGTGGATGAAACTACTGTGAAAGTAGAAAGTGAATTTCTACTAGCGCCATTTTGGCGCACAAAACTGTCTCTGGTGCCTGATTTATGGTATATTTAGAGGGCAGAAAAGCGTGTGCAAATGCGGCAATTTGAAGAGTGAATTTTCTCAAGCAAATAGGTGGAGGAACTGACAATTCCAATTGGTAACAGGCTTATTTCATTTCAAAAACACATGCTGGCAGCGTACTGTATGTTTATGAACAATAAAAGTGTCAGGGTCTTATTCATGAAGGGATAGCGACAGGTAGTGCCTTGTAAGCGGCAGGTAGCGACAGGTAGGTGAACGTCGGACACGGCACGCAATTCCACATTTATGAAGCCAAATCTGGTGAGCGACTAGAACAACACCATGTAGCGTCCGATTCATCATTATCCCAGCCTCAGCGTACAGATCCAGCCTTCAGCCTTACAGAGCGCCACGTCTTACCTGACGCTACCTGGCGCTCTCCCATACATTTCAATGGACATTCCTTAGAATCCCTTTCCTGATCCCATTTTTTTTAATAAAAACACAAATCTTTCTGACATGTATCCTGGCCTAGAAAATGACATTTTTTAAAACTTTTTTGATTAATAATATTTTTATGCAGAATTGTCCTTACAGGTCTGGTATTAAAGTGTTCATGTTACAATGTAGTAACAATGTAATTCCAAATGTTTTTGCTTTGTTACTAGTGGATACATGTTCAAAAACAGACTTTAATCAAACAGCTTTTGGCGCTCTGGGCTACAACAACCCGATTTTGTGCGCATGAACTGTGTGAGGCTTTCTTTTTATGAATATGGTGTGAGTTGGTCACACTGAGCTGGCGCTACCGTTCGCTCCCATACAGCTCTGTACTGGTGTACAGAGCAACTCACACAATATATTCATCAATGCCGGCCAGCAACTGAGACGCTCTGAAACAGTGAACTAGGGCCAAGCACAGCGACTAATAGCGGTCGCTCTCAATGCCTCGCTACAAACACTGATCTGTTAGTACCTGGCGCTAGTAATGAATCAGTCTGTCGCATGTTTTTTTTAGGGTTTGAACTTTTTTTTTATTTGGCTTCCTAAAAAAAATGACAAAAAGTGTGCCCCAAAGTTTAGCAAAAACATATATATATATATATATATATATATATATATATATATATAGTTAAATTATTAAGCATTAATATGCAAAACAAAAAAAAAACACAGGTTCTTCAGAGATTGCACTCTGAAATGAAAGGAGAGCTGCAGAAAACACAGAAGCTGCAGAGATCAAATTGCTATGGAGAAACAGTAAAGGAAATGGAAGAAACATGGGGGACCATCGGGAGCAGTTAAGCCCTTAGCTGGCCAAATGCGCATGGGGAGGGCCAACTGAGCTTCAAAACAACAGATTTACCTTGCAGAAGGTGCAAGTTGCACTTTTCCCGAACGCTTGCCATTTGGTGCACTTTACACGTGCATCTGGGGTGTGCACACAACCATGACTCATGCGCCTAGGTGCATGCAGAATTGTTTGCTCTCAGTCTGAGTGTTTTTTGCACAACGACCATGAATCGTCCCTATTAACTTCTTGACATTGTAAGATTTAACAATGCAATGGACCAGAGTTGAGGAAGCTGCATTGGACACCAAAAATTAAATGAACCAAATATTTAACTGTTATAGCAAATAAAAAGGTTGACTATTTAACAGAGCTATATTAGGAAATTGGGGTGTAGTTAAGTCTGCCCTGAGTGTTGCTATTAGTCTGGAGATCATAATTAGTGATGAGCGAACTCGCAAAAATTCGGGTTCAGAAATCATGGCCAAACTTGCCGTGACCCAAACCAAAATCCCATTGAAGTCAATAGGAACCTGAACTTGGGGACCACAAAAATGTCTGTAAAATGGGGGGTAGTAAGGGCTAGAGGGCTGCAAATATGGGGGAACGGCAGAAAGTACTAAAAACTATAACAATAAATAAATAAAAGCACACATTAAAAGAATAATAAAATATTATTTTTTCAACAATTGTCAAATTGGGGGTAATACCAAGGGTGATTGCCCTGTACAAAATGGACCAGGGAAAGTACTCAAAATAATAACATTACATAAAACAACACAATTAAATAAATAAATACATAAATAAATAAAAAATAAAAATGAAATATACATTTTTTTCTCAGATGTCAGACTCAGAGACCAATTTGGGGATAGCACCAGTCTAAAAGACTCCAGAGCAATCCAAGTTCCATGCACATACCGTATTTTTCGCCCTATAAGACGCACTTATTTTTCCCCAAAAGTGGGGGAAAAATATCAGTGCGCCTTATCGGGCGAATGTAAAAAAAAAAAAAAAAAAAAAAACTCACCCGTCCCCGGCGCTCCCGCGTTGTCTGCCATACTGCGAGAGGCCAGAGGAGCGGCGGGGGCTCTGTCCCGGCCCCGCCGCTGCGATCGCTGTCTTTTCAGGCAGCGATGACAGCGGCGGGGCCAGAGACAGAGCCCCTGCCGCTCCTCCATCTGCTGCCGGGCTCAGAGCACATGCGAGCACGAAGGTCCCGGCAGTGGGTGGGCGTGGCCTGCACCGGCGCAGGCCACGCCCACCCGCTGCCCGGACCTTCGTGCTTGCATGTTCCCAGAACAACAGCAGATGGAGGAGCGGCAGGGGCTCTGTCTCTGGCCCCGCCGCTGTCATCGCTGCCTGAAAAGACAGCGATCGCAGCGGCGGGGCCGGGACAGAGCCAGCTCGTGAATGGGGTGGGCGTGGCCTGCGTCGAAGCTGCGGCGCAGACCACGCCCACCCCATTCACGGAGCCGACCGCTCAGCGGAGCGGTGTCAGCGGACAGGTGAGTTTAACTTTTTTTTTTTTTTAATATGGCGCCTGCCTATACTAATGGGGGGAGGGGGTGGGAATGGGGGGACAGGGGCCACACTGCCTATGGGAATGGGGGGATGGGGATGCCACACAGCCTTTGGGAATGGAGGGAGGGGTATGCCACACAGCCTATGGGAATGGGGGGAGGGGGATGCCACACAGCCTTTGGGAATGGGGGGAGGGGGATGCCACACAGCCTATGGGAATGGGGGGAGGGGGATGCCACACAGCCTTTGGGAATGGGGGGAGGGGGATGCCACACAGCCTATGGGAATGGGGGGATGGGGATGCCACACAGCCTATAGGAATGGGGGGAGGGGGATGCCACACAGCCTATGGGAATGGGGGGAGGGGGATGCCACACAGCCTTTGGGAATGGGGGGATGGGGATGCCACACAGCCTTTGGGAATGGGGGGAGGGGGATGCCACACAGCCTATGGGAATGGGGGGAGGGGGGATGCCACACAGCCTTTGGGAATGGGGGGAGGGGGATGCCACACAGCCTATGGGAATGGGGGAGGGGGATGCCACACAGCCTATGGGAATGGGGGGAGGGGGATGCCACACAGCCTATGGGAATGGGGGGATGGGGATGCCACACAGCCTTTGGGAATTGGGGGAGGGGTATGCCACACAGCCTATGGGAATGGGGGGAGGGGGATGCCACACAGCCTATGGGAATGGGGGGATGGGGATGCCACACAGCCTTTGGGAATTGGGGGAGGGGTATGCCACACAGCCTATGGGAATGGGGGGAGGGGGATGCCACACAGCCTATGGGAATGGGGGGATGGGGATGCCACACAGCCTTTGGGAATGGGGGGAGGGGTATGCCACACAGCCTATGGGAATGGGGGGAGGGGGATGTCACACAGCCTATGGGAATGGGGGGAGGGGGATGTCACACAGCCTATGGGAATGGGGGATGCCACACAGCCTATGGGAATGGGGGATGCCACACAGCCTATGGGAATGGGGGGAGGGGGATGCCACACAGCCTATGGGGAGAGGGGGATGCCACACAGCCTATGGGAATGGGGGGAGGGGGATGCCACACAGCCTATGGGAATGGGGATGCCACACAGCCTATGGGAATGGGGGGAGGGGGATGCCACACAGCCTATGGGAATGGGGAGAGGGGGATGCCGCACAGCCTATGGGAATGGGGGAGGGGGTGGCCACACAGCCTATAATAATGGGGGAGGGGGATGCCACACAGCCCATGCTAATGGGGAGAGGGGGATGCCACACAGCCTATGGGAATGTGGGGAGAGGGATGCCACACAGCCTATACTAATGGGGGGAGAGGGGGATGCCACACAGCCAATGGGTATATGGGGAATGGGAGGGGGGATGCCACACTGGATATACGGGGAATGGGATGGGGGCATGCTACACTGTCTATGGAATAGGGGCATCCCACACTGCCTATGGGAATTGGATAGGGGAATGCCACACTGTCTGTAATGGTGCGTTTTTGGTTTAAAATTTTTTTTTCTTATTTTCTTCCCCCAAATCCTAGGTGCGTCTTATGGGCAGGTGCGTCTTATAGGGCGAAAAATACGGTACCTGTTGTGTGAAATCCCCCTGATCGCCAGTTTCACTCATCTTTTCCCGGAGCCCTCGGTTCCCTTAAGAGCCGGTCGGCTTAGCTGTCCAAGTGGCCTTCAGTAGAGCCAGAGGGAGTCGAGAAAAAGCGTGTGTGCTGATTTCAGCTCAAGTCTGCACTGTGGAAGCGACTGGAAGGTGAGTTTATCGGGCAACCTGGGGGAGTACGCTTTCCAGATGCTGCCGCATACAGGAACAACACCCCAAGTAGGCAAACTTTGGCTGTGTTGTTCCACTTTAATCACAAAAAGTTTCTTATTAAAAAAAAAATCTGCTCATTCTGGTGACCGGATGAATAAGGGGGGTGGGGATCCATTTCCAAAGCTAGTTGTCCATTTTATTGCACTTCCATGGACAGAAAGAAACCTCTGCTAATTGTCATTTTAATGTCATTTCCAGGGACAGGTCGCTGATATAGGGACAGGCCACAAAAATGAAGAAATCAGCAAATAAGGGACAGGGACCTGGCCGTGGTGCTGCTGCTGCCGGTGATGGAGCTGATGCTGCAGAGAGAGGATGTGTTCATTCCGTGCCTGCTACACCTTCCTCTGTGGCAGCAGGCACCAGCATTTGCAGTGCATTCTTGTAGGCCCGAATATCGTTGCCAGGATGGTGAGGCCGGACCAGGTTGAGACATTCTTGGATCCCACAGGATTTGGCTGTGCCAGCACCTGAGCAAGTGGTTGAAGTGTTGGCTACCTCCACTTCTTCTTCCTACACCACCACATCCATCTTCACCTAGTCCACCTCTTTCACTTACACCGCCACATTCACTTCCCCTGCCCCCGGACCTGTAACACCTGATAAAAAAGATTATTTGACTTTATTTTCCATGTATTTTTGTATTTATTTATTGCATTTTTTGAGGGGAGACGCCTCACATCTCCCAATACTGCCTCTGCAGCCGCCACCCTTTTCCGCCAAAGCCACCACCGCCAAGTCCTGGGATGCCTACATAAACAACTTTGTGAATGACAGGGTGTGTATGGATGCTGCCAACTACAGCCTGGGCCACCCGCACAGGGTGTTTAAAGGTAAATTCCCTTTTTGTCAGGTTTTTGGTGTTCTGCCTTTTTGTTCTCCTCTTTGGGAATGTAAAATGATCGTTTGTGTTAGGATTTTGTCCCTATACCTGTGACTTACTTTTCTACATGCTGTTTCCAAAATTCTCATATACGTGGGAATTTGTGTTGCTACAGTGGCATGGTTTTCCTGGCCTAATGAACCCAAACTACTGACTAAAAGTAGGTGCGCAGAGATGACTTGTATTATATACCCAGTATATGCAATGCAAATTGGGCACATATGAGTTGTATTATATACTCAGTATATGCAATGCAGATTGGCACAGATGAGTTGTATTATATACCCTGTATATGCTATGCAGATGGGCTATGATGATTTGTATTATATACCCAGACAAAGCTATGCAGGTGGCCAGAGGTGAGTACCTGTATTAAACCCACAGTAAGTACAATGCAGATGGCCACAGATTAGTTGTATTAAATGCCCACATGTGGTATTAAATGTGCCCTAGCTGCTGCCTGCTCTTTATCAATCCAATGAAATCAAACTGGTTTGTGTGCTTTGACTGTGATTTTGGGTCAACAACAACCCACAGCGCCACCCAGTTAGTTCTTGATATAATTGGAAAATGGAAAGCGGTACCTGATGGAAAAGGGTTGGGAACCCCTGTAATAGATGATAGATGATTATGAGGAGGTTCCAAACAATTGAAAAAGCTTTCATTTTTGCAAGGCTGGGATCTAGATCTAGTGTGACCTGAGAAGTTGAGTGCTGCATAGGCTCCTCAGTAGGTACTATGAAACGTGTCCAAGCTTGTATTCAGAGCTTGTTCCTTAATAATATGCATTTATAGGATTACACCAAATTCCAAAAAGACAGCTCCCACAGCTGACCAAATCTGTTAAGGGATGATCACGGAAAAATGTGGTCTTAAAGAAGAACCATAACCATATATTAACCACTTCCTCATTCATGGCTGGAAATCACGCAACTCCCGTTGACCAAACTGGATTTCCCAGTGGGCTTGCACATCAAACCTGAAAGGTTTCTGATCATCACCTGATTAACTGCCATTTCGTGCCATACAACATGAACGAGGAAGTGGTGACTTGACTATACAAGTAGTTCCTCTTTAACATTAATTTTAATAATGATGAACATGATTTTTTTGCATGGGTTCCTAAATAACAATAACATTTCTGCTGTCACCTATCCTCGATATCTTCTAATCATCTTGTTCAAAAACAAAAGAGATTCTGTTCACATTCAGCATGTTTCACCAAAAAACGGATCACTGCAAATTAAGCAGCAAATTATTCAGCCATCAAAAAAGAGACAAGTTCCTCAATAAAATACCCGCTGAGGGAGCTTGACAGGTAATTCCTATCGAGGCGGCGTATGTCAGCCATAAAATCAGCCATTTACATGACAAGAAGAATAACTATCACTAACAACCTGCCCATTTCAGATGCTCTGATTAGGCTTTGTCAATGTAAAAGACAAAACCACCTGTCTGGATCTCGCAACAATTAAATGTTATAGTGTGGCTGTGGAAAAAAACAGGTTTGTCTGCTGAATGATTAAGTGCACCTTAGGGTCAGGTTTTATTTTTCTAAGGGACATCCAAAAATCGTGTTCCACCACAACTATCACTATGGACATAACACGTGCAATTAGCTCTTTAGAGAACACCAATCACATCCAGAAAGTTTGTGGCACTTAAACCGGACCAACACCCATTTTTACTTTAACCTTTGTTGGTCCCGCTGTCCCCTGATAACAAGAAGCTCGGGGGGGGGGGGCATCTATAATGCTGAAGCTGCCCTCGCACCTAACCGCACAGAATGCTCGTAACACTCACCTTCATTACGAGCCAGTGCCGGGAAAGGGGTCCGCGATTGGCCGCCGGGGGGTTAACCAGACAACAGCTGGGGCCTGAAAATGATTTTCTCTGGTGGGTACTTCAGTCTGTCACTGGTGGAGGCTTACATGCAATAAAGACCAGTGACATAAAACCATACCATTAGAGAAAACTGAGATGTAGCCAGAATGTTGGACAAAATAATAAAGACAATACGAGTGATGAGCTAAAGCAAGGACAATCCACTTTGGAATTCCTCTGGCTGGATAGTCTACAGTATCCGGCATTGGGTTCTTCTTGCCACCACTAAGGGAGGATGTGTCCCCCCTCCCCCAACACTACACAGTTGGGCAGCTGTTATAGTGGATGCCTGCACCAACCTTGACCTGTTTTTCCAACTATGATGCTAAGCTGCCTTCACTAACCTTAAAGTGGCAAACTGCCACTGCTTGTGTCAGGGGGATAACAAAGTGGGAGCTAGCCCTCTGCAACCACCAAAACCAGCCAATCCACAGCGGGCCATAGCAGTTGTCCGCTGGCAGTCATGTGGGTTCAGGACCACCCACTGGCTCATCCAGTCCAAGAAGAGGTGAGTTTTTAGGTATTTGGTTTTGGGGGGGGGGGGGGGCACCAGCAGTGGCTTCATACCACCTGGCAGGTTGTGGGACTGCTTTAAACTGTTGAATGATTTCTGCTTTGTCTTTATGGGAAAATCTCCACTTGCACCCGATTTAGGCTAAGATAGAGAAAACTTAATAACTGAAACCTGGGCATATCATGTTTTCAAAGCCATCATGGCCTTTCATGCCATGGTGAAAACCGGGTGTGCCTGTAAACTTGGCACTATGGCTGAGCCTTCATCGCTGGACATGTCTAGCATGTTCTGCAGATTGCTGAGCACTGTTCATAGGCTACTCATGAGAGAAGTGTTCAGGAAATGCCCAGATGCCAGAAGCCTCTCATCTGAACAATGCTCATGCTAATTCCTTTAAAATTCGTACAAGAGTCCGGTAAGGGACAGAACATTTCTGGCTCCGGGGGCAAGCATCGCTGCATCAGCTGGATGTGAAAACTTCTGGCATGGTGTTGCGCTGCTCAGTTCCCCGTGATTAAATAATGAGCGCTAATGAATCCGTAATACAGAAAGTGGCGGATCCCTGGACACTAAATTGCCAATTAGTAATTCATTCCAGCTCGGATGAGGCAGCCACCATCTTGCTCTCTTGAAACTGAAAATATTTCTCAGAACATTAAGCGGTAAAAATGTGAATTTGGCCTGCAAAATACTCTGATCAGGGCACCAAAGGTTTACACTGTATGTTTATGTGAATGGGAAGACAATTAGGAATTATTTTATACAGATGTGTTCTTCCTTAGCTTGTCTCATGGCAAGATAAAAGTTGTAAAATTACCATCTCTTTAAGGCAATGGGTTTTTGTGATACTCAATATGTATCTAAGTTTAAACTATTATGTAATAGCAGTGTCTCAACCAATATTACTCAAAGAAGTCCAGCTAAAGAGTAAAAATGATCCTATGTTTACTCACGGTTAAAATGATAACCAGTCCAACGCGGTTAAAAGCAGCTCCACATGTTAAAGTACTACTTTAACCATACCTTCCAACTTAACAGGGTGAAAAAGAGGGGCAATTGTTAAATTAAACCAAGTCCCATCATTAATTGATGGATAGGAGGTAGGATGTAACAGTTACAACAATAGAACCACTTTGAATAGGCAAATGAATCATTTATTGATGCAGATCTCGATATTAAACATCACAGAAGGACAAAGAAGAACAACGAGGGACAGGGAAATATGGCCTAAAAAGACGGACAGTCTCTCCAATTCAGGGACATTTGGGAGGTGTGCTTTAAGAAGTGGAGCTGCTTTTAACTGTTGGACTGTTGTTACATTTGGATCAAGCCATCTTCTGTGCTCAGTGTGATTTCTGCCAGATTAACTACAGGGTCGAGCTGTGTACTCTTTCTTCAATTGCTCAATCCATATTACTGTATCATTAAAGCACTGTAGGATCATCTTGAGACACATGGGAGCATTACTAGACAGGCTATCCAGCCACTTGTTTTTTCTTCAGAGCCGTTAACATGCTACCCATCAGATTTAAAATTGAAATAAAACATGAAAAACATATGAATTCAGGATCCTTATTTTAATGTCTGTATGTATTTTTCCCTTTATATATTAAATAATTGTTTTGCATTAAATGATTTTAAAAATCCATTGTGATAATTAATGAGGCATATTAATATTCTAAAATATGACTGACTTTATTTGAACAAATGAAGCAATCAAAGTGTGGCTTTTATGATATGAAGATATGTAATTCCAGGCACAATTTATTAAGTGTGCCGGCACACCAAGAAAAAGCTGCTGGCTAGCTAGTCAGCTTGTGCCGAGTTCTAGTTCAAGAATAGAATGTAATTTGCAGTTTTAAAGAGGTTTATAACGATCCTTGAGCTGCTAACATTGCATATGCTCGCTCTCCCTATCAGTCAAAAATTTGCTAATGTTAAAAAAATTAATTGGTTTAATAATTACATATAGATAAAATAAGATCAAATATATCAGGGGTTGTCAAGATGACAAGGTACTAACAATGCTCTACAGCTAAAACGACTCTTTGGATACAGGCATTCCAGTCATTTGCATGTGTTAACAGCATTGAAATTAATTGATTTAAGTTAGCTGTGCCACACTATGCCACACAGGGGTGAACCTAGCCTCTCTGCTGCCTGAGGAAAACTAGAAAGGCACCCCCACTATGAGGCTGATTCATTACTAGCGCCAGGTATTGGCAGATGAGCGTCTGTACAGAGGCGCTACGAGTGACAGCTAGTATATGCTGTAATTGGCTATTGGGCGCTGTAACAGAGCGCCTCAGTTGCTGTAGTAACCTGGCCAGCATTGATGAATAAGATGTGTGTTGGGTGTTCTAACACCAGTACAGCATTAGAGCGAGCGAAAGGTAGCATCAGCTCAGTGCGACCGACTCTCAGCGACTCACACCATATTCAACAAAAAAACAGACTCACGGTAGTGGGCGCTCTAAATCTGGTTGCTATAGCATAGCGCGCCACACGCTGTGTGATTAAAGTCTGTTTTTGAACACATATCCACCAGCAACAAAGCCAAAACACACGGAATTACATTGTTGTAACATTGTGACATTAATACTTTATGTCAGACCTGTAATGACAATTCTGCATAAAAATATAAAAAATCCAAAAAGTTTTCAAAAATGACTCTTTCTAGGCCAGGAGAGGTCACACAATTATTTAAGAGAAAAAAAAATAAAAAACAAAAAACCCTGTTTAAACAGAAGAAAAGGAACGACCATTGAAATGTATTGGAGAGCGACAGGTAATATCTGGTGCTCTGGAAGCAAGAGCGCCGGCCCTATACACTGAGCTGCCTGTAATGATGAATCGGTCACTACATGGCGCTGCTAGAGTCGCTCACCAGAATCACCTTCATAAATGTGTATATTGTGTACAGCACCCAGAGTTCACCAGACGCTGCCTGCGGCTACGAGTCACTACCTGCTGCTATCCCTTGATGAATAAACCCCCAACAGTATATCAAATTAAAGTGGAACAATTGCCATGCGGGCCAGCCTTGGAGTCTTTTAGACTGACTACGTGCCTATGGGGCATCCTGATTCTACTCTCTGAGCCCCCAGATCGCTGGCAATTGCTTACCTTTTCGCCAGTCCCTTGCTTAGATTCCGGGCCGCATCCCCAGCAGTGCTGCAGCTGAGGCCCTCTGCTGAGCCCAGCCATTCAGCTAATACTCCACTCACCATAGGAAAATAGGGGATGTGGCTGCCCACACTCCCTATACCAACTTTAAGATGCACAGCATAAATTGCTGATTGGACGAGAGCCCGTGCATGCTCCTGGTGAGCCCCCAACATGCCCCCAACTCAGCTTGTCCTGGTTCCCCATGTGCATCTCTGCAGTGGCATCTCAGCATGCCAGATAGACCTTACATTTTGCCAATGGGGGCTCACAGAACAATGGATGCCGGGATGCTGCACCATGGCAAATGGCCTCACTGTCAACTGATAAAAACATATCAAAAAATGATTGGAATGGAATGAATATGTAAACACATTTGTTTACTACATTTTATTGTAGTTGTAGCAGAAAGACATTCATTAATATGTAAATGTATTTTTTAGTATTTTATATTAAACATCAACCTTGGAAGTATTGAATCGAATATCAATGTTTCAGTATAACAGGTAATGTATGAGTCATAGCCGATCTGGGCAGTGGGTTAGTTATTTGGTGTATACCTTATTTCTTCTTCTTGTTTTGTTCTATACATAATAAAACCACTGTAAATATGATAAAGCATCTAGTATTTGATCATAGATATACTGTACAATATATCACAGAGAATGTTTTGTTAATAATTGATTGTTTTAGGTTTCTGATGAAGATGGCAAGGGACCAGCAAAACTTGTCAAACAAATAAACATTTTCAAGTGTTTGGACATTATGCGTCCTACAAAAAAAATGCTACATGGCATGCATTATGTAATTAATAATATAATGGATGTAACACAGTGTGCGCTGTGTTATTATAGCTCTGAAGACTTGAATTTAAATAATGCATACCACATTTTAACAAACAGTTGTATAGGTTCAGGTTATAATAGCAGAGTTAATATCCCCTAAGGTTTTGGATGTAATGTACTCCATATTTTTGTAATATGACGGGATGTATCTAGGCTGCTGGATTCAAATTCCGTGGAAGCCAGCTGGTGCATGTTATATAAATGAGGCCGTCGAGGATTTAGTTACAGTAGCACAATACTTAATAGGCATCATTAGAGATACACTAGTAGTATTAGTAAAATTCAAGCTAAGGTAATGGTGAACATGGAAGCACCAGTTAGTAATTAGGAAAACGTTGGACCAAAAGTGTACCTAGAGTCTAAAAGGTGTGGGATGCATCAGCAATGCAGGATGATCTTCAAAAGCCACATATGATCACTGGAGGATCCATTGTATTAGGTGAGTCTTTCACTGCAGTGCATCCCGAAAGTTTTCAACCGGACCTAATCTTTTAAAGTCTTTTAAAATGTGAAGTCAGTTAAGACTTATTTAATGCAGATGTGTCCTTCATTATCTTTTTTCATGTCTAGATATATGGGTTGATTCAAAGAAACATGTAACAGCTTGGATTTGGCTCACGATCATCCTATTTTTTACGTCCGCTCGTGCGTTCGTATGAACTTGCGAGTGATTCAATAAGCAAATACGTTTCTATCCTAAAAGATACGTCCGTTCGTATGATATCTCCCGAACTTGCCTCAGTCAGTTGCCAATCGTAAAAATCACGTTCATGTGCTCACCTGTTGCGGCGGCAGCCTGTTTTTTCGGCTGCTTCCATCGTCCAGCTCTTCCAATTACTTGCGTTTGCCTCTAGTTTTCATTGGTTTTTGGCCTCTTAGATTCGTGCGTTCGTATTTTTATAAGATCTTGCGCATGCGCACCCTCAACCAGAAACTTACATAAACCCCGTAGCGGCTGCATCCAACTTCATTTCTCGGTCCCTCAAACTTACCTAAACCCTTTAGCGCTTGCATCCAACTTCATTTCTCGGTCCCTCAAACTTACCTAAACCCCTTAGCGCTTGCATCCAACTTCATTTCTCGGTCCCTCAAACTTACCTAAACCCTTTAGCGCTTGCATCCAACTTCATTTCTCGGTCCCTCAAACTTACCGAAACCCTTTCGCGCTTGCATCCAACTTCATTTCTCGGTCCCTCAAACTTACCTAAACCCCTTAGCGCTTGCATCCAACTTCATTTCTCGGTCCCTCAAACTTACCGAAACCCCTTAGCGCTTGCATCCAACTTCATTTCTCGGTCCCTCAAACTTACCTAAACCCTTTAGCGCTTGCATCCAACTTCATTTCTCGGTCCCTCAAACTTACCTAAACCCCTTAGCGCTTGCATCCAACTTCATTTCTCGGTCCCTCAAACTTACCGAAACCCTTTAGCGCTTGCATCCAACTTCATTTCTCGGTCCCTCAAACTTACCTAAACCCCTTAGCGCTTGCATCCAACTTCATTTCTCGGTCCCTCAAACTTACCGAAACCCTTTAGCGCTTGCATCCAACTTCATTTCTCGGTCCCTCAAACTTACCTAAACCCTTTCGCGCTTGCATCCAACTTCATTTCTCGGTCCCTCAAACTTACCTAAACCCCTTAGCGCTTGCATCCAACTTCATTTCTCGGTCCCTCAAACTTACCTAAACCCCTTAGCGCTTGCATCCAACTTCATTTCTCGGTCCCTGAAACTTACCTAAACCCTTTAGCGCTTGCATCCAACTTCATTTCTCGGTCCCTCAAACTTACCTAAACCCCTTAGCGCTTGCATCCAACTTCATTTCTCGGTCCCTGAAACTTACCTAAACCCTTTAGCGCTTGCATCCAACTTCATTTCTCGGTCCCTCAAACTTACCTAAACCCTTTACCGGCTGCATCCAACTTCATTTCTCGGTCCCTAAAACTTACCTAAACCTCTTAGCGCTTGCATCCTTCTTCATTTCTCGGTCCCTAAAACTTACCTAAACCTCATAATGTACATATGTCTAGATGTTTCTAACCGTGTTTTTTCTTGTTTGTGTAATTGTTTGTGTTTGCGCATATTAGAAAAGACACATTTATGAAGTATTAAAATATAATTTATTTAAAATTTTTTGGGGGATTTGGTATATTTTTGTCTGTCAATTTTTTGTTTTTATTGGGGTGTTTGGTTTCCAACCCCTTTTTTTTTTGGTAAAATTGGTTTTAATACAAAGATATTAAAAATTTTTTGGCCTTGCCTTAAAAACAGAGTAACATTTTATGTTTTTTTTCAAAAAGCCAAAACTTTAAAACATTTAAAACAAGAACAAAGTTTGTAAAACTTTTAACCAAAGTAGCCAGGACCAAGGGCACTAATCCTCCTCGTCTTCTTCATCTGTTGGCCCCAACGTCGCCTGTATGGCCAGCAGCTCGGCCACCAACTCCTTCATTCTTTTTTTTTTCTCCGCCAATGTTTTGGGGATCATCCCTGTAACCAATAGAGAAAGAAACATAAATCGGAGTCCCAGACCGGTTTGTATGCTGGAAATAGATTTGGGGTTAATCAAATACATGTAAATGCATGACATATGTCATTCTTCCAAGGGATACAGTTAATGCATTTCCCACAGGTAAGTCTTTAAACTCCTTAAACCGGACCTTCTACATTATTTAATGAAAACCACTAACTATTCCCAACTGATTCTGCACCAGATCAAAGTAAATTTGGAATTTTTTAGGATTACAGCGCCGCCATCTGGACTCTGAAGCATAACACTTAATGAGGAGTGGAGAGTTGGATAAAGTACAGGGGAGTAGGTTACAGTGGTGCGTTGGGAATCCAGAGCATAGCTGGGTTGAGGGAAAGGTCATCACTCACACAATGCATGGCAGCACCTTCCTTTTTTCAATCTGTATCCCATGCTGCCTGTAAATATTGTGCATTCCATATTCCCCAATATTGGTTTTGTTCTGTCTAATAACATGCATTAGATGGCTGAAGGGTGTTTTTCCATGTTTCTAATCTGTAGGTACAGTGTGATGGCTAAGTCTTTGGTTCTTAATACTAGTTTGGGTCCTCTTTAAGCTAACGAAGTGCCCACATGAAAGTGTGAACTACACATTGGCTACGCCTTTAGTTATGTGTGTGTTATTAGCTAAGCAAACATTAATATGAATAATGGCATGGAGACTTACGGAGTTGGTGGCCGACAGATGGCTGGTTGGGGCCAACAGGCTGCCCTTGGTCCTGGCTCTGCTGTGAAGAAGTCCCTGGAGAAACATGTGACATTTGGTTAGTATTTGTAGAGAGTCACTATCCCCAACATATCTGGCTCCCAGTCTGGCTGACATCACTCACCTTCGCCAGGATCTCCTTCCAGCATCTCTGCTGCCTCCTCCTCCACTATCTCACCCGCTCCAGAAGCTTCTACAAATACATAATAAAGGAGAACTTAGTTTTTGGCCTGCCATGTATATCTTTGTGCCTATACATGAAGAGTGACATACCAGAGCCTTCCCCATGCGTGGCCAGGTATGACTCCACGCCCACGCGCCTTGGCCCCTCCTCTGTGGTAAGGTCCAGGGGCTGGTCTGAGGAGGCCACAGAGGAGGGGTAGGTCCGTCGCCCGGGAGATCCACCACCTTCACTCACAGATGCAGAGTCATGCAGCACTGGTCGGCCTGTACGTCTCCGGGTGCGGCGAATTCTGAAATCCATTTCCAACACTACCAAAGAAAAGTCATTATAAATAAAGGCATAACTTAGACATTTGGAACATATACCATGCAATTGCTTTGTACTTACTTGGGAAATGGATCCCAAAAAACCTCCGCACCCGGGGCATGTGCAGACGCTTCAGGTCCGACCAATGCTGCATTATCTGGGTGTGAGTGAAGGTGGTGCTGGTCACACGGTGGATCTCGGCGATGATCTCCCGGGCGATGTCCCTTTTCTCGCACACATTGGGCGCGAAGTCATACCGGCGCTGAAGCATGATCTGAAAAACATAATGGACACAGAGCTTTTACTTTTACACACAGACCCATATGTGTTGCATCACAAGTTGAGTATTTAATGTCATTAACACACACATTTCGAATGGCCGCCATTTTTGGGGAGTGCCTTAAAGAGGACGTTGACTGTGATTGTCAGTCTGGTCTTATGTTATATGTATCACACACCATGTACATACAGATAATAGCCAACATCAAGAATCAGGCCACCTGCATCTATGGCATGTTAGGATGGTTTAAACATCCAAGATGTAGCCTAATGCTTAGGCTTTTGGACCACGTGTGTGGCTTCCCGTGGTGTTTTTATGGCTTAGGACAACAGTGTTCCGCAAACATCCGCATCAAGGTCCGAGACAGGCCAGGTTTGACAGCTCGCCCCGCTACTCCACAGGTTAATTAACTGTTGCTAAGCCGGAGCAATTGGCCGAATTAGGA
Source organism: Gastrophryne carolinensis (assembly GCA_027917425.1). NCBI lineage: Eukaryota > Metazoa > Chordata > Amphibia > Anura > Microhylidae > Gastrophryne > Gastrophryne carolinensis. The sequence continues at coordinate 375,601,629 of CM051235.1, forward strand.
CATCAGCATAGACAGGTGAAAACGTGGCCAGGCTCGGCCCTTGAGGATGAAGTGTGAGGAGCCAGTGATTAAACATTAAGAGACCCCAAACTAGTTCCCAACGCATCATTTACATTTAGGCCATCATTGACTATTCTATTAAAATGCACAGGCAGCCACTTACCAGCATGAGGATCTCTTCCTGTTGACGGGTGAAGATAGTGGGCGCCATCTTTAGTCTTCTTCCAGGCAGCAGATAAGTGAAACCCCAGCGGTTTCCTGGTTCCGCTCGAACGTACGTTCGTACGAGCGCGTAGTCGTGCGCATAGGCGTCACACGCTGGGCTCATTATTTAAAGGTCCCTTCCCCCCAAGCTCATTCTCTTTGAGCATTTCTGTACGATGGCACCAAAAAAGGCGATCAGCAAGCGACCCCAGGCAAGCAAGACCGCGGAGGGCCCCACCACAAGGTCCCAGCAAGCTGGCCGAAAACTGAGATCCAAGACTCCCACCTCGGCCCCACCAAGGGACCCTGGACCCTCAGGTACCCAAAAAAGGGGCCCCAAGCCTCGTGCCCCTCCTGCAGCCAAAAAGCTGGCAACTGCAGCACACACCACCTCTGCCCCCAGAACAGGCAGCACCAGTGAGCCCACACCGGCCATGCCTTCAAGTAGGGCAGTTCGGAAACCCATGCCCCGCAGCAGGGCCCGAACCCCATCCAGGGCCCGAACCCCATCCAGGCCCCGAAGCCCATCCAGAGGCCGCAGATCACAAACCAGGGCCAGAAGCCCCTACAGGCCCAGAAGAACCCAATCCAGGGCCAGAAGCCCCTACAGGGCCCGCAGATCACAAACCAGGGCCAGAAGCCCCGACAGGCCCAGAAGAACCCCATCCAGGGCCCGAACCCCATCCAGGCCCCGAAGCCCATCCAGAGGCCGCAGATCACAAACCAGGGCCAGAAGCCCCTACAGGCCCAGACGAACCCCATCCAGGGCCAGAAGCCCCTACAGGCCCAGAAGAACCCCATCCAGGGCCCGAACCCCATCCAGGCCCCGAAGCCCATCCAGAGGCCGCAGATCACAAACCAGGGCCAGAAGCCCCTACAGGCCCAGACGAACCCAATCCAGGGCCAGAAGCCCCTACAGGCCCAGAAGAACCCCATCCAGGGCCAGAAGCCCCGACAGGCCCAGACGAACCCAATCCAGGGCCAGAAGCCCCGACAGGCCCAGACGAACCCAATCCAGGGCCAGAAGCCCCTACAGGCCCAGACGAACCCAATCCAGGGCCAGAAGCCCCCGACCTGGCACCAGCCGGGAACAGAGCCCCCGACCTGGCACCAGCCGGGAACCTAGCCCCCCAAGAGGGCCCCGAATTGCCCCCATGACCACATCTACACCTGGAAGTTCGGTGGCCAGCCACGCAAGAACACCCAGTCCCTTGGCCAGTCCAGTCCAGTCATTGGGAAGCCACCAATCCGGCCATTCCCCTACCCAGCCCCAGGCCATAATGTCACCACATGTGTCTGCACACATGGAGGAGCAGCCAAGCCAACCATCTGGCCGCACATTGCGCCGCGGCCAGTTGAGTGGGAGATTCTCCCATGACCAAAATATGGCATTGGCTAGTGGCCTTACATTATACTATGACGAGCTATATGGGAGCAAATCCAAACACACCACCAAGCAGCGCAAGATGGAATTGTTTGAAACCATCCTCCGACAAGTAAATGCAGCGGGGGAAGAGAGGAAAGATGTGTCCCAAATTCAGAAGAAAATCTCTGATCTGAAGTATGCTGTACGGCAAAAAGAAATTAAAAGGCATAATTACAGGTAACTAAATGTTTACGCTAAATCTAATGTTTTGGATGTACTGTATGCACCTTTTCTGAGTACCAAACGCTTTTCTCTTTTCAGCATGAAAACTGGCGGTGGCTTTCCATCTAAATTGGAGTTTACCCCTGCTGAGGAGATTGTGCTTGGACTTCTCCATCCGGTCGCGGTCGGTGGACATGCTGGTCTAAGGGACACAGACTCACCGACCCGTACCCACGGTGAGTACTCTTAAATCTGCATGTTTGCCTGTTTGCTAAATAATCTACAGTTCACTAGTAACAAGCTAACGGGATGCCCCTATGGTTTGCCTTGCTTGGCCTCGCACTACTGTGGCTGTTTGTGTCCTCTTTTTGGCCCTGGGAATCACACATTTAGGCCCACAGCCATTATGGCAAAGTTCAAATGTCCAATTGTATTGTTAAAGTCATGAAGTTTCGCAAGATAAGTGAGAAATTTTGAAACAATCACAAAACACACATCATTATGTATGGGTTGCCTTTTGCTTGTGTGAGTTGTGTTTGAGTTAACAATTTAATTAGCCACCCACAAACATATGTGACCAAGAGCAGCGAGACTCAAATGGCGGCCCGGGGTCCCAATGCGGACCTTGCCACCACATTCAAGGACCCCTGCCCAGACAGCCCTGCACTCAGTTACTTCTGTGTTGACGTGCTCAGAGCTGCCCCCTTGATCGGCCATGTAGTGGTTGGTCTCCTGCCCAATGTCATGGCTCCGTGAAACATAGCATTGCAATATGAAGTACTGCCCAGGAAGTGGCATTGCAAGGTACACAGTAACTTATTTAAATTTTCACTGGCCACAATCGTGTCCCGCTGCCCCTGCTCTGGCCCATGTGCCACAGTCCCCCCATGCCCCCCCCCACATAAGCCCCATACATTTGTAACAGATTGGCTCCATCCATCCCATCACCATCAATACGTTAACTCCCCCCTTTAGCCATCCAATCCCTGTCCCCTCAGCTCTGGCCCATCCAGCCCAGCAAGGGCAAGCAGCCTTTATTAGTTGGCACTTAGAAATCTCCAGCCCCTCCACCAGTGTCTTTATTTTTAACTAGACACCCCCTGCGTCAGCACCATGGCCAGACATTCACCTCTCACCACATACCTTTAAATGGGCGTTTCAAACAATTGTTTGAGTACCCCGGACCTAGCGAATGGTAGGCTAAATCCAAAAATGTGCCTTGAAAGTTGGATGCTGACTGGGTACACTTCATGACTTAGAACTGAGGTCACTTAGCAGTTTGTCCGAGCCATTGCACCTATGTAAACTTGCGTGGGTTTGAACAAAGGTCACCATTGCTCTAGAGTTGAATAATATTACAAATAGAGCTATATTTGATTACCTATCAAAAAAAAGGTTATGTGTGTGTGTTTACGTGGTATTTTTTTCTCTTCTTCAGCCCAGCATGATCCCTCAGCAAGGGTAAACTCACCCCCCAGTTTGGTTATGCCTACCAGGTCCGTACAGCATCGGAGCCCAGATCAGAGATTTTCGGTAAGTTAATTTAGTAGCATAAATACTAACAAGTGCTTAAGAATGTGTTAAACTGTTGAAATCCTAAATTGGGACGCAAACTTAGCCTTTTTTTTTTTGATATGTCCCTACAGACCCGCACACTCATGGAAGAGATCCAGGACATGGAGGAAGATGATGATGTCTCCGTACAGGGCACGTCGGATGAACTCCCCCTGGGTCCCAATTTGGAACTGCTCGATAATGTTTCTCTGGCCAATCCTCAGCAGCAGAGTGAATCTCCATCCATTGTGCTTGCACATGGGGAGACTGACACTACAGTCCCCAGTGTTCACTCTGCTGCTGAGGATTTGCAAAGCAGGCCGGTTGCTGTTGAGGGTACGACACCACGCGGCAGGGCACGCCCAAGAGAGAGGGTAATTGTGCGGCGGACGCCATTACGCCGCCCCACAATTTCCCAGGGGAGGCAGAGTGCCCTGCTTCAATTATGGACCCAACAAAGGGACTCTTATGACGCCCAGCTCGTTACAGAGCGTGAGCAAAGGCATGCCGACATGGTGAACATCCATACCAGTCTACAGGGCATCCTCGCGGAGTTGCGTACCCTCAACAGCAACGTGGCCAATGCAAGTAATGGCATCCAGTCAGCCATGGCTGAGATGACCAATATGCAGAGAAACATTGTGGAGCAGTTTCAAATTCACAATGCTGCCATGGCCCAGGCTAGGTCCCATTCCCATGGACCTCCACCTGGACCTCCACCTGGGTATTATGGGCAGCCACCCTATTAAGCCATGGGTGTGTGGGACATCTTTTCTCTTAACCCCCACTGTATTTACTTGTCCTTTGAGGTTTCAAACAATCCATTTTGTGTTGCTCTGGCAGGTTGTGTTTTGTATTTGCTCCCATATAGCTCCTTAGAGTAATGCTTAAGGCCACTAGCCAATGCCATAGGTCTATGTGGAGTTTATCTGGCCACTTATGGCTTTACCTATGTATTTGGTTGGTGCTCCTCCTGTTTGCAGACATGTTTGTGTGACATTATGGCCATGCCCAAATATCCCTGGGCACAGGCAATATTAATGACTGGACTAGGCTGGCCTTTGGACTGGGTGTCCTTGTTTGGTTGTGCCACTCACTTCCAGGTGTAGATGTGCTCGATGTTTTTTTTAATGTTATCCATTTGTTACCACAGATGTATGTGGACTGATTTCTGTTAACCACTATAATTTTTCTTTTGCTAAGTAAAACAAAAATTTCACTTCCAATACTTGTGGCGTTTTTAGTGGGAAGACATTTTTAACAGCTTGGGCTAAACCAGATAATTTTGGTTGGAAGAGGTGTAACAATGCAAAGCGAAAGCTAAGGAAACTACATGAAATACATTAGGCAACAATTAAGGTCGAAATGTTTTACTTAGAGGTAATGCCACATTAGGGCAAAACAACATATGTTTCAAAAAGGATAACACAGACATACAGAATGGTGAGACAGGGAAAAAAGTTAACTAAAATGCTGGCTGATCAGGTTGGCTCGAACAGATTGGCCAGACTCACTGGGGGGCCCCTCAAAATTCTCGGCTTCATCCTCGACGGCTGAAGAGGGCAGGCTGTCCACATAACGTGGGACACGTTCCATGATGGCAAAATTGTGCAAAACAGCACATGCCATTATAATGTCGATCACTTTCTTGGGATCATATTGCAGGGCCCCCCCAGTATGGTCAAGGCAACGAAAACGTGTCTTCAGCAGACCAAAGGCCCTCTCCACAACAGCCCGGGTCTTGCGATGCGCACGGTTATACGCTTCCTGAGAGGCATCCTGGGGCCGCAGCACAGGCGTCATGAGCCAGGGTAGAAGTGGGTACCCGGAATCACCTTAAACAGAGAATTAAATGTAATCAAAATTAAAAAGGCAACACAACCAACACCCAAAATTTCACAGATATCATAATGATGTAAGGTAAAGTGTTCCCAAAAAAATACAGGGCACATTAGGGCCCACAAAAATTGCACTAAGGTATCACCTAAATAAAAATGGCACTTCTATATACCAATTAATTAACAAACATCTGCACGGCCAAGGGTATTTGTATTTTACATATATTTGTAGTTTTCAGACATGTTACAATTAGGATGCTGCGGAGGGCCTATCCACATTTCTCTGGAAACTACAATGTATGCAGTTTAAGTCCACTTTGACATTTAAAGACCAATAGTCCCAAAGGAGCCAAAGGTCAAAGATCCCTATCCACATTTCACTGGAAACTACAATGTATGCAGTTTAAGTCCACTTTGACATTTAAAGACCAATAGTCCCAAAGGAGCCAAAGGTCAAAGATCCCTATCCACATTTCACTGGAAACTACAATGTATGCAGTTTAAGTCCACTTTGACATTTAAAGACCAATAGTCCCAAAGGAGCCAAAGGTCAAAGATCCCTATCCACATTTCACTGGAAACTACAATGTATGCAGTTTAAGTCCACTTTGACATTTAAAGACCAATAGTCCCAAAGGAGCCAAAGGTCAAAAGATCCTTGGGTATAAACTCCAAACCAATATATTTAGGCACAAGGAACTTACAGACATCCTAACTAAAGGGAAAACATTCTGAAGGCCACAGCGAGACAAGGATTTTTAGGGTAAGTTCCTAATATATGAGCCAAGAAAAAGGCAGTTGTACGCTTCTGTAAATTTATCCTTAAAAAACATATCAACAAATACAAGATTAATGCCACATTTAATAACACACAAATAGGACACACTTACCAAGCAGCCATGCCCCCGAAAATTCGCCTGCCTCAAATCTCCGAAACAACCCAGATCGCCGCAGGATATAGGAGTCGTGGGACGATCCGGGGTAGCCGGCAAGGACACTCATAAACCGCATATCCGGACCAACCACGGCCTGGACATTAAGTGAGTGTCCCATTTTACGATTCCTTAAGGAAAAAACATACAAAAAGGGTAATTGATATTTGACCCAAACTAATAAATTAACCTCAAAACATGTCTGCACTCTATTGGGAAAGACTAATGAAAAGCCGAGATAAAGCAGCTACACAAATGAGGGATAAACAAATATGCTGGCGCAAAGGAAAACAGGTTACATGACACGTTGGGCAACATAATAACCAATCTCAATACCTATATATATACTCGTCGGCTGCCCTAGGTACGAGTGCCACATGTGTGCAGTCAATTGCACCAATAACGTTGGGCATGTCGGCCACATTATAAAACCCAAGCTTAATGGCGTTTCTGGCTGCCATATCATCAGGAAAATAAATATATTTTGGAGTTATGGCAGCCATGCCTTCCAAAAATTTAGACAGTGCGCGGCTCAGCGTAGGCTGTGACATCCCCACAGAGAGGGCACCCAGCCTCTGGAACGAGCCGTTCGCCAAAAATTGCAGGCAGCCAAGCATCTTGGTCATACCTGAAATTGCATGCCCCTTCCTTGTGGTGCGGGCTAACCATGGCCGCAGCTCACTATATAATTTATGGAGGGAAGCGCGATTAAGCCTGGTCAGCTCGAACAGCTCAACATCATTCATGCTATCGATGTACATGCGACGACGCAGGGGCAATCTGCTCTCAGACATCTCGATCAACTCAATGCCAAAAAGCATAAGCCCTTGATGTGCCACAAACTCGCTCCGCTCCATCCTACTCCCGAGGCCAAATAGCTGCCGGCAAACATTTCGTAAAGCAGCTCTTTAATGGGCTTCAAAACAATTAGCAATCACCTCTCTGAATTGGGCGCAAGCCCATGTGAAGGACGTAAAAAATAGGATCGGACGCAAATAATACGATTTGGACGGGAAAAACACACGAACTAACGCAAATTATACGATTCTCGTACGAAATGCGTATGTTCATATACGTCTATGCGCGAACGATCGTGCGAATACGAAATGGCCAAAAAAACCAGAAAAAATGACAAACACCCACCCAAACTTACGATTCTCGATACGAAATCACTTAACTTTTGCTCTTTGAATCGAGGGGATAGTCACAAGATGCCTCTCTATGGTATGTTGATTTTGTGTTTTTAGGGATTTTGTCACAGTATTTTGATATAGTTCAACTAAACTGAAGTGTCAATAGGAGAACAAGCAACAGAAGCTCATTCCCCCCTCCCCATTCTGGATTAAGGGGGTTATTTAAGAAGGGATAGCACCAGGTAGTGCCTCATAACAGCAGGCAGCGCCTGGTGAACGCCGGGCACTGTACGCAAATCCACATTTATGAAAGTGAATCTGGTGAGCAACTCTAACAGCGCCATGTAGCGTCCGATGTATTATTACAGGCCGCTCAGAGTATAGCGCCAGCACTATAGCTTCCAGAGCGCCAGGTATTATCTTTTGCTCAGTGTCACTCTCCCATACATTTAAATGGACATTCACTTGCTTGTGTTTAAATAGCTTGTTTCAATTTTTTTTTTTTTTGCTCAAATCATTGTGTGACCTCTCCTGGCTGCAAAGAAACATTTTTAGAAACTAATGCCCTTATTCATCAAGCGATAGCGCCAGGTAGTGTCTGACGAGCGCCAGGTACCGCCAGCTAACGGCGGCTACCGACTCAAGTACGCCCGGCGTCGGCCACAATGACGCATTTATCACGCTAAATGCGGCTAGCGCCGGCGAGAGCGTCAGCTAGCGCGGGATTCATCATGTAGCCGACTGCAACAAACAGCGCCGCTGCTAATCCCATCACAGCGCCAGGTATGACCTGTCGCTACCTGCCGCTCTCCCATACATTTCAATGGCAGGCACTGCAATGATTGTTTTAAGTGGTTTTTGTGTTCTTGTCTTTTGCACAAAATTCAACACATGTTTTTTGGGATGTTTTATTAATCTGTCTTGTTATTTTTGTTTTTTAGATGAAAGTTGTAATTTTTACACTGTAATGTTGTGAGTGACATCTAAAATGCATCTCCTCCCACAAAACACATTAGGCTCAAAATAGCTTGCTTTCACAACACACGGGGCTTGTAAAGCTACTTTTTAGTCAGTCATTGTCAGCGCCCAAGCTATTCGGCAGCCCTGTCCTTGATGAATCTGTGGTGGTCAGAGTTTGTGCAGTCGCTGGTTTGATTCGCTATGTGGCGGCGCGAGCGTCGCTGTGCTGCGCTGTGCTGTTCATACATGTGCCCTTCTGCCATTTTCCCGGAGTTCTTAATGAATACACTGTAGTTGTGAGCGTGCATGTCCACATTCTGCAGGATTTCTTCAGGCGTACAAGCTCATAACAACCCGTTATGCATTCTCCTGTGTGCCACATTATCATGTAGTTGGATAGTTTTATTGTGTTATTATTTTATGAAGGAATAAGATTGTTATTTGTAAGCAACCAGCTTTTTGGCTTTCTCGGACCTATGCATTACAGGATATTGAACACCCAGCTAAATCAAGCTAATAATTAATGGCGTCTTTGCCAATAGCTTGTTGTACTGCGTAAATTTACTTTTTCCGCCACTTAGCTTGCACATAGCGGATATTAGCTTGTTCCTGGTGCACGGAGGTTTTTTTTTTTTATTTTTTTCCCAGTTGCTTTGATCATATCCGGTTTCCTCCTTTGCGTTTCAAAGCCACATAAAGCTAAAAATTACTTGCGCTTTGTCCAATAGCTTTTTGTAATGCGTAAATCTACTATTTCCGTCACTTAGCTTGCACATAGCGGATATTAGCTTGTTCCTGGTGCGCGGAGCGTTTTTTTTTTCCCCCCTGTCGCTTTGGTCATATTCGGTTCCTGTTTCCTCCTTTGCGTTTCCACCATGCTGCCCAGGAGACGGATTCTGCGCCTCCCTAGCTCCTCCTCTGATTCTGACCCCTCCCCCACCTCCCCCACCTACCTCACCTCCCCCACCTAACCCCCCTCCAACCCCTTCCCCTCCTGGGCCAGCTAAACAGACAAGAAAACGGGTGGATAGCCGCGTAAACGGCCAGGTGGTCAAAGTGAGTATGTTTATCTTGGATTTTATGTTTAAAGTGGACCAACACACAGGGGGGATTGGCCCTGAAATCTCTAAGATCCCTCCCCGCGGGGCATCCCAAATCGGGATGTCCTACGGGGATGAACCCCCCAGGAGGCCAAAAAACCTTACCTCAGCCCCGTTACATCGGTGCATGCGCGAGCCGCGGATGCGTCTTGCGCTTCCCTCTAGCAGGGTGCGCACCCACGCCGGACATTTGTTAATGGCCGGCGCAGGCGCCCTCCCTGTTAGAGGGAAGCGCAACACGCGTCCTACAGCGCTCAGAGGCAGCTGAGCTGGTATGCGCGTCCAAGCGGCCTGGGACGCGCATACCACAGCGGCGCAGACCGATTGGTGTGCCCCACCAAAGTGGACCCAAACCCAGAATAGTCAAAATCCTGAGTGTTGGTCCACTTTAATCTGTTCTCAGTATAACTGTTTAGGCCATTGTTCTGATGTCATGTATTGATTTTTGTTTGTTTTTTATTGCTCATAGGATTTCTGCATCCACCAATACGACTATGCCCGTGGGGGCAAGAAGCGAATTGCCATGGAGGTGAAGGCCACAGGTCGGACTTCAAGCGCCGGGACCCTGAAGGCGTGTACCGCCTATATGATGCCTACGCTTCAGGTAAGTTTAACCTTATGCTATGTTTATACTTTTTGGTAAATCATCTTCTAAGCTGTGTCCATTTTGGGTATTAATATTAATTCTTTTCATTCACACCCTCAACACAGATAAGCGTCCTCCCCTGGGGAAACGTGGGAAGGGGGGCCTCCCCCGAACCAGACAGGCGGACTCGGGGGAGTCATCGGGAGAGGGTCCCTCTCGCGGCTCCTATTTAGAGGACCCAGGGGAGGAAGGGGATGGCGCCCCAGAGGAGTGTGCTGCTGGGGGGCTGGCAGGATCAAGCCTCAGCTCCTCACACTCTGACTCTGAGGAGTCTCAACAGCCAAGGGGCCACTCTCAAGTGGGGAGTCCAAGTGGGGTGGAAGGAATGGACTCTCCCACACTCCCTGAAGGAGCAGAGAGTGAGAGGGAGGAGGGTGGCCCTTTGGCTGGGGGATCTTCGGAGCAGAGTGTGAGGAGCCGAGGCTCCCCGCCTCCTCCTCAGAGCCCTCCCTGGGCTTCAAGTGGCGGATCATCCTCTGGTGAGTGCACATTTTGTCATTGTTAGTCTGTGACAGGTTTCATCTGGCCATTTGTACTTAGCCCTTGCCATTCCTCTCTAATTTGCAGGGCATCATATAGGCGGCACCTCCATAGCCTTTTGGCAACGCCTTCTCCACGGGCATAGTCATGGTAAGTGTTTGTTGTTATCCCTCACATTCCATATGTTATGACATTCCTTAACCCTTTCGCTGCCAGCCTACCTGCAGCATTTGCCACTCCCTGTTGCCAGACTGAGTTTCACTGTTTCACGCTACACATGTTCAACTGTCATTTTTGAAAGGATTTCCAGGGATTTCCCAGGAAAATTATATATTGTTTTTTTCAACAGAGTCTGGGCTTTAACATGAAATGTCTTGTTTGTATTTTTTAGGTGTATTCTCAACATTTTTGGGTGAAATGTGTGAAAAAAATTAAAAAATATATATTTTTTTACAATTTGTAGAGTTTTTTTGTAATAAAAAATGTAAGTTTGTCAATAAAATCTTATTGCGTGAGAAACCCCAATTTCTCCCGGTTACAGCGATACCACATATGTATAGGTAGACACCCTTTCCTGCCCAGAAGCCTTTTATAGCTGCTGGATGACAAATGGTTAATTAAAAAAAAAAAATGACATAGGGTCCCCCTTCCCGGGGAGGGGGACCCCATTTTTTTTTGGATTTTTAAGGGTTAAAAACCCTTAAAAATCCAAAAAAAAAAATGACGTGGGGTCCCCCTTACCCAAAGTAACCAGCCCGGGACCAGCTATGGGGGCTTGTAGGCACAGAGTGGGGGGGCCAGCTTTGGTGGCCCCCCCACCCTGCAGCCTACGAGCCCACATAGCCTATGTGGGCCCGGGCTCTTCTGCCCCCCCCTGGCCTTTGGGGAGGCAGGTAATGGGGGTGCGGGGGTTAATGGCAAGCCACCCGCTAGGGCAGGTGACTTGCCACCCCCCCAGCCTTGTGAACTGGTATAAGGGGTCTCATGGACCCCTTACCAGCTCACAAAGGGTTAACTGTTAAAAAAACCACCACACAATAATAAAAAGTATTTTATTCAAAAAAAAAAAAAATTTTTTAACTGTACTTACCTTCGATTGCAAGCTCTTGTCCCTCGCCGCTCAGCTGACAGATGCCTGTGATCGGCATCCAGAGAAGGAGAAGGCAGGAGATCAGAGGATCTCCTGTCACCTCCTTCCAGGGCACCGATCACCGGCATCTGAGAAGCTGAGAAAGCTGAAGCCGGTGATCGGGACCGGGATGACGTCATAAGCCCCGCCCCCAAGGGGGCGGGGCTTAGAGGCAAGATGGCGGCCACCATCGTGAAGAAGAGAGGAGAGAGCCTCCCAGGCTCTCTCCTGAAGATCGGTAAGTCCTGGGGGGGGATCGGAGGCCCCCCAGGTGAAGAGGAGGGACAGCGGGAGCCAGCGCACACACAGGTAAGTGAATGTCATTTTTATTTTTTATTTTTTTTTACAGTTAGCAGCTGCTGCTGCAGAAGCGGGGGGGGGCGGCCTATTCCGGGGGCTCTCCTGGAGCCATCCGACCCCCCACAGGGGATCGGATGGCACCAAATTAAAGAGGAGACCCGGCCGGATCCAACAAGGGGTCAGGTGAGTATTTTTGATTTTTATTTTTTAAACTAGAAGCGAGGAAAGTCAAGCACGTAACACCTACGGGCTTGGCACTTAAGGCCCAGCCAAGCCAGCACGTAGGTGTTACGTGCTTGGCAACAAAAGGGTTAAAGTGGACCAACACCCATTGTTGATTGTGCTTGGAATCTCTAAGCTTCCATGCCCAATCACCTCCCTCACCCAGGGCCCCCCCCCAAAAGCCCACAAACTCCTTACCTCATTGGGGGTGGCAGAAGCCACCGCCGCAGCCTCCTGCGTGCCCCTCTAGATGTGTGTGCGCCTGCGCTCTCTGTTTCATAATGGCCTGCGCGTGCGCACACACTGGAGGAGTGATGCGCTTAAGGCAGCGGCGGCGGACGGTGTCTCACTCAAATTGTTGTGCTCTGCCAAAGTGGACCAAAACACAGGATAGTATCAATCCTGGGTCTTGGCCCACTTTTAACAGATACATGTTTCCTGGTCCATAGTACAAGCTGGTTTGATAATGTACATTAACATCACAAACCCCACTACAGTGCAATCCAAATGGCAACCACCCCTATGTTTCTGTCCACACCATGATGGGGGCTAGCAAATGTGTAATTTTGTTAAGTTGTTCCGGCTAACACATGTTGCACACTAGTAACATTCTACAATCAACTGCAAATTAGTCCTTAGCATTGCACTGTCAAGGTTATTGGCACATTATCTTTATGTGTCCATATTGCAACCCAAAAGAATTTACATGAACTCATGGACCATGAAAGATGCTAATGTCGGACAACATGTGTGTAACCATGCAAGCATTTGAGTTGGCAGACTCCATAACCAGATGGATGACAAATAGTCATGTGTCATTGGCCCACTAATTTTGCTTTTCTCTTTTGCTTTCTCCTGACAGATGTGGCCACGCAGACGGAGCCGGTGTACATCACCACCACACCTCCCGGGACGGCCAGCAGCATGGGCCCCCGCGATGGTGAGTACATCCCACTTCATATGTCTAAAGACTTGTGAACCCTATGTCTTATAGTCAATTCTGCAGACATTTACAATGTACCTATGTGTTTAATCAACACACATCTAGGTTACATGTGTTTGGCCAACAATCCTACATGCATGTCTGCATGCTTGATTGTTGCCTCACATTCTTGAGTTTGCCACATAGAGACAAATTGTGGTTTCTACCCAACCAAATGGGCCTGCTTAGGTCATGACCTCTAAGATTCTTGGCCAAACTAGTTTACTCGTTAGGACTTAGGCCCTGATGTTTGGCTGTGGCTAAACACATAAATGTCCACACTGGGACTTATACCTTCTTTGATTCCCAAGAGTTAAGAGTAAATGTATGCTTGGGATGTTGTGGCCACATTTAAGCCAGCCACTAGTACTCATATAATGGTAACACCTAAGGGCACAGTGGGCAACAATGTTAATGTGAGCGTCAGCTAATTGGACCCACTGACATTACATTGCTACATCTGTGTCTGTTGAGGTCACATTCGATTTTTTAAATATGTTTTTTTTCTACTCTCTACAGCTTGTGAAAACCAGCATCGCAGACTGTGGCGGTCGGTCCGGCATCTTCGCCTTATGCTGCTGGCCAAGAAGAGGCGTCGTTAGGGTGGAGTGATGACTGGCCCCTGGTTTTATGCACTTTGCGGCCAAATGTTGGGCCTGTTGCCCGCCTATCTTAATAAATATTTTGTATTTTGTTAATTACAGTGTGTTGTGCCTTGTCAAGCATAGTTTAAGTGTCTACAAACCCATTCGTGTGTAAATTTTGGCATACCTTTGTAGCCATTTAATGTGTAAACCATAGTAAGCTATGGTCACCAATGTGTGGCATTAATTTTTGCCTACATTTACATATGTAGATCAAGATACTCATCCCTGACTGTGTTCTTAGCTATGTCAATAGCAATAGCTAGCAATTTAGAGGTGGGGTAATCAAATATATTTCCAAAAAAAAATTACCACAAAAAACAAATTAATATTCTTGGCTTGGGGGCCGGGGAGGTTGGGAGTCATTGCTAGGGGCGGTGTTGGGGGCCAACAGTGCAGAAAAAAAAAATAGACTGCTGTTGTATGAGCTGTTGTGTCAACTGGAGAGATTGCTCCATCAGATTTGACAGGCGAACAAGTTCCTGGTTAGTTGGTTGCTGTTGTCCTTGTCGCAACCTGTCTATCTGGCGCTGCTGGGCCTCATTTTGTTGCTGACACATCAGCACCTGATGTTCCAACGCCGCAATGCGCTCATTAGTTCCATCACGCGGCTGTTGGCGACTGTAGTCCTCCAGCATCCGGACCCCTAGCTCGTAAAAGTCTGCACTGGTTGGTGCCACACCTCCTCTTGCTCTGGTTTGAGCCTAAAAAAATATAAAACAACATTTTAGTCAAACAGAACCAATGCAGGTATGCCCCTCCAAATCATTTGCCCAAAGTGTAACAATACAACTTACCCTTGCTTGAGCCTCTGAAGCTTGGCCACATGGCACTTGGGAAGAGGTCCCAGCTTGGGGTTCTGGTCCCGCCTCCTGCCAAAAAAACAAAGAAAGTAAATGTGACATGTTGGTTCATGGCCTACCCACGAACATGCCAATGTGGTTATTGGTCCTCTAAATCAGCCATGTTACCTCTGTGACATCCGGCACAGGTAGGAGCGGGGTCTGGCTGCCAGAGAGGGGCAAATCCACATCAGAGAGCTCCGGCAAGTTGGCATATGCTAAACAGGAAAGTCAGGTTAGTAGGTCAGTGGACCAAACTCAAATGTAACATGGATAGCCTATCGAGGCCATACCTCCACAAAGTGCCAGATTACACACTAGCCAAAAGGTATCTGTTAAACTCAGATTGCTAACATGTATGTAAGAGGAATATGAGGCAATAATTGGGTCAAATAATATCAGACACATTGCTAAAATTACACATACCCGCCATCTCCCAGATGTCTGGAGTGGGTCCCTCACTCGAGCTTTGCCCTTAAAAATACATGTATAAACACAAGTTGGCCTAATAAAGTTCCACAAAAGTATTGCAAAAATCCATACTAGATAATCAAGCAAAAACAACTTACCCTCATCTCTGGCAGCCTCAACGTGAAGGGCCCTTTCCGGACAGCCACTTCCGATATTCTGGCCAACTAAAATACACAATTAACTACAACTACTTGGGTGAATGTTTGTCTTTAAATATACCCAAAAAATGCATTGCAATCACTCAAAAAACTATTAGAATGACCCTGGGGATGGAAAAAGCACTCAAAATAGGCATCTTCAAGTTGACAGAGCAAACATGTAGATTATTAGACTAACCAAATTAAACCAGTGTAACATAAACAGCATAAAGGATACATTATTTATTGCAATACACACCAACAGGGTCCTGTTGACCTGCAACATCGGAAGTGGGGTCCAAAGATGAACCAGTCACTTGGCCTACAAATCAAAAAGAGGAATGATAGACATGCACTTGTGGTAAAGCGGATAAAGCAAGGTTGACACATGCACTTACCGGCATCCAAAGAGTAGCTTGGCTCCTGAGGAGATGCTGGTGCCAATGGCGGGGCAGCTAGGCAAAAACAAAGCAAACATTTAGCCATTGGTAATGTGCGCCACAAAATAAAACATGCATTTAGGTGTGTGTGAGCAGCTCAATCAATAATATTCACTAATCAAGGCCAGTGTGGCTTACACATGTATATGCAGATATATGGCCACACATCTCTGGCTTCCCACATAGCTACACATGTTAGGGCCTTGTTAGTTAGTTGCTGTGAGGGTTAAAGTGGGCATGAAATTAGTCCGCAGGTCCATATTAGTAATCCTCAACAGTGGTACAAGCTATTGTTTGAGGTGCTCCCACACCCATTTTGGGCAAAAACAACCAGCCCCTAAATTAGTGTTAAATACCTTCAATGGCAGACTGGGTTAGGCTGGAGGTTGGTTGAAGGGCAGGATTTTGGGTGTCCTCCTCCTCCCCCGACTCATGGACAGCACCATGTGCACCTATGCCCAAAGCAACACACAGGAAAGTAAAACATTTATGAGGTATAATGTACTACTTCACAGGTCCTACTGTTAGTTGGCCAGAAAGAGACAAAGCAAATCACATACATTAACATTACCATCACAAAATAGACAGAAAATATGTACCTTCAGTCCAACCTGTGGTGTCATCCCCAGGATCCACACCCTGCAGCCGAGCAAGTGGAATTTTGCCCTTCAGCATCTCCTCATACGGCCTGTAGGTACTCTTTGGACCCTGGATGGTCCCACTCTCGACATCAAGATCGTGATTCATCTTTTTTATAAGGGCCCCTCTCAAAGTGTAGAAGCGTTTCCTGCAGGATGGGCCACTACGTGGGTGTGGAGCACTGCTAGTAAGCGCCTCACCAATGGCATCCCACAGTTTGCTTCTTTCTTGTTTGCCTATTGACTTGCTTTGGGAGCCAAAGAGCAGCTCCCATTTAGCAAGGGTAAGGCGCACAAGATTATTATTCTCCGCCAAATTAAATTCAGGCTCCCTCTTGGCACCTGGGCGCTTAGCCTGGGGTGCTGCACCACCTTCAGGCTGGGCCCTTTTCCTTAAGGGGGGTCTGCGCACAGCACCCACCACACTCCTACTTGGGCCTGCTGTGGCCGGCAGATGTCCAGAATTTGGCTCCATCCTGTAGCTGCACACACACACCAATACACAACCAACAAGCACGCATGCAGACTACAGAATGGCATCGCCCTCTTTTTGGGTTGGGCAGGTTTTATGTGCTCTAACAGCCAATCACAAACAGGTCCACTTAATAGATTCACACATATTGGCCAGGTGCTTGTAGCAACACCTCCACTGCACTGACTGAACCATGTGTGGTAGGCAATTAACTAATTACAGACCTCATTAACCAAACAACACACAACCAAAGACAACAATGTACTCATGTATATTAAACACTTGTGACATGTGGCTATACTAATGGCTATTTAAATAAACAGCAGCTTACCTTTCATTGGCCCACCACAGAATTTTCTGCCATGTCCGTTAATGCACGCAAGTTTAGGCTCACGTACGCTAGTAGCGCTACTAGCGTGCGCGTGCGCACTCTGTTTCACGCACACCTGGGTCAGCTAATTGGAGACCGGAAATAGCAGAGCAACGCAAAAGGCGGCAAAGCGGACCTGTCCTTTTTCAAAGTGAAGTATAAATGGCTGGATTTGGCAAGCTTCTGGTATTGTTACACTGTGGCAAAGGCTGTGGTGTGGTGCTTGGTTCCCTTAGCTCATTTGAGTGTCTGGCTGGGTTTGGTCCTCACTCTCTGTGGCTTGTTGGGTGATTTCTGACATCAGTGCTGTTTCTTTAGGAGATTGATTTTGTTGGCATATGCAAATATTGTGGAGCATACAGCAAGTGAGGCTTGATTTTGGGGCCTTTTGTGGGCTGTGCAGCAACTCCCCTCTTGGTTGTGCCTAACTTAGAAAGCTGTTTTTCAGCAGTCTGGTGGTTTGGACCACTATACTTCTGGTTTTGTGGTGAGCTGCATTGTAGTGAGTGTGTGAGGAGTGTGATTGTTTGTGTGTGTGGTGTGTTTGTGGTTTTTTGTTTTGTTTGGCTTATTTTGTATATCTGTTGAGTGTGTGATGGATAAGAGGGTGATGGATGGGGTATGGGTGGATGGATGTGTGAGAATGCTGGAAGAGCAGGAGGACAGGGAGGGGGGTGCTGTGAGGCTTAGGGCACCCCGCTCCTTTGGAATCCGCCTTTCAGTATGGGACTTAAGTGACGAGCATATCAGGAGCCGCTTCCGTCTGAATTGTGCTGCACTACAGTCCCTATATGATCAGATTAAGCACAAAATCGAGCCATCCACCAAACGCACTCATTCCATTCCAGGCATAGTACGCCTGTGTGCCACTTTGAATATTTTGGCACGAGGGACCTTCCAGGCAACCTCTGCCCTCCTCAGTGGGATCAGCCAGGCTACAATGAGCCGCATCTTAATCCAGGTAGTACTGGCGATTTGTGATTTGATCCCTATTTACATCAAGTTTCCTGAGGATGAGGATGAGATTGCCAAAATAAAACATGCATTCTATCTCATGGGAGGGATCCCGAATGTGCTAGGGTGCGTTGATGATACACATATCCCTTTCCGCCCTCCCTGTGCACAGGAGCTGTATTTTAGGAACCGAAAACAATATCATTCGATGAACATCATGGTGGTCTGTGACCATGAAATGAAGCTGCGGGCCGTGAGATCGGGCTTCCCCGGCTCATGCCACGATTCTTACGTCCTGCAGCGGACAGTCCTGTGCCGGAAGTTCGAGAACAACGAAATGCCAGCTGGCTGGCTACTGGGAAAATAATTAACCATGTCAAAGTATTTGGCATAAAATATGTGGCGTAGTAAGCGAAATTTTTAAAAATGAAACCAAAAACATGTACTAGTACTAATTGCTGTCTCTCTCCTTGTGTTTTTCCCACAGCGGACAAGGGATACGGGCAGAGAACGTGGGTGATGACTCCGGTCAGAAGCCCACAGACCTCTGCCCAAGAACTCTACAATGCAGTACACCGCAAAACTCGAAGCATTGTGGAACGAACCATCGGCCTGCTGAAAGCACGCTTTCTCTGTTTGGCACGCCCAGGAGGAGGGATGCTGTACAGTCCACAAAAGGTCTCCAAGATCATCCTCGCCTGCTGTGTGCTCAACAATCTATGTATATGCCACAGAATCCAATCACCTGAAGAAACAGCACTGGTGCCCGAAATCCCCAACTTGGCCACAGAAACAAGTGAGGACACCCAGACTGGCTTTGAGCTAAGGGAAAGCATGATCACTTCGTTTTTTGCGGTAAGCTAACTACCCTTCACTCTAATCCAAGTACTGCACTACAGGGGAACAATTTGTTGGCTCCAATCATAATTTGTCAGAAACAACTATAAGGGGGGTGTAAGATGACCAAAACCACTATAAGGGGGGTGTAAGATGACCAAAACCACTATAAGGGGGGTGTAAGATGACCAAAACCACTATAAGGGGGGTGTAAGATGACCAAAACCACTATAAGGGGGGTGTAGGATGACCAAAACCACTATAAGGGGGGTGTAAGATGACCTAAACCACTATAAGGGGGGGTGTAAGATGACCTAAACCACTATAAGGGGGGTGTAAGATGACCAAAACCACTATAAGGGGGGTGTAAGATGACCAAAACCACTATAAGGGGGGTGTAAGATGACCAAAACCACTATAAGGGGGGTGTAAGATGACCAAAACCACTATAAGGGGGTGTAAGATGACCAAAACCACTATAAGGGGGGTGTAAGATGACCTAAACCACTATAAGGGGGGTGTAAGATGACCAAAACCACTATAAGGGGGTGTAAGATGACCAAAACCACTATAAGGGGGGTGTAAGATGACCAAAACCACTATAAGGGGGGTGTAAGATGACCAAAACCACTATAAGGGGGGTGTAAGATGACCAAAACCACTATAAGGGGGGTGTAAGATGACCAAAACCACTATAAGGGGGGGTGTAAGATGACCAAAACCACTATAAGGGGGGTGTAAGATGGCCTAAACCACTATAAGGGGGGTGTAAGATGACCAAAACCACTATAAGGGGGGTGTAAGATGACCAAAACCACTATAAGGGGGGGTGGAAGATGACCAAAACCACTATAAGGGGGGGGTGGAAGATGACCAAAACCACTATAAGGGGGGGTGGAAGATGACCAAAACCACTATAAGGGGGGAGTAAGATGACCAAAACCACTATAAGGGGGGGTGGAAGATGACCTAAACCACTATAAGGGGGGGTGGAAGATGACCTAAACCACTATAAGGGGGGTGTAAGATGACCAAAACCACTATAAGGGGGGGTGAAAGATGACCAAAACCACTATAAGGGGGGTGTAAGATGACCTAAACCACTATAAGGGGGATGTAAGATGACCAAAACCACTATAAGGGGGGTGTAAGATGACCAAAACCACTCTAAGGGGGGTGTAAGATGACCTAAACCACTATAAGGGGGGTGTAAGATGACCAAAACCACTATAAGGGGGGTGTAAGATGACCCAAACCACTATAAGGGGGGTGTAAGATGACCAAAACCACTATAAGGGGGGTGTAAGATGACCAAAACCACTATAAGGGGGGGTGGAAGTTGACCAACATAACAATTAGGGTTGTTGTGCAAGTTGGACCAAAATGTTCTTAAAAAATTATTCCTTTAGTTTTTTGCTGCGAAAAAGCCACATTAAATATAAATACTAACTGCACTTTTTATTCTTTTTCAGGCACCCCGATAAACACCCAGAAAATTCAGAAATTTAATTTCCAAATTTTACTTTAATAAAAAAAACATTTAAAACCAAAATAAAAATTCTAAAAAGAAACATGTTGCAATGTGTTTACTTCTGAAGGTACTAACATTGATTTCAAGCCCACAGCAAAGCAAAGCGCAGGCGCCTACAAAGCTGATCTGAAACATCATATTCAGCAATGTAGGCGTTGTTCCCAACAACGCCAGGTAGCGACTGAGGAGGCCTGCTATAGCGAATCGCTACCGCCCGCGGCGTACGCTAGCGGCGCTCATAGCGCCATACTTCAGTTGCTCATCTGTCGCTACCTGGCGCTATTAATGAATCGGCCTCTAAGCCCTAAACACCGCTAAACAGGCGCTCATCTGCCCATACCTGGCGTTAGTAGCGAATCAGCCTCTTAGTTGTTATGGCTCACACCAAACTATCCTTCATTGGCAAGGGTGTGAGCTATTATTAGCTTACCAATTGGATTCCCCCGTTGCCTGGAATTGTTATTTAAAGGACAAAAGAAAACAACTTTTCCATTCTTGAGTTGATTATAATCTCCTGTAGAGGAAGTTGTCTAAAGTGCATTAGGTCTCAAGGCAAAGTTCAGGGAAGAAACTGATGTCACTGCTCAATCTGGCTTTCCTAAAATAAAGCAGATGTGGTAGTAAATTAACCTTCGTCAACAAGTGTGTTATTAGGCGGAGTATCAGACTATTAAATAATTGACTTGCTTATGATGTCACAGGATCTGTTTTCACATGATTTCATTTTATAACTATTTGTATTTTTTTTATATATTTTTCATACAGGTGCTACTGAGGAGGATGGCACTGTAAAAATAGTATAAAAAGTATTAATAAAATAAAACCTGGCGTTAGCTCACAAATGGCACACTGAAAAAAGAGACAGAAGGTCTTATTCAAGCAGGACAAGGACAAGCAATTAGAACCAATACGAAGTCCAGGGTTGGAAAATCTTCAAGTCCCAACTGTCAGCTATGCAAAAAAGCCACCAGTCAACCTTTTCTCTGTTGCCGCAGACTGATTACAAAACCATTACATAAATTGTGACATAAAATTGTTGCTGATTTACTGTTATCTGTGTTGGAACCTTCATCGTCCAGAACTGATTATATCATTAACCTGAAAAATTGGTCAAAATGGAAAATGGCAAAATACTATGCCATTTTAGGTTAAAAATGGACTAGGTGCTATAGCTACTACTATAGAATATCATGGATCGCTTGTCGAAATGATACCCGAAGAAACAGTAGCTGAGAATGCATCCCTGGAGGAGCATCGGATGCATGCCAGAGGCTAGTATACTAGCAGAAACAAGGGCATGGTCCATTTTTTTATTATTTTATATATTTTATATTTTTATATTATTTTATATATTATTGCAGCGTGTCATTTTCATTGTAAAAAATTGCCGACAATTGCAGCATGGCTTTTTTCAATAATCTGATTGTGTACAAATGTCTGTGTCTGTAAATGAATTTACACTTTTTTTTTGTAAGATCTGACAATTTGCTCCAAAAAATTGTCCTCCAAAAATAATAGTCTGCTGATATGAGAGAAAGGAAAAATGTGTGGAATTGGGTTTTATTCATGAAATAACATGTGCTAATGTCTTGGCGCATGGAGCTGAATGATGCTACTTGAATTCTGGTGTGCAACCCAAAGACTTTTTATTAGTCTAACAACAAAGTAAGAACAAAAAATGTAATAAAAACAAAAAAGTTTGTCCAGAATTAGCCTTTAAAAAAGTCATCTGACTCAATATAAAAAAGCTGCTGCAGCTCCCAATAGAAGATAATGTAGGAGTGTGCAACCTGATGTTCTAAAGCTTTATTAACTTTATTTTCCACCTGCTGGAGTTCTATTCTCTCTCTCTCTCTCTCTCTCTCTATATATATATATATATATATATATATATATATATATAAAGTATGAAAAACGTGTCACAGTAAGGCACTCATGGATTGGTCAGGTGACTTACTCTGCTGAAGTCTGCTTCCTTTTTTTATTTGATTTATGGCCACCGCTAACAAGATGGAAGCAAGCAGCAGGGGAGATTTTATATAGAGGCACAGGCATCAAATGGATTTGCAGACTTCATAAATCTTCCCAGACAAGCACCAAGGTTCAAGCGCTCTAGTCTTCCCCATCCAGCCATTTATTCCTCTTTAAGGGAATGCTTTATTCCACTTTATTCTAAAGAGTGGCTCCAAGCAGTGAAGGCAAATCATTCAAGGAAAATGCTCCAGAAATCCCCCCGCTACAACCAAGTGGACACTTTCAGCAGGACCATTTCAGGCAAAGTTTTCTGCAGCCAGACAGTTCTAGACCACCATTTAAAAAGACAAATTAAAAGAATAAATATAATTTCCATAGCATCATCGTTTTCCATAGTGTTGTACAAAGTAATTAATTATTCATGACAGAGTGTCAGAAATACACAATACTGTGAAAACTTGTGCATCTCACCACATATCTATCCATGAGAAAGGTACGTATCTATATAATATAATAGAATAGATGCATGGGGAGTTAAAAACCCGTCTGTGAAAGACTATACTTTCTTCTCAAGGGTCCATGGGACATACTCCAGGACTGCCTTCCTATAGGTCTCTCAAAGCTGCTGAGTTTGATTGATGGATATGGTATTCATCCAATCTTCCTGGAGGCCACTCTCATGGGCTGCCCTGCACCACCGATGACCTTGAGAATTAACTAATCCTTGTTATTGGTCACAGTGCCTGTGAAGGAGACCCAGGAGATCCTAGAAACATACTTTATGGAAAAAGACTTGAATTAGGACTCTCTATTGGTACTATAGGAAGCCCAAAAGAGTGTGACATATGGTCTTCTCATTAAGCATACCTCTAGGCTTAACCCTTTAACCGCCAGCCTACCTGGAGTTTTTGTTATGCTTTGTTGCCAGACCATTTTTCACTATTTTGCACTATGCATGTTCAACTGTGATTTTTGAAGGGATTTCCAGGGATTTCCCAGAAAAATTATATATTGTTTTTTTTTCAGTCTGGGCTTTAACATGAAATGTCTTGTTTGTCATTTTTTAAGTTTATTCTTAATATGTTGGGGTGAGATATGTGCAAAAAAAAAAAATCTATTTTTTTCAATTTGTAGTGTTTTTTTGTAATAAAAAATTTAAGTTTGTCAATAAACTCTTATTGCGTGTGAAATCCCAATTTCTCCCGGTTACAACGGTATCACATATGTATTGGTAGATCCCCTTTCCTGCCCAGGAGACTACCCTAAACTGAAACAGCGCTTTAAGAGATTTTCAGATCAAATAGAGCTATGCTAAGCGCTATGTGCACCTTGCAGTTTTTCAATAAAAACAACCCTTTACATTTGAAATACCCCCCACAAACTATATATTCTCTGGAAGTACACACCTCAAGCTTTTTAGGCATACCAGGCTTGTTGACGTTGCCACAGTTTTCTGGAAGTTCTCCCTCAATGTATTCTTTGGATACACAGAGCTTCCCTAAAAAAGGATAAAAAAGCAGAATCAAAGCCACATTTTTCTAAAGAAAACTAGAGACAAACAAGAAAAAACAAGTTAATCTAAAAAAGCAACATCCCCCGAACAGAACAATACCCAACATGCATTGCTACTGTCAAGGGAAGAGTTGCCAAACACCCCAAAGTAAAGTTTGTGCACAACGGTAATTTTGCTTGAAAATTTCAGCTCTGCAGACAAAGTGGCACCGTGCGCTTTTTCTACCAAAACAACCCTTTACATTTGGAATACCCGCCACAAACCATATATTTCCTGAAAGAACACATGATAAGCTTTCTAAGCATAGCCAGCATGTTGTAGTGGGCCCATCTTTCTGGAAGTAATCCCTCAAAGAATTAGTTGGTTGCACAGGGTTTCCTTAACCCTTTTGTTGCCAAGCACGTAACACCTACGTGCTGGCTTGGCTGGGCCTTAAGTGCCAAGCCCGTAGGTGTTACGTGCTTGACTTTCCCCGCTGCTGGTTTAAAAAATAAAAATAAAAAATACTCACCTGTTGGATCCGGCCGGGTCTCCTCTTTAATTTGGTGCCATCCGATCCCTCGTGGGAGGTCGGATGGCTCCAGGTGAGCCCCCGGAATAGGCCGCCCCCCCCCCCCGCTTTGGCAGCAGAAGCTGCTAACTGTAAAAAAAAAAATAAAAAAAAATGACATTCACTTACCTGCATGTGCGCTGGCTCCCGCTGTCCCTCCTCTTCACCTGGGGTGCCCACGATCCCCCCCCCCAAGGCTTACCGATCTTCAGGAGAGAGCCCGAGAGGCTCTCTCCCCTTTCATCCTCGATGACGGCCGCCATCTTGCCCTTGGGGGCGGGGCTTATGACGTCATCCCGGCCCCGATCACCGGCTTCAGCCTTCTCAGCTTCTCAGATGCCGGTGATCGGTGCCCTGGAAGGAGGTGACAGGAAATCCTCTGATCTCCTGCCTCCTCCTTCTCTGGATGCCGATCACCGGCATCTGTCAGCAGAGCGGCGAGGGACAAGAGCTTTTTTTTTAATAAAATACTTTTTATTAATGTGTGTTTTTTTTTCAACATTTAACCCCTTGTGAACTGGTAAGGGGTCCATGAGACCCCTTATACCAGTTCACAAGGCTGGGGGGGTGGCAAGTCACCTGCCCTAGCGGGTGATTTGCCATTAACCCCCGGCACCCCCATTACCTGCCTCCCCAAAGCCCAGGGGGGGGCAGAAGAGCCCGGGCCCACATAGGCTATGTGGGCTCGTAGGCTGCAGGGTGGGGGGGCCACAAAAGCTGGCCCCCCCACTCTGTGCCTACAAGCCCCCATAGCTGGTCCCGGGCTGGTTACTTTGGGTAAGGGGGACCCCACGTCATTTTTTTTTGGATTTTTAAGGGTTTTTAACCCTTAAAAATCCCCAAAAAATGGGGTCCGCCTCCCTGGGAGGGGGGACCCTATGTCATTTTTTTTTAATTAACCCTTTGTGTCATCCAGCAGCTATAAAAGGCTTCCAGCAGGTGAGCAGAAGCCAGTGATCGCCGAGGGACACAGTGCTCCAGGATGGATGGGAGGTAAGTATTAAAAAAAAAAAAAATAATAATAAAATAATTTTTTCTTTTTGTGTATGTGTGGTTTTTTTTATATTTAACCCATTGTGAACTGGTAAGGGGTCCATGACCCCTATACCAGTTCACAAGGCTGGGGGAGGTGGCAAGTCACCTGTGACTAGCGGGTGACTTGCCATTAACCCCTGGCACCCCCATTACCTGCCTCCCCAAAGCCCAGGGGGGGGGGCAGAAGAGCCCGGGCCCACGGGCTATGCGGGCTTGTAGCCTGCAGGGCCAGGGGCCACAAAAGCTGGCCCCTGTGCCCTGTTTCCACAAGCCCTGCATAGCTGGTCCCGGGCTGGTTACTTTGGGTAAGGGGGACCCCATGTCAATTTTTTTTTGGGGGGGTTTAACCCTTAAAAATCCCCCCCCCCCAAAAAATAGACCCCTTACCAGCTCACAAAGGGTTAACTGTAAAAAAAAAGACCACACACAAAATGATTTTATTAAAAAAAAAATATTTTTTTACTGTACTTACCTCCTATTGTAAGCTCTTGTCCCTCGCCGCTGTGCTGACAGATGGCGGTGATCGGCATCCAGAGAAGGGGGAGGCAGGAGATCAGAGGATCTCCTGCCACCTTCTTCCCCGGGCACCGATCACCGGCATCTGACAGCTGAGAAGGCTGAAGCCGGAAATCGGGGCCGGGATGATGTCATTAGGGGGCAGGGCTTAGCGGCAAGATGGCGGCCGCCATCGAGGAGGAAAGGGGAGAGAGCCCCCCAGGTGAAGAGGAGGGACAGCGGGAGCCAGCGCACAC
Organism: Gastrophryne carolinensis; assembly: GCA_027917425.1. NCBI lineage: Eukaryota > Metazoa > Chordata > Amphibia > Anura > Microhylidae > Gastrophryne > Gastrophryne carolinensis. Next base: position 375,627,857 of record CM051235.1, read on the forward strand.
GCAGGTAAGTAAATGTCATTTTTATTTATTTATTTATTTTTTTACAGAAAAGCCAGTGGCAGCTGAAACGGGGGGGGGGGGCACCCTATTCCGGGCCCTCCCCTGCAGCCAGAGGAGGTCCAACGGTCGATCGGAAACCACCATCTTAAAGAGGAGACCTGGCCGAATCAAACGAGGGTTTTTTTTTTACTTTTTATGCTATTAGTGGGGAAAGTCAGGCACGTAAAATTGACGTGGGTGGCGGTTAACTGCAGGGGAGGCAGCCACGTAAATTTTACGTGGCTGGCGTTTAAAGGGTTAAAAAATAAAAGATGGCCCTATGTAAACAACAGTCCCTAAACTACATAGCAGAAATTATAGACCAACAGAAACAGCACTCTTAAGGTAAAATATAAGATTCCTTTAAAGCATTTTACTCTGATCACTAGAACTTAAATCCTAACAAATGATGCAAAACACTCTGAAGATATCTTAAAATGCATTGATAAGTAGGGTATGTCGAAATGCTCCCCAGAGCATGCCAATGTTCGGGAGGAAGTCATGATTGTTGAGGAACTTGAGATTGCCACTAAAGGGGAAGTCCACTTTCGACTTCATTTTGTTTATGTTTTTGTGTGGAAAAACAGCCCCTATGTTGGTCCTCTCTTCAGAGTGTACCAATGCTCTCCAACCCTCTGTGAATGGTCTGGTCTTGTATCTTGTTTTGGTGCTCTCATCCTTCTTGTGCTGTTTTGGGGCTTATGCCCTTCTTAGTTTGTGCTGGGCCCATGGCTCTTCATTGTCCGTGCTGTAGTCTATGCTGGGCCCATGGCCCTTTATTGTCCATGCTGTTGTCTGTGCTGGGCCCATGGCCCTTCACTGTCCGTACTGTTGTCTGCACTGGCCCACAGACTTTCATTGCCTGTACCATTGTCTGCAATGGCCCACAGCTCTCCAATTTCCATTTTGTTTTCTGTGACATCTCTCTGAACCTTTCGTAATACATAATGGCACTCTCCAAGGCTGCCCCCTGTTGCCACTACTATTCACCTTCTCAGTCGAATCCTTCCTCTGCAAGGTAAGGTCAGAAATAAGCAGGGTATCTTCCTTAGATTGTATCAATAAAACTGCATAAAAAAGTGGAAGGCCTTTGATCTTTTGTGACCAACCCCACAATATCCCTCCCAATCCTGATGAAGGAATTTAAGGCATTTAGTCGAAATCAGAATCCTTCAATATCAACCTACTCACTGAAACAAATAAAATTACCCAACGAGTCTTCCCCTTCAAATGTGGTAAGTCTTCCATATCGTATTTGAGAACTCACCTAACCCCATCACTAGCTAACCTAACTTTCTACCCCTGGCCTATATAGTTAAGACCTAGAAATATGGGATCTCATCATTTTCTGAAGCATGGGCATAATGAACATTATCAGAATGTAGATACTACTGTTCCTAATCCGGGCACTCCACATCCGGATTCCATCTAAGTGTTTTAAAGATCTAAACAGGAACTTTAAACGATTCATTTGACAAAGTAAACCCACCACACTCAGACTTCAGCTAACATGTAGACTAATAAACCGGGGAGGGATGGCACTGCCAGATCTTAAGCTGTTCTGGGTGGCATTTCACCTCCAGAAGGTATGTGAGTGTCAATAATACAGAGGTCTGATATGATAGGTTGACCTTGAATATGCCTCCTTTCCCACCGGAATTAACGTTGTGCCCTGGAACTAACAAGTGCACCCTCTACCCATTTCATCCTATACTACTATATTGACATACTTACATGTTTTCCTAAATTAGAGAAACCACTCAAGAGATCTCACCCTGGCCCACACATTTGACACAAACCCCATTTCTCCTCTTAAGCCTAAACAAATAAAATTTGAGAGCTTGGCGAAGTATGTGTGCATCTTTTAAACGCACCCCATTTAACATTGAAACTGCCTGCTGGTTTATTTTTTGGTTGATACACATTTTATCTAATGAAGAATAGCAGGACTTTTTATTTTTTCAGTTTTAAGTGTTTTACTAAATGCAGCTTTTAAAGATATCCCATTTAACATTAAAACTGTCCGAAGATAGATTTTTTGGTAATTTTTTGGGGCATTTTGGTTAGATGCAACAATAGCCTTACTTTTTAATTGTATTTTTTCAAGGGTTTTACTAAACGCGTCTTTTAAATGCATCCCATTTAACATTGAAACTACTTGCAAGTTTATTTTTTTTTATTTTTTGGTAATTTTTGGTAAACAAAAAAATGTCTGAATTTAAATTTTTTGTCACTTTCCTTTGTTTTATTGAATGCCACATAACCTGCATTATTTTTTTAATGTTTCTTACCAGCCCAGGTACCAGGCATAAGGGCTTGTAACCCAGGGAGTCCGCACTATTGGCAGCCTCTGTCCCTGCAAGTTAAAAGTCCTAATGGCCTTTGGTAGGGGCACCAGGCTCTTCCGCACCCCTGATCCCCACGATGTGGGGGACGGGTAATGTCATTTTACCGACATGGCACCCATCGAGTCTGACAGGTGTCATGCCAGGTCCTGACCATAGTGAACTGGTATAGTGGTCCCCTGGACCCCTTACCAGTTCACCCCAAGTGATAAGACACCACACAAAAATATTTTTATTGTTCTTAATTTAACTTATACTCACCCGTTCCTGTCTTCCATCTTCTGTTCCCTGCTAGACGCCATCTTTCTTGGGTCCAGGGGGTATTCTTTGTCCTGTGGCATCTTCTCTTCCTTCTTCGAGGCACTTTGGGGCCCCCTCTAGTGTGTAGATCGGCCACCAAAAGCTGTGCCGCCATTTAGTTGAAGGACGAACAAAGGTTCCCCCTTCTTGAATCCTCGCTACCCAGTGAGGGACTGAAGTGAGGACCAGGGGAGCCGGGTTTTATACTTAAAGATGTGGCCTCCATGACATCAAAGAAGGGGAGGGGTGTACAGGGGATTTTCCTGTGCCACCCCTCTAGGTCCCTTCCCTTTTGTGACATCATAAGTCACTGAGTCTCCACAAATGCCCCACCTCTTGATATCAAAGCCACTCCCCTGCAGCTCATCATGGAGTTCCTCCGGCTCCTGAACGCAGGTATAAAAGCTGGCTCCCCCGGCACTCATTTCAGTCCCTTACTGGGTAGTGAGGATGAAAGAATGGGGAACCTATGTCATCTAAATGGTGATGCAGCTGCGGGATGGGATGGAGTGGGACAAGGAAGATCCACCAGACTAGAGGGAGACTGTCTTAAATTAAGAACAATAACAATATTTTGGTGTTCTGTCTTATTTTTTTCACTAGGGGTGAACTAGTAAGGGGTACAGGAGACCCCTATACCAGTTCACTCTGGTCAGGAGCCGGCATGGCACCTGCCAGGATGCAACGCTGATAAAATTACACATTACCTGCACCCCCATTTGGGGCATTTGGGAGTGCAGAAGAGTCCGTTGTCCATTGCTGTCCTTGAGCACCACTGGAAGAGCCCCAAACCCAAGGGCATAGGGCTTGTAACTTGCAGGCACAGGGGCTACCAATAGTACTGCCTCTGAGCCCTGGGTTACTAGCCCTTATGCTTGTTTCCCGGGCTGAAAGCCTTTGGGAGGGACCCCCCTTTTTTTTAATGTAAGAAACATAGAAAAAAATAAGATCCTTGTTGTCACTTTCCCGGCTTTAATGAATGCCGATTAAGTAACATTCAATAAAATAAGGGAAAGTGACAAACATTTGTAACATATGAAAAATGCCAAAAACATTGCCAAAATTATAATAAAATAAACTCCGGGGCAGCTTCAGTGTTAAATGAGATGGCTTAAAAATGATTTGCTAGATAAAAATTTTATCTTATCAAAAAATCCCCCCCCCCCAAGAAAACAAGAAATATTAAAAAATAAGCCCGCAGGCAGTTTTAATGCCTTTTATAAGCGACATTTAATAAAACACTTAAAAATGAAAAAATACAAAAATACAAAACAAAAAGTGAGTCTATTCTTCGTTTAATAAAAAAAAAATTCTAACCAAATTTGCCAAAATTGTCACCAAAAATATTTTTAAAACAACATCAGCAGTTTCAATGTCAATTTGAATTCAACACTGGAAAATGTCATTAGATAAAAAATGCATCTAACCAAAAATGCCAAAAAATTACAAAAAAGTAAAAAACATTTAAAAATAAACCCGCAGGAACCTTGTTACCTGCAGTTGGAATGAATTAAACATGGTCAAAACTATTTAAGTTGTATTTTCTTAAATAATTTTTTGGGATTCTGTGATTATTTAAGTACTTTCCCTGTCCCGTTTTTTGCCGGACAACCTCCCTGATGTTACCCCCTGATTTGCACTCTGACACCCATAAAAAATGTATATTTTAATTTTTGATTTGTTTATGTATTCCTTAATTTTTTGTTTTATGTTATCATTTTGAGTACTTTCCCTACCGCATTTTCAGGGGAATTGTCTTGGTGTTCCCCTCCTGATGTGCAGCCCTCTAGCCCTCGGGGTTCCTAAACAGACTTTAGCAGTAAGTTTGGGCCGAACTTTTCGAACATGTACTTCAGCGCGTTCGCCCATCCCTATTCATGAGATCCATTTAACATGGTATGCTGATATTGAAACTATGAGCCTAATTTATGTACCATTAGGTTTACCTTTCCAACTGACATGATACAGGTACTAGTAGTATAGTAGTGGGTGGGCCCTCTGGGATATGTTGTTTTTTAAGTGGACCAAAACCCACGGCGATTGGCCGGGGAATCTATAAGATTCCTGGGCCGATCGATTCCCCCCAGGGCATTCAAAATCTGGATGCCCCACTGTGTGAAACCCCTCATGTCGCCCCATACACTTACCTTCTTTCCCGGTCCAACGGCGCATGCACGATTCGTGACCACCAGAGCACTTGGAGACACTCGCTTTAGATGAAGGCTTAGACAATGTGAAGTCGAGTGCGTTTATTGGATGAGCGCCCGTGCATGCTCCGTAGGATCAGGAAGAGGTGAGTTGATTTCGGCGACATGGGGGGTTTCACACAGCGGGGCACCCCCCATCACTTTAAGTGATTGGGAATTATTTGGGATGTTAGGGATGCACGTGGTTATGTTTGGGGTGTGTTTTTGGGTAGGGTTTAGGATTGTATTTTTGACCTATTATATGCAATTCAATAATACTGTGCTAATTCTTACCATGATTTGCCCATGATACTCTTCTGTGGTTCATTGTTGTATTTGTTGGTTGTGGCCAGCCATTTGCTTTATTATAGGAGAAGAATAGAACCGTGACCTAGCCCCAACACAGAATTTTAACCAACAGATCTAGTCTAGACCATTCACTTACCTCTACTCCATATACTTCACCCAGATCCTGTTGAGTTGTGTGTTTGTTCTTCTAGAGATTTTCACTTAAGAAGCTAGATCAATAATAATAAATACCAGTATGTATTAGAAAATGTCCCTGCTAGTAGTAAAAAATAAAGTGGCGTGCATTTCGTCAAAACCAGTGATGTCATCTGGGGCTAAGAGGCCGATTCATTAATAGCGCCAGGTAGCGACAGATGAGCGACAGTAGCGGTATTTTCACAGCGCACGCTAGTATTCGCTGTGCTTGGCTGTTGTTCAGCTGTTGACAGCGACTCAGTCGGTGTGCGGTAATGTTGAATACGGGGTTAGGAGTCGCTGTTTGACAGGTTCCGCGCTGTATGGGAGCGCATGACAGCGAATGGCCATAGCGAACGGTTCCCAGCATATTCATTAACAAATGACGCTCAAAAATTATCGCGCTGTGAAATGCTTGTTTAAACCCCAGAGCGCTGGCGGCGATGGGTTAAAAGTAGTTTTTTAACCCCCAAACAACCATATTTTCTGAAAAAAAAAAACAAGTTTTTCAAAACATTTTGTAATATGAATACATTAATATCAGACCTGTAATATCAATTCTGCACATTTTTTTTTTTTTTTTTTTACCTTAAAAAAAATATCTAACATTGCAGAAGTGGTCACAGAATTTTTGACATTTAAAAAAAAAACAAAAAAAAATACATTAATAGCAATTAATTAAGAATATTTAAAGATTGCTCCATTGAAATGCATTGGAGAGCGCCAGGTAGCGATATTTAAAGATTGCTCCATTGAAATGCATTGGAGAGCGCCAGGTAGCGAGAGGTCATACCTGTCGCTGTTCAAGGTCGCTCGCTGGCGCTGTGGGGTGAGGCTGGAATAATGATGAATGATTCGCTATCTGGCGCTCTGTCAGTCGCTAAGCAGGATCGGCTTGATAAATGTGTGATTGCGGAGGGGAGCCGGCGTTCTCGTGGCGGCGACGGTCATTACCGTTCGCTCACCATTCGCTACCTGGCGCTATCCCTTGATAAATAAGGGCCTTAATTTATTTCTTTTTTGTTAGATAGAAATGTATCTTTATAATACCTACCAAAAAGATCTGTTTAGTGTGTTATCATCTTAGCTGGTTGCACATGCACAGAATAGGCAGGAGTTAAAATAAGAAGCCAAACCTTGAAAATAAAAGGAATTCAGGCTGGCCTCTTCCCTCCAGGGGCTTTTTATGTGGAGTATTTACAGCCGCCATGCAGCGACCTCTTTCAGATTGCAACCAAGGTAAAAGAACAATGGGTTAGAGAGTAATATCCTTCTCGATGATAAACATTGTCTGAGCGACATTCTATAAACTCCCCTCTAGCTATCGGTGACAGCACCCTGCTCCCACAAGTCAGATCACTGAGATCACTACCTCGGAAAGGCTGAAATGTAAAACAAGTTCTTGTTCGGAACACGGGAATGGAAGCAGCCTTGTTCTCCTTTTTGAACACCCAAAAAGGTTAGATAAAGAAACATAGAAGGTTGACGTCAGCAGGAACCTATATGGTCCATCTAGCCTGCCCTTTTATGTGTATGATATCTCTATGTTAGGATATGCCCCCTACGCATTAAAAACACAGAACGGAAGCAATCTTACTTTTCTCCCTGGACAAATCCAACATTCTGATTGGCCGGCACGGTCATATGGCTGCTGCCTTTTGGACCTGTTCTATTTTCACTAAGGAATGGGTGTTGTTCTTGTGGCACGCCCCTGTGCATTAACGGTGCAGAACGGGAAAACCTTACCGTTCTGCACCACTTGACCGGCGTGGTTACATGGCTGCTGGTTGGCATTCTACTACTTTTGTTGCGCTGCCTTTGGACCTGTTCCATTTGAAAAAAATGTCTTTTTGTAGATGAGGTTACCAGAACTGTACACAGTATTTCTGATGTCACCTCACCAGGAGCATCCTGCTTGTTTTTCCCACTGCCTGTCTACACTGTCCACTCATGTTGGAGCATTCAGCAACCAGTATTCCTAAATCCCTCTATTCCAAAGACCAGCCTAATTCGGTACTGCCCTTCTACCTAAGTGCATGATGTTACATCTAGAGATATTGACCTCCAGTTTCCACTCTTTTGAAAATTGTCCAAATAAGCCAAATCAGTGTCCATGCTGCAGACACCCCCAGGAATATCCACCCTATTACTCACCTTTGTATCATCAGCAAACAGGCAAGCATTGGCTATTCAGGTATATGTCCAAGTTTCTATGAGCTCTTTATGTGGAATGGTGGCAAAGGATTTTCTTAAATCCAGATAGGTGATTTCCACAGCACCACATTTATCCAACACTTGGGGTTGACAATGGGGTTGATTCAGAGCTGTTTTTATGCTAAAACCCTGTTCTCGCCCATTTTTCCCCCTCGCCTGATTCAGCAGACCGTATTTGTCTACGAGAATTTTTGGGTGAGAATTTTCGCTTTTGGGTGTGATTTTTTATTTGGCTGTGAAAACTCCAAATGAAAAATCAATCGAAAAGTTACATTTCATTTGATTTAGGGGTTGCTTTTCGTGGGGAAAAGCATCCGGTGTCACTCAAAATGCCACAATTTTTAGCAATTAAAATTACATCTGCCATTCATAAATTTGATATTTCTTTATCTAAACGACTGACGAATTCTTTTTACAATTTTTCATTGGTAAAATGAATGCCTAAATAGCCGTATTTAAAAAAAATGCATGGGGTCCCCCCCCAAAGGGTAACATGCCCGGGCACCTCTTGCAAATCCCCTCTCTCCCCACCTGTGACATCATTAGTGATGTGGGGAAGATTCCATGGAGACCCCTCCTCTTAGTGCAATTTATACACTTGATTACTTTATAATTATGAAATGTTGTTGCCAGTCCTTGTTCATAGTATTAACTCAGATTATAGTGTTGCCAGCTGCTTTATTTAATCTATATGGTTCATTTGTATTGTTTTTTAAAATGGATCAGGTATATGATGAATAAACATGGGATTTGTGATGATGATATTTTGGTATAGTTTTTTTTCAGTTGGTGTGGAATTCATAAGTAACATAGCTAACATTCACTACAATGTCTATTACAGTTAATGTATGGTTATTGATATTCAGTGTTTTTTTTTATTATTGATCAAGTGGTCCACAGATCTCTCCTTGGAATCTGGCTGCTGGTTACCATGTTACCGCAGTAGCCAGAGGTCTAAATTTCCCAAGGGGGAGTGATTTGAATGGTAAGATTTCGTTTTTTTACTGGGCATTGCAGCCCCGGGAAAGAGGGTGGGGACAGACATCACCAATCAGGATTGGATAATGTGCAATGTCATACTTCCATAAGAAGGAGTGTACAGAAGAAACCAGTAACAACAGGCCAGTTAGCTTAACATTTGAAATTACAGTGCTGGATCTCAGGACAGATTTTCCTTCCGCACCCAGTCCTGCCCTCTGGCTGCCCTAAAGGAAGGAAGGCTATACATACCTTGCCCTGCTTCAGCTCTTCAGGGTGAGGGGGGATTTAAAAAATGCAGCCTGGTTGGACTGGCCCTTTAAGTCACGTGATCCACAGATCTCTCCTTGTTATCTGGCTACTGGTGACCATGTGACTGCAACAGCCAGTCACGGGGCTAAATTTTGCCAGGGTAAGTGATTTGAATGGTAAGATTTTGTTTTTAACTGGGCATATCAGCAACGGGGAAGGGGGGGAGGCTCCGATGTTGATGGTCTTGAAAGAAGCTTTCTGCATCTTGGCTTGTGTGCCACCAGCATCAGGAAGTTTGTTAATAACACTCGCTGTGAATGAAGTGTGAAACACACAGCAATAAATGGTTGATAGAACCTTGTCATACTGCTCGGGAAGCGGGACTCAATGTGAAATGCAATGGCGGTAACTAATAGCTGTAACCTTTCCAATTTCTCTCAAACAAAATTGATAAACACGCCGAGCTGAAAGAATTGCCTGGAACAGATGATGAGCATCGTGGCCACAGACGCATTTCCTAATAGCGCCTGGCGGAATGTGATTTCCCATCATCAGCCGGTGGAGGAGTGCTGGCCATGACATTTCCATACATTTCCTTTACCTTCAGTATAGATGCTTGATGATGTGACTCACAGATATTTCCCCTCAATGACACAGCACCATTATGATGCCAAGAGCTTGTGAATGATGCATTGGGGACACGGACCCAGAGGTGTCACAACAAGGTCCCCATATAAACATTTTAATGGAATCCTTTATGTGCCTGGAGTCACAACCCCAACCCATCCACCCTGGCAGTCTCAAAATCCGCAAATATTCTGAGCAGATACATAATAGATCAAGATAATTAGAGGAAAAACACACCCGATTTTGGCTTTTCAGGGTGTTATTGGTCAATGTGGGGGCATCACAATTTGGGATGTGTGTATCCTCGCGGGTCTCCCGATCCACTCACCTTCCAGTCGCTCCCATGGCAAAGAGTCGAGCAGAGAGTTAGAGCTCTGATTGGCGGAGCGGCCTGGCCAATCAGCGTGCTCGCTTTCACTCAGCCCTGCTGATGGCTAAGCAGCCAAGAGGCACTGAAGGGACCCGAGTGCACCGCCGGCTGCATCCCCCGTTAACCTCCTAGCCACGGCCTGCCCATTCAGAAAGGCTATGTGCGGGCATGCGCATGGCCAGAGGTGAGACGCAACAAGGGTTATGGAAGAAGATGAGTGTTCCGAGGGCATCCGGGGGGGTTCACATAGTGGGGCATCCTAATTTGGGATGCCCCAAGGACTGGAACTCTGAAGGCTATATTTACCTTTTCTCCCATGCAGTTCATCTCTCCTAAGCCACAGCTCTCAACTGATCGCTCGATTCAGCTCCCTCGCCACCCAGTCAATCGCACTTCGCTCTCTGTTTTGGGGGCGACGCCCCCCCACCATCAGTCACAGTGAGCTGCAATTGAAAGGAGCAGTGAATGTTAGGGGACATGCCAGCTCAGAGTGACAAGGCCGGGGGCGTCTCCGCGTCGGAGAGAAGGACAGAGACGCGCACTTGATCAGGTGCTGGACCGGGTGGCGAGGGAGCTAGATCGAGAGATCAAGTGAGAGCTGTAGCTGCGGCTTAGGAGTGATGGGCTGCATGAGAGAAAAGGTAAGTATATTTTTTTGTTATCTTTTGCCTGAAATTGGTCTTTAATAGTCTATGAGAGTGAAATAGAGAATGTAGAGAAAGGAAGACTTTAGGGAGGCATCCACCTAAGGGAGGATACAGAAGGAGGAAGAGCTTACACTCTATTAGAGTAAAAGGGAGGATACAGAAGGAGGAAGAGTTTACAATCTATTATGGTATAATCGAGAATACAGAAGGAGAAGAGCTTACAATCTATTAGGGTATAAGGGAGGATATAGAAGGAGAAGAGCTTACACTCTATTAGGGTATAAGGGAGGATACAGAAGGAGGAAGAGTTTACAATCTATTAGGGTATAAGGGAGGATACAGAAGGAGGAATAGCTTACAATCTATTAGGGTATAAGGGAGGATACAGAAGGAGGAAGAGCTTACAATCTATTAGGGTATAAGGGAGGATACAGAAGGAAGAAGAGCTTACAATCTATTAGGGTATAAGGCAGGATACAGAAGGAGAAGAGCTTACAATCTATTAGGGTATAAGGGAGGATATAGAAGGAGAAGAGCTTACACTCTATTAGAGTAAAAGGGAGGATACAGAAGGAGGAAGAGCTTACAATCTATTTGGGTATAAGGGAGGATACAGAAGGAAGAAGAGCTTACAATCTATTAGGGTATAAGGGAGGATACAGAAGGAGAAGAGCTTACAATCTATTAGGGTATAAGGGAGGATATAGAAGGAGAAGAGCTTACACTCTATTAGGGTATAAGGGAGGATACAGAAGGAGGAAGAGTTTACAATCTATAAGGCTATAAGGGAGGATACATAAGGAGGAAGAGCTTACCATCTATTAGGATATAAGGGAGGATACAGAAGGAGGAAGAGCTTACCATCTATTAGGGTATAAGGGAGGATACAGAAGGAGAAGAGCTTACACTCTATTAGGGTATAAGGGAGGATACAGAAGGAGGAAGAGCTTACAATCTATTAGGGTATAAGGGAGGATACAGAAGGAGAAGCGCTTACAATCTATTAGGGTATAAGGGAGGATACAGAAAGGGAAGAGCTTACAATCTATTAGGGTAATTAGGTGGGTGTGGTCACACACTGTAAGAGCCAGAACACACAACTGCTCCTAATTACCAGAGGCCTGTGAGGCCTGGGCCTTTCCTGGGAGTGCCTCCCCAGGCAGCATGGATGATTCCGGGGGTCGCGCCGGTACCCCCGGAGAAATATTAAACCTCCGGATCCCGGGTCTGCTTCCACCAGCGGCGCTAGTAACATCACGGTGCCCCAGCCCGGTAAGAGTTTGTCAGCCTTTTGCAGCCGTGTATGCAGAAATTTGTGCAGTGTGGCGAAGGAGGAGGAGAAGCTGTGCAAGATGAAAATCGCATTTAAGAAAAAGAAAATGGACACCAGGAAGGTGCGGGGACTGGATCGTCGGTCAAGTAAAGCAGACTTAGCTGAGCTTGAATCAGCATGTTGGCAGCAGGAAAAGCTTGTTTCGCCCCTCAAAGCAAACAGTGGGGTCTTTAAAGAAAAATAAAAAAAAGAGGAGCGACTTAAGTCCATGCAGCGCTCAGGCCCCACTGTGAAGGAGGAAGAGGCCGACCATGTGGATGAGACCCCGATGGTGGAGGATTCTCCAGCTGTACCTCCACCCAAAGTTGCAGCAGTAGCAGAGCCGGGAGCTCCGGAGCCAGCATTGGAAGACTCTCTTGCTGAGGCAACACATCATGAGTGTGTGACATCGCTGGGCATCCAGGAAGCCCCTACTGGAGCCGATCTTGCAGAGGACAGCCGCCAGCCTGAGGAGCCCATGCCAGCTAAGGACAACGTCCATCTGTCCAGCCAACCTGCGGAGTACGCCATAGGCGCTGTGTCAGGGGGTATAGAAGACTGTGGCGCTCCTTGCCCTGAAAAGGGTGAGGTGGCGCCAGCCGTAAGTACCATCCTGGCACCCATCCGGGTTCTTGGGTGCGCCGAACTTGGTGGGCCTGGGGACATGGGTGACTCACCTGCAGGTTTGGGTCTTGCTTCTAGGGCTTCTATTGTTTCTGCTTCAGCTGGTTTGGGTGCTGTTACTGATGTTGTTGCTCCTGTTACTGCTGCTGTGTCTGGGGTTGAGTCCACAGGGGTTAATTCTATTGTTGGACTTTCTGCTGGGCCCGCTGCTGATGTTATGACTGTCCCCTCACCTGCACCTCAGGTGGACAATAAGAAGACTGTGCCACATAATGCTGGGGCCCCTGCTGTCCGCCCTGCCCTGTATTTCATCCAGCGAGGTGACACAGTGAGTAGGGCCAATAATGTTGTTGGTGCTGCAGTGCAGTCCCCTGTGTCTTATGCCCAGGTTGCCAGGCATGGTGGAGAAGCTGCTGGTGAGAGGATGTCTGTGCCCAGTGAGGCCAACGCCCCTGCCAGCGGCTTCAGTAGGAGCAACCTGGTCCAGCTTAGGTGGGAGGGGGAGGGGCCAGTTATCACCTGGCGGGCGGTGGTGGATCTCATACTGTGTATGGGATTCGCAGCCGCAGACATTTTTGCCCTGATCAGTCCAGTGGGGAGTGCAGAGCATGACTTAAGCTTCGTCAGACCAGAAGGAATGGACTTATTTCAGGAGCGGTACAAGCTGCTGAAGCAAGATCCTGCCTGGAAGGGGTTAACTCCCATCCAGGTCTCCAGACAGCAGCTCGTGAAAAATGTCACCATACTGGTTAGAAATGAGTCCATTCCCCCCTCTGATTTGACTGTCTGGCTAAAGCGTTATGGTGATGTTCTCACTCCCCTGAAGAAGATCCTAGACGATCGGGATATCTGGACTGGGGCCTGGTCAGTGACCCTGAGGCTCCGCAGGAATGACAACCAGGTCACCCACTTGCCATCTTCTGCCTATATTGGCCGTGACCGGCTGACCATCTTTTATCCTGGTCAGCCCAAGATTTGCCATAAATGTGGGGCCAAGGGTCACTTCAGCTCCTCCTGCTCGCTTCTTAGGTGCTCGTTGTGCCAGGGCTTGGGACACTTGGCTAAGGACTGCAATACAATCGGATGTAATCTATGTAACCAGCTCGGCCACCCTTATAGTCAGTGTCCTGAGGCCTGGCACAACCTGGACAGGGAAGTGGTGCAGGAAATGCTGCGGCTGGATAGGGAGGAACATTCCCATGCTGTCCCGTCTACGGTCCCTCCCCCCACTCAGCTGGGGGTTCCTGAGGCCCCTGCGCCCGCTCCAGTACCATCTGCAGGGGTCCCTAAAATGAATCCCCAGTCTGTCCCCAAGTCAGCAACCACCAATGTAAGATCGAGTAATTTAATAGCTGAGGCGGCCCGGGTGGCTGGCACTGCAAGTACCAAGGGGGTCCCAGTAATTGTGGCCCCTGCTGTAAAACCTCGCAGGCTGGGGCTAGGTGATCCTGATCCTGCACCCCCTTCTGAGCAGGGTGGGAGTTCAGATCCCGAGGATCAGGATTACCTTGCTCTCAGGTTTGCTACCAAGAAGAAAAGAAAAAAGGACAATGGAGTGCCTGAACCGGGGAATAGCCATGGGGTGCAGCTCTTCAACCGGTTTGAGGCACTTTCTGAGGACTCAATAGAGATTTTTTCATTTGATTCTGAGGCCTCAGATATGGAGGAGGAAACACAAGCCTCCTCCAGTAAGCATGAGGGATCCGATAGTGAGGCCAGAGGGAAGGCTAAGAGACATTCTCCCGAATTTAAGCGCTCGTTTTATGGCCTTATTTTTTCTCAGCCAGTTTGATGCTGACATTTTGTTTTTGCAGGAGACCAGATTGGCCAGTCTGGCCGACATTCACGCTGTGAAGCGGGAGTGGAGGTACGGACCCTCTTTTTGGTCTCTTGCGGCCGAGCTTTACAGTGGAGTGGCGGTGCTTTTTAAAACCGACTTGGTAACTTGCCGGAGAGTCATTGAGGTGGAGATCGGGAGGTGCATGGTCTTGGATGTCATTGTAAGGGGCAGGACCTGCGCCTAATAAATATCTATGGACCCCAAACTATGTGGGACAGGAAATGCCTCCTTACAAAGATCAAGCCGTTCCATTTTACAGCCCGGCCAGTAGCCTTTGGAGGTGATTTTAACACCGTGACTAGGCCCATGGACAGGAGAGGCTTCAAAGGCAAGCTGGGCTGCGATAGTCTCTTTTTGAATAGCATGGTTAGAGAGGCAGGTCTGGAAGATGTGCACATTAAGCACTCCCCAGACCTCACGGGAGGAGGATGAATTCAGCTCTCCTTGAGGAGGAGGGGGTAAGACAATCTTTTGAAAGATTTTTTTCAGGCACAGGTTTCCATTAAGGATTTTTGCAGCAGCAGGTCTGAGTGGTGGGAGCTAACCAAAATGAGAATTGCTGGGCTTTTCAGGGGCCTAGGAAAAAGAAAACATCTTGATAAATACATTGCCTACCAGTGCTTGCGGAGGAAACTTGACATCCTTGTCTCGAATGGTGATCAAGGGGCAATCTCTGAAGTCAAGCTTCTCCTCAGGAAGTGTCAGTATGACCGGTATGCTTCTCTGATTCTGGAAAGGGATTATGGGAAATACCACTCACCCAATCCCTATCAGAATTGCAGACAGGCTGCAGCTCTCAAGACTGTCCTTGGTCTGAGGGATAGCACAGGTTCCCTGGTAAGATCTAAATCTGGGATCCTGGAGATTATTAGGTCCTTTTATGCTGACCTCCTGGGCAGAAAGGTTCTTGACCAGGCAAGGATGGAAAGTTTCCTGGACTCTACTCCAGGATTGGAAAATGGTGACCTTTCTATCACTAGCTTGACAGAGCAGGTCACTGCCGATGAGGTGGTAAGTGCGATTGATCACCTTGCCATCAAAAAGTCGCCCGGGTCAGATCGTCTGACAGCTGAATTTTATAAATGTTTTAAGACCATCCTGGCACCACATTTGGTGGAGGTCTTTAATTGCTGTCTGGCAGAGGGTTCCCTCCCTCCCTCCATGAGGTGCTCGGCTGTGATCCTTCTGTCAAAAGGAAAGGACTCTTCGATGATTGAGAACTGGCACCTCATCAGCCTCCTCAATGTCGATAGAAAGATACTGGCAAATATTTTGTTCTGGCGCTTGTCGTCAGTAGCGGAGCAACTGCTTTCCCGTCATCAGCACTGCTCGATCCAAGGTAGAAGCACCTTTTCAGCGGTTTTAGCTGTCCGGGAAGCCTTGGAGCGGTGCAGGGCTGCAGACTGGGCAAAGTACTTGTTGGCGTTAGATCAGGCAAAGGCTTTTGATAGGGTCAATCATGAGTACCTATGGCTGCTCCTTGGTAAGTACGGCCTGCCAGGGCAGTTCATTAATTGGCTACAAACCCTGCATGAAGGGGCTGAGAGCTTCCCTCTTGTTAATGGTTGGGTTGGAAGGCCTTTCAAAGTTGGCTCTGGTGTGCGACAGGGATGCCCTCTGAGTCCCCTACTGTATGTGTTTGCAATCGATCCCTTTATAAGGAGGGTCGAGAGCAGCATGTTATGTGGGGTTGCTCTGGGTGTGCCTGGTGAGCCTCCTTTGAAGGTCATTGCCTATGCTGATGATGTATCTGTGATTGTCTCTGGGACAAATGAGGCAGAGGAGGTGGCCTCTCTAATAGCACAGTATACAGAAGTGTCGGGCTCCAAGGTCAATCATGAGAAGAGTGAAGTTTTCTGGATGGATGAGGAGGGTGAGGGCTTCGAACTTCCGGACGCCTTCCCAATGCCCCAGCAGGAAATTAAGATCTTGGCATTAATTTCGGTCCTGGTGATTATGGCCAAAAAAACTGGGAGCACAGGCTGGAAATTGCCAATGCCAAGGTTGCAGTCTGGAAGAGCTGGAAAATGTCTCTCAGGGAAAGGGTTGACCTTATCAAGACCTACATGATCCCCATCTTTTTATACGTCAGCTTCGTCTGTATTTTGCCAGTATCTCTCTACACCAGGGTCTACAGCGTGTTTTTCCAGATGTTATGGGGAAACCGTATGAACCTGGTGAAAAGAAATGTCACTTACCTATCCAGGCGGGAGGGTGGCCTAGGGATGGTCAACCCAGAAGTGTTTTTCTCTCTCTTGTTTCTGAAACATAATTTTGGAAGCATGTTGGCAGAGAGCCCGCCTGGCTGGGTGGGTATTTTTCAGTCCTGGTTTAAGCCCTTCCTGCGAGACTGGGAGAATGGTGGCCGGGTGAAAAGCCCTCGAGTTCCTCGGGCTCAACTCCCGGCCTATGTTGCCCCGTGCTTGAATATACTTTGGCAATGGTAATTGACAGCAGAGGACATGAGATCTACTCCGAGGAAGCTTCTAGTGAGTCGGGTCCTGGGTCTGGCTTTTCATGAGCCATTGTTCCTCAGGGATTGCCCAGGCTCCATCATGAAGGAGGGTTTGAGGCTTATTAACTCCTCAAGAATTCCTTTGAAATACCGGGATATAGCCTGGCTCTCCTTCCAAGGAAAACTCTACCTTAGGGGGATCCGGAAGAGTCGCAGCCTGCCAGAGATAATTTGTCTCCGTGAGGAGTGTCAGGATGAGGTGGAGACTATGGACCACTTCCTGCTCCGGTGTCCCTTTAATGTAGATGTGTGTAAACAGGTGGGGTTGGCCCTCGGTGCCCCCTTCTTCTCCCAGCTTTCTTATGCTGAGTGG
This sequence comes from Gastrophryne carolinensis, assembly GCA_027917425.1. Lineage (NCBI taxonomy): Eukaryota > Metazoa > Chordata > Amphibia > Anura > Microhylidae > Gastrophryne > Gastrophryne carolinensis. The sequence goes on from CM051235.1 coordinate 375,644,902, forward strand.
GTGTACGGGGCATTTAAGAACAGAGGGGATTTTTGTTTGGACACTTTATATCTAGTTAGTCTAGTGATCTGCTATTTCACGTGGAATGCACTGTGCCAGCTCTGCATTAGGAAAAAAGTCATCCCTGTCCCGGTGGTGGTGCATGACATCCTGCATGAGGTGGGGAAGATCCGGGTGCTTGAGAGGGACAGGTGGGAACGGGGGGCCTGGATGAAGGCGTGGAGGAACATCAGGCCTCCTTAGTCCCCATGACTTCCCTCTGGGTGGGCTTTTCTGTCTCTTATCACCCATAGATTTTTTATAACAAAGACAGATTTTTGAAGAACGGCTGCGTGCACAGGTGACGGGGTCTCTTAGTCTTCCTGTTGATTTGTGTATAGTGTAGTGTTAGGTTGTAGATAGGATTGTATATAGAATAATGGATATTATATTTTATATGACGAATTGTTAGGCCTGTTTCTTTTTGTTTAGTTATTATTTATTTTATTTATTTATTATTGTAACTTTGTATATATTGTATATGATTGCTTGATTTTACTCAATAAAAAAGTTACAATCTATTGGGGTATAAGGGGGGGATAAAGAAGGAGGAAGAGCTTACAATCTATTAGGTATTAGGGAGGATACAAAAGGCGAAGAGCTTAAAATCTATTAGTGTATAAGTACTAAGTAATATGTATATACCGAAAGTAGAAGAGCTTGCAATCTGTAAGGGTATTAGGGAGAACTTCCTTGATGTGTGGTCTAAATACTATGGGAAGGAAGATCCCAGAACCTGGGGTAACTCTGGCTAACTTTCTCAGAGTTTGGTAAAATGTTGCTTGCTGCATGATGCGTTTTCACTGATTAGGAGCAGGTATGTAGATAAGAATATAGACTAGCAGGGCATGCTGGTATTTGTAGTCATGCAGTGGATAGAGCGCCAGGGATGGCAGTGATAATGAAAGTATTGTGTGCTGGACGGGGTTCAAGGTTGCTCTGAGTTGATAGGAGCACGGAGTCATGTTGTCCCTGATTTTATATGATTTGATTTTATGACAGAGTGTGGGAAACGCCAGGAGAGATCGGGGAGCAGATTATTTTTATTTATGAGCAGGATTGCCAAACTAATAAAATGTCTGTTTGTGGCTTTTATCTTATTTGAGAAACAGGGTGTGTGTTGGTCAGGAAGGAAAGCTGCCAGACTGCCATAGAAAGCACTATGAATCAGGAGAAATTGATCGCTATTGGAGCACTCTCCTTTGTGTGTTCTAGGAATGGGCATCCTCTACTGTTCAGTGTGTGGTATTATACTCTCTGTCACACCGTGCAATGACCACTAGAGGGAGCACACTGCCATCATGCTTAGTGTGTTGTGGGAGTGGGCTCCCTCTAGTGTTCAGTGTGTGGTATTATACTCTCTGTCACACCGTGCAATAACCACTAGAGAGAGCACACTGCCATCATGCTTAGTGTGTTGTTGGAATGGGCTCCCTCTAGTGTTCAGTCTGTGGTATTATACTCTCTGTCACACCGTGCAATGACCACTAGAGGGAGCACACTGCCATCATGCTTAGTGTGTTGTGGGAGTGGGCTCCCTCTAGTGTTCAGTGTGTGGAATTATACTCTCTGTCACACCGTGCAATGACCACTAGAGGGAGCACACTGCCATCATGCTTAGTGTGTTGTGGGAGTGGGCTCCCTCTAGTGTTCAGTGTGTGGAATTATACTCTCTGCCACACCGTGCAATAACCACTAGAGGGAGCACACTGCCATCATGCTTAGTGTGTTGTGGGAGTGGGCTCCCTCTAGTGTTCAGTGTTGGTATTATATTCTCTAATACACTGTGCAATAACCACTAGAGGGAGCACACTGCCATCATGCTTAGTGTGTTGTGGGAGTGGGCTCCCTCTAATGTTCAGTGTGTGGTATTATACTCTCTGTCACACCGTGCAATAACCACTAGAGGGAGCACACTGCCATCATGCTTAGTGTATTGTGGGAGTGGGCTCCCTCTAGTGTTCAGTGTGTGGTATTATACTCTCTGTCACGCTGTGCAATGACCACTAGAGGGAGCACACTGCCATCATGCTTAGTGTGTTGTGGGAGTGGCCTCCCCCTAGTGTTCAGTGTGTGGTATTATATTCTCTATTACACTGTGCAATAACCACTAGAGGGAGCACACTGCCATCATGCTTAGTGTGTTGTGGGAGTAGAGTCTAGTGTTCAGTGTGTGGCATTACACCCCTGTGCCACCTCTGTTCCTGTTTTGTTATCCATCTGCCCTTACAGCCCCAAGTGTCATATTTGGCACAGGTAACATAGTAACGCAGTATTTAAGGCTGAAGAAGGACTCTAGTATAGGGGTCCCCTGAACCCCTTACCAGTTCACTCCTCTTTGAGGCTCTTTTCTGACCCCTCAGCAGTCTCCTTTTGGTGGCACTTGGCGCCAGAACCTGACGGCTGCACCACCACTTGGAGGAAGGGGATAGATTATCCTTGTTTCATCCTCGCTACCCAGCAAGGGTCTGAAGTGAGGGCCAGGGAAGCTGCCCCACTCTGGGTGGGGCCTCCATGGAATCTCCCCCTTACATCAATAAGCCTAAGGGGGTTTCAGCTGTCAGTGTCAGGTTCTGATGGCCCATGCAGGCACTAGAAGGCAGCAGAGGGGGCAGAGAATAGCCCCAAAGAGACACAGGAGTTATCCAAATATAGGTTACTTAATACGTTACAGGAGAAACATGGCCTCTCTAGATATGGTTTTTAATCACAGGAGGGACATGGCCACTCCCAAGATATAAGTTATATGTTACAGGAATGACACAGCTGCTCTCTAGATATAATGTACATGTTACTGGAGGAACTGCTATTTTTATTTACATTATATGTTATATGGGACATGTACCAGAAATGTAGAGATTGTGGCTAACACGACCTAGTACTACAAACTGCAGAAGAAAGGGCTGTAGAATATTCAGGGGACAGACCATGAAACCTAAAAAAGAAGGACGTATTTCCTTCATACAGACATACAATCATATATCTCCACATATTGGCCATATTGCTAAGCCACACAACATCTTTGAGTCTCATGGCAATCTATGCCTGGTGATAAAAAGAACCACACAGAGGGTTTATACCAAGAATAAGAATCTGAAGGTCATATTAGTGAAGGCTAATTCAGTTGAAAAGCCCCCAAAATAATGTAATGTGTGCAAATCAATGATGCTGGATGAGGAAGGGGGTGATTGTAACTACAAAACATCGGACTTATGGACTTGTTTTATGTATATACAAGCCTTTGGAAGCTAGAACAGTGCTGACTGTTCCTTTCTACAGATATAGATTACATGTTATGTTACAGGAGAGACACAGTGCCCCTCTGGATGTTTTACAGGTGGGACACAGTTGCTCTCTGGATAACAGTTATATGTTACAGAGATTTGCTAGGTGCCCTGATATAAATTATAATTTATGAAATATACACTCCTAAATATAATACTTGATGTTATCTTGAAATGTATATTTGGCTTCTTTATACAATATGAAAGACTAAGGATGTTTAGTTACCTATAGTGGTGCCTTTATGTTTCAGAATAGTGAGTGTATTAGCATGCTAATCGCTCTCATGGTCACACTGTTTGGTTAGTCCATGGCAGATGTGGAGATACCATCTAATTGCACCTCAACAGTTGCCAGCTCAAAAAGATTACTCAGGGGGTTGAAATCAGTGGCACGCTCAGCAGGTCGGTACTCTATCAATATTCAGCTGAGCAACTAGAAGCATAATAATGGATGCAAATTAGTTTCATGCTAATGAAGACAAATTTCACTGTTCGGTTGAGGGTTGGAAACATTTGATGCCTGTCAAGATGCCTGGCTGTGCAGCATCTGTAGAATTTCCTTTAAAGAAGGCCATTGTTCCTATTTAGACTCTAGGGAAGCATAATTCCCCATACCTGAGGCATCCCAAATTGGGATCACCATTACCATTACCACTCTACAGGCCCCATTATAGTACACATGATCCACTACAGATGGTCAGATCTCGAAAGCAATTAAAAGCCATTCAAAATCACTCAGGGACAGCCTCTGGGGATAAAAGGTTCCAGCAAGGAAGGACACTCTACATCACCTACCACCACATTCCCAGCAGCAGGTGAATTACATTATCAACATCAACAAAAGGTGTGTACATTGCATTGCAGTGTCGGGAACTAGACATTGGGGTTTAAGTGGCTGTCCCTTAAGTCTGTGCCTAGAAAACACTGGCAGGAATTTTCAAGGATCCCTTCACTTCCTGAACCATGTCCAGCACCCAAGTCCATATACATCTTTGCGTTGGACAGGGTTTTCCCGGACAACACCTGCTCAGGCCGCTGAGACATCGCAGTGCCTGGCCTACAGTGATAGGCTGCAAGTTGTCATGGGACAACTCATATCCACCCATACACCAATTTGACTGGGCCTGACCATACTGGCACTGGGAACTACTGGCCTTGAATTATCCTGGCAGATTAACAAATTTGACTCAGTCTGCCACCCCCCCAGCATAGAGTGGGAAATATGATTAGGTGCCTTGGGTTTAGGGGCAGGGGCACCAGGCTCCACATGCCTCTCTAGATGGCAGGTTTGCTGGTCTCTGAAGTCCTGTTGTTAGAGTAGTAGGATCGCTGTTTCAGAGGCCCCCTTTGGCTTACTCACTCAGAGAACCTGCTGAAGGTCCTCCAAGCTTTTCCACAAAAACTGTTGTAATGAGCTCCTTCACCAGCAGGATGGTGGTGAGCTCCAATCTGGTAGTCCATTGGCCCCGACATCTAGCGGCTGAGGTTCGCTCTGGTGCCCAGCCATTCAGATAGACTGGGGAGGGAGCACGCTACAGACCACAGGGAGACTGGGAATGTGATTGCTCCATTTCACAGTGTTGGAGTTCTGTTTCAAACAGAGCTGTATGCATTAATATGCATGGCATACATCTGATTGGCGCATTTTGCAGGCAAATTTTGTGGGGAATCCCATGGGCTTTCCAAATCATGATGCCTCAGTGAAACAAATCAAAACCTAGGGCAGTCACAATCCGGGGTTTTAGTCCACTTTAAGTTTGTGACTCTAACATTTAAAAATGTGGATGTTCAAGGACTGTATTTCCTCACCGACAGGAGACATTTCCCAGGTCACATGTGATATTTTCTTACTTAAAGAAGACACTTCTTTAACTCACTGGATATTTCCCAATATCTTATTAGTAGATACTTGACAGAACTGTGGTATCGTCAATGGTGCCTACTGGAATAGGGCAGACTGCTAAAGACATGAGGTATTAAGGAGGGAGTACATGAATATATATATATATATATATATATATATATATATATATATTGCTGCAGAGAATGGCGATATCCTGCCAACAGACCCAGGTGGCAGGGGCGTACATAGCCCTGATGGGGTCCCATGGAAGGGTCCCCATCATGGGCCCCCATCACCCCCCCCCCGAACCCCTCCCAGAAGGACACTCACCAGCCGGGTCCGCAGGAGGCATGTGGGCGGCACATTGGAGAAGAAGACGTGCGGCACGCGCATATTGGAGAAAAAGACCAGCAGCATGACAACAGCGGGCTTGAAGACCTGCGGCTAGGGAATTGCGTGTTCATCAGTGTAGCCGGCATGGAAGAAAAAGACAGCATGGCAGGGTCAGGAAGTACATACTACAGAGGTAGTGGAGGCAGCTTTCGTCGAGCCTCCTGTTCTGTAGGCCAAGGAGCATATACATTCAACATGGTTCTCCAGCTCTTAGCCCTTTGAGCAACAATTGAAGCCTATGGCTTGCTGTAATAAAACACTCCTGTCCATTCCCAGGCTCTACATCCCTTTAGTGTTTTCCAGGGCTGCCATATTGTTACCATCGTAAATGACATTACCTATTAGCTACTTTCATACATTGATATATGTCCAGTCAAACAAAACCCCATTCCATCAGGAGGGTGTTATTCTCACCATCTGTGAAAATAATTTGCCGATATATTCTGTCTGCCGCCACAAGAAATTTTGCTTTACACATTTCTCGTCCCGCATCTCTCATGATAGTAATTATCTCTTCTACTGTCGCTGACCTATAGCCGAAGAAGTTGCCTAGCAACTGACAATTTTGATCATAAATGAGCCCAGGTTTTCAGAGAACCTTATTATATACTGTTCAATAAAATAAAAAGTTGTGTCTGGAGAGGTGTTCGAGTCTTAACAGGAGATATTAACCTGTAAACAGTGAGTAGGGAAGTAAAGAAATTGCGCACATCAGCCAAGTGCGTCAACCTGAACATGACAACACTGTTGCAGTAAGCATGAGGGCTCAAATTTGTATTGATTGTTGATTCCTGCCTCAGATCATGGCCGGATTAAGTGTGGTGGTGGCCCCTGGGCACAAAATCTGGTGGAGGCCACAGATATAGTATTTTTTTCCTTTAAATTAATAATCCAGCCAAGTAACTGATGGTTACTGGTACTCAGTAACAGATGGTAACCCGGTACTCACCCACTTACTGGAATGTGAGATCGAGGCATCCAGACGGCCTCTATGATAAATGGCCACCTCCATGTCATAAGCCACAGTGATGCTGCGGCACCCACTCCATTCAAAGCCTCTCTCAAGTGCTACGGCATCCCCACTCACCCACATGTCCGGTGTGGGTACGTGCCTAACTAAAGGTATAGCAAAGACACAGCCAGTTGGATGGCGACAAGGTGAGTTTATGTAGCGATCCCAGGGGGCATCATACAGCGTAGCATCCCCCCCCCCCCCCCCAGGGTGCTGGCCCTGGAGTCTATTATACTCCTTCCGGATGGAAGGTGAGAGACTGCAGGTGATCTGTGGGGGCTCACACAGTGGGGCATCCTGAATTGAGATGCCCCAGGGGTACTTAGTCAGCCAGGATCACTAGATAGGTAGGTGAGACTGGAATAGGTGAGCAGGTAAGTAATTAGGTCAGTGGGGTAGGCCAGGAGCAACACAAGGCACCATATTTATCAGCAAAAAAAAAGCAGCAGCAGCATATTGTACAGCTCTGCTCGGTCCACCCACTGATTAATCCTTTCAGCTGGCTTGACTTGCACTTCCTTTTGAGCTGCAGTCAGAACACAGCTCCTATGCCTCCTGCCTTGTCCACACCGACGCCCCTCTTCTTCCAGTTGCAACTCCTCTCCTGTGTCCATCACTTGGATTTGCCCTGCCCGGCTGAAGAGCCACGAAGCGGAAGTGATAACAGTGTTTATGGCCAGCTACTGGGGTGGGGAGAACAAGCTAAAGCGAGTATTTGTTCTGCCCTGTGGACCAAGGACTGGACCAGACTATAACCCAAAAGTTGGTGGAGGCCCCAGGGCACGCGGCCCTTGCTCCCTGCTCATAATTCGGCCCTGTTGGCGATGGTCCTAGCTGTAAGAGGTCAACTTTAATGATTCTGCCTGTGCATCAAGATGGCCAAGTAAACACATTTATCAGTGTTACATTTTATCATTAAGGCCTCGATGCAGTAAGCTTTCCTTCAAAGATCTCCCCAAAATAGTGGCCATCCCAAGATATATTTCAGAGGCATCAGATTAGTAGTAAGGAACATTACAGAAGTTTAGAAATGCTCAAAAGAGAAGGTACAAGGCTCCAGCAGCTGTAAAACAATATGTTGTCACATAAGGGACATATTTTATTGCAACTCCTGCTCCAATTACCTCACTTTTTGAATTACACCTTATTTTAACTCATGCCTTATTCTTAAATAAAGCAAGAAACAGTCATGAAATAGTTTAAAGCAATTTTACTGACTCAGGGCACCTTACAGCAGAGGTGTAGTTAGGCTTTCTGGCACCCAGGGCAAAGATTCTGGAGGACATTAGCGATTGCACTCTCTGCTCGCATGGGGTGGAATTGCAAGCACTGCTGGAAAGGCTTGTACAAAGCGATGTGATCGCTCTGCAAATGTCTAAGGCATTTGGGCAGCTTTTCACAGATGACTGCCCCCTCCCTCCATCAACCCCCTGCAAACCCATTAAATCTTTCCATCACCTCGCTTCCTCTGTGACATGCAGATGCATGATTGGCTGTCAGCGGTCATGTGTCCCGTTCTCGTCTGGCCACCAGCAATGGGGAAGGCGACATTAGATATTCTTGGAATAATCTTTGTTCAAAGCAAGGCCAAAGATGGCCAAACTCAGCATAGGTGTTGTCTAATTGTAGAAAAGATCTGTAAACCCTACAGGTGGGAGCCAGAAATCAGCAATACCTCCAATGGACAGGGAGGACAGCAGGGTCACAGTTTGTCCCATGTGACTGCTAAACAAAGCAACGCGCAGAAGCACACCAAGGTGTCCACAGCTATTTGTCTATAGTCTTAGCAGAAACTAAAACAATTGCTCTTTTTCTCCTTACTACTAAATACTAATGCTACAAGGTGTGATTCCAATAAGGCCACAGAAAACCATGGCTGTAGTGGAATGACATCATTTTTTTAAAATAGGCAAGTGCAATTTGTGATCAACAACCAAGCATTTATCACGGTGCCCTGTTTTGAAAAAAAAATAGCTCATATTTAGGAAAACAGCCAGTTATTGATAAAAGACACAAAACTCGTTGATCATAAAAGCTTGTTCGAGCCCTCCATAGTAAAACAAGCAGGAGCTGGGGTCGATATATGGCTTTTTACTCGCCATGTCTGCATTTCAAGGTCAATATCCATAATTACCAATGCCGTTCATGTTGTTTCACAGAGAGCCTATCTGGAAAAGCTTCCGCCATGGCGCAAAAATTTCACAGTAATGACTTTTCATTGACTGTTTTTGGCTGGCTGCTGAGAGGACAATGGGAACTAAGCTCTGAAAAATAAAATCTATGAGGGATAATTAGGGGAATCGGAAATTGCTCATAAACATATTATTGATTCATCATAGAGGAGTTCAAAATTGTGAAGCAGCTGTTGAAAAATGAAAGTCATTATGGGAGGTATGTCTAAAATGCAAAATGACAAACATTTGCCAACATGTTTTGGACTGAATAGGCTCGATTCAGAGAGACAAAAAAAAACTTCCGTTTTAGTGCCGATCTGTTTTTTTGGTGAAATGTTTCCTCTCTCGTATGAGTGTACGAGCGATTCTATGCATGCATTGCAATCCTTCTGTAAAGTTTCCGTCTGTTCGTACGGCAGATTACGAATACGAGGATGTCATTTTCCAGCGTGACTTTTCCGTTTCATTTTCACATGTTACAACGTAGGCTTTCGTTTTTGCCCTTTTCCCATCGTATCCTCCCACGAATCCTTTACGTTTCCCGTTAGATTCTGTTTCCCTTTTTCAATAAATATTCGTCCAGACGGAAATCCTTACGATCTTGCGCCTGCGCACTACAAACTTAACTCATTAAAGTGCTAGCCTACATATTTGCCACCCTCACTTCTACTACAATGTTTAGCTAAATCACTTAGCACTATCCTCCATCTTCCCTTTTGGACCCTTAAAGCTCACCCAAACCACTTCTCGGTCATGTGAATATTCATCTTTAAATATTTCTGGGCCCATTAGTTTTGTGTTAATGTATTTTGTAAATGAAATTACACTGTAACATTTTTTTGGGATTACATCATAAAATATAAAAAAATGTAAAATTTGGGGTGCGTGGCTGACCGCCTGAGAAGATGGCGGCTTTCTGAAGCGTCTCCGCTGACCGGAGACACAGAGGCTCCTGCCACCCAGCTAAGCAGCTCAGCACCAGCCTTATTTTGTGCCTACTACTGCCCCAGATCCCCCTGCTTCCAAATGGGGAAAAACGGGGGCAAGGCGAGGGGCCACGGAGCCGGGAGGCCCGGTGGGACCCCAGCGCATCCACAGCAGCCCAGGCGCGGCATCATGGCGGCGGCGGCGGCCGGGGGAGAGGAGGAAGGGCACACAGCGCAAGCAGCGGCTCATGGAGGACCCGACGGAGCAACGGGGGATGGAGGTAGGAGATGCGGCCACCCCTCGCAGCACACAGGAGGGGCTGCGGCTGAGATCTGCAGGCTCCCCTTCCCATCCTCCCCAGGCGATCCCACTGTTAATGGTGGCGACCCCGTGGCACCCCCCCTGCCAGCAGTGGAGGCATCAGACCACGACAGTGAGGGGGGATCGCCCCCCACCATCCCTGCCATCCATCTCACCCCCACCATTCTCCCCCCTGGAGGAGGGATTGAACACAAGGGGCAGACCCCTGCCACAGCGGGTGCGGGGTCATGCTGGCGCCGATAATAGCGCCCACCACGTGGCTGGCCGCCCCACAATGGATAATCATCCGGGCCACTTCCCTGCCCCCCCGGGCCAATATCATCGCTTGCAGGGCTGCTCACCCCTGTCACTCTCTAATGAGAACTTTTTGCTTTCTGGAGAACCACTCTCGCCGAGGGGCAGCGACTCATCTCAACTATTGATTGAAGACGCGGCTGGGGGTGGATCGCAGTCTGACCTAGGGTGCCATGATGCGGAACCCCTGGATCCAATAGTGTGGGATGCCAACCTACTTGCTAAATTTAAGGTTTTACTCCAGCAGGAGCTGGTGGCCGCCGTGACCCAACTCTCAACTAGTTTCTTTAATGAAATCAAGGATCTGGGCAACAGGACCAGCTCGCTGGAAGATAGGATGGACGACGTGGTTGTGGCCCTGAAGCAAAAGGGGTCTGACTCGGCGGCCTTAAAGGAACATATGACCTCATTGCAGCGCATATTGGAAGACCTAGAGAACAGGTCCAGGAGGGTGAACATCCGCATCCGGGGCCTCCCCGAATCAATAGAGGACGTTCCAGCTATCGTTACGGCCCTCCTACAAGAATTGATCCCCTCCATGCCCATCGACTGCCTGGAACTGGATCGTGCCCACAGGGCGTTGGGCCCTAAAAGATCTGATGGTCTCCCCAGGGACATTGCTGTCAAGCCGACCTTTTACCGCACGAAGGAAACGATCCTGAAGGCCGTCAGAGAAAAAGGGGACCTGTGCTTCCAGAACCACCGCTACCAGATTTTTCCGGATGTCGCCCAACAAACCCTGCAGCGGCGGAGAGCTATGAAACCTGGCCTGAAAATTCTCAGGAACCACAACATAAAATACCATTGGGGCGTTCCCTTCAAGCTCGCGTTCACCCACGCAGGCCGTCAGCATGTTGACGACTCTCCGGAGGAACTGCTGGGTACCCTGCGGGACTTAGGCCTGATCTCCGCCGATTCCCCGACTCGCGCGGCCGGGGTGGCTGCCCAGCAACCCCCCAGAAGACCAACGCTCCAGCCCCTGTGGGAGAAGGTGCGTGGCCGCAGGAAGAAAGATCGAGTCGCCGGGCTTCCACTCGGGATCTGGTCCGACTCCGGGATGAGGACCCCGCCCGTCGGAGCGGTAACTTACTTATTTTTGAGTGACTCTCCTCTCTTGGGCTTAGTCCTGCAAGTTTATCATAAGTTTTTTTGACTGTTGTTACTATTCTGAGTTTCCGAAGTGTCTGCCGGGCCCGTGTCCGGGCCCTGTCCTCTCCCTCCTGGGGGTTGGATCCCTTGGGGGTGCCTCGTTGCCCCCCCCCCCCATTTGGCCTCGGCCTCTCCTTCCTCCCCACCCTCGGTCGGCCGAGTTCTTTGGTATGGACCCTCTGTGGCGCTGGCCCCGGGGGGGTGGGGGTGGTGCGTTGCCGTAGTGGCTCCAACGTCATGGATGGACCGGGACCCTTGGCGATGGCTAGCCCGCGTGGCGGCTGGGCCGACTTAGTTGTAAAGGTTGGACCCTGGCCCGAGTTTTGATGCTTGGTGTGGCCTCAGACTCCACGCTGGCCCGCGGGGTCGGGCGGCGTGCACCAGTTGGCGGCCGCGCGGGCACACTGGTGCCCGCGTTGTCTCCGAGGCTTCAATCTGCACTGCGAGCTAGAATCATAAATTGAGCTGTGATGTTTTATGCTGTTTCTTTATGCTGTTTCACATTACATTAACTAGTTTTGTTATATGCTGGGTTATTTTTGCTAAAAGATGGCAATGTTATTTCACAGTCCTGCCCTGTGTCTCCGGGGTAAACCCCCCAGACAGACAAGTCGTCTAATGGTCCAAAAGAGGCCACATGTGACCTCGACTTATGGACCTTTTTCTGCTACTGCAGAACCTAGAGGGACCCTATGCGGTACTTCGCCGCATATTGGTCCACAATGTTTTAGTTTGGTCTAATTATGTTATTTATGTCTCTCATGTTATCCTTGTTATTCCTGTTTTCCCACCCCCACCTTAGCCCTCCATTTACACCTTGTTTGCTCCTGCTCCCCCTTCCCTCCCACATGGGCCTCCCGTGCTCTGCTAGGTTGACTGTTACTGTGCCCCACCGCCTGGGTCGCCATGGTCGGGTTAAATATTAAGGTTATATCACACAATGTCCAGGGCTTTAACGTCCCCACTAAGCGTAATAAGGCATTCCATTATTACAAATCCTGCAAAGCTGACATCATTTTTTTACAGGAAACTAGGTTTTCCACCAGTTCCAAACTACCTGAGTGGTCATTTCCCCTTGTCTTACCTTGCTTGTGCTAGAGAAAAAAAAAGGGGAGTACTGATTGCCTTTCGCAGGGGTCTCCCTTTTATTTGTTCCAAAGAGATTTCAGACCCTATGGGCAGATGTCTCATATTGCAGAGTACCCTCTATGATGTGGAGGTCACCCTGGTCACATATTACGCCCCCAACACCTTCCAGACTCGGTTCTTCAGACATCTACTGTCGGTTGTTCAGAACAATGCCATTGGGACCTTGCTCATGGAAGGGGATTCCAACCTGACAATCCATCCTGGGCTGGACAGACGGTGCACTGGACAGCTGGGGGGCGACCTTATCGACCCCAGATGCTCAATCCCAGACTTTTCGCAATCTCCTTGACCGCTACAGCCTATATGATGTATGGCGGGAAAAGAATCCCAAAACTCATGACTATACGTTCTATTATAACCCGCATGGCACATTGTGCAGAATAGATCACATATTGGTCCCTCAATCAGTGCTACCCGCCACTATTGATTCCAGGATTTATATTACTGCATGGTCTGACCACAATCCAGTAATGGCTGTATTGGATCTCCTGGTCACCACTAAGCACTCCTACAATTGGTGGCTCAATGATTCCCTTTTATCAAATGGCTCCACCTGTTCTAAAATTCAGGTTGCTCTACAGGAATACTTTACGCACAACACAAATTTGGTCTCCTCCCCAATATCTCTATGGGAAGCCCAAAAGGCCACCATGAGAGGGAACATTATCTCCATAGCCTCTGCCGAAAAACGGGAAAAGCAATGGAGAATAAGAGACCTGACTCTGGAGTTTGAGCGGGCGGAGCTTCTGTGGAGGGGGAACCCGAGTGCCAGAAATAGGAGGTCTGCAGATAAATTGCGCACAGAGCTTAACATGCTCCTAGATGACCGAGCCGAGAAAAGACTCAGATGGTCGAAACTGAAATTTTATGCTAGGGGCAACAAGCCGGACACAATGTTAGCCCGAAAGCTGAGAGCGGCTAACCTTGACAGGCGACAGCCTATAAAACTGGAGCTCGACTCGGGCGTTGTCACGGCTGACCCTAATAAGGTTGTTTCGGCCTTTGGGGACTTTCTGTCAGCCCTTTATACGGCCCCAGCAAATGTAAATCCAAATAAATTGGAAGAATTCTTTGAGGGCATTGAGCTACCCAATATTGAGCAGAGGTGTGTGGACAGGATGGAGGCGCCCATAACACCTTGTGAGGTGCTGCTGGCTATTAAATCCTTGCGGACTTCCAAGACCCCAGGCCCAGATGGGTTTAGCGGCCTCTACTACAAAAAGTTCGCCCCCATCTTGGCCCCGCACTTATCCAATCGATTTAATGCTCTGTGCGCGGAAACCTCCCTTAGTCCTAATTCGCTCCTAGCGGACATATGCATGATCCCCAAACCAGATAAAGACTATTTATCCCCAACTACAGACCAATATCTTTGATAAACATCGACTTGAAGCTACTAGCTAAGGTCCTAGCGGCCAGGCTGAACACATTCGTGGCTGACCTAATACACGGGGACCAGGTGGGCTTTGTTCCAGGCAGACAAGCTGGGGACAGTCTTAGGAGGGTTGCACATCTGGTCCACCACCCCCACTCGAGGGACATCCTGGCCTTTCTTCTTTCACTTGATATCCAGAAGGCATTTGATTCCCTATCTTGGGACTACCTAATGTGGGTGCTCCGTAAGTGGGGATTTGGGCAACGCTTTCTTGAGTGGATAGGAGCCCTCTACACGGCCCCCGCGGCCCGAGTGAGATACTTGGGTTTCACCTCTGGATCATTTGGTATTTATAGGGGAACTCGGCAGGGATGCCCCTTATCCCCGCTTCTCTTCATTCTGGCCATTGAGCCGTTGGGTCTGGCAATTAGGAACTCCATTAACATAAAGGGACTGGAGGTGGCGGGTGTCCATCACAAGGCCATGTTCTTCGTGGATGATGCCCTGATCGCTATTACCCAGCCGATCACCTCCCTCCCGGACTTATATAAAATTCTGGACCAGTTTGCGCGAATCTCAGGCCTAACGATTAATAATGAAAAATCGAGGGCGATGAATGTCTCCCTGCCAGTGGACGTGGTGGACCAGATCAAAGCTAGTTTCTCATTTCGCTGGACGTCTGAGCCGCTCCCGTACTTGGGGGTGAGCATTTCTGCTAAGTACTCTGACCTGTATGAGGCCAACTATCCTCCTCTATTCAAATCTTTAACCCGCCTAATGGAGGTCTGGAAAACGTACCCGATCTCTTGGATAGGCCACATCAACACGGTCAAGATGACCATACTCCCGAAACTGCCCTATTTCTTCAGAGTACTACCCGTAAAGATCCCGATTTACATGCTTCGGGTGATGCAGAGGAGGATCTTGGCCTTCATATGGTCTACGGGGCATCTGAGGGTGTCTAGGTGCACTATGCTATCTCACAAAACACAAGGGGGTCTGGGGGTGCCTGACATACATAAATACTATAAAGCCGCCCAGATTGCTCAACTGGTCCCTATGCACTCCCCTTCCAGGCCCTCAATGTGGATTTTCCTGGAACTTCCCAACTGTGCACCAATACCTATTAATAGCTTGCTCTGGATGGATCAGGGACATAGGCCTAAGATGCTCAGCCCGTTAATGAAGCATTCTCTTGCTGTATGGGACTCGGTGAGGTATTCAGCTTCCTTGATGTCCCCTCATACCCCCCTGGTTCAGCTATGGGATAACCCAAACTTCCCTCCGGGAGAACAGAACAGATTAGCCTTTAAGTGGTGGCAGGACAGGGGCATATATAAGATAGCGGACCTACTCACGGCGAGGGGCTTCAGGACTTTTCAGGACCTGCAAGAGAAGTATAGTGTCCACGGCAGGGAATTCTTTCGCTACATTCAGTCAAGACACTGGATCCTGCCTCTGACAAAACTACATCCCCCATTCCGGATGAGGACCCCCTTCGAGGAATTATGTACTAATAATCAGTTCCAGAGAGGGACAATCTCCTTACTATACTCAGCATTAAATGTAGCCAGGCCGGAGACGCATGGGTACGTAGGTAGCTGGGAGAAAGACCTAGGCCCATGCCAGAGTGAGAGGGGATGGCCGGAGATATGGTCCAGTGTCTCTAAATGCTCAATCAACGTCCTGACGGTTGAGACGGCCTATAAGGTAATGCTGCGCTGGTACTTGGTGACGAGTCGCCTGACCAAGATGTTCCCAGGACAAACCGGGACGTGCTTTCGGGGCTGCAGTGCGGAAGGGGACTTCCTGCATACGTGGTGGACTTGTCCCATGTTAGCCCGTTTCTGGAACCAGCTATAAAAGATTTTCCAAACCAATATGAGAAAAGACCCCTGGGTTGCCCTCCTGCACTGCAAGCCCCAGGAGCTCACAAGCAAACAGCACAGACTTTTTGTCTACCTCCTCCTAGCTGCTAAACAGGCCATAGCTAAAGCCTGGAAGAAACAATTTACCCCAATCTCAGAGGTGTCGGCTAGAATGAACGGGTTCCTCATCAACGAAAGGTTATCCAGCATTCTGACCGACTCTCACGATAAGTTCCTCTCGCTATGGGAGCCCTGGATAAGAGCACCTTGATCCTTCTCCGATCCTTCTCCCTCCCCTGCCCTCTTCCCCCCTCAATCCCCACCCCCCTCCCTCTAGTTTTTTGTTCTTCCTCCCTCTAAAATAGGTTTTCAACATCTCTTTCTCGTGAGCACGCTTGACCATGCCAGGTGGTCCTGTGGGCCTGCCGTGGGGGTCGTGGGGCGGCGGGTGTGTGGGTGGCGGTCCCCTACCGGACATAAAATATGCCCCAGGTCAAGCTGGTCGTGCTAAGATGTTTAATGTCCCTCACTTGCCATTTTTTCTTTGTATGTATTATGGATTGTTAAAACATCAGTATGATCTGTGTGTAAATTTACGCAACATGGAATGTTAATTTCTTTCTATACCTCCCCTGCACGGGATGGCACTATAAGGCATAAGCTTTGTATCTGTGCCGTTGAAAACTATAATAAAATATTGAAACAAAAATATTTTTAAAAATGTTAAAAATTTCACATTTTTACAACTATAAAAAAAAACAAAATACATAGCAATGGCAGGCCACAGAACATTATTCTTCATCTGTGGTCCCCAACAAGATGCGCAGCTCCTGAATCTGGCCCACCAACTGAAGGACCCTGACACTCAGTTGTGCCACTCTGGCACGTGTGGTCCCTGTTAAAAAACGTAAATTAAAATATTGGTATAACCTTGTTGGGGTCATACTGCAGTGCCCCCCCCCCCCCTGTATGGTCCAAACACCTAAATCTGGACTTCAAAAGCCAGAGGGCCCTCGCCACCATGGCCCGGGTTTTGCATAGTGCCCGATTAGAGAACCCCTGGCCCGCATTCTGCAGGCAAAGAACGGGCATCAGGAGCAAGGGCAGGAGTGGATATCCAGAATCCCCTGAAAGATTTTAAAAATACTAACATAAAATACACATTCTAAGCTACAATATTGTTTAACATGTCATCAAGGGCTAAAAACAGCCATAGGTTAAGACATGAGTCATCAACTATATTCATTGCCATAAAGTGAAAATGGATTGATGGAATGTAAGCAAACTTACCCTGGAGCCATCCACCAGATAATTCTCCTGACTCAAACTGACGAAATAAGCCGGAGCTCTGCAATATATAAGCATCATGGGACGACCCTGGATGCCCTGCAAGAACACTGAGGAATCGCATAGCTGGACCAAACACTGCTTTTATGTTGTGTGAGTGGCACATCTAGCGGTTCCTGCAACCAAATATAAAATAATTACACAAAGCAAAGGTAACCGATTAAAACAATAACTCCTACAACAAATTAAGATTCAAGTTCAACAATCCAAATATAATTCACAAAAGACATAAGTCTAAAAAAATATAGCAATTATATGGATGTGTGGGAAAATAATGGTTTACATGCTAAGGACTAATTAAGGTCAGCATTAAAATGCTTCTATAAGGCATACATGAAATGTATTGATTTAGGTATGCATTGCTATACAATTTATGGCCTCGGCCATGCTGACACATGCAATGCCTTGGTGCTAAAGGCGCGCAGACTCCTCCACATAGCCGCAAAACATGTTCAACAATAGCAATCCGACCCCTCAAAGGTCCCGTAAGTGGATCGGAAATGAAACAGATTTATAGGGTGGTGATCCATCGGAAATCAGCTCTCTGAATCAGACGTAAGCCCATCCCAACAACGGAAGTTATCTGAACGAATGAAAAATATCAGATTTTGTTTGGAAAATGATCCGAGCTAACGGAAATGATCCAATTTGCTTCCGTTCATTGAAAGCGCATATGCACATTTTCCCGAACGTTCGTACGAATGAAAAATAAACGAAAAAAAGCAACAAAAAAAAACACCCACCCAAACTTTCACAGACAGCTACGGAAGTCCAGACGAATGTGTCTTTGAATCGAAGCTAATATGTCCAAGATCCGCCAGCAGATCAAAGGGAACCACCAGACAGAGTTATAAAAACATTTAAACATTTGGAGTGCTGAGTCCCAAATGCATTTTTACAACAAAAACAGGCATTAAAACGAGTGTTGGTCCACTTCTGGACACATTCAAACAGGCTTGGGGTGGGGGGGCATCCAGAATGATGGAGAGCATTAAAGAGTTAAAGCATTAAAGCGGACCAACACCCGCTCGCCCGCTAACAGCTGTTGGTCCGCTTCTGGCTACATTCAAACAGCCTCAGGGGGCCACCAGAATCCTGGAGCCCCCCCCCCCCCCCCGCGTGCATCACTCCCTCAAGATTGCCCACAACTCTTACTTGTCAATGAATCCACAGCAGGAATGCAGCCATGCGATTGACAGCCATATGGGTCGGGCCCTCAGTTCCGGCAGCCAACAGGTCCTGTCCACTTAACCGCTGGAGGCCAATCACGGGGCTGCATACCCCGGCCATGGATCGAGGGACAGGTAAGAATTGTGGGCATTCTGGTGGGGGGGCATGTGTGTGTGGGGAGGGGGCTCCAGCAACAATGCCCCCTGAGCTTGTTTGAACACATCCATCCAAGTGGACCAACACCTGTTAGCGGCGAACGGGTGTTGGTCCACTTTAATGCTTTAAGTTTTTAATGCTTTAAGAGCACAGTTTCTCAACCTGCGGTACGCGTACCCCACAGGGTACTCAGCAATGGTCAAGGATTCACCAACACAGGGGGGATCTGCCAGGTCTGGAATATTATTTTTACAGTAAAACATTATTTTTCTTGATTCAGAAAGTGTTTCAAGGCCAATTACGTACCTATTTTGGTAAGATTAGTAATGTATCTCCTTTTTAGGGGTATTTGTTTGTAACAGCTAGTCACTAGGGGGTACTTGGATTAAAGAGGTTGAGAACCACTGTTGTAGAGGACAGTGGCAAGGGGTGAAGTTGTTTGGTGAGCAGTAGAGGACAGTAGCAGGGGGTGGATGGTTTATGAGGAGTGATAGAGGACAGTAGCAGGGGGTGGAAGGGTTATGGGGAATGATAGAGGACAGTGGTGGGGGTGAAGGGCAGGGGTGGAGGGGTTGGGTGAGTGGTGGAGGACAGCAGCAGGGGTGGAGAGGTTAGGTGAAAGGTGGAGAAAAATGACAGGTGGTGGGAGGTTAAGTGAGTGGTAAAGGACAGCGACAGGAGTTGGAGGGGTTAGGCAAGTGGTAGAGGACAGTGGCATGGGGTGGAGGGGATAGGTTAGTGGTAGAGGACAGTGGCAGGGTATGGAGGGGTAAGGTAAGTGGTAGAGGACAGTGGCAGGGGGTGGAGGGGTTAGGTAAGTGGTAGAGGACAGTGGCAGGGGGTTGAGGGGTTAGGTGAGTGGTAGAGGACAGTGGCAGGGTGTGGAGGGGTAAGGTAAGTGGTAGAGGACAGTGGCAGGGGGTGGAGGGGTTAGGTAAGTGGTAGAGATCAGTGGCAGGGTGTGGAGGGGTTAGATAAGTGGTAGAGGACAGTGGCAGGGTGTGGAGGGGCTAGATAAGTGGTAGAGGACAGTGGCAGGGGGTGGAGGGGATAGGTTAGTGGTAGAGGACAGTGGCAGGGGGTGGAGGGGATAGGTTAGTGGTAGAGGACAGTGGCAGGGGGTGGAGGGGTTAGGTAAGTGGTAGAGGAGAGTGGCAGGGTGTGGAGGGGTTAGGTTAGTGATAGAGGACAGTGGCAGAGGGTGGAGGGGCTAGGTAAGTGGTAGAGGACAGTGGCAGGGTGTGGAGGGATTAGGTAAGTGGTAGGGGGGGCAGGGGGTGGAGGGGATAGGTTAGTGGTTACACAGCACTGCATACAGCATAGATTGGACAGGAGCCCATGTGTGTGCCATAAGACCGCCAGAGAAGTGAGTTTTTGCGGTGATTGGACCTTAATGAACGGGTAGATCTCAGCCCCTGTATATTACCTCAGCTCTGGCGGGCTCAGGTGCAGTTGTATATAAATGTATAGAGACTTTTAGTCTCATTATTATGGTGTATTTATATGGCGCCATCATCTTCCGTAGTGCTTTACAAAGGTATAATTACAGACAGGGTAAAACATACAGTACAATACAACCTAGATGCTACAAGGTTCAATCCAAATGCTGTGAGACAATAGCAAAGAGAGCTGTGCCCTTCAGCAGTCTAGGATAGGGGTGGAGACAAAAGGGGACGGGATCACAAGTGGTAGAGCTTGAGTTTGACGGCATGTGACTTGTGAAGGTTATAGCGGTTGCTTAAGCCAGGTTATATGCTTGTCTGAAGAGGTGAGCTTTGAGGCCACTTTTAAAGGCTTGGAGCATTGGAGAGTAACAGATTGAGTGTGGCAGTGCATTCCAGAGAAGTGGGGAGGAACGGGAGAAGGCTTGAAGGTAGGAGTGTGAGAATAGATTGGAGGGGTGCCAGTCTGTTTGTTGGGAAAACCACAGAAAAGGGTGTTGCAGTAATCCAGTCGGGATATGACCAGGGGCATGTACTAGTATTTTAGTGGTGTCAGGTGAGAGGAAGGGACGGATGCGGGAGATATTTTTGAGTTGGAGGCGACAGGAGGTGGCTAGGGAGTGAATGTGAGGTGTGAATGAGAGAGAGGAGTTTCAGTTATTGTAAGATTATTTATAGATATTAGGGTTGATTCAGAGAGACATGTAAAAGCTTTGATTTTGTTGCCGATCATGGTATTTTTTCCGAACGCTCGAGCACTCGTATGAACTTGCGAGTGATTCTATAACCTAATGAGTTTCCTATTGTAAAATTCCCGTCCGTTCGTATGTTATCTCCCGACCTCGGGCCAGTCATTTTCAAACGTAAATTTTAGGTTGAGTGATCTGTTGTTGAGATGGCAGCATGTTATTTTTCCCTTCTTCCATCGTCCACCTCTTCGTATTTCTTGCGTTTCCCGATGGTTTTGCCTGCTTTTTAACCTCTAATACTCGTGCGCTCGTAAATGTAGAAGATCTTGCGCATGCGCAATACAAGCTACACTCAACTAATGTGGCCCATATCGTACACTACCTAGCTCAACCCAACTACTTTGCGACATTCTTACACGTACCTTTATTAACCCTAAAACTGACCCAAACCCCTTGGCGGTTGCACTCTTCTTCATTTTCCTGACCCTAAAACTGACCCAAACCCCTTGGAGGTTGCACTCTTCTTCATTTTCCTGACCCTAAAACTGACCCAAACCCCTTGGCGGTTGCACTCTTCTTCATTTTCCTGACCCTAAAACTTACCCAAACCCCTTGGAGGTTGCACTCTTCTTCATTTTCCTGACCCTAAAACTGACCCAAACCCCTTGGCGGTTGCACTCTTCTTCATTTTCCTGACCCTAAAACTGACCCAAACCCCTTGGCGGTTGCACTCTTCTTCATTTTCCAGACCCTAAAACTGACCCAAACCCCTTGGCGGTTGCACTCTTCTTCATTTTCCTGACCCTAAAACTGACCCAAACCCCTTGGCGGTTGCATTTTTCTTCATTTTCATGACCCTAAACCTGACCCAAACCCCTTGGCGGTTGCATTTTTCTTCATTTTCATGACCCTAAAACTGACCCAAACCCCTTGGCGGTTGCATTTTTCTTCATTTTCATGACCCTAAAACTTACCCAAACCCCTTGGCGGTTGCATTTTTCTTCATTTTCATGACCCTAAAACTGACCCAAACCCCTTGGCGGTTGCATTTTTCTTCATTTTCATGTCCCTAAAACTTACCCAAACCCCTTGGCGGTTGCATATTTCTTCATTTTCATGACCCTAAAACTTACCCAAACCCCTTGGCGGTTGAATTTTTCTTCATTTTCATGACCCTCAAACTTACCCAAACCCCTTGGCGGTTGCATTCTTCTTATTTGTGTGGTTCATAAATATTACCCCAACCACTTAATGTACATCTGTATTTAGTTATTAAAACATGCCTTTTCGTGTTGTGCAAAATTTAATGTATGTTATAAATAGAAAAGAGTCATTTTCGAAAGTTAAAATATTTATTTTTGTAACAATATATATTTGTTCTAAAATTTGTTTTTTTTCTAAAAATGTAAAAAATATATTAAAATTTTTTAAAACTATTTACAATCTGGAGCCAGGACCAAGGGCACTAATCATCTTCTTCAGTTGGCCCCAACGTCGCCTGTATGGCCTGCAGTTCGGCCACCAACTCAAGGATCCTTTTTTTTTTTCTTCCACTGTTTGCGGTGGGATCCCTGTAACCAATAGAGAAATAAACATAAATAGTAGTACCAGACCGGTTTGTAGGCTGCGGATTGATTGTTAGTCAAATCCAGCGGAATACATCACATATGTCATTCTTCATAGTAATTAAGGTAAGGAATTTAGCACAGGTAACTATTCTAAGTGCTTAACCCAGACCTTCTACATGATTTCCTGAAAAACAACAACTATTTACAAATGATTTGCCCCCATATCATATTTTTTAGTGTTAAATATTTAGGCAAAAAATTAGTATTCTTTCCACCACTGTGCTGCAACTCTGTTCTGGAATTTTGGAGAGGTGCGCCGCCATTTGGACTCAGAAGCATAACACTTACTGAGGTGAGGAGAGTGGGATAAGGTCCAGGGGAGCAGGTTATAGTTGTGCTTTGCTAATACAGACCAGAGCTGGGGTCAGGGAAAGGTCAGCAGTCCCAGAATGCAGGGCAGCACATTCATAAGGCACTTCCTGGTTGCATGATGCCTGTAAAGATGGTGCCTTCCCTAAGCCGCCATCTTTGATTTTTAATGGCTCATAACATGCAGTAGATGCAGGTCTGAAGATTTTGAATGTGAGAAATCGTAAGGTACAGGGTGTGGGAAACATATAAGCTAGGCTCTTATTCAGAGTGAAGGTCCGCTTTAAGCTAAGGAAGTGCCCACAGGAAAGTGTGAACTACCCATTGGCTACGCCTTTATTTGTGTGTTATTGGCAACTAACACAGAAGTCACAATAATGGCATGCCTACTTACTTGGTTGGTGGCCGACAGATGGCTGGTTGGGGCCAACAGGATGTCCTTGGTCCTGGCTCTGGTGTGAAGAAGTCCCTGGAGAAATATGGGAAATAGGGTTATTTTTAGGGTCTGAGTCACTATTCCCCAAATATCTTGGTCCCACTCTGGCTGACATCACTCACCTTCGCCAGGGTCATCTTCAAGCATATCTGCTGCCTCGTCTTCCACTTCCTCACCCGCTCCCGACGTATCTAGAAATAAAGAATAAAGGAATAATTATTGTCTGATCTTGCATGTATATATTTGTGCATATACATGAAGAGTGACATACCAGAGGCTTCCGCATGCATGGCAGGGTATGACTCCGTGCCCACGCGGTTCTGCCCCTCCTCTGTTGTAAGGTCCAGCGGCTGGTCTGATGAACCAACAGAGGAGGGGTAGGTCCATCGCCCTGGAGACCCACCACCTTCACTACCAGCTGCAGATTCATGCAGCACTGGTCGGCCTCTGCGCCTCCGGGTGCGGCGAATGTGGGAATCCATTTCCAACACTAAGCCAGAAATGTCATTATAAATTAAGGCCTAACTTATGACTTTTTAACATATACCATGCAATCGCTATGTACTTACTTGGGAAATGGATCCCGAAAAACCTCCGCACCCGGGCCATGTGAAGCCGTTTGAGGTCCGACCAATGCTGCATGATCTGCGTGTGGGTGAAGGTGGTGCTGGTGACCCGCTGGATTTTGGTGATGATCTCCAGGGCGATGGCTCGTTTTTCAAAATAATTTGGCACGAAGTCATACCTGCGCGCAAGCATGGTCTGCAAAACATAATTGAAACACAGCATTTAGTTTTCAACCTAGGCATATGTGTTAAAGCAGATTTTTTGTGCGGCTGCCGGCCGGGGCCGCCATGTGCTGGAGCGCTGCCCTGATTGACAATGAGCAGCACCTGTTAATTGAGCTCTCTCCAGCCACCTTTTTACATATAAAAAGGGTATGTGAAACAGGCATTATTCTCTGGCACCTTTGAAGAAGTGAGCTTGTCTCACGGAACGCGTGGGGGATCAGGATGCCAGTTACTAGCAGGGACAACTCTCAACCTCTGATTTGGTGATATCTTAGCACTCTTTATTATTTATGAATATATTCTAGTTTGGGGCAATTTGATTGGTTATTTGTTCTCTCTTTCTATATGGGACAAACTTATACAGGTTTTTGAATGTTATACTATAGCACCTAGCACTTTTGTTAGCACTTAGCACTTTTATATTGCACCAGCCACTTTATTTATATTGCATTTTATATTGTGTGATAGGGATTTATATATTTAGCACAAGGAGGAAGAGGGATGATTGTCTGTGTCCCTGCTACTAGTGTTTTGTTTTTAATATATGTGTGATGATACTTTTGTAATCACTAATAAATATTGATTACTTATGATATATCTTTGATCTAGTAATTTATTTGGTGGTGCCTGGGGACGCCCCTGGTGGCAGCTGGGGCCACACATATTGTGTACTTAGATTTGGATATACCCTTTTCTTTGGGGATTCCTTTAAGGCACATCTATATTCATATATCATTGAGAAATAATTAGTGGTGCATTGGGAAAAAACTTTTTGGGGATTAAAGCAGATTTTGCTAAGTTAATGTCATTAACACACACATTTAGAGTCAAAGTCAATATTTGCTTTGGCCTTAAGAGTTGTTTGGCACGTGTGTGGCGTGCCTTTGCTTTGGAATGTATTTTGGAAACTTTAAGATCATCAAAACTTGTTCCTAGTGCATCCTTTACATGTAGTACATCATTTAGTATTTGCTTAAAAGGCAGAGAAAGGCACTTACCAGCTTGATGATCTCTTCTTGTTGACGGGTGAAGATAGTGGGCGCCATCTTTATGCTTCTTCAAGGCAGCAGATAAGTAAAACCCCAGCGGTTTCCTGGTTCCGCACGAACGTACGTCCGTACGATCGCGTAGGCGAGCGCATAGGCGTCAGACGCTGGGTGCCTTAATTAAAGGGCCCTGCACCCAAACCTCATTTCTCTTTGACGTTTGCTTGAAAATGGCTCCCAAAAAAATCCCTGCTAAACGGACCAAGGCAAGCCAGGCCGCTGAGGGACCCACAACCAGGTCCAAACAAGGAGCAAAGAAGGGTCGGCCAAGCAAGGCTATTAGCAGCTCGGCACCACCAAGGGACACTGGACCCGCAACCTCCCAAAAAAGGGCTACAAAGGCACGTGCCCCTGCGGCCCCCAAAACTGCTAAAAGGACCCGAAGCACAGGGCGATCCAGCACCAGGGCCCGAAGCCCATCCAGGCACCGAAGCCCTGCACGGGCCAGCACCAGGTCCCGAAGGCCATCCAGGCCAAGAAGCCCAGCACGGTCCAGCCCCAGGGCCCGAAGGACATCCAGCCCCAGAAGCACGGCACGGTCCAGCACCAGGGCCCGAAGCCCATCCAGGCACAGAAGCCCAGCACGGGCCAGCACAAGGTCCCGAAGGCCATCCAGCCCAAGAAGCCCAGCACGGTCCAGCACCAGGGCCCGAAGGCCATCCAGCCCAAGAAGCACGGCACGGTCCAGCACCAGGGCCCAAAGCCCATCCAGGCACAGAAGCACTGCACGGTCCAGCACCAGGGCCCGAAGCCCATCCAGGCACAGAAGCCCAGCACGGGCCAGCACAAGGTCCCGAAGGCCATCCAGCCCAAGAAGCCCAGCACGCTCCAGCACCAGGGCCCGAAGGCCATCCAGCCCAAGAAGCACGGCACGGTCCAGCACCAGGGCCCAAAGCCCATCCAGGCACAGAAGCCCAGCACGGGCCAGCACCAGGTCCCGAAGGCCATACAGGCCAAGAAGCACAGCACGGCCCAGCCCCAGGGCCCAAAGGCCATCCAGCCCCAGAAGCCCTTACAGGCCCCCAAGCTATTCAAGGGCCAGAAGCAGGCCCCGAAGCCCTGGACGCTCCAGCACCAGGGACAGAAGACGGTCACGGACCCGCACCAGGGTCCGAAGCCCTTCCTCGGACAGAAGCCCACGACCAGGGCCAAGCAGGGCACCTAGCCCCCCAAGAGGGCCAAGAAAGGCCATCTTGCAACCGGATTTGGTTGCAACATCTACACCTGGAAGTTCTGTGGCCAGCCACGCAAGAACACCCAGCCCCTTGCCCAGTCCAGCCCAGTCATTGGTAAGCCACCAATCTATGCATTCCCCAACCCACCACGAGTCCATAATGTCACCACATATGTCTGCACACATGGAGGAGCCCCAAACCCAAACAGCTGGCCGCACATTGCGTCGCGGACAGTTGTGTGGGCGTTTCTCCCATAGCCAAAATATGGCATTGGCTAGTGGCCTAACATTAGTCTATGATGAGCTATATGGGAGCAAATCCAAATTCACAACCAAGCAGCGCAAAATGGAAATGTTGGAACAACTCAAACGCCAAGTAAATGCAGCAGGGGAAGAGAAGAAAGATGTGGCCCAAATCCAACGTAAAATCTCGGATCTGAAATATGCTGTACGCCAAAAAGAAATCAAAAGGCATAATTATAGGTAAATAAATGATCTATTAAAATGTCATTGTTAGGATGTATGCTAATTTTTAATTTGGAATATCCAACTTTTCTTTTACAGCATGAAAACTGGAGGGGGGTATCCCACAAAATTGGAGTTCACACCTGCTGAGGAAATGGTGCTGGGCCTTCTCCATCCATTCGCAGTCGGTGGCCATGCAGCCCTAAGGGACACAAACTCACCGACCCGTACAGAAGGTGAGTAACCTTCATATGCATGTTTCCCTTGTGGCTAGGTTAATTAACTTGATAGGTCAAAGATGACGCTATGCCCCTCTGCTGTGGCTTGTTTTGCCTAGCGCTAATGTGCATGGTTGTGTCATATTTGTGTCCATTTTTCCCCAACATATTTTGACAGATACATTAGTTTAATTCTTAAAGCGGACCTTCACTCTGAATAAGAGTCTATCTTATATGTTTCCAACACCCTGTACATACAGATTGTCCACATTAAAAACCATCCTACCTGCATCTACTGCATGTTATAAGCCTTTAAACATCCAAGATGGCGGCTTATGGAAGCCACCATCTTATCAGGCAGCCTGCAAACAGGAAGTGCCTCCTGACTGTGCTGCTCTGCATTCTGGGACTGCTGACCGTTACCTGACCCCAGCTCTGCTCTGTCATTGCAAAGCACAGCTATAACCCGCCCCCCTGTACCTTATCCCACTCTCCTCTCCTCAGTAAGTGTGATGCTTCTGAGTCAAGATGGCGGCGCCCGTATCCTAAATTCCTGAACAGAGTTGCAGCCCAGTGGGGGAAAGAATAATAAGTTAGTGACTGAAAACTTAAAATATATTAATTTTAGATGCTGGGGAATCGCTTTTTAAGAGTTTGGGCTTTTCATTAAATCGCGCTGAAGGTCCGGTTTAATGACCCAAAATTAGGCATGGAAGAACCATTAAAAAGTCAGAAATGTAGACTCGAACACAGAACACACATCAATAGGGATGTGTGGGACATTGGGTGTGTGAGTTGTGTTTGACGACAAAGATAGAAATAAGAGCCCAAAACAGATATGAACTAAAAAATGTTAGTGCAACTCGATTTGTGGCCAATGCTAGTTGGATGCTGACTGTGTCCACTTCCTAACTTTGAACTGAGGTCACTTAGCAGTTAAAGCATTGCACACATCTCCAATTGAGGGTAATGCAATAATTTTGCACGTTGCTGTAGAGTTAATTAATATTAACAAATGTATTTGTTTTACTTTGCTAAAGAAAACATTGCTTACGTGTGTGTTGACCTTGTTTCCCTTGTCTCTTCTTTAGGCCAGCATCAGACCACAGCAAGTGTGGACTCCCCCCTCCAGTTTGAATATGCCTTTTAGTTCTGTACAGCATCGGAGTCCAGATCCGAGTTTTCGTGTAACTTTATGGTGTTTATTTTGTGAAACAAAGTGAAGAAGCATGTTTTAAAATGATTTGTATTACATTAAGAACACAAACTTATTTGTTGTAATTTTTCTGTCCCTATAGACCCACACAATCATGGAAGAGATCCAGGACATGGAGGAAGATGGAACCATGCAGGGCCCATCCGAAGAACTCCCCCTGGGTCAGAATCTACAAATGTCCACAAATGTTTCTCTGTCAATTCCGCAGCAGCAGAGTGAACCCACATACATTGAGCATGCATATGGGGCACAGCATGCTGAGACTGAGGCTACAGTCCCCAGGCTTCCCTCTGCTGTTGAGGAATTGCAAAGTATGCCGGTTGCTGTTGAGGGCCCCAGACCACGAGGCAGGGCCCACCCAAGAGCCAGGGTAATTGTGCGGCGCACTCCCTTGCGCCGCAGAATTACCCTGGGGAGGCAGAATGCCATGGTTGATTTATGGCACAAGGAGAGGAGAGCATTTGAGGCACGCCATCAACATCTGCATGAGGAAAGGCATGCCCAGATGGACACCCTCAATGCTACCTTACAGGCCATGCTGAGTGAGCTTAGGACCCACAACAGCAACATGGTCAATGCAACTAATGCAAGCCAGGCATCCATGGGTGAATTGCTCAATATGCAGAGATGCATTTGTGAGCAGTTGCAGATTACAAATGCAACCCTCGCCCGGGGTAGGTCCCAGCCACATGGCCCTCCACCCGGGTTTTATGGGCATCCACCTTATTAAGTAAACCTCTCCTTGATTGTGTGACACATCTTTTCTATTGCCCCCCACTGTATTTACTTGTTGTTTGAGTTTTTCCAACATCCTATTTGGGTTTGAGCTGCAGGTTGTGTTAAGGATTTGCTCACATATAGCTCATTATAGGCCAGGTGAGTTAGGCCAGTAGCCAATGCCATATTGGAATGGTGAGTGTAGGTGTCCTTTAACATGGGCCACTTATGCCTTAACATTTATTTTGGGTTTTGGGACTCCTCCGGTTTGCAGACATGTTTGGCGGACATTATGGGCAGCCCAAATTAGCCATGGGCACAGGCACTATTAATGACTGGACTGGGATGGGCATGGGACTGGCTGTCCTTGTTTGGGTGTGCCACAGGCTTCCAGGTGTAGATGTTTTTTTTTTGTTGATGTATAAAAACCCTGTGTTTAATTGTGAACAAGCACAATTGAATGGTGAATGTTTAATTTGCGGTTAAACTTTTTGTTAATTTTTTGGTGGTCAGACCAAAATTAAATTTTTGAAACATTCTAAAAACTGTTTTGTTTGGCTTAAAAATAACAGTGCACCTCCCCTTGGACTCAAACAAACACATTATACTTTTACATGGTTTACAAGGTTAATTAAAAGCAAAGGAAACATTAGTCGCCACAGTAAAACTAATTGCATGCATAAAAATGAACATTTAATGTAAGAAAATTGCCAACAAAGGCAACAAAATGCCAAAAATTGAAAACCACAAATAATGAAAACTAGGAAAAATGCTGCACAATCAAATTGTCACGCACAGATTGGCCAGATTCAGTGGTTGACCCAACATAATTCTCGGCTTCATCTTTAATGGGTGTAGAGGGCAGAACATCAACATATCGGGGGACACGTTCTTGGAGGGCAAAATTATGCAGAACTGCACACGCCATTATAATGTCAATAACCTTCTTAGGGTCATATTGAAGGGCGCCCCCGGTATGGTCCAAACACCTAAAACGGGTCTTCAAAAGGCCAAAGGCCCTCTCGACCACAGCCCTGGTTTTGCGGTGCGCACGGTTGTAGGCTTCTTGAGAGGCATCCTGGGGCCGCAACACAGGCGTCATGAGCCAAGGTCGAAGAGGGTAACCTGAGTCCCTTTAAGAAGAGAAAGAGAAAAGACAATTAAACAATGAAAGTCAGAAAACCAAACCCATTTACTTTAAAGCAAAATTAAAACATAAAAAAAAAACCAGGCCACATTATCCTAATAATTAGGGGAAGAGATGTGGTGACAAGATCCATAATATGCTTAAAGTCAACAAAGACTGGTAACACATCTGCTAGGTCAAGGGTGCTATTAAATATGGGTATATTTAAGGGATCAGAAATGTGTCAATTATTATGCTGCTGAGGGGATACACAAATAACTATGAAAATGCACTGTATGCATCAAAACACGAGTATGTCAGTTACAGACTAATCTTCCAAATGGACCAGAAACTGGGTTAAACTTTGCCACAATCTGCTAGAGCAATGATTTAGAAACATGGGAGTTACACACATCGTCAAAATAGATACAAGGAAAAAGTCAGGAAACCGCTTGTTTGTTTGTGCAAAAATAATTAAAGATGTTGCAACCGTTGCAAAATGTGGGGTCAGATCTAAAGAAAACGTTCGAGAGTGAAACAATATATTATTAAACAAGTCAAGGGAAATAGAAAGTGGCAAAAATGAAACACACTTACCAAGCAGCCATGCACCAGAAAATTCACCAGCCTCAAATCGCCGATACAAACCAGATCGCCTAAGAATAGAGGAATCGTGAGAAGAGCCAGGGTAGCCGGCAAGGACACTCAAAAAACGCATGTCAGGCCCAACCACTGCCTGGACATTAAGGGAGTGTCCCATTTTCCGATTCCTAAAGAGAAAAAAATTAAAAAAGGGTGAACAGATAAGGGCACAACACATTTTGCAGAAAAAACAGGGCTGCACACAAATGACAGATCTAAATTGTACGGTCAAATACACCCCAAAAAAAAGGCAGGGACAATAACCACCCAAAAAAAAGAACCATGAAAGTAAAATAGGTTCCATTACACGTTGGGCACAATCAAAAAAAGGCACACAAACCAAAAAAAAGGATACATTCAACTAAGGGATCAGTAATCAGCATGTAAAGTAAAAACAGGGATCATTAAGCTCATTCCTAAATTACAAACACAGGCCAAACAAGCTACAAAAATAAAGAGGAATGAAACACTATTGTCATCAGTAATAGGAGGCAAACTTGAACCGAGGATAAAAACTATAAGGGGATCAATCCACATAGGGATTAGTATGAGAAGGGAAGATTGGACAGAGGGATCTGTAAGCTAATGGACTAAAAAACATATGGATGAATAATCAGAGGGAATATTACACATTGGGATCAATAAGAGGATGGTTTATGCTAAACAACTCTTAAACAAAAAAAAGTCCAAAAATATCTACCTGTATATGTACTCGTCGGCTGCACGAGGAACGAGGGCCACATGTGTACAATTAATTGCACCAATTACATTGGGCATGTCGACGATATTAAAAAACCAAGCTTAATGGCGTTTCTGGCTACCAT
Source organism: Gastrophryne carolinensis (assembly GCA_027917425.1). NCBI lineage: Eukaryota > Metazoa > Chordata > Amphibia > Anura > Microhylidae > Gastrophryne > Gastrophryne carolinensis. The sequence goes on from CM051235.1 coordinate 375,676,126, forward strand.
ATCATCAGGGAAATAAATATATTTCTGAGTTATGGCAGCCATGCCTTCCAAAAATTTGGATAGTGCGCGGCTCAGCGTAGGCTGGGAAAACCCCACAGAGATGGCACCCAGCCTCTGGAACGAGCCGTTCGCCAAAAATTGCAGGCAGCCAAGCATCTTGGTCATACCTGTAATTGCTTGCCCCTTCCTTGTGGTGCGGGCTAACCATGGCCGCAGCTCACTATACAATTTATGGAGGGAAGCGCGATTAAGCCTGGTCAGCTCGAACAGCTCAATGTCATTCATGCCATCGATGTTCATGCGACGACGCAGGGGCAATCTGCCCTCAGACATCCGGATCAAATCGATGCCAAAAAGCATTAGAGCTTGATGTTCCTCGAACTCACTCCTATCCATGCTACTCCCGAGGCCAAAAAGCTGCCGGATAACATTTCGGAAATCAACCATTAAATGTGCTTCGAAACACTTGGCAATCAGCTCTCTGAATTGCTCGCAAGCCCATGTCATTAACGGAAAAATTAGGAACGATCACAAAATATACGATTTGGACGGGAAATATACAATAACTAACGGGAAAAATACAATTGACGGGCGGGAATCGAAAGAACATATACGCATATGCCCGAACGTTCGTGCGAATACGAAATGGCCAAAAAAAAGGAAAAAAATGACTAACACCCACCCAAACTTCCGATTCCCGATCCGAAATCAATTAACTTTTGCATTTAGAATCGACCCTATTGTGGTGTTAGAGGGGGAAAGAGTGAGATACTATATTTAAGTATTTCTTCTGCTGTGGGTTGTAATATCCATAGTGTTAACTTGAAGCTATACTTTGTATCAGATCTTAATCAGCGACTCAATTGTATCAAACCAATCTGCAGGCAGCTTTCCGATTGGCATACATATGCTATATCTATATTATTGTTACACACAGTAATGGCTGTAAATGTTGGCACCTTTGAAATTTTTCAAGAAAATGAAGCAGTTCTCACAGAAAAGGATTGCAATAACACATGTTTTGCTCTACACGCGTTTATTCCCTGTGTGTGTATTGGAACGAAACCGAAAAAAAGGGAGGAAGAAAAGTAAATTTGACATTGTGGATAAATAAGATTGTTTCAAGCATGTGATGCTCCTTTAAACTCACCTGGGGCAAGTAACAGGCATGGGCAATATAAAAATCACAGCTAAAAGAAAGAAGATAAAAAGGAGAGAAGTTCTTTGCATTGTGTGTCTGTGTGTGCCACGCTAACATGGACAACAGAAAGAGGAGAAAAGAATTGTCTGGGGACTTGAGAACCAAAATTGTGGAAAAATATCAACAATCTCACAGGTACAAGTCCATCTCCAGAGAACAGGATTTGCCTTAGTCCACAGTGCGCAACATTATCAAGAAGTATGCAACCCATGGCACTGTAGCTAATCTCATGGCAATGTAGCTCATCAGGGAAAAAAATATATTTCTGAGTTATGGCAGCCATGCCTTCCAAAAATTTGGATAGTGCGCGGCTCAGCGTAGGCTGGGAAAACCCCACAGAGATGGCACCCAGCCTCTGGAACGAGCCGTTCGCCAAAAATTGCAGGCAGCCAAGCATCTTGGTCATACCTGTAATTGCTTGCCCCTTCCTTGTGGTGCGGGCTAACCATGGCCGCAGCTCACTATACAATTTATGGAGGGAAGCGCGATTAAGCCTGGTCAGCTCGAACAGCTCAATGTCATTCATGCCATCGATGTTCATGCGACGACGCAGGGGCAATCTGCCCTCAGACATCCGGATCAAATCGATGCCAAAAAGCATTAGAGCTTGATGTTCCTCGAACTCACTCCTATCCATGCTACTCCCGAGGCCAAAAAGCTGCCGGATAACATTTCGGAAATCAACCATTAAATGTGCTTCGAAACACTTGGCAATCAGCTCTCTGAATTGCTCGCAAGCCCATGTCATTAACGGAAAAATTAGGAACGATCGCAAAATATACGATTTGGACGGGAAATATACAATAACTAACGGGAAAAATACAATTGACGGGCGGGAATCGAAAGAACATATACGCATATGCCCGAACGTTCGTGCGAATACGAAATGGCCAAAAAAAAGGAAAAAAATGACTAACACCCACCCAAACTTCCGATTCCCGATCCGAAATCAATTAACTTTTGCATTTAGAATCGACCCTATTGTGGTGTTAGAGGGGGAAAGAGTGAGATACTATATTTAAGTATTTCTTCTGCTGTGGGTTGTAATATCCATAGTGTTAACTTGAAGCTATACTTTGTATCAGATCTTAATCAGCGACTCAATTGTATCAAACCAATCTGCAGGCAGCTTTCCGATTGGCATACATATGCTATATCTATATTATTGTTACACACAGTAATGGCTGTAAATGTTGGCACCTTTGAAATTTTTCAAGAAAATGAAGCAGTTCTCACAGAAAAGGATTGCAATAACACATGTTTTGCTCTACACGCGTTTATTCCCTATGTGTGTATTGGAACGAAACCGAAAAAAAGGGAGGAAGAAAAGTAAATTTGACATTGTGGATAAATAAGATTGTTTCAAGCATGTGATGCTCCTTTAAACTCACCTGGGGCAAGTAACAGGCATGGGCAATATAAAAATCACAGCTAAAAGAAAGAAGATAAAAAGGAGAGAAGTTCTTTGCATTGTGTGTCTGTGTGTGCCACGCTAACATGGACAACAGAAAGAGGAGAAAAGAATTGTCTGGGGACTTGAGAACCAAAATTGTGGAAAAATATCAACAATCTCACAGGTACAAGTCCATCTCCAGAGAACAGGATTTGCCTTAGTCCACAGTGCGCAACATTATCAAGAAGTATGCAACCCATGGCACTGTAGCTAATCTCCCTGGACGTGGACGGAAGAGAGAAATTGATGAAAGGTGTCAACGCAGGATAGTCTGGATGGTGGATATACAGCCTGCAAACAGGTTCCAGATATTCAAGCTGTCCTGAGGGGAGGGAGCATCAGTGTCAGCGCAAAACTATCTGTTGACATTTAAATCTAATGAAATGCTATGGCAAAAGACATGCAATGGAGTACTGGATAGGCGAGACAAAATCCTGGGTGGAGCACAATGCACTTGAGTAAGCCAAAATCCTTCTGGAAAAGTGTCTTGTGGAAAGATAAGACCAAGATAGAGCTTTTTGGTATAGCACATCATTCTACTGTTTTCTGAAAATGGAATGAGGCCTACAAAGAAAAGAACACAGTATCTACAATAAAATTTGGTGGAGGTTCAATGATGTTTTGGGGTTGTTTTGCTGCCTCTGGCACTGGGTGTCTTGAATGTGTGCAAGGCATCATGAAATCTGAGGATTACCAACGCATTTTGTGTTGCACTGTACAGCCCAGTGTCAGAAAACTGGGTTTGCATCTGAGATCTTGGGTCCAGCAGAACAATGACCCCCAAACATATGTCAAAAAAGCACCTAGAAATGGATGGCAACCAATCGCTAGAGTCCTAAAGTGGCCAGCAATGAGTCCAGATCTAAATCCCATTAAATGCCTGAGGAGAGATCTTAAAATTACTGTTGGGAAAAGGTGCCCTTCCAGTAAGAGAGACCTGGAGCAGTTTGCAAAGGAAGAGCGGTCCAACATTCCGGCTGGGAGGTGTAAGGAGCATGAAGCATGAAGAATAAACATGTGTATAGCAAAACATGTGCTACTGCAATCCTTTTCTGTGAGAAATGCTTCATTTCTTGAAAAATTTCAGGGATGCCAACATTTACGGCTATAACTGTAGGTGTTGTTACACATGCCACACACTGCTGCTTTTATAAGATACTTTTCTTTTGACAGTGTTACAATTTGTCAAAGCGATCACCTCTGTATTAAGTACCTTAATGTTCACATCCTATTCCTTTCTTTAAGGCTCTGTTCACACCTCTCCATTGCGTTCAGAGCAAGAGTTTTGTGAATATACCAGAGGGAAATTGTATCAAAACAAACATTGCCCTTTTGATGTGTTAGAAATGTGTTTGAATTGCATTTGCACTGCGTTTTTAGAAGAAAAACACTCTTAGCATAATAGGTAAATGGTAAAGTGTATGGCAACGCAACGCAGGTACACTGCATTATACATGTGTTGTGCTTGTGTTGCCAAAGACTCATATTGACCTGCGACGTTCCAATGTTGCGTTGAAAAAGATGTCTGCAGCGTATTTTATTGCTTTGCGCTACACAGTGCAGATATGTGAATCTAGAATAATGAAAAATGTTTCCTCTGCGTTGTAACGCAGCTTAACAACGCAGAGAAAGCACAGAGGTGCGATCAGAGACTAAAGCCTAAATACAATTATTACATATTTTCGTGTATATAGTGTTCATCTGTGAGCCCCTTTTTGCTGTGTATATGTACCGATGTTCTCCTGTATAGAGAAAGGTTACCAAACTATTGTACCAGGGGTGTTCATGACACAAATGTTATTTTAAGAAGAAATTGTAAAAAAGTTCAAACACTTCTCTGCCCTCCGGGGGGGGGGGGGGGGGGGGGGGGTAGCTCTGCTACCTGGTCACTAAACTTTGACCTTTTCCTTAGGGCCAAAATGTACCCCTGGCCTATTCCTCTGCCTCCTGGCCTGGAGCCTACTGATTTGTTGGGTGCATGACCTGTGTATTGTCAACAGCAATTTCCATCTCCTCCATTAAGGGCTTAGGGTAAAGTCCTGGGTTCTGTGTGTACAGGGCTCAGAGATCACTTCTTGTAAATCTGGGTGTACAGTTGCAAAATGTCTTCATTTCTAATTTATTAGGAAATAGCATTTGAAGCTATCATTTCTAATATTATCGAGGTCATATCTTGGTCCAGAGATCAGATACAATTTACTTTGAAAGACAGGATGGACTATTTGCCCCTATATCATGCAAAACTTGTGCATTGTCTTGAGGGTTTTGTTCTGACTCCCCATGGACCAAAATGTAGACTAAACTTAAAGGGTTATTATAAATACAAGAAAAAAGTTTCTGAGAAAGGCGCTCTCAGTGCCTCAGGTGATATCTCGCCCCTCATGTCAATCACATGGTGCTGACCATTCATTGCAATAAATAAATGGTGCACAGTGATCAACAGGAGCAGTGAGACCATAACTAACAGTGATCATGACTGCTCGTTGTTTTTCATTGGACAGGGAGCACACGCTCCTCCACAGGTTTTGAGTGGCAGACCAGGCTAAAGTTGCTACGCAGGCGAAAGGGTAATTTCTGTTTGTTTTGGGTTGAGTATCCCTTTAAGGCCATTTTAAAACTCAATGTATATTTGTAAATTAATACAAAATAATTAATGCACAAGTTATAAACTTCAACACACATCACAACATCATATACATTTTGAGCTTATCTTGGGTCCTATCCTTACCAATTCTTGTGAGTGAGTAAACATTTGAATCTTAGGAGCTGTTTTTATTTTGGGGACTAATTTACATTCAATTAACAATTAATTGCATGTAAAATTCTTCAGGAGGTCTCATGCTTCCTTGTAAGTGGTGCCAGATGGAGTCTTTCAAAATATAGAAGATTTCCAAAGAAATGTTCTAAATCTCACCCGCCTCCTGCAATAATGGACCTCCAATTATACAAAAATTTCCCTAGGGGCAAACTTCTGCACGCCACATACATGTGTGTCATCCCATCTGATGAGCATGTGTATACAAACACGCAATGTCTTATATATATATCCAACACATCACTCAGCCGCTTCCGCCAGAAAAAAATGGTTGAATATCTCTGTTTGTTTTGTTTGATCTTTTTTTAAACATCAGAATACTTTTCTAACTTAAAACAGAGACAAGAAATGGTACATAAGCACAGATAATACTACATATATTTGACATATCACTCACTCATTTCTAGCATCTTCTGAACTGAAGGGTGGACGTTTGAAGATTTCCTTGCTTGTAGGATGGGTTAAGTCTTTGCAGAACTTGCTTGCAGTGTGGGCCCGACTTTGCCAAATTTGCTTGCAGTCTGCATCTAGCTTGCTAACAGGTTAGGTCAAATTTTGTAGAACTGTAGGTTGGGGCCTAGATTCGCAGAATCTGTTTGTACTGTAGGCTGTGTTCAATTTTGTAGAAATTGCTTATAGGCTGGGTCCAGCTTTGCAGAAACTATTTGTAGGTTGGGTCCAGTTGCAGTAGAGCAACAAGCTGTCACGGTCAGCTTACCTGTGCCGCGTTCCAGCGGTGTCCCCGTCGCCCCGCCATCCAGGCGCCGGCCGCGCCGGGCGGCAGCTCACGTGGCTGCGGGCGCGCCCCCTCCTTCTCCTTCTGCCGGCATGTCCGGCATCAGCACACGTGCTCGCGCGGGTGCGCGAGCACGTTCCTTCTATGCCCTCCGGCGGCGCTGCACTCAGCGTGGCCGCCGGAGGAGGTGAATAAATTATAAAGGGGCACGCCCCCTTTTCAGTTAAAGGGCCTATGAGCCCAGCTGGGCAGCACGCCCTTAATCCTATCAGTGCTGGGTTATTGAAGGGCCAATGAGCCCTGGGTTCAGTGGGGCTTACGCCCCCCTCCTGTTGTGCACTCCTTGTTCTGGCCAATCATTATTATGATCCTGTGTGCAACAATCACAATACCTTCCCTCCTATGTCTGTCCCTATAAAGCTCTTTTCCCCGCAGTTGTTTGTTGCCTGTGATAGCGCCTAGACCCTAGCCATTGTTTATCCCTGATATTGATCCTGACTCCTGTTGCCGACCCTCGCTTGTTTGACCATCCTCGATCTCCACTCCTGTTGCCGACCCTCGCTTGTTTGACCATCCTCGATCTCCACTCCTGTTGCCGACCCTCGCTTGTTTGACCATCCACGATCTCCACTCCTGTTGCCGACCCTTGCTCGCCTTTGACCATCCTTGATCTTCACTCCTGTTGCCGACCCTTGCCTGTCCTTGGACTTCCACCTTACGCTCACATACCGGCTACCCGATTCCACTTCCAGCCGCGGGCTCTCCAGCACTCTGTACCGTAAGACCTCAACCTTTGAGCCATAAAGTCCTGGGGGCAACCGATCCCGAGCAGGCGTGTTCTGCGTCTCGGCAAGCGGGGGCTCCTATAGGTGAAGCTGGCTGCGGAGATTGGGGGTTGAGGTCCTTACCAAGAGAGCTGGAGTTGTCCAAGTGGTAAATTGTGGTTCCGGGAGCGTGATATTATCACAGGCCCTCATGGATGACCTGGTACAGCAAGTACAGGCTATGGCCACAGCTATAAATCAACTTGCCCAGAGAGTGGCCAATCAAGAAACCAGGCAGATTCCTGCATCCGCTGTACCACCTCACGTGTCGGAGCCGAAGGTCCCGTTACCGGAGAAATTTTTTGGAGACCGAGCCAGATTCTCCAATTTTAAAAATTCCTGCGAGCTGTACTTCAGATTGAGACCTGGATCCTCGGGCACCGAGACCCAACGGGTGGGGTTAGTTATCTCCCTTTTGCAAGGAGATCCCCAATCATGGGCTTTTAGCCTGCCTCCCGATGATGCTGCCCTGCACTCCGTTACTTCCCTTTTTCAGGCTATGGGTGTGTTATATGCCGACCCAGACCAGCAGTCCACAGCCGAAAACAGGCTTCGGGGCTTGAAGCAAGGTCGGAATACTGCTGAAGATTACAGTTCTGAATTCCGGCGGTGGGCAGTAGACTCCAGATGGAATGACCCAGCCCTGTGTAGCCAGTTCCGTATGGGTCTATCAGAGGGTATCAAGGACGCTTTGGTCAATTTCCCTACACCAGCAGATCTAGACCAGCTAATGCAGGTCTCCATCAAAATAGATCGGCGTCTTAGGGAAAGAACCAGGGAAAGGGTTAGGACTTCCTCGTCCTTTAAGCCATCTCAGTCCCCCAACCCACTCCCTTCCCCTGGGGCAAACACACCTTCTTCCTCACTGGAAGAACCCATGCAGATCGGTAGAGCTCGTCTTACCCAGGACGAGAAGCAGCGTAGACGCTCCATGGGTCTCTGCTTATATTGTGGGAATCCGGGACATTTTGCTAGGTCCTGTCCTAACAAGGGATACCCGGCGGGAAACTTCCTCGCCTAGATCAGGAGGGGAGTACTGATCTAGGTGAGTCCGTTAATTACTCTCACTTGAATAAAATGTTAATCCCCATAGAGCTTTCTTGGGGTCCCTCCAAACGGGCAGTATCCGCCTTTATCGACAGTGGAGCTGCAGGTAATTTCCTGGACCGGAGCATGATCTCCGTCCTGGGGATTCCGCTGGTACCCCTTGGAAAATCTCTACAGGTTCTAGCCATAAATGGGAAGGCCATCCAGGGAGGTCCGGTTAGTACCAAGACCCCACCTCTCAATTTAATCGTTGGCTCTTCTCACTCTGAATATATCGAGTTCTTGGTTTTTGACTGTCCAGAAACCCCGGTAGTACTGGGATATCCCTGGTTAAAACTCCACAACCCCATCTTAGACTGGCAGACTGGGGATTTAGTGAGGTGGAGTAATTACTGCAAGACACATTGTTTTTCCACTGCCCTCAAAAGTTTTCAGATGCTGCCACAGGGATTGCCTCAGCCTTACGCAGATTGGGCTGATGTTTTTTCCGAACGTTCTGCCGATTCCCTTCCCCCTCATAGGCCCTATGACTGCCCTATTGACCTGCTCCCCGGGACCATCCCTCCTAGAGGGAATATTTATAATCTCACTCGGCCGGAAGAACTGGCCATGAAGGAGTACATCTCCGAGAATTTAAGCAAGGGGTTCATCCGTCCTTCAACATCACCTGCGGGGGCTGGCTTCTTTTTTGTGGAGAAAAAAGATGGTGGTTTAAGGCCTTGCATAGACTACAGAGCCCTGAATAAGATCACGGTAAAAAAACGGTATCCCCTTCCCTTGATTGGGGATTTATTTAATCAAGTAGTAGGAGCTCGGGTGTTCTCCAAGTTAGACCTAAAGGGGGACTACAACCTGATTCGTATTCGACAAGGGGATGAGTGGAAAACTGCATTCAATGTTAAAGATGGTCATTACGAATATCTAGTCATGCCCTTTGGCCTTTGTAATGCCCCTGCGGTCTTCCAAGACTTCCTTAATGACGTCTTCCGAGACTATCTGGGCAGATTCATGGTAATTTATTTGGATGATATCCTCATTTTCTCTAAGACTTTGTCCGAACATAGACTGCATGTGAAAATGGTACTTCAAAAACTAAGAGAGAATAACTTGTATGCAAAGATTTCTAAATGTATGTTTGAGGTCACCACCGTTCCCTTTTTGGGTTATATAATCTCTAGCCAGGGGTTAGAGATGGATGCGGGGAAAGTTTCGGCGGTGCGGGATTGGGTACAACCCAAGACTTTAAAAGAATTACAGCGTTTTTTAGGTTTCGCTAATTTCTATCGACGCTTTATTAAGGGTTTCTCCAAAATTGTTGCTCCTCTCACCAACCTTACTCGCAAGGGCGCCTTCACTGTAAACTGGTCATCTTCGGTCAATGAGGCCTTCCAGACTCTAAAACAGGCTTTTACTTCGGCGCCAGTTTTAGTTCACCCTGACGTTAATAAACCTTTTACCATTGAAGTAGATGCATCTGAGTTGGGTGTGGGGGCGGTGTTGTCGCAATACTCTGGTCATCCTGATCGTTTGCATCCTTGCGCCTACTTCTCACGGAAATTTAGTACCGCGGAACAGAACTATGATGTTGGAAACAGGGAGTTATTGGCGATTAAACTGGCTTTTGATGAATGGCGTCACTGGTTGGAGGGGTCATTGTATCCGATCACGGTCTATACTGACCACAAAAACCTCGAGTACATTAGCTCAGCTAAGAGACTGAACTCTCGTCAGGCTCGTTGGGCATTATTTTTCTCGCGTTTTAATTTTATAATTACATTTAAGCCAGGAGTAAAAAATTCTAAAGCGGATGCTCTGTCCCGCTTGTTTGGGGATTGTAAGGATCGGGGTGATATGGGTGAACCTATTTTGCCTGTGGGATGTGTGATTGGGGCCTTGCTTCCTGATCTTTCGAATGCCTTGGCGCCATTTCAAAATGAATCCCCTGTAGATGTACCTTTAGGATGTCAGTTTGTACCACCGCATCTGCGTTCCGATGTAATTCGCGAGTTTCACGATGCCAAAACTGCTGGACATCTAGGAAATCGTAAAACTTTCATTTTAGCCCGACGCCTTGTATGGTGGCCTACTATGCGCCGCGATATAACTACCTTTATCGATGCATGTTCTGTTTGTGCACGAAGTAAGGGGGTTCACAAGGCCCCTAGTGGGTGTTTAGTCCCACTTGAGATTCCTAAAGAACCATGGACACATATCTCTATGGATTTTATTGTAGATTTGCCTCTCTCACATGGGAACACTGTGATTTGGGTGGTCGTCGACCATTTCAGTAAGATGGCACATTTTATTCCTTTATCTAAGCTACCATCAGCTCCTGAGCTTTCGCGATTATTTATCTCGCACATTTTCCGTATCCATGGCATACCATCTAATATAGTTTCCGATCGGGGTGTGCAATTTACTTCGCGTTTTTGGAAGAACTTCTGTTCTCGCTTGGGGATTCAGATATCTTTGTCTTCTGCTTACCATCCTCAAACCAATGGACAGACAGAGAGAACCAATCAAAGTCTAGAACAGTATTAGCGGTGTTACATTTCCGACGCTCAAGAACAGTGGTCAGAATATATTGACTTCGCGGAATTTGCATACAATAATGCGCCGAGTGAAAGTACCAAAGTTTCTCCGTTTTTCTGCAATCTTGGGAGGAATCCTCTCTCTCTGGGTCCCCTTCCAATTTACCGGCATTGGAAGAGTGGCTCCAAGAGCGGAAGAGCATCTGGACCTGCGTCCAGGAGACTTTGAAAGAAACTATTCTTAGATACAAAAGGTTCGCCGATCTCCACAGGTCTCAAGAACCCGCGCTTCAGATTGGGGACTTTGTTTGGGTTTCTACAAAAAATATTTCTCTCCGGCAACCGTCCAGTAAGTTAGGGCCCAAGTTTATTGGCCCTTTCCCCATTATTCAGAAATTAAGCAACGTGTCCTTTAAGGTTCAACTCCCGCAAACCATGAGAATCCCAAATTCTTTTCACGTGTCACTGCTAAAACCAGCCAAGAATGTACCGCGTCCATCATCGCCGCCTATTCTAGTAGATAACGAACCAGAATATGAAGTGAACAAAATTCTTTACAATATTTAATTGACTGGGTTGGTTACGGTCCTGAGGAGAGATGTTGGGTTGCGGCAAAAGATGTGCATGCTAAAGTTCTTATTAAAAAATTCCATCGTGACAATCCGGGGAAACCTGGTGAGGGTCCGGAGGCCCCTCATGAAGGGGGGGGTAGTGTCACGGTCAGCTTACCTGTGCCGCGTTCCAGCGGTGTCCCCGTCGTCCCGCCATCCAGGCGCCGGCCGCGCCGGGCGGCAGCTCGCGTGGCTGCGGGCGCGCCCCCTCCTTCTCCTTCTGCCGGCGTGTCCGGCATCAGCACACGTGCTCGCGCAGGTGCGTGAGCACGTTCCTTCTATGCCCTCCGGCGGCGCTGCACTCAGCGTGGCCGCCGGAGGAGGTGAATAAATTATAAAGGGGCACGCCCCCTTTTCAGTTAAGGGGCCTATGAGCCCAGCTGGGCAGCACGCCCTTTATCCTATCAGTGCTGGGTTGTTGAAGGGCCAATGAGCCCTGGGTTCAGTGGGGCTTACGCCCCCCTCCTGTTGTGCACTCCTTGTTCTGGCCAATCATTATTATGATCCTGTGTGCACCAATCACAATACCTTCCCTCCTATGTCTGTCCCTATAAAGCTCTTTTCCCCGCAGTTGTTTGTTGCCTGTGATAGCGCCTAGACCCTAGCCATTGTTTATCCCTGATATTGATCCTGGCTCCTGTTGCCGACCCTCGCTTGTTTGACCATCCTCGATCTCCACTCCTGTTGCCGACCCTCGCTTGTTTGACCATCCTCGATCTCCACTCCTGTTGCCGACCCTCGCTTGTTTGACCATCCACATTCTCCACTCCTGTTGCCGACCCTTGCTCGCCTTTGACCATCCTTGATCTTCACTCCTGTTGCCGACCCTTGCCTGTCCTTGGACTTCCACCTTACGCTCACATACCGGCTACCCGATTCCACTTCCAGCCGCGGGCTCTCCAGCACTCTGTACCGTAAGACCTCAACCTTTGAGCCATAAAGTCCTGGGGGCAACCGATCCCGAGCAGGCGTGTTCTGCGTCTCGGCAAGCGGGGGCTCCTATAGGTGAAGCTGGCTGCGGAGATTGGGGGTTGAGGTCCTTACCAAGAGAGCTGGAGTTGTCCAAGTAGTAAATTGTGGTTCCGGGAGCGTGATACAAGCCAGGTCTGGGCTCAGGGATTTATAAGCAATCATAAACTCATGTAAAGTCAATTATAACCTGGCTTCACTATCCTTTAAAGGAGAATGCTGAGCAGGTTCTTGTATTTCAGGTAAAAGTGTGGGTGGGGGGGTAAAAGCTTAGTTTTTCCTATCCAAAGCCAGCTAGAACACTTGGGTATGCAGTATTGGGTGGTTCTGAGCTCCTGATGGTGTGGGTTGGCCATAGGGAGCAAAGGCAGCATTCCTGGTGAGCCACTCGGCTATGGAGTTAACTGGGACGGTAATATCTCCCAGCACACAGCACACCTCTGTTAGAGCCTGTGCCAAAAATGACTTATTCCTCTTCTAACCTCTAACATTTTCTTAAATCACTTGCTACAAGATCTCATTCATCCTCATTCTCGATGCCCTTTTCTTCCAGACTCCAAAAATCTGGACATGGCTTTGGCCACTGTGAGTGGAAGTTCAACCATGATGGTGCAATAACTGCCTGAATCTTCTGTCTGCCACATGCACATACTAGGGGAAACAAGCACCCCCAAATACAGTCCATGTCTTTGGAAAACCTCTATTGGTTTAGTTCTGAACAGCTAAAAGCTGAGCTGATACTCCCAGACAGGCATACTTCCACCATCCACCCTGCTGGTGCATATGCAGTAAAGGTGGCAGTGGAGGAAAGATGAATGAGCCCATGTCTGCCCTATAAGAATCTTGGACAGAGCTGCGTATGCATAAGAACTGGCGAGGAGCACCCAGTAGGCTAATCGCTTGTGCTCAGAGATGGTGACACAACATCACAGGAATAAGGGGCCTGAGGGGAGGCTGACATGTTAGGTAAAATTGCAACACACCTTAAAACCTACTAAGCAGAATACACTGGCAACAAAAAAAATAGATTAGTATAATGAAGCTTGTAGGTTGTCAGGTTTCTTTAAATTGCTGGAAGGCAAAGTTACCGTAAGGCATTTCCCCTAGTCCATAAGGAGGCTTCAATGAAATATCTCCCTAATCTAAAAGATACCACTCAGCCCAAATAAATACCCTATTAATCTATAGGAGTATCTGCACAATCAGTAGTATAAGCCACCAGTGTTACCATTAGGGATGAGCGAACTTTTGAAAAATTCGATTCGGCTAATTCACCGAATTTTCTGACAAAATTTGCTTCGGTCCGAATTTATTCGCGACGAATCGCTATTAAAAACGGTTATTTCTGAGCTTTCTAGAGCCTCAATAGGGCTGTAAACCATTCTACCTTGCTGTAACACACATAGTATGCGTGCTGGGTTAGTGAAATAATACTGTAAATAATTATGACATGCAGATCAGAGGCATCGCTATTAGAATCGCAGAGCGGCACAATTGCAGAGAGTTGAGGTGGCATCACTATGAGGGGCCCCTATATTGCCTGAAAAACACACCCTGGAGCTGGCAGCAGCAAAAGCCCAAATATTGGCTGAAAGACATACTGGAGCTGGCAGCAGGAGCCCAAAAATTGGCTGAATGACACCCTGGAGTTGCAAGCAGCAGCAGCAGGAGCCCAAACATAGCTTGAAAGAGACACTGGAGTTGGCAGCAGGAGCCCAAAAAATGGCTTAATGACACCCTGGAGTTGCAAGCAGCAGCAGCAGCCCAAACCTAGCTTGAAAGAGACACTGGAGTTGGCAGCAGGAGCCCAAAAATTGGCTGAATGACACCCTGGAGTTGCAAGCAGCAGCAGGAGCCCAAACATAGCTTGAAAGAGACACTGGAGATGGCAGCAGGAGCCCAAAAATTGTCTGAATGACACCCTGGAGTTGCAAGTAGCAGCAGCAGGAGCAGCAGCAGCCCAAACATAGCTTGAAAGAGACACTGGAGTTGGCAGCAGGAGCCCAAAAATGTGCTGAATGACACCCTGGAGTTGCAAGCAGCAGCAGGAGCCCAAACATAGCTTGAAAGAGACACTGGAGTTGGCATCAGGAGCCCAAAAATTGGCTGAATGACGCCCTGGAGTTGCAAGCAGCAGGATCCCAAACATTAGCTGAAAGAGACACTGGAGTTGGCAGCAGGAGCCCAAAAATTGGCTGAATGACACCCTGGAGTTGCAATCAGCAGCAGCAGGAGCACAAACATAGCTTGAAAACACACTGGAGTTGGCAGCAGGAGCCCAAAAATTGGCTGAATGACACCCTGGAGTTGCAAGCAGCAGCAGCAGGAGCCCAAACATAGCTTGAAAAAGACACTGGAGTTGGCAGCAGGAGCCCAAAAATTGTCTGAATGACACCCTGGAGTTGCAAGTAGCAGCAGCAGGAGCAGCGGCAGCCTAAACATAGCTTGAAAGAGACACTGGAGTTGGCAGCAGCAGGAGCCCAAACATTGGCTGAAAGAGACACTGGAGTTGGCAGCAGGAGCCCAAACATTGACTGATAGACACACCCTGGAGTTGGCAGCAGCAGCAGGAACCCAAAAATTGGCCTAAAGACACTCGGGAGTTGCCAGCAGCAGCAGCAGGAGCCAAAACATTGCTTGAAAGGGACACTGGAGTTGGCAGCAGGAGCCCAAAAATTGGCCTAAAGACAAACACTGGAGTTGGCAGCAGCAGCAGGAGCCCAAAATTTGGCCTAAAGACACACCCGGGAGTTGGCAGCAGCAGCAGCAGGAGCCCAAAAATTGGCCTAAAGACAGACTGGAGTTGGCAGCAGCAGCAGGAGCCCAAACATTGGCCTGAAAGAGACACTGGAGATGGCAGCAGCAGCAGCAGGAGCCCAAACATTGCTTGAAAGAGACACTGGAGCTGGCAGCAGCAGCAGCAGGAGCCCAAACATTGCTTGAAAGAGACACTGGAGTTAGCAGCAGGAGCCCAAAAATTGGCCTAAAGACACACTGGAGTTGGCAGCAGCAGCAGCCCAAATATTGCCTGAAAGACACACTCTGGACTTGGCAGCAGCATAGGTAACCCCCATATATTGCCTGAAAAACACATTGGACTTGGCAGCAGCATTAGGAGCCCATACATTGCCTGAAAGACACACCCTGGAGTTTGCAGCAGCATGAAGAGAACATATACAGATTTTTGGCACATATATCTTATCCGAAGAATATTAATAAAAAGTAAGACTAACATAAAGCATTTTCCCAATAATTACTTGTGGTCTGATGCGGATGAATGTCTGTAACTGGAGAGCAGCGCCTTAAATCTGTTTTGCACTATCCATATTTCTTTAGTGTTGGTCTGGCCCAATGATCAATCTACTCTATTGCATCAGGCATTGGTGGGTGGAAATCTTAGCTGATCCATGCCCGATTCATTTCCACGCAGGCCAGTCTCTCAAAAAAACATTTTTTCAAACGTACTGGAGCACATTGAATTGCTCTCATAAGAGCATCACATACGCACATCTAAGAGTTTCATCACTTTGTTCCTGTTAAAGTCTTCAGGGCCTAGTTACTACTTAGTGAAAGGCCATAGATAGTTACACACCTGCTGCTGTTATCAACAAATCCTGCTTTAAGTGTAGTGTAGAGTTTTGTCCTCCCCTCATATACGCACTAAGTATGTCAGGCAGAGAAATGCCAGGATGGGCACAGCAGAGGTTGCAGCAGACTAGTGGTGAGTGGCAGCAGGAGTCTCAGTGAGAGGCCTGATCTCCCGGTATTAGCTAGCAGTCGTGTCTTGACCAGCAACCCATCTGCCTTCATCCATTGGTTAACACGATCATCCACTGCATCACAAGTGACATCTGACACCCCCAGTCAACTGTCGATTATATCTTATGCTTTGGGTTCAGCTCCACTATTCAGTGAGGACGATCTGATGATCAGCAGCTACTGCCCAGCCAAGAAGTGGAGGAGACACTCGCTGCTTCTTCCACTAGGCGGGCAAGTAGTGATGAGGAGAGTGGCGTGGGAGGTGGTGTTGCAAGCGTTTTGGCTTCTTAAGCAGACACTGTTAAGGAAGCTGAGGAGGACATCAGTGAGTTTTGAGGGCACTTTTAAAGGCTTGGAGTGATGGAGAGTGACAGATTAGTAACATATTAGTAACATAGTAACATATTAGTAACATAGTAACATATTAGTAACATAGTAACACATTAGTAACATAGTAACACATTAGTAACATAGTAACATATTAGTAATATAGTAACACATTAGTAACATAGTAACACATTAGTAATATAGTAACATATTAGTAACATAGTAACATATTAGGCCTCAATTCATCAAGCAGAGGTCTCAGCAGACTAGGAATGAGTGGCAGCAGGAGTCTCAGTGAGAGGCCTGATCTCCTGGTATCAGTTAGCGGTTGTGTCTTGACCAGCAACCCATCTGCCGTCATCCATTGGTTAACACGATCATCCACTTAACATGGCTATATGAAAGATTTGTAGACAGAAGGCGAAGTGTGGCCAGGGTACCAATGTTGGACCCACAGCCCTGCATCGACATTTGCAACGTCACCATAAAGCGGCATGGGAGAGTTGGCTCCAAAGTGGTGGCCTAGCCTGCTGCATTACCCAGTGGCACGCCGCTCTCTGTTCCAGCCAGCCAAGACTCCACCACCTCTTGTGTGTCATACCCATCCTCTGTCGCTCCAGATGCTCCTCCTTCTCTTAATCCGAGTCAGTCATTCCACCAGCAATCCATTGGCCAAACCATGTCCAAGAGACAACAGTATGTGCCCACTCATCCAACGTGCAGAAGCTAAATGTGCTCCTGTATAAGTTGCTGGTGCTGCAGTCACTCCCTTTTGAGGTGGTGGACCTTTCAGAGAACTGATGGCTTGTGCCGAGCCGAGGTGGAGAGTCCCATGCTGTCATTTCTTTGCGAAGAAGGCAGTACCAGCCCTGTACAATTTTGTTGAACAGATGGTGGGCCAGTCCTTTAGCCTGTCAGTGTGTACCAAAGTGCACGGCAGTGCCTACGTCTGGAGCTGTAACTACGGTCAGGGACAATACATATCCTTTAAGCACCACTGGGTGATTGTGGTTCTTGCACAACCACAACAGCAATTTGGACAGGTCCCTCCGCTGTGGCCTCCACGCTCCTAGGCCGTTGTGCCTGTGACAGTGCACTTGCACTTAGCAATGGTGTCACAGAAAAAAGTGCCTAATTGACAATTACATATTAATTGTTAACATTTATCTTATTTGAACACATTTATAATAATAACATATAATAACATATAACATAATAACAATAACATATAACATAATAACAATAACAAATAAAATGTAGCCATTTTTTTTTTTTGGTTAATTTTGTATTTTTTTTTTTTTTTCATTTTCTGTTTTTTTTAATATTTTGTATTTTTAAAATATATATATATATATATATATATTTTTTTTTGTATTTTGTTTTTTATATATTTTTTTATTTTTTTCAGTGCCCTTCCAGCCTACCATGTGTGCAGGACTCACTGTTCTTCACATGGTTTGCCTTGAGCCACGGAGTCACACATGGGAGGAACTGCTAAAAATCATAAATGTCCACCCAAACTGCAAATAGCAAACATGACTGACAAGGAAGCCTGAGCCATGCGCCCTGTATGCCACACGTGTTCATCCTAGTTGTCAAGCATTTTCTGAAGTCTTCCCCCCAGCTGCAACACATGCTAACAACGGGAAGGAAACTTTGCATGCACTTCAGCCACTCCTACACCGCCAAGCACACCCTTCTTGAGCTACAGCGTCAGAACGGTATCCCCCCACATAGTCTGATTTGTGATGTTTCCACCCTCTATATGTTGGATCGACTATACGAACTGAGAAAAGCCATCACTGTTTTCTTGATGGTCCAAGCTGATAGAGGGACTCCCCTGTGTAACTTCAATGTTAACCAGTGGCAGCTCATACGTGACACCTGTCGTTTGCTCAGGCCCTTTGAGGAAGCCAATTATTAGTCATTCGCCAGGACTATGGGATGAACGATGGGATTCCACTGCTTCATGTACTACAACACATGTTGGAAACCATGGCTGGTCAGGGCACTGGAGACATGGTGCCTACATTTCACGGCCACATGAAGCCTGTGGGGGCTGAAGTGGAGGAGGAGGGGGTGGGGCCCAGCGAAGCACAGTTTAGGTTTGACAAAATGGCCATTTTATCTAGTCATCTGACAGGAGAGGAGGAGCAGGAGTAGCCAGAGGAGCTAGAGGGTTGTGAGGAAGGCGAGACAGAGGACCCAGACACATCGTGGCAGTATGCTCCCTCCGAGCCACTTGCAGAAATGGCATGATGCATGCTCATGTGCTTGCGTAGTGACCGCAGAATTGTCTCCATTTGTCAGCGGGATGACTTCTGGCTCTCCACCTTATTGGACCCTCGCTACCGGCACAAAATGGGGGCATTTTTTACACCCACTGAGAGGGAGGACAAACTGACTTACTACAGAGACATTCTACGTAGTCAGTTAGCTAATTCCTATCTGCATGGCCGATGCCATGGTCCATACTGTGATGCCCAGTGGGACACCAGCCTTCTGTAAGCAGGCAACCCCCAATCTCCACCGCCGCTTCTGCCTATAGTCAAGTCCCTGTTTGCCGGGACGCTAGGTATGCCTCACCGGACATGGTTGCCTCCAGGTCTTAATAGGAGCAAAGGATGGCTGCTTACGGTGAAGGTCGATGAACCACGAGGGTATCCCGAAGCCGAGGTCGTTCACAGGTAGTCAATCCGGAGGGTGCGTCAGAGTACAGGGATGAGACAGGTGCGTAGTCAGGAGTAGCCAAAGGGTCAGGCCGGGAGGTCAGAGAACACGGGGTATCCAGAGGGGCAGGCAGCAGACAGGAATGGTCGATCAAGCCGGGTCGGAATCAGATAATAACTAACAGAATCACACCCTAAATCACAAGCGACCCGCATAGTGAGGCAAATCATGAGCAGCAGAAAGACCTGGAGCAGGCCCTGAACCAGCAGGTAGTATGTCAGGGAACCGCGGTCACGTGGTCCGACTACAAACCAGGGACCTCCCGACACAAAGACCGCATTCCCAAAACCCTTTGTCCGACCCCTCCTATCAGGGATACAAGGCCCAAAGCCTCCGGACACACAGATTCTTGGTTTAAGGCAAAACAGATCGCTCAGATTAAATATAAGTTTTAATGCTATAAGCACACTAGGCAGTAATAACAAACATTTAACTATGAGGTAATATGAAATGATACAGGTGATACAAATACACTATTCTGAGATGGTTACAGGATAGAGTGCGTTACACAGAGAAACAATAAGCAGTTACCTTAATATGCAGTTGTAGTAGTGATGAGGAGCTCTCACAAGGGGTATGTCAAGAGCTTATGATGATGATGATGGGCACCTCCAGTATGTCTGCACACAGCCCCTCCAGAAGTGACAGCTACCTGGTTCCAGCCCACCCTATTTATGCTGCGAGAACCCTCTGCCCCCTCCCCTCTGTGGGACTGGATGTCCCCTCCCATCGTTCTGGAGCGTGCTTGTGCCCTAAAACCCTTTAGAGGTTATAACTTGGAGCAGGGGGGTCGTATGGTCTTGGAAGCGGGATTCCTAAGCGGATCAGAACCTTAGATCTCAGTTTACAGGGCTTTGCTTTTTTTCTGAGAATGCAATTACCTATCCCCTTATGCGGTTTTGTGAGCCGGTTCTGATCCTGTACCTGGTTTGGTGCTGGGATACATGGACGCGCAGTTATGGAGCAATTTCTGTTGGTGCCGTCAGTCTGCGGTTTTCATCCTTGATATGACAAATTTACAGCATCTTCCCAGACTAAGGTGTGACAGGATCAGTGGGGGGGAAGGTCTGTGCTCTGTGCTATTCAACACATACATGCTAATTATCTCTTCCTGAAGAGAGATACGGACTTTTGCATATATAACAGGGGGAATAAAGGGAAACTCTAGACCTGGACATGTGAGGTTTCTTAACTTAAGATGGACCGTTCCTTCACACCTCCCTCTTTTAGAGGGTGCTAGGGGCCAGAACCTGTCGGTGCTGACCCATGCACCCACTGGCTACCTACCCCTGCCGGGACGGGCCATCTGCATTTCCATGATCTCAGCCCTTTCTATGGCGGATGTCGAACTGGTATTGTTGGAGAGCCAAGCTCCACCGCAACAATCTCCAATTGGTTCCAGAGACCATGTGTAGCCAGCGGAGAGGGTTATGATCGGTCTCCACAATGAAGTGGCGACCATACAAATATGGCTGTAGCCGCTGCAGTGACCAGACAATGGTGAGACACTCCTTCTCCATGACTGAATATGCCACTTGGCTTAGCACGGCGCCAAGGCCAAAGTCACTGGCGTTGGTTTGTACTATAAACGGCCGCGTAAAGTTGGCTGCTTGGAGTACTGGAGAGCTGCAGGGGGTATCTTTCAGGGCTTGGAAGGCTGTCTCGCAGTCACGGGTCCAATTGACTGCAGATGGCAGCTTCTTCCTGGTGAGGTCCGTCAAGGTCTTGGCCCGGGTACTATAGTGGGGAACGAACCTCCTATAGTATCCGGCAGTGCCCAAAAAGGACTGCACCTGGGTCTTGGTCCTAGGGGGTTGGCCAGGAGGTGATTGCCTCCTCCTTCCCCGGCTCAAATTTCAGAGTCCCCCCTCCTACCCTATGCCCTAGGTACTGGACCTCGCCCATGCCCAACTGGCACTTTCCTGGCTTAATGGTCAAACCTGCTCGCTGGACCCACCCGAGCACCTGCGACAGGTGCTCTAGGTGTTCATCCCATGTGGGACTGAAGACGGCAATGTCATCCAGGTATGCAGCTGCGTACCCCTCTAGTCCCTGGAGCAGGGTGTTGACCATCCGCTGGAAAGTGGCAGGGGCATTTTTCATGATTGGTACCAGCGGTGCTTTGGGGCGAGGCCCTGCCTTCCCCACCTTCTGACAGACCGCACACGAACGGCAGTAGGGGGACACATCGGCCCCCATTTTTGGGCAGTAGAAGTGCTGGGCTAGTCTAGCTCTTGTTTTTGTGACCCCCAAGTGTCCTGCCATCGGAATCTCAAGCGCAACCCACAACAATTCCGCCCGGAAGGGGTAGGGGACTACCAACTGGCGGTCCCTAGGCCACTCCTCTGGTGAACCCTGCGAGACCGTCATGCGATACAACCGTCCTTGGTCCCAGACAACTCGCTCTTTGTCTGAGCCCGAGGGAGGCTGTGCCGCCTGCTCCTTGAGAGCATTCAGGCTTTCATCGGCTTCCAAAGCCACCTGAAACTCCTGGCTGGACGTGGCCAGTATTGAAAAGGCAGCCATGTCCTCAGATCGTTCCTCCGGATCTGTCACCTGACCTCCATCTGTCCTGGCAGCCACTTGGTTGGAAGGGAGCACACCGCCAGATCCCTGAGGTGCCCCTGGGCCCCTAGCGCCCCCACTGCGGGTGACAGCGGCCACAGCCACTGTGGCCGCTGGTAGCACAAGTACCCTTTCGGCTTCCAACCAAGTCGCCAGACCAGACTGGCCGGCCTGGGCCCTTAATACCCTGGCAGGGCAGCCATCCTGCAATGCGAACTCACCTAGGGGCCCCACATCAGACTGTATTCATCCGCAAGTGCTGCAGTTGCTGAGGCCCCTTCGGCTTCCGATCATGCAGAAACTGCTGCAGATCCTCAGGGCAATTCCAGAGGAACTGTTCTATGGTGATCAGCTCCTTCAGTTGCTGGATGGTGGTGATTTTTAAGCTGGTGGTCCACTGCTCGACTGCTCTCTGTAGCGCCCTCATGTGGTCAGCCCAGCTGTCTGTGGAGCCACGACGCAAACCCCGCAGTTTCTTGCGATAAAATTCCGGGGTAAGGTTATATTGACGGATCAGAGTTTGCTTGACCCCCTCGTAGCACAGGGCGGTCTCGCTGGGTAGGTACCCAAAGATTTCCAGGGCTTTACCACTAAGTCGAGGGGTTAAGTACCTGACCCACTGATCCTCCGGGACATGGTATTGATGGCAAACAGTTTCAAAAGCCAGCAGAAAGGTGTCCAGATCTGTGCCTTTGTCCAAGACGGGGAAATCCTCCGCACGCAACTTTGGGGCCTGGTTCTCAGGGGGCCCACTACCAGCTGTGCTGGGTTGAGTGTGCTGAAGCTTTAGCTGCAATACTTGGAGCTGGTGTTCACGTTCAGCTTGCTCCCAGCGCTCGGCAGCCTCCCTCTGCTCGCGTTCACGGCGTTCCTCAAGTTCAGCCTGCTCCCGGTGTTCCTCCATAGGTGGCCCGGTCTCCAGCCCGGAGACTTGCCAGAGCAGCGTGCAGGAGAGCGTCTGAGCCTGCTTGGCTGGGAGGACCGGCAGGCAGGGCTCGGTCCTCCAGGAAACTGAGGGCTGGTGACTGGCTACTGGGAGAGCCCTGGCTGGGCCCCTCCACACCCAGTGTAACATCGGCAGCCACATCCCTGCTTCTAGCCCTGGTGCCATTTGCCATGCCTGCAGCTGCTGGTCACTGACAGATATTGCACAATCTTGCAGTCACACAATTTACTGTAACCACTCTCAGAATATACCTAGAGTTGAACTGATCTTAAGATCCCAGCAAAAGAAAAGCCACTGCTGGTAATCTTTAGTGTATATGAGTATGGGGCCCACACTCACTTACACTATTTGCCTTATCCCACCGCGCTGCACCAATTTGTCAGGGAACCGCGGGTCACATGATCCAACTTTAAACCAGGGACCTCCGTAAACACAGACGCGTTCCCCAAAACCCTTTGTCCGATCCCTCTTCAGGAATACCAGGCCCAAAGCCTGCGGACACACAGATTCTTGGTTTAAGGCAATCAGATCGCTCAAGTTAAAATGTAAGTTTTAATGCTATACACTATACACACTAGGCAGTGATAACAAGCATTTGGCTATTATGTAATTTGAAATGATATAGATGATACAAATATGCTGTTTTGAGACGGTTACAGGATAGAGTGAGTTACACAGAGACACAATAATCAGTTACCTTAGTATGCAGTTGCAGAGTAGTGGTTATAGCTTCCACAAGAGGTAAGTGGCAAACGGTGTGAGTGGACACCTCCAGCACGTGTGACTCGTGACCTCTCCAGAGAATGACAGCTATCTAGCTCCAGCCCACCCTATTTATGCTGCGAGGGCCCTCCGCCTCCTCCCCTCTGTGGGACGGGATGTGCTGGAGCGTGCTTTTGCCCTAAAACCCTTTAGAGGTTATAGCTTGGAGCAGGGGGGTCG
This sequence comes from Gastrophryne carolinensis, assembly GCA_027917425.1. NCBI lineage: Eukaryota > Metazoa > Chordata > Amphibia > Anura > Microhylidae > Gastrophryne > Gastrophryne carolinensis. The sequence continues at coordinate 375,699,582 of CM051235.1, forward strand.
TATGGAAGCGGTACCAAACTATCGGGCTGGACACCGTGCACTCAATGAGTCCAGAAATGGGGTTCCTAAGCGGATCAGAACCTTAGATCTCAGTTTACAGGGCTTTGCTTTTTTTATGAGAATGCAATTACCTATCCCCTTATGCGGTTTTGTGAGCCAGTTCTGATCCTGTACCTGGTTTGGTGCTGGGATACATGGACGCGCAGTTATGGAGCAATTCCTGTTGGTGCCGACAGTCTGCGGTTTTCATCCTTGATATGACAAATTCACAGCAAGGGGTCCAGCGAGCTACAGACTAACTGCCATCTTCCCAGACTAAGATGTGACAGGATCAGCGGGGGGGGGGGGGGGGGGAGGTCTGTGCTCTGTGCTATTCAACACATACATGCTAATTATCTCTTCCTGAAGAGATATATGGACTTGTGCATATATAACAGGGGGAATAAAGGGAAACTCTAGACCTGTATATGTGAGGTTTCTTAACATAAGCTGGACCGTTCCTTCACATAGTGTCATACCTTGACATGACCATGGTAGTAGCTGAAGCATGGTAGCTCCTTATGCTGCTGCCATTTCCTGGGTGTGTCTTTCAGGCAATATATGGGCTCCCTATGCTGTTGCCAACTCCTGGGTATGTCTTTCAGGCAATATATGGGCTCCCTATGCTGCTGCTGCCAGCTCATATGTGTGTCTTTCAGGCAATATATGGGCTCCTAATGCTGCTGCTGCCAACTCCAATGTGAGCACTCTTAAAAGACACATGCTAGCACATTTGGGATGCCCTCCGGTTAAAGGCAATGGCTGCTGGCAATTTGGCAATGTGACTTTCTTTACAAAATGCAACCAGTTAATAGACAGGTACTCTTGAAATATTAATGCTAGTGTTTGGGATGCCCCCTCCTCACATAGAGAGGTTGGCTCCTTTGATAGTGGAAAAGTGACATTGATTACAAAATCCAACCAGATAATAGACAGGTAGTCTTGAAATATTTATGCTAGTGTTTGGGATGCCTCCTGCTCACATGCAGAGGTGGCCACCCTTGATTGTGGAAAAGTGACGTTAATTATAAAATGCAAGCTGTTATTAGACAGGTAGTCTTGAAATATTTATGCTAGTGTTTGGGATGCCCAGTGCCCAGGGGTTTTTACAGCAGACACAAAAACAATTAAAAATGTGCTCTAGTTAGATGAAATCCCCTTTAAGAGCTGCTTGTGTGTAACAGATAGGGTTAAATGTGCAAACATGGCATGCACAGTGCCCAGGGGTTTTTACAGCAGACACAAAAACAATTAAAACTGTAATCTAGTTAGAAGAAATCCCCTTTAACAGCTGCTTGTGTGTAACAGATAGGGTCAAATGTGCTAATATGGGATGCCCTGTGGGCAGGGGTTTTTACAGCAGACACAAAAACAATTCAAACTGTAATCTAAAGAAAAACAAACACAGAGCTAAATCAATTGTCCATTAAAAGTCCAATTTCAATCAAATTCTTCCAGAGAGCGGAACACCAAGTGAATATCTTCAATTTCAGTGCCTAATCCACCACCAGAAACACAGGGGGCTTACCAGATGTAAAGCATTAGAAAGCTTTCTTAAGTAGGTACATCCCGGATTTAAACGATGAAACCCATCTCAGCGTGTGGGGAGGTAGATCTAGATAGCTGGGGATCCTCTCTTCAAGACAGAGGTATTTAGAATCCAATCCCTCCAATGCCAACACTCATATCCCAAGGATATGGTTCTAAAAACAATAAAGCATTGTATGTGACAAAGCTGTCTGCGACTCTCACCGCCAGGCATCAAAGTCCAATGTTAAAACGACCCAGATTAAAATCCTGTGTCCAGAAGCTGCTTACCAACGCGTTTCACCCCTAAATGGGGCTTTAACCAGGTACATACCTTATACCAGTTCACAAGGCTCTGGGTCTGGCAAGTCACCTGCGGCTAGTGGGTGACTTGCCATCAACCCCGAGACCCCCCTATTACCTGCCTCCCCCAAAAAATCTTAAAATTCCCCCAAGAAATGGTGTGTCCTCCCCCCCCCCCCCCTGTGAAGGGGGACCCCACACCAATTTTTTTTATTTAACCCTTTATTATGTGGATAGTAGTTGTATTTTATTTGTAAATGTTATAAAGCGCTCTTTTCAGTTTAGGGGATCACCTGGACAGGAACGGGGGGCTACCAATACATATGTCATATCATTGTAATCGGGAGAAATGGGGCTTTCACATGCAATGTGGTTTTCTTTAATAAAATAAATGTTTTTGTTAAAATAAAGGAGACAACATATGTCGTATCATTGTAATCGGGAGAAATGGGGCTTTCACATGCAATGTGGTTTTCTTTAATAAAATAAATGTTTTTGTTAAAATAAAGGAGACAATTTAAAAAATATATTTTTTTTTTCATTTTTTTTTACTTATTTATTTTAAAATATTTAAAAAAGTAGAAAAAATACAAACAAGACATTTCATGTTAAAGCCTAAACTCTGCCACAAAAAGAAAATATGCCATTTTCTTGGAAATTCCTGCAAAAATCACAGTTAAACATCACGCAAAATGGTGAAAAATATCCTGTCAGCAGAGGGTGCCAAAATCTCAAGTAGACTGGCAGTCAAAAGGTTACAGGTACCTATGCATGTTGGGTATTGTTCTGCTCGGTGGACCTTGCGCTTTCAGATTTAGCTTGTTTTTTCTTATTTGCATATTGATATTTTAGGAAAAGGTGTGTTTTATTCTGCTATTTTATACATTTTTTTTGTGAAACCCTGTGCAACCTAAGAATTCTTCGAGATATTACTTCCAGAAAGATGAGCCCACTACAACAAGCTGGGTACGCTTAGAAAGCTTAACATGTGTACTTTCAGGGAATATATGGTGTATGGGGAATATTCCAAACGTAAAGGGTTGGTTTAGTAGAAAAAGCACAAGGTGCGCACTTTGTCTGCAGAGCTGAAATTTTGAAGTAAAATTACCGTTATGCGCATGCTTTACTTTGGTGTGTTTGGCAACTCTTTCCTTGAAAGAAACTATGTGCATGTTGGGCATCATTCTGTTTGAGGGATGTTGCATTTTCAGATTTTCTGTTTTTTTCTGGTTTGCATATAGTTTTTTTTTAGGAAAATGTGGTTTTGATTCTGCTTTTTTATTCATTTTTAGGGAAACCCTGTGCAACCAAATAATACATTGAGGGATTATGTCCAGAAAACTGCACCCATGTCAACAAGCCTGGTACGCCTAGAAAGCCTGAGGTGTATACTTCTATGGAATATATAGTTTGTGGGGGGTATTTCAAATGTAAAGGGTTGGTTTGGTAGAAAAAGCACAAGGTGCGCACTTTGTCTGCAGAGCTGAAATTTTTAAGTAAAATTGCCGTTATGTGCATGCTTTACTTTGGTGTGTTTGGCAACTCTTTCCTTGACAGAACCTATGCATGTTGGGTATCATTCTGTTTGGGCGATGTTGCTTTTTCAGATTTTCTGTTTTTTTCTGGTTTGCATATCGTTTTTTTTAGGAAAATGTGGTTTTGATTCTGCTTTTTTATTCATTTTTAGGGAAACCCTGTGCAACCAAAGAATACATTGAGGGATTACTTCCAGAAAACTGCACCCATGTCAACAAGCCTGGTACGCTTAGAAAGCCTGAGGTGTATACTTCTAGGGAATATATAGTTTGTGGGGAGTATTTCAAATGTAAAGGGTTGTTTTTCTTGAAGTTTGGGGGAGTCTCCTGGGCAGGAAAGGGTGTCTACCTATACATATGTGCTACTGCTGTAACCGGGAGAAATTGGGGTTTCACATGCAATAAGATTTTACTGACAAACTTACATTTTTTTATTACCAAAAAACACTACAAATTGTAAAAAATTGTTTTTTTTTTTTATTTTTTTGCACAATTTTCACCCAAAAATATTGAGAATACACTTATAAAATGACAAACAAAACATTTCATGTTAAAGCCCAGGCTCTGCTGAAAAAAACAATATATCACTTTCCTGGGAAATCCCTTCAAAAATCACAGTTGAACATGGGGAGCGCAAAATAGTGCAAAATAATCTGGCAACAAAGGGTGACAAAATCTCAAGGTAGGCTGGCGGTTAAAGGGTTAAAGGACGCACAAAACCAATTCAAAATGCAATATATTAATAAAACAGAGCCTTTAGAGGCTGATTTAGTATAACAGATAGGGTGAAATGTGCTGGTTTGGGATGCCCATGTGGCCTGGTATTTTTACAGGAAGCACAAAACCAATTCAAAATGCAATATATTAATAAAACAGAGCCTTTAGAAGCTGATTTAGTATAACAGATAGGGTGAAATGTGCCGGTTTGGGATACCCTGTGGCCTGGTGTTTTTACAGGATGCACAAAACCAATTCAAAATGCAATATATTAATAAAACAGAGCCTTTAGAAGCTGATTTAGTATAACAGATAGGGTGAAATGTGCCGGTTTGGGATACCCTGCGGCCTGGTGTTTTTACAGGACGCACAAAACCAATTCAAAATGCAATATATTAATAAAACAAAGCCTTTAGAAGCTGATTTAGTATAACAGATAGGGTGAAATGTGCTGGTTTGGGATACCCTGCGGCCTGGTGTTTTTACAGGACGCAAAAAAACAATTCAAAATGCAATATATTAATAAAACAGAGCCTGTAGAAGCTGCTTTAGTATAACAGATAGGGTGAAATGTGCCGGTTTGGGATACCCTGCGTCCTGGTGTTTTTACAGGACGCACAAAACCAATTCAAAATGCAATATATTAATAAAACAGAGCCTTTAGAAGCTGATTTAGTATAACAGATAGGGTGAAATGTGCCGGTTTGGCATACCCTGCGGCCTGGTGTTTTTACAGGACGCACAAAACCAATTCAAAATGCAATATATTAATAAAACAAAGCCTTTAGAAGCTGATTTAGTATAACAGATAGGGTGAAATGTGCTGGTTTGGGATACCCTGCGGCCTGGTGTTTTTACAGGATGAAAAAAAAACAATTCAAAATGCAATATATTAATAAAACAGTGCCTGTAGAAGCTGCTTTAGTATAACAGATAGGGTGAAATGTGCCGGTTTGGGATACCCTGCGGCCTGGTGTTTTTACAGGACGCACAAAACCAATTCAAAATGCAATATATTAATAAAACAGAGCCTTTAGAAGCTGATTTAGTATAACAGATAGGGTGAAATGTGCTGGTTTGGGATTCCCTGCGGCCTGGTGTTTTTACAGGACGCACAAATCCAATTCAAAATGCAAAATATTAATAAAACAGAGCCTTTAGAAGCTGATTTAGTATAACAGATAGGGTGAAATGTGCTGAAATAGTATGCCCATGTGGGCTGGGGTTTTTACAGCATACAAAAAAAATTAAAACTAATCGAGTTATAAGAAATGCTTGTGTGTAACAGATAGGGTTAAATATGCCACTGCCAAGATGGGATGCACAGTGGCCAGGAATATTCACAGCACAAAACTGATCTGGCAAATGAAGTGAAGTGAAAATAAAAAAAAAAGTTTCCCTGTCACTTTCTCTGCTGTCCCTGCCTGGATCCTTCCCGATTTTTCCCTATCTTTCTCTATCTATCCCTGGCTCTCCCTGGCACTGCGTGGGTCTCTGTGGGTCTCCCTGACTCTCCCTGCCTGTCTGTTAGTCTCTCCCTGTCTGCAGCAACTTCCGTTCTGTCTGCAATGCAAGGCTGAAATGCGCACAAGCAAGATGCCCGCCGTTTACATAGCACTGTGATGTCACCGGGCTTCCTGGCTGCTGATAGGCTGCATGTGACCTTCCCATGATCTTTGAAATGCTCCCATTCAGCCTGGTGGAGACAGACAGTTTAATAGATCTGTTGGTGGCGGCTGTTCCACAATACACCATTTCCAGCCACCACTACTTTTCTCAGCAGGAAATAGGCTGATAGGCTGCATGTGACCTTCCCATGATAACTTGCCCCAGGGGACATGTCAATCCACCATTTTACAATGGCTGTAATTGAAATAAATGGAGTTTAAAGGAAAACTTCGATCGATCGAATCGCTGTGAAATTCGGATTTGTTCCGAATCGAATTTTTCCTGAAATTCGGAACGAATTTGGGTTTGTCCGAATCGATTCGCTCATCTCTAGTTACCATACCAAGGACGCACTGATTTACGGTAAACCAACTGCTGTTGGTGAGGCTGTAGGGACGGGTGAGTCATCTTTCTCAGTACAATAAGGATCTCTCATTTATATAAAACATTGAATCCAACCCATAATCAGTGCTGAAAATATAATAAGACACAATGAAAAGAGATGAATGATTTATTTGTTATCGTGTTATGCCGAGTGCTCTTGTAATATCAATACATCTCAATTATTGTCATTAAAATGCTGCACAATAAAATTTCATGCTTCTCTACTCACCTGAAGGGAGAAGAAATACAGTCACATTAGAATACTAATACTATTTTCTAATAGGTCATTGGAATAGACTGTTTCCTCTGTAGGTGCAACCATTAGGCTCTGTTCATCAGGTTTTTTTGAAGTGGGAAAATGCCAAACACCCATTGCTTGCCTAACCTGTAAGTAATCCCTATCTAGGGCTTATTACTACTTTATTTCTACTTATTTACTGTTTTGTACCATACCTCAAATTACAAACATTCACTCTCTGCCTACCACCTTGGTCCTCTAGTGGAATCACAAACCTCTTCAAAAAAGTCCACAACCTATGCCTGTAAGAATCTCTGTATATCGGTTGACTTGCTAGTAGTGTTGAGGGAGCCGAGCTGCAAAGTTTGGGCTCATACAATACTTTGCGAGCTGAACCCGGAACCGGGAAGCTGGTTGATTGGCTGCTAAGCAGCTGCAACTGTTCCCCTCTAGGCACCTGCATTGTACATACCAGGTGGGTGTTTAATAAAACTGCTACCCTCTAGCCACCTGCATTATTCTTACTGGGTATTTAATAAAACTACTCCCCTCTGGCCATGTGCATTGTACATCCTGGGTGTTTGATAAAACTACTTATCTCTAGCCATTTGCATTGGACTTACCTGCATTCTACTTACTGGGTAGAACTACTTACATCTGGCCATGTGAGAGAACCCAGTCCGTAGGTTCCAGGCGTCCGCACACATGCGCTTCTAGATGCCGGCTCACGAATAGCGCCAATCCCTGCTCCTGCCAATTCCCGAACTTTGTGCTCCACCCAGGATTTAGTCTCGCCTATCCAGTACTCCATTGCTCCGTCAAGAGAGCCCAGCTCCTCCTGGACTTCTCTCCAGCCTGCCTGCCAACTACTTAACTACTTAAAGCGGACCAAAACCCACAATTTTAACTAGCATCCCCTGAATTGCTCCCCCAATAAATAGTAACTTTTTTGCTTTTTGCCTATTTTTACTGCCCCCGCTTCACTCTAATCCCAGATAATGTTTTTGCTGTAAAGCTCCACCTCCTACATTCATTACCACTGCTGTTTGTGGCAATGCTGTAATTGCCACACTTATGCAATGACTAATCACCGGTAATCCTACAGAGAGGGACAACAAAAAAACAGTGTTCCAGAGCAATTTGATGAGCGAAAATATCCTTTTCTAGTTCTACGCTCCAAGAAGAGAGTATCAGCAGGGGCTTTGGCCAAATGTATTTCACATTTGGTCCGCTTTATCTAATTACTGCACCTTTTGTTCCTCGCTGTCTGGGAAACTCTGTTCCTCCTCCTCAATCAGCACCCAACCGGGTACGTGATTCTACTTACTGGGTGTTTAATAAAACTACTCACCTCTGGCCACCTGCATTGAACATACTTGGTGTCTAATAATACTACTCACCTCTGGCCACCTGCATTGTACATACTGGTGCTTGATAAAACTACTATGTGTTTTATCTGTGCCTGCTACACCTTCCTCTGGTGCAAGTAGGATTTGCAGCGTATTTTTGTAGGCCCCAGTACCGCTGCCAGAGTGTTGAGATCAGAACAAGTTGAGGCAGTCAGTGCTACCAGGTTCTATGGAATTGTCTTCCATCCACTCCACTTCTGCCGAAAGTTCAGAGTCCTCCACCTCACCCCCTTAAATTCAGCAAGGCCGTCGCAGCCACAAGTCATGGAGTCCCTAAGGCTTTATGATAACTCTCATAGATGGATTTGCGTAGGCCATCCACCTGGACATGGCCAGCAGACTATCCCTAAACCCTAGTGCCGACTGCTACAGCTTTCTGCAATGGGGAGGCTGAAAGGTAGGGTAGCATGGCGGAGGGGGTAGAAGACGAGACCAGGGGTGATGATGAAGTCCTAGACCCAACAAGGACTGAAGGCCATCAAATTTCAGAGGTAGAGGTGGTGGTCACACAGCTCCAGGCAGCCAGCAGACGAGGGAGATGGGTTCAAACCCTCAGCTCACCACTCTCCAGCGTGGAATTTTTTCAAGCAGTGCACATATAACGAAACAAGGGTCATTTTCACGCTGTGCCATCAGTCTCTGAAGCCTTTATAATTTCTGCACCACATCCATGACCAGTCACCTGCAATCCAAACATGAGCTGCAGTGGCAGAAAGATCTAAAAACATGCAAACACCTGAGGCTCCTTCTACTGCTTCAGCCGTTACCGCTGCCTCCCCAACGACAACGCCACCTGTCTCCCCCAAAAGGAGAATGTGAGACCAGCAGCACCACCACCATCACCAAGCCTGGCTACACCATCCCAGGGAAGCATTTAGCTTTCCATCTATCAAACTTTGGAGAGAAAGCAGAAGTTGGGCCAATCTTACCGATGAGCCCTAGCTCTGAATGCGAACATTTTAAAATTGCTGGCCTTTGAAATGCTCCCATTCAGCCTGGTGGAGACAGACAGTTTAATAGATCTGTTGGTGGCGGCTGTTCCACAATACACCATTTCCAGCCACCACTACTTTTCTCAGCAGGCCACCCCTAGCTCTGAACCAACAGGTTGTGGAGATAATAAGGTGCGTACTGAGCAGTGCTTTTAGTTCCAGTGTCCATATCACCACTGACACATGGACACGTAAGTATGGCCAGGACTGTTACATTTCTCTAACTGCCCACTGGGTCAATGTAGTGGCAGCTGGGACTGAGGTGGGAAGCATTTTGGTGCATATCATTCCACCACCCTGGATTGCCAGACATCAGTTAGTGCCTCCTGTTGCCTTCTCCTAATCTGCTTCCTACAGTGCCTGCACCCGCAATTTGAGCACAGCCATGAGAGAATGGCAGCATGTGGTGCTAAAATTCATCTGTCTGTGCGAAAGATCCAACACCGCCCAGGAGCTGTGGGCTGGCATCCAGGAGCAGAAAGATAAGTGGCTGCTGCACCTGAAGCCTGGCAACGTGGTGTGTGACAATGGGCATAACCTTGTAGCAGACTTGGGCCATGCCAGGTTGATGCACATTCCTTGCCTGGTGCATGTGCCCAACTTGATTATCAGAGATGCAGAAGCTGCTGCATAAAGTGTGTGGTGTGTGCACACACTTTCAGCTTTCCCAACCTGCTGCTGCTGGCCTATCTGCACTGGAGAGGAACTTCCGACTTCCCACCCACCACCTCATATGTGACTTGCCAACCAGGTGCAGTTCCACTTTGTATATGCTGGAAAGGGTGTGTGAGCAGCAGCAGCAGGCAGCCGTGGAGTTCCAGCTACAAAATGCTGGGGTGAATCGAAGTGCAGACCAACAGCACTTCACCACCAATGAGTGGGTCTCCATAAGGGACATTTGTGCTGTGCCGCAGTGCTTTCAGTAAGCCACCAATATGGTGAGCTCTGATGACGCCATCATCAGCACTACCATTCCCACCCTTCAGACCATGACGGCGGATGTGATGGTGGCACAGGGGGAAGCAGAGGAGGAGGAAGGCCCATTTTGCCAGGTATCAGGGCAGTGCACACATGTGCACACCTGGACAGTGTGGGTTGCTGGGCAACAGTGGCCAGGTACTCCATTGCCCAGCCAGTGGACAATATTATAGGATTCAGGTGATTCAGAGGGGGAGAAGAAGGAGGACTTTCTCTCACAGCAAGGTGGCACCCAGCGCAGCTCACGGGCAACAACCGCAGAGTTGCCTGCATAGTCAACAGTGTCGATTATTGGGTGGCTACCCTGCTGGATCTTGGCTATAAGGATAACATCACCTCCTTGATTCGCATGGTGATTGACTATCTGTCAACGCATCTCCTGGTACTGAGCCATGGGTCCTCCCCATCACTAAATTGGACACGTGGCCAGAGCTTGGCCTCTATGCCTTGGAGGTGCTGGCCTGCCCTGCGGCAAATGTCCTATCAGAACATGTGTTCAGCACCGCAGGGTGTGTTATCACTAGGGATGAGCGAACCGGTTTGGACGAACCGGAATTCTCTCCGAATTTCAGGGAAAATTCGATTCGGCACGAACCCGAATTTTTATTGGTTCACGACGATCGAATTTTCCCTGAAATAAAAAAAAAAAATGCCGGCATGGTGGGAGCTGGCAGGCCGGCTATGCTGTCAGTGGGCGGCGGAAGCCGGCCCGCTGACAGCGCAGCCGGCCTGCCCGCTCCTACCATGCCGCCATTTTTTTAAAAAGCAAACACTTACCTGCATGGTCGGAGCGCGGAGGCCGGCGCCGCTCTCAGGCGCCCTCTGATGATGCGCCCTCTGATGACGCGTCCTCTGATGACAGCTGAGAGCGGCGCTGGCCTCCACGCTCTGACCATGCAGGTAAGTGTTTGCTTTTTAAAAAAATGGCGGCATGGTGGGAGCGGGCAGGCCGGCTGCGCTGTCAGTGGGCCGGCGGCGGCCCGCTGACAACGTAGCCGGCCTGCCCGCTGCCACCATGCCGGCATTTTTTTTTTCAGATGAGCGATTCGTGAAAGTTCAATTCGGGCGAACCCGAATTTCTTGGGGAAATTCGGCGAATCGCCCGAATCGAACTTTCAAGAAGTTTTCAACAAGAGGATCTGCCTATCCACAGCCAACAGCATGTGGACATACGTACATTCCTTAAGATGAAACAGATGTGGATCCTGAGTGCGTGATTTTAGTGTTTGCTACTTCCTCCTCCTCTGCCACTTTCACCTACACCTCCACCTCCTCCACCTCTTCCTCTTACACCGCGACCATCCCCCCCCCCCCCTCCTCCTTCTCCTGGACATCTGACACCTGTTAAAACATATATATTTTATTTTATTTGTTTAAAATTTAGTTTTCATGTATTTATGTATTTCTTTATTTTTTTGTTTTCTGTTATTATTTTGAACATTTTCCCTACCCCATTTCCTGTTACCCCCAAATTGGCCTCTGAGCCTGACACCTGTGAAAACATATTTTATTTTTATTTTTAATTTATGTATGTATTTATATTTTTGTTTTCTGTTATTGCTTGGAATACTTATCCTTCTCCATTTTGTGCAGGGCAATCACCTGAGGTTACCCCCAAATTGGCTTCTGACACCTGTTGAAAAATATTTTATTATTTATTTTTTAATGTATGTATTTCTTTTGTTTTCTGTTATTGTTTTGAGTACTTTCCTTAGCCTATTTTGTGCAGGGCAATCATCCTGTCATTCCCCTCGATTTACAGCCCTCTAGTCCTTATTACCCCCATTTTACAGAAATTTTTGTGATCCCCAATGTTCGGGTACCGGTTGACTTCAATGGGGTTCAGGTTCAGGTTGAGTCCGGGGTCGGATGAACTTTCCAGACCCTACAGACTCGCTCATCACTACTTGTTAGATTTCGCAGGTTTAGGGACTGCATCAAGGCTATCCCCACCATCTGCATCAAGGCTTAACTTGTTAAGAACATATCTGTTTGTAGATTTCAGTCCCTGAGTGTCACTACACTTGAGGATAACAAGCTAAATTTCACGTGTCTCTCCCTGGGAACTTTAGTTGCCATCTTTTCCTGAACCACCTACGGCATATGCTTTTGGGGCTGAGCAAGCAATGTAGGGTTTGTATTCCAAACAACGTGAGCCTCATCAAGGTATTTGCTGTGCCAAAAAGAAGCAAAATGTAATTGTGTAGTTGTATGAAGTGATCACCAATTAAACCATTTCCATCTCTCATTAACACATAGAAAAGTTTTAACTGAAGTTTTGAAGTGAAGTACCACCTATAATTTTCCAGTTATAATATAGTACCACCTGGGTAGTGTGTGTGGGTTGTTGGTCACTGACAACCCAGGTAAAATAACACAGTGATTCAAAGTAAATGAAACACACAAACATGCACATAAATAGTTTCACATTTACTAGCAAGTTTTTACTTCTAGAGCAAATCGGGCTTGGCTGATGGCCGAGAATCAGGTTTGGGAACAGGTCAGTCTGCAGCCTTGTCCAGTATCACCAGATAGGATCTCCAGTGCCACTGGTGGTACCAGTACCGCTGGTTTGGAACCACTGATCTATGGTAAAGGATGCTTCTTTTTAAACCAGACCTTCAGCATGATTTAATTAAAAGCCCAAACCCTTAAACTGGACCTTCACCATGATTTATGGAAAAGCTCAAACCCTTATAAAACGATTCCCCAGCATCTAAAAGTAATATATTTTAAGTTTTTAGTCACTTACTTATTATTCTTTCCCCCACTGGGCTGCAACTCTTACTGAGGAGAGGGGAGTGGAATAAAGTGCAGGGGGGGGGGGGGGGGGGTTATAGCGGTGCTTTGCTCTGACAGAGCAGAGATGGGTTCAGGAAAAGTTCAGTAATCCCAGAATACAGAGCAGCACAGTCAGAAGGAACTTCCTGTTTGCAGGCTGCCTTATGTGCCATGAGCCGCCATCTTCCATGTTTAAAGGCTCATAACATGCAGTAGATGCAGGTAGGATGATTTTTAATGTGAGCAATATGTATCTACAGGGTGTGGGAAACATATAAGATAGACTTTTATTCAGAGTGAAGGTCCGCTTTAAGAAATTTCTCTTTAAGGGTTAACCTGTTCGTGAAATGAAAGCTACTGTATTTCACACTTTGATGAAGCTTGCACAGCTTTTTTCTGTATCCCTCCGAATGCTCTGAATGATCCATGTTCATTGCCAGTAGAAGCTTTAGAAGACTACAAAGCATCCTGCATTGACAGAAGCAGCTGGGTGTTGATCCCCCGGGATCCACTTGTCAGAGGGAGTACTTTCATGCTGAACGCTGCTGGAATTGCTATGCAAACAAGAGCCAATGTTTTTTATGTTAACAAAGTTTCCAGTAAAAAATAAAATTAGAGTTGAAAAGTGTTTAACGTGTTGTTGGGCAATCTTTTTTGTGTCGACAGATACAGAAATGTGTTACTGCAGACAAGCTGGTTGGTGAGGATTGCAAGATTTTAGGGTAAATTGGTTTTTCTAAGTAGGAAAATTGCCCCCTACATTTCTTCTTCCTCCTCCTCTTCTACTTTATCATCTCCATCTTCTTATTTGTCTTTTTCCTCTTCAACCTCTTCTTTCTCTATCTTTTCTTCTTCCTTTTCATCTTCCTCCTCTTCCCTTTTTTCTTCTTTCTCTTTCCCCTCATAGTTTTCCATGTCATCTTTCTCTTCTCTTCTCTCCCCCACAGTAAATTGCACTACTCTGATTAAGGGGGTCTCTCAGACACTTACCAAGTGACATAGTAAAAATTTTGAGATTGACAATGAAAACATTCCAAAAAGTCTTTTTTGTTCTCTTCTTTTATTCCACCTCTTGTCTGTTTTAGTATAGTATTTAGTAGTTATAGTACAGGGCATCATAGGTTATATACTACAAAAACATGCCTCCTAAAGCAGAACAAAATCCACCCGCGGCCGCACTGGAATCTAAGAGATCGCAGGGCCGGCCGCTGGCTTTTCCCACTGTCTGAAACATAGAAACATAGAAGATTGACGGCAGAAGGAGACCATACGGTCCATCTAGTCTGCCCTTATGTGTATACTGTATGTACTCTTTATCTTAGGATAGATGTGTGCTTATCCCAGGCATGTTTAAATTCAGTGACTGTTTTTTCAACTACCTCTGCTGGAAGTTTGTTCCAAGCATCTACTACTCTTTCTGTAAAATAATATTTTCTAACATTGCTCCTGATCTTCCCCCCGACTAGCTTCAGGTTGTGCCCCCTTGTTCTATCATTAAGCTTCTTCTTAAAAACACTTCCCTCCTGAACCTTATTCAATCCTTTCACATATTCAAAGGTCTCAATCATGTCCCCCCTCTCCCTTCTTTCCTCCAGACTGTACAAATTAAGTTCTTTAAGTCTCTCCTGATAAGTTTTAAGTTTAAGTCCTTCCACCATTTTTGTTGGACACGTTCTATCTGAATAATGTCTTTTTGCAGGTAAGGTCTCCAGAACTGCACACAGTATTCTAGCTGTGGCCTTACCAGGGCTCTATACAGCGGCATCACAACCTCCCTCTTCCTACAGGTGATGCCTCGAGCTATACAGCCGAGCATCCTGCTTGCCTTTCCCACTGCCTGGCTACACTGTCCACTCATCTTGCAGCTATCAATAATCAGCACCCCTAAATCTCTCTCCTCCGAGGTCCTGGCTAACACATTGCTGCCCATACGGTACTCAGAGCAGGGATTCCTTCTACCCAAGTGCATGATTTTACATTTAGAGACATTAAACTCTAGTTTCCACAGTTTTGACTATCTATCCAGTAAAGCTAAATCATTTTCCATGTTGCAGACACCTCCAGGAATATCCACCCTATTACTAACCTTTGTATCATCAGCAAACAGACAAACTTTTCCTACCAAGCATTCTCCTATGTCACTTACAAATATATTTAAAAAAATGGGGCCCAGGACAGAGCCTTGCGGCACACCACTTGTAACTCGCCTTTGTTCAGATTGCACACCATTAACAACAACACTCTGATACTGATCCCTCAGCCAACTGGAAATCCACTGAACTATCCAGGGATTGAGTCCTACCTTCAATAACTTATCTATGAGCTCCTTATGTGGTACAGTGTCAAAGGCACCAGTAATCACTTTCCTTTTCCCGGTCCAACGGCGCATGTACAGGCTCTTATCCAATGAGAGCTGTCTGTCATGACTAGAGATGAGCAAACGTTTGAAAAATTCGATTCGGCCAATTCGCCGAATTTTCCGGGAAAAATCGTTTCGGTCCGAATTTATTCGCAACAAATCGCTATTAAAAACGGCTATTTCTGGGCGTCCGAGAGCCTCCATAGGGTTGCAGAACGTTTTGCTTGGCTGTAACATGCATGGGATGCATGCTTGGTTAGTGAAATACTATTGTAAAGAAGTATGACATTCAGATCAGAGGCGTCGCTAGTAGATTCGCTGTCGCAGAGCGGCACAATTAAAGAGCTTTGAGGTGGCATCAGCATGATGAGCCCATATATTGACTGAAAAACACACCCAGGAGTTGGCAGCTGCATTTGGAGCCCATATATTGCCTGAAAGACACACCCAGGAGTTGGCAGCAGCATTAGGAGCCCATATATTGCTTGAAATACACACTCTTGGGTTGGCAGCAGCATAAGAAACCCATATATTGCCTTAATAACACACCCAGGAGTTGGCAGCAGCATAGGGAGCCCATATATTGCCTGAAAAACACATTGGAGTTGGCAGCAGCATTAGGAACCCATATATTGCCTGAAAAACACATTGGAGTTCGCAGCAGCATAGGGAGCTTATATATTGCCTGAAAGACACACCCAGGAGTTGGCAGCAGCAGCAGCATGAGGAGCCCATATATTGCCTGAAAGACACACCCTGGAGTTGGCAGCAGCATTAGGAGCCCATATATTGCCTGAAAAACACATTGGAGTTGGCAGCAGTATAGGGAGCTCATATATTGCCTGAAGGACACACCGAAGAGTTGGCAGCAGAAACACCATTAGGAGCCCAAATATTGCCTGAAAAACACATTGGAGTTGGCAGCAGCGTAGGGAGCTCATATATTGCCTGAAAGACACACCCAGGAGTTGGCAGCAGCATTAGGAGCCTATATATTGCCTGAAAAACACATTGGAGTTGGCAGCATTAGGAGCCCATATATTGCCTGAAAGACACACCCAGGAGTTGGCAGCAGCGGCAGCATTACAGCCCATATATTGCCTGAAAGACACACTCAGCAGCAGCATAGGGAGGGACTTGGCAGCAGCATAGGGAGCTCATATATTGCATGAAAACACATTGGAGTTGGCAGCAGCATAGGGAGCTCATATATTGCCTGAAAAACACATTGAAGTTGGCAGCAGCATAGGGAGCTCATATATTGCCTGAAAGACACACCCAGGAGTTGGCAGATGCATTAGGAGCCTATATATTGCCTGAAAAACACATTGGAGTTGGCAGCAGCATTAGGAGCCCATATATTGCCTGAAAGACACACCCAGGAGTTGGCAGCAGCAGCATTAGCAGCCCATATATTGCCTGAAAGACACACTCTGGACTTGGCAGCAGCATAGGGAGCTCATATATTGCATGAAAACACATTGGAGTTGGCAGCAGCATAGGGAGCTCATATATTGCCTGCAAAACACATTGCAGTTGGCAGCAGCATTGGGAGCTCATATATTGCCTGAAAAACAAACACATTGGACTTGGCAGCAGCATAGGGAGCTCATATATTGCCTGAAAGACACACCCAGGAGTTGGCAGCAGCAGCAGCATTAGGAGCCCATATTTTGCCTGAAAAACACATTGGAGTTGGCAGCAGCATAGGGAGGTCATATATTGCCTGAGAAAAACACCCAGGAGTTGGCAGCAGCATAGTGAGCTCATATATTGCCTGAAAAACACATTGGAGTTGGCAGCAGCATAGGGAGCTCATATATTGCCTGAAAAACAAACACATTGGACTTGGCAGCAGCATAGGGAGCTCATATATTGCCTGAAAGACACACCCAGTAGTTGGCAGCAGCAGCAGCAGCATTAGGAGCCCATATATTGCCTAAAAAACATATTGGAGTTGGCAGCAGCATTGGGAGCCCATACATTGCCTGAAAGACACACCCAGGAGTTGGCAGCAGCAGCATTAGGAGCCCATATATTGCCTGAAAAACACATTGGAGTTGGCAGCAGCATAGGGAGCTCATATATTGCCTGAAAGACACACCCAGGAGTTGGCAGCAGCATTAGGAGCCCATATATTGCCTGAAAAACACATTAGAGTTGGCAGCAGCATTAGGAGCCCATATATTGCCTGAAAGACACACCCTGGAGTTGGCAGCAGAATAAGGAGCCCATATATTGCCTGAAAAAC
This sequence comes from Gastrophryne carolinensis, assembly GCA_027917425.1. NCBI lineage: Eukaryota > Metazoa > Chordata > Amphibia > Anura > Microhylidae > Gastrophryne > Gastrophryne carolinensis. The sequence goes on from CM051235.1 coordinate 375,716,763, forward strand.
ACATTGGAGTTGGCAGCAGTATAGGGAGCCCATATATTGCCTGAAGGACACACCCAAGAGTTGGCAGCAGAAACACCATTAGGAGCCCAAATATTGCCTGAAAAACACATTGGAGTTGGCAGCAGCATAGGGAGCTCATATATTGCCTGAAAGACACACCCAGGAGTTGGCAGCAGCATTAGGAGCCTATATATTGCCTGAAAAACACATTGGAGTTGGCAGCAGCATTAGGAGCCCATATATTGCCTGAAAGACACACCCAGGAGTTGGCAGCAGCAGCATTAGCAGCCAATATATTGCCTGAAAGACACACTCTGGACTTGGCAGCAGCATAGGGAGCTCATATATTGCATGAAAACACATTGGAGTTGGCAGGAGCATAGGGAGCTCATATATTGCCTGAAGAACACATTGCAGTTGGCAGCAGCATAGGGAGCTCATATATTGCCTGAAAGACACACCCAGGAGTTGGCAGCAGCATTAGGAGCCCCTATATAGTGCCTGAAAAACACATTGGAGTTGGCAGCACCATAGGGAGCTCATATATTGCCTAAACGACACACCCAGGAGTTGGCAGCAGCATTAGGAGCCTATATATTGCCTGAAAAACACATTGGAGTTGGCAGCAGCATTAGGAGCCCATATATTGCCTGAAAGACACACCCAGGAGTTGGCAGCAGCAGCATTAGCAGCCCATATATGGCCTGAAAGACACACTCTGGACTTGGCAGCAGCATAGGGAGCTCATATATTGCATGAAAACACATTGGAGTTGGCAGCAGCATAGGGAGCTCATATATTGCCTGAAAAACACATTGCAGTTGGCAGCAGCATAGGGAGCTCATATATTGCCTGAAAGACACACCCAGGAGTTGGCAGCAGCATTAGGAGCCCATATATTGCCTGAAAGACACACCCAGGAGTTGGCAGCAGCAGCAGCATTAGGGGCCCATATTTTGCCTGAAAAACACATTGGAGTTGGCAGCAGCATAGGGAGCTCATATATTGCCTGAAAGACACACCCAGGAGTTGGCAGCAGCATTAGGAGCCTATATATTGCCTGAAAAACACATTGGAGTTGGCAGCAGCATTAGGAGCCCATATATTGCCTGAAAGACACACCCAGGAGTTGGCAGCAGCAGCATTAGCAGCCAATATATTGCCTGAAAGACACACTCTGGACTTGGCAGCAGCATAGGGAGCTCATATATTGCATGAAAACACATTGGAGTTGGCAGGAGCATAGGGAGCTCATATATTGCCTGAAGAACACATTGCAGTTGGCAGCAGCATAGGGAGCTCATATATTGCCTGAAAGACACACCCAGGAGTTGGCAGCAGCATTAGGAGCCCCTATATAGTGCCTGAAAAACACATTGGAGTTGGCAGCACCATAGGGAGCTCATATATTGCCTAAACGACACACCCAGGAGTTGGCAGCAGCATTAGGAGCCTATATATTGCCTGAAAAACACATTGGAGTTGGCAGCAGCATTAGGAGCCCATATATTGCCTGAAAGACACACCCAGGAGTTGGCAGCAGCAGCATTAGCAGCCCATATATGGCCTGAAAGACACACTCTGGACTTGGCAGCAGCATAGGGAGCTCATATATTGCATGAAAACACATTGGAGTTGGCAGCAGCATAGGGAGCTCATATATTGCCTGAAAAACACATTGCAGTTGGCAGCAGCATAGGGAGCTCATATATTGCCTGAAAGACACACCCAGGAGTTGGCAGCAGCATTAGGAGCCCGTATATTGCCTGAAAGACACACCCAGGAGTTGGCAGCAGCAGCAGCATTAGGGGCCCATATTTTGCCTGAAAAACACATTGGAGTTGGCAACAGCATAGGGAGCTCACATATATTGCCTGAGAAAAACACCCAGGAGTTGGCAGCAGCATAGGAAGCTCATATATTGCCTGAAAAACAAACACATTGGACTTGGCAGCAGCATAGGGAGCTCATATATTGCCTGAAAGACACACCCAGTAGTTGGCAGCAGCAGCAGCAGCATTAGGAGCCCATATATTGCCTAAAAAACATATTGGAGTTGGCAGCAGCATTGGGAGCCCATACATTGCCTGAAAGACACACCCAGGAGTTGGCAGCAGCAGCATTAGGAGCCCATATATTGCCTGAAAAACACATTGGAGTTGGCAGCAGCATAGGGAGCTCATATATTGCCTGAAAGACACACCCAGGAGTTGGCAGCAGCATTAGGAGCCCATATATTGCCTGAAAAACACATTAGAGTTGGCAGCAGCATTAGGAGCCCATATATTGCCTGAAAGACACACCCTGGAGTTGGCAGCAGAATAAGGAGCCCATATATTGCCTGAAAAACACATTGGAGTTGGCAGCAGTATAGGGAGCCCATATATTGCCTGAAGGACACACCCAAGAGTTGGCAGCAGAAACACCATTAGGAGCCCAAATATTGCCTGAAAAACACATTGGAGTTGGCAGCAGCATAGGGAGCTCATATATTGCCTGAAAGACACACCCAGGAGTTGGCAGCAGCATTAGGAGCCTATATATTGCCTGAAAAACACATTGGAGTTGGCAGCAGCATTAGGAGCCCATATATTGCCTGAAAGACACACCCAGGAGTTGGCAGCAGCAGCATTAGCAGCCAATATATTGCCTGAAAGACACACTCTGGACTTGGCAGCAGCATAGGGAGCTCATATATTGCATGAAAACACATTGGAGTTGGCAGGAGCATAGGGAGCTCATATATTGCCTGAAGAACACATTGCAGTTGGCAGCAGCATAGGGAGCTCATATATTGCCTGAAAGACACACCCAGGAGTTGGCAGCAGCATTAGGAGCCCCTATATAGTGCCTGAAAAACACATTGGAGTTGGCAGCACCATAGGGAGCTCATATATTGCCTAAACGACACACCCAGGAGTTGGCAGCAGCATTAGGAGCCTATATATTGCCTGAAAAACACATTGGAGTTGGCAGCAGCATTAGGAGCCCATATATTGCCTGAAAGACACACCCAGGAGTTGGCAGCAGCAGCATTAGCAGCCCATATATGGCCTGAAAGACACACTCTGGACTTGGCAGCAGCATAGGGAGCTCATATATTGCATGAAAACACATTGGAGTTGGCAGCAGCATAGGGAGCTCATATATTGCCTGAAAAACACATTGCAGTTGGCAGCAGCATAGGGAGCTCATATATTGCCTGAAAGACACACCCAGGAGTTGGCAGCAGCATTAGGAGCCCATATATTGCCTGAAAGACACACCCAGGAGTTGGCAGCAGCAGCAGCATTAGGGGCCCATATTTTGCCTGAAAAACACATTGGAGTTGGCAGCAGCATAGGGAGCTCATATATTGCCTGAAAGACACACCCAGGAGTTGGCAGCAGCATTAGGAGCCTATATATTGCCTGAAAAACACATTGGAGTTGGCAGCAGCATTAGGAGCCCATATATTGCCTGAAAGACACACCCAGGAGTTGGCAGCAGCAGCATTAGCAGCCAATATATTGCCTGAAAGACACACTCTGGACTTGGCAGCAGCATAGGGAGCTCATATATTGCATGAAAACACATTGGAGTTGGCAGGAGCATAGGGAGCTCATATATTGCCTGAAGAACACATTGCAGTTGGCAGCAGCATAGGGAGCTCATATATTGCCTGAAAGATACACCCAGGAGTTGGCAGCAGCATTAGGAGCCCCTATATAGTGCCTGAAAAACACATTGGAGTTGGCAGCACCATAGGGAGCTCATATATTGCCTAAACGACACACCCAGGAGTTGGCAGCAGCATTAGGAGCCTATATATTGCCTGAAAAACACATTGGAGTTGGCAGCAGCATTAGGAGCCCATATATTGCCTGAAAGACACACCCAGGAGTTGGCAGCAGCAGCATTAGCAGCCCATATATGGCCTGAAAGACACACTCTGGACTTGGCAGCAGCATAGGGAGCTCATATATTGCATGAAAACACATTGGAGTTGGCAGCAGCATAGGGAGCTCATATATTGCCTGAAAAACACATTGCAGTTGGCAGCAGCATAGGGAGCTCATATATTGCCTGAAAGACACACCCAGGAGTTGGCAGCAGCATTAGGAGCCCGTATATTGCCTGAAAGACACACCCAGGAGTTGGCAGCAGCAGCAGCATTAGGGGCCCATATTTTGCCTGAAAAACACATTGGAGTTGGCAACAGCATAGGGAGCTCACATATATTGCCTGAGAAAAACACCCAGGAGTTGGCAGCAGCATAGGAAGCTCATATATTGCCTGAAAAACAAACACATTGGACTTGGCAGCAGCATAGGGAGCTCATATATTGCCTGAAAGACACACCCAGTAGTTGGCAGCAGCAGCATTAGGAGCCAATATATTGCCTGAAAAACATATTGGAGTTGGCAGCAGCATTAGGAGCCCATATATTGCCTGAAAGACACACCCAGGAGTTGGCAGCAGCAGCATTAGGAGCCCATATATTGCCTGAAAAACACATTGGAGTTGGCAGCAGCATAGGGAGCTCATATATTGCCTGAAAGACACACCCAGTAGTTGGCAGCAGCATTAGGAGCCCATATATTGCCTGAAAAACACATTAGAGTTGGCAGCAGCATTAGGAGCCTATATATTGCCTGAAAGACACACCCAGGAGTTGGCAGCAGCAGCATTAGGAGCCCAAATATTGCCTGAAAGACACACTCTGGACTTGGCAGCAGCATTAGGAGCCCATATATTGCCTGAAAAACACATTGGAGTTGGCAGCAGCATTAGGAGCCCATATATTGCATGAAAGACACACCCAGGAGTTGGCAGCAGCAGCATTAGCAGCCCATATATTGCCTGAAAGACACACTCTGGAGTTGGCAGCAGCATAGGGAGCACATATATTGCCTGAAAAACACACCCAGAAGTTGGTAGCAGCATAGGGAGCTCATATATTGCCTGAAAAAAACATTGCAGTTGGCAGCAGCATAGGGAGCTCATATATTGCCTGAAAAACACACCCAGGAGTTGGCACGAGCAGCAGCATTAGGGGCCCATATTTTGCCTGAAAAACACACTGGAGTTGGCAGCAGCATAGGGAGCTCATATATTGCCCGAAAAACACATTGGAGTTGGCAGCAGCATAGGGAGCTCATATATTGCCTGAAAAACATATTGGAGTTGGCAGCAGCATTAGGAGCCCATATATTGCCTGAAAGACACACCCAGGAGTTGGCAGCAGCAGCATTAGGAGCCCATATATTGCCTGAAAAACACATTGGAGTTGGCAGCAGCATAGGGAGCTCATATATTGCCTGAAAGACACACCCAGTAGTTGGCAGCAGCATTAGGAGCCCATATATTGCCTGAAAAACACATTAGAGTTGGCAGCAGCATTAGAAGCCTATATATTGCCTGAAAGACACACCCAGGAGTTGGCAGCAGCAGCATTAGGAGCCCAAATATTGCCTGAAAGACACACTCTGGACTTGGCAGCAGCATTAGGAGCCCATATATTGCCTGAAAAACACATTGGAGTTGGCAGCAGCATTAGGAGCCCATATATTGCATGAAAGACACACCCAGGAGTTGGCAGCAGCAGCATTAGCAGCCCATATATTGCCTGAAAGACACACTCTGGAGTTGGCAGCAGCATAGGGAGCACATATATTGCCTGAAAAACACACCCAGAAGTTGGTAGCAGCATAGGGAGCTCATATATTGCCTGAAAAAAACATTGCAGTTGGCAGCAGCATAGGGAGCTCATATATTGCCTGAAAAACACACCCAGGAGTTGGCACGAGCAGCAGCATTAGGGGCCCATATTTTGCCTGAAAAACACACTGGAGTTGGCAGCAGCATAGGGAGCTCATATATTGCCCGAAAAACACATTGGAGTTGGCAGCAGCATAGGGAGCTCATATATTGCCTGAAAAACAAACATATTGGACTTGGCAGCAGCATAGGGAGCTCATATATTGCCTGAAAGACACACCCAGTAGTTGGCAGCAGCAGCAGCATTAGGAGCCCATATATTGCCTGAAAAACATATTGGAGTTGGCAGCAGCATTAGGAGCCCATATATTGCCTGAAAGACACACCCAGGAGTTGGCAGCAGCAGCATTAGGAGCTCATATATTGCCTGAAAAACACATTGGAGTTGGCAGCAGCATAGGGAGCTCACATATTGCCTGAAAGACACACCCAGGAGTTGGCAGCAGCATTAGGAGCCCATATATTGCCTGAAAAACATATTAGAGTTGGCAGCAGCATTAGGAGCCCAAATATTGCCTGAAAGACACACTCCGGAATTGGCAGCAGCATAGGAGCACATATATTGGCTGAAAAACACACCCAGGAGTTGGCAGCAGCATAGGGAGCTCATATATTGCCTGAAAAACACAATGGAGTTGGCAACAGCATAGGGAGCTCATATATTGCATGAAAAACACACCCAGGAGTTGGCAGCAGCATAGGGAGCTCATATATTGCCTGAAAAACACATTGGAGTTGGCAGCAGCATAGGGAGCTCATAGATTGCCTGAAAGACACACCCAGGAGTTGGCAGCAGCATAGGAAGCTCATATATTGCCTGAAAGACACACCCAGGAGTTGTCAGCAGCAGCATTAGGAGCCCATATATTGCCTGAAAAACACATTGGAGTTGGCAGCAGCATAGGGAGCTCATATATTGCATGAAAACACATTGGAGTTGGCAGCAGCGTAGGGAGCTCATATATTGCCTGAAAAACACATTGCAGTTGGCAGCAGCATAGGGAGCTCATATATTGCCTGAAAGACACACCCAGGAGTTGGCAGCAGCATTAGGAGCCCATATTTTGCCTGAAAAACACATTGGAGTTGGCAACAGCATAGGGAGCTCATATATTGCCTGAGAAAAACACCCAGGAGTTGGCAGCAGCATAGTGAGCTCATATATTGCCTGAAAAACACATTGTAGTTGGCAGCAGCATAGGGAGCTCATGTATTGCCTGAAAAACAAACACATTGGACTTTGCAGCAGCATAGGGAGCTCATATATTGCCTGAAAGACACACCCAGTAGTTGGCAGCAGCAGCAGCCGCATTAGGAGCCCATATATTGCCTGAAAAACATATTGGAGTTGGCAGCAGCATTAGGAGCCCATATATTGCCTGAAAGACACACCCAGGAGTTGGCAGCAGCAGCATTAGGAGCCCATATATTGCCTGAAAAACACATTGGAGTTGGCAGCAGCATAGGGAGCTCATATATTGCCTGAAAGACACACCCAGTAGTTGGCAGCAGCATTAGGAGCCCATATATTGCCTGAAAAACACATCAGAGTTGGCAGCAGCATTAGGGGCCCATATATTGCCTGAAAGACACACCCAGTAGTTGGCAGCAGGATTAGGAGCCCAAATATTGCCTGAAAGACACACTGTGGACTTGGCAGCAGCATTAGGAGCCCATATATTGCCTGAAAAACACATTGGAGTTGGCAGCAGCATTAGGAGCCCATATATTGCCTGAAAGACACACTCTGGAGTTGGCAGCAGCATAGGGAGCACATATATTGCCTGAAAAACACACCCAGAAGTTGGTAGCAGCATAGGGAGCTCATATATTGCCTGAAAAACACATTGGAGTTGGCAGCAGCATAGGGAGCTCATATATTGCCTGAGAAAAACACCCAGGAGTTGGCAGCAGCATAGTGAGCTCATATATTGCCTGAAAAACACATTGGAGTTGGCAGCAGCATAGGGAGCTCATATATTGCCTGAAAAACGAACATATTGTACTTGGCAGCAGCATAGGGAGCTCATATATTGCCTGAAAGACACACCCAGTAGTTGGCAGCAGCAGCAGCAGCATTAGGAGCCCATATATTGCCTGAAAAACATATTGGAGTTGGCAGCAGCATTAGGAGCCCATATATTGCCTGAAAGACACACTCGGGTGTTGGCAGCAGCATTAGGAGCCCATATATTGCCTGAAAAACACATTGGAGTTGGCAGCAGCATAGGGAGCTCACATATTGCCTGAAAGACACACCCAGGAGTTGGCAGCAGCATTAGGAGCCCATATATTGCCTGAAAAACATATTAGAGTTGGCAGCAGCATTAGGAGCCCATATATTGCCTGAAAGACACACCCAGGAGTTGGCAGCAGCAGCAGCAGCATTAGGAGCCCAAATATTGCCTGAAAAACACACTCTGGACTTGGCAGAAGCATAGGAGCACATATATTGCCTGAAAAACACACCCAGGAGTTGGCAGCAGCATAAGGAGCTCATATATTGCCTGAAAAACACAATGGAGTTGGCAACAGCATAGGGAGCTCATATATTGCCTGAAAAACACACCCAGGAGTTGGCAGCAGCATAGGGAGCTCATATATTGCCTGAAAAACACATTGGAGTTGGCAGCAGCATAGGGAGCTCATAGATTGCCTGAAAGACACACCCAGGAGTTGGCAGCAGCATAGGAAGCTCATATATTGCCTGAAAGACACACCCAGGAGTTGGCAGCAGCAGCATTAGGAGCCCATATATTGCCTGAAAAACACATTGGAGTTGGCAGCAGCATAGGGAGCTCATATATTGTTTGAAAAACACACCCAAGAGTTGGCAGCAGCAAAGGGAGCTCAAATATTGCCTGAAAGACACACCCAGGAGTTGGCAGCAGCATTAGGAGCCCATATATTGCCTGAAAAACACATTGGAGTTGGCAGCAGCATAGGGAGCCCATATATTGCCTGAAAGACACACCCAGGACTTGGCAGCAGCATATGGAGCCCATATATTGCCTGAAAGACACATCCAGGACTTGGCAGCAGCATAGGGAGCCCATATATTGCCTGAAAAACACATTGGAGTTGGCAGCAGCATTAGGAGCCCATATATTACCTGAAAGACACACTCTGGACTTGGCAGCAGTATTAGGAGCCCATATGTTGCCTGAAAAACACATTGGAGTTGGCAGCAGCATAGGGAGCTCATATATTGCCTGAAAGACACACCCGGGAGTTGGAAGCAGCAGAAGGAGCTCATATATTGCCTGAAAGACACACCCAGGAGTCGGCAGCAGCAGCATTAGGAGCCCATATATTGCCTGAAAGACACACCCAGGAGTTGGAAGCAGCAGAAGGAGCTCATATATTGCCTGAACGACACACCCAGGAGTCAGCAGCAGCAGCATTAGGAGCTCATATATTGCCTGAAAGACACACCCAGGACTTGGCAGCAGCAGCAGCAGCATAGGGAGCCCATATATTGTCTGAAAAACATATTGGAGTTGGCAGCAGCATAGGGAGCTCATATATTGCCTGAAAGACACACCCAGGAGTTGGCAGCCACATAAGGAGCTCATATATTGCCTGAAAGACACATCCAGGAGATGCAGCTACTCGCATGCATCAGCTATTGGTGGGTGGAAATCCTGGCTGATCCATTCCTGATTCATCTTTACAAAGGTGAGTCTCTCCACATTTTTCGTGGACAGACGAGTTCTCCTTGGCGTTACTATGGCCCTGCAGCACTAAAAACCGGCTCAGATGGCACACTACTGGCCGGGCAGGACAGCTTTCCCAGGGCAAACTCTGCCAGTTGCAGCCACAAGTCAAGTTTGGCTGCCCAGAAGTCCAGCGGATCCTCAAGGTGCGTTGGCATGGTCATTTTAAGGTATGACACGACCTGCTGGTTCAGGGCCTGCTCCAGTTCTTCCTGCTGCTCATGAGTAGCCTCACTATGCAGGTGCAGAAAGCTACTCATTAGCAACGGAAGACTGAGGCTGCTGCTGATGGAGCTGCTGCTGCTGCTCCTGCCACCCCCCGGCAGCCATGGCAGTGAAAGGTGAGCGCAGAGGTGCCCCCGAGTCAGCCCTGCGAGAGTATGGACCATGGCGCAGATAGGCATCGGCCAACTGACTACGTAGAATGTCTTTGTAGTAGGTCGGTTTGTCCTCCCTCTCAGCGGGTGAGGACAATGCCCCCATGTTGTGCCAGGAGCGAGGGTCCAATAAGGTGGAGAGCCAGTAGTCATCCCGCAGAAAAATTGAGACATTTCTGCGGTCACTACGCAAGCACGTGAGCATGCATCGTGCCATTTGTGCAAGTGACTCGGAGGGACTACCTGTCTCCATCTCCACTGCATACTGCCACGGTGTGTCTGGGTCCTCTGTCCTTCCTCACAACCCTCTAGCTCCACTGTCTGCTCCTGCTCCTCCTCTCCTGTCAGATGACTAGATAAACCGCCCATTTCGCCAAAACTAAACTGCGCTTCACTCTGCTGCTCCTCCTCAGCTCCCACGGGGTTTATGTGGCCATGTATGCGCCATGTCTCCAGTGCCCTGACCAGCCTTGGTTTCCAACATGTGTTGTATTACTTGAAGCAGTGGAATCACGTAGTTCATGCCGTAATCCTGGCGACTGACAAATAAAGTGGCTTCCTCAAAGGGCCTGAGCAAACGTCAATTGTCACGTATGAGCTGCCACTGGTTGACATTGAAGTTACACAGGGGAGTCCCCCTATCCGCTTGGATTATCAAGAAATCCGTGATGGCTTTTCTCTGTTCGTATAGTCTGCCCAACATATGCAGGATAGAATTCCAACGAGTGGAAACATCGCAAATCAGACTATGTTGAGGGCTACCGTTCTGACGCTGTAGCTCAAGAAGGGTGTGCTTGGCAGTGTAGGAGTGGCTGACGTGCATACAAAGTTTCCTTCCCGTTGTCTTGCAGATGGGGGGAAGACTTCACAAAACGCTTGACAACTAGGTTGAACACGTGTGCCATACAGGGCGCATGGCTCAGGCTTCCTTGTCGCAGCGCAGACAAGATGTTACTCCCATTGTCAGTCACCATGGTACCCATTTCCAATTTTCACAGAGTAAGCCATGTTTTAATTTCTTGATGAATGAATTTCAGGAACTCCGTTCGCCAAGGCAAACCATGTGAAGCACAGCGTGACACCGCCGTACCCTGCACACACGGTAGGCTGAAGAGGCATTGAGAATTGACCGTACAGTGGAGGCTGAGGAGACGGCGGAAGATGAGGAGGCAGAGTTGCTCACTGTGACAGGCAAAACAGCCGGGGAGCGTGGAGACCGAAGCGGTGTGACCTGTCCAAGTTGCTGTGCAGGAACCACATTCACCCAGTGGGCCATAAAGGACATGTATTGTCCCTGACCGTAGTTACAGCTCCAGATGTCGGCGCTGCCGTGCACTTTGGTGCACACCGACAGGATCAAGGACTGGCCCACCTTCTGCTCAACAAATTTGTGCAGGGCTGGTACTGCCTTCTTTGCAAAGAAATGACGGCTTGGGACTCTCCACCTCGACTCAGCACAAGCCATCAGCTCTCTGAAAGGTGCAGAGTCCACCACCGTAAAAGGGAGGGACTGCAGCACCAGCAACTTGGATAGGAGCACATTTAGCTTCTGCGCCGTAGGATGAGTGGGCGCATACTGTTGTCTCTTGGACATGGCTTCGCTGATGGATTGCTGGTGGGATGAGTGACTTTTAGTAGGAGGAACAGGAGCATCTGGAGCGGCAGAGGATAGGTATGATGCACAGCTACCTTCGGCTGAGGTGCTGGAGCCTTGGCTGGGTGAAATTGGAAGCGGCGTGGCACTGGCTGACGCAGCAGGCTGGACCCCCACTTTGGAGCCTCGGTTCTCCCAGGCCACTTTATGGTGACGCTGCATGTGACGCAGGGTCGTGGTACCAACATTGGGGCACTGGCCACGCTTGACCTTCTGTCTACACATCTTGCATGTGGCCAGGTTACCCTCCTGCCGATGCTTGATGAAAAAGCGGCACACTGCCGAGTAGCTAATTTTCCCTCCAACAGTTCGCACTAATTCACTGCTACTTCTGCCAACTCCAGGAACCCCTGCTCCACTACCTCCCGGAAAGGCAGCCTGCTGCGCAGCAGGTGGTCTACCCCGCCCCCGGCCACGTGTGGCTCCAGACATCCCAATTCTGCCACCATGCTGACTGCCAACCCTACTGCCACCTTGCTGCCTCAGCTTCTGACTCTGGGGCAACCTGGGACTCTCTTCTGCTGATGATAATGAAGCCCCTTCTGCACCGGGCTCCCAAGTGCGATCGGCTTCATCATCATCATCATCATCATCATCGAGTTGTGTCTGCACGTCACTGATGTCCTCCTCGGTTTCCACAAGAGCGTGTGCTGCAGGAGACGAAACGCTCGCCACACCAACTCCCACGCCACTCTCCTTCTCAGCAGAAGAAGCACCGGATGTCTCCTCCATTTCCTGGCTGGGCAGTAGCTGCTGACTGTCCTCTAACACATCGTCCTCACTGAATAGTGGAGCTGAACCCAAAGCATAAGATACGGCGGCTGGAGGGGGGCATAGGACAGAGGCAATGGAAGGACAGGGGCTGCTCCCAGGCCATGCCAACTCAGGGTTGTGTCCAAGGAGTGTACGGACTGTTGACTGGGGGTGTCAGATGTCACTTGTGATGAAATCGATGACCACGTTAACCGATCAATGACGGCAGATTGCTGGTCGAGACCGCTAGCAGATACCAAGAGATCAGGCCTCTCACCGCGACTCCTGCTGCCACTAGCTCCTAGTCTGCTGCGACCTCTGCCTGATGAATCTAGGCCTCTCATCGGTGCACATCCTGGCACATCTCTGCCTGACATTTTTACTGCATTTAGGAGGGGAAAACAATATACTACACTAAACCTACAACAGTATTTTTGTAACAGCAGGTGTGTAGAAAAGTTAGATCAAAATAGGCAGACACTGTAGCTAAAAGCTAATGCAAAAATACACTGTCAGATGGTCTTACAAAGGATGCCCCTGGTCAGAGTTAAATGCACCACAGGCAGTTTTGAAATGCGGGTTTTGTTCAAAATGTAAAAAAGGTAAAGATGCAGGTACTATTAAAAGCTAAGTGCTAGTATTTGGGATGCTCCCCCCGATGAAAGGCAATGGGTGCTTTAAACTTGTAAACCAGAGTTTTTTTTATACAAAAGGCAAAAGGTTAGTAGGCAGGTACTCTTAAAAGATAAGTGGTAGCACTGACAATGGCCCCCTGTGAAAGGCAATGGGTGCTTTAAACTTGTAAACCAGACTTTTTTATACAAAAGGCAAAAGGTTAGTAGGCAGGTACTCTTAAAATATAAGAGGTAGCACTGACAATGGCCCCAGGAGAAAGGCAATGGGTGCTTTAAACTTGAAAACCAGACTTTTTTATACAAAAGGCAAAAGGTTAGTAGGCAGGTACTCTTAAAAGATAAGTGCTAGCACTGACAATGGCCCTCGGTGAAAGGCAATGGGTGCTTTAAACTTGAAAACCAGACTTTTTTATACAAAAGGCAAAAGGTTAGTAGGCAGGTACTCTTAAAAGACATGTGCTAGTATTTGGGATGCCCTCTGCTCACATACAGAGGTGGCCTCCTTTGATTGTGGAAAAGTGACGTTGATTATAAAATGCAAGCAGTTAGTACACAGGTTGTCTTGAAATATTAATGCTAGTGTTTCGGATGCCCCCGCTCACATACAGAGATGTCCTCCTTTGATTGTGGAAAAGTGACTTTGCTTACAAAATGCAACCAGTTATTAGACAGGTAGTCTTGAAATATTAATGCTAGTGTTTGGGATGCCCCCTGCTCACATACAGAGGTGGTCTCCTTTGATTGTGGAAAAGTGACGGTGATTATAAAATGCAAGCAGTTAGTACACAGGTACTCTTGAAATATTTATGCTAGTGTTTGGGATGCCCCTGCTCACATACAGAGGTGGCCTCCTTTGATTGTGGAAAAGTGAATTTGCTTACAAAATGCAAGCAGTTAGTACACAGGTAGTCTTGAAATATTAATGCTAGTGTTTGGGATGCCCCCTGCTCACATACAGAGGTGGCCTCCTTTGATTGTGGAAAAGTGACTTTGCTTACAAAATGCAAGCAGTTAGTACACAGGTACTCTTGAAATATTAATGCTAGTGTTTCGGATGCCCCCTGCTCACATACAGAGGTGGTCTCCTTTGATTGTGGAAAAGTGACTTTGCTTACAAAATGCAACCAGTTATTAGACAGGTAGTCTTGAAATATTAATGCTAGTGTTTGGGATGCCCCCTGCTCACATACAGAGGTGGCCTCCCTTGATTGTGGAAAAGTGACTTTGCTTACAAAATGCAAGCAGTTATTACACAGTTAGTCTTGAAATATTAATGCTAGTGTTTGGGATGCCCCCTGCTCACATACAGAGGTGGTCTCCTTTGATTGTGGAAAAGTGACGGTGCTTATAAAATGCAAGCAGTTAGTAAACACAGGTACTCTTGAAATATTAATGCTAGTGTTTCGGATGCCCCCTGCTCACATACAGAGGTGGTCTCCTTTGATTGTGTAAAAGTGACTTTGCTTACAAAATGCAAGCAGTTAGTACACAGGTACTCTTGAAATATTAATGCTAGTGTTTGGGATGCCCCCTGCTCACATACAGAGGTGGCCTCCTTTGATTGTGGAAAAGTGACTTTGCTTACAAAATGCAAGCAGTTAGTACACAGGTAGTCTTGAAATATTAATGCTAGTGTTTGGGATGCCCCCTGCTCACATACAGAGGTGGCCTCCTTTGATTGTGGAAAAGTGACGGTGATTATAAAATGCAAGCAGTTAGTACACAGGTACTCTTGAAATATTAATGCTAGTGTTTGGGATGCCCCCTGCTCACATACAAAGGTGGCCTCCTTTGATTGTGGAAAAGTGACTTTGCTTACAAAATGCAAGCAGTTAGTACACAGGTAGTCTTGAAATATTAATGCTAGTGTTTGGGATGCCCCCTGCTCACATACAGAGGTGGCCTCCTTTGATTGTGGAAAAGTGACTTTGCTTATAAAATGCAAGCAGTTAGTACACAGGTAGTCTTGAAATATTAATGCTAGTGTTTCGGATGCCCCCTGCTCACATACAGAGGTGGTCTCCTTTGATTGTGGAAAAGTGACTTTGCTTACAAAATGCAACCAGTTATTAGACAGGTAGTCTTGAAATATTAATGCTAGTGTTTGGGGTGCCCCCTGCTCACGTACAGAGGTGGCCTCCTTTGATTGTGGAAAAGTGACTTTGCTTATAAAATGCAAGCAGTTATTACACAGGTAGTCTTGCAATATTAATGCTAGTGTTTGGGATGCCCCCTGCTCACATACAGAGGTGGCCTCCTTTGATTGTGGAAAAGTGACGGTGATTATAAAATGCAAGCAGTTAGTACACAGGTACTCTTGAAATATTAATGCTAGTGTTTGGGATGCCCCCTGCTCACATACAGAGGTGGCCTCCTTTGATTGTGGAAAAGTGACTTTGCTTACAAAATGCAAGCAGTTAGTACACAGGTAGTCTTGAAATATTAATGCTAGTGTTTGGGATGCCCCCTGCTCACATACAGAGGTGGCCTCCTTTGATTGTGGAAAAGTGACTTTGCTTATAAAATGCAAGCAGTTAGTACACAGGTAGTCTTGAAATATTAATGCTAGTGTTTCGGATGCCCCCTGCTCACATACAGAGGTGGTCTCCTTTGATTGTGGAAAAGTGACTTTGCTTACAAAATGCAACCAGTTAGTACACAGGTAATCTTGAAATATTTATGCTAGTGTTTCGGATGCCCCCTGCTCACATACAGAGGTGGCCTCCTTTGATTATGGAAAAGTGACTTTGCTTACAAAATGCAAGCAGTTAGTACACAGGTAGTCTTGAAATATTAATGCTAGTGTTTCGGATGCCCCCTGCTCACATACAGAGGTGGTCTCCTTTGATTGTGGAAAAGTGACTTTGCTTACAAAATGCAACCAGTTATTAGACAGGTAGTCTTGAAATATTAATGCTAGTGTTTGGGATGCCC
Source organism: Gastrophryne carolinensis (assembly GCA_027917425.1). Classification (NCBI taxonomy): domain Eukaryota; kingdom Metazoa; phylum Chordata; class Amphibia; order Anura; family Microhylidae; genus Gastrophryne; species Gastrophryne carolinensis. The sequence goes on from CM051235.1 coordinate 375,732,592, forward strand.
CCTGCTCACATACAGAGGTGGCCTCCTTTGATTATGGAAAAGTGACGGTGATTATAAAATGCAAGCAGTTAGTACACAGGTACTCTTGAAATATTAATGCTAGTGTTTGGGATGCCCCCTGCTCACATACAGAGGTGTCCTCCTTTGATTGTGGAAAAGTGACTTTGCTTACAAAATGCAAGCAGTTAGTACACAGGTAGTCTTGAAATATTAATGCTAGTGTTTGGGATGCCCCCTGCTCACATACAGAGGTGGCCTCCTTTGATTGTGGAAAAGTGACTTTGCTTATAAAATGCAAGCAGTTAGTACACAGGTAGTCTTGAAATATTAATGCTAGTGTTTCGGATGCCCCCTGCTCACATACAGAGGTGGTCTCCTTTGATTGTGGAAAAGTGACTTTGCTTACAAAATGCAACCAGTTATTAGACAGGTAGTCTTGAAATATTAATGCTAGTGTTGGGGTGCCCCCTGCTCACGTACAGAGGTGGCCTCCTTTGATTGTGGAAAAGTGACTTTGCTTATAAAATGCAAGCAGTTATTACACAGGTAGTCTTGCAATATTAATGCTAGTGTTTGGGATGCCCCCTGCTCACATACAGAGGTGGCCTCCTTTGATTGTGGAAAAGTGACTTTGCTTACAAAATGCAAGCAGTTAGTACACAGGTACTCTTGAAATATTAATGCTAGTGTTTCGGATGCCCCCTGCTCACATACAGAGGTGGTCTCCTTTGATTGTGGAAAAGTGACTTTGCTTACAAAATGCAACCAGTTATTAGACAGGTAGTCTTGAAATATTAATGCTAGTGTTTGGGATGCCCCCTGCTCACATACAGAGGTGGCCTCCTTTGATTGTGGAAAAGTGACGGTGATTATAAAATGCAAGCAGTTAGTACACAGGTACTCTTGAAATATTAATGCTAGTGTTTGGGATGCCCCCTGCTCACATACAGAGGTGGCCTCCTTTGATTGTGGAAAAGTGACTTTGCTTACAAAATGCAACCAGTTAGTACACAGGTAGTCTTGAAATATTAATGCTAGTGTTTGGGATGCCCCCTGCTCACATACAGAGGTGGCCTCCTTTGATTGTGGAAAAGTGACTTTGCTTACAAAATGCAAGCAGTTAGTACACAGATAGTCTTGAAATATTGATGCTAGTGTTTCGGATGCCCCCTGCTCATATACAGAGGTGGTCTCCTTTGATTGTGGAAAAGTGACTTTGCTTACAAAATGCAACCAGTTATTAGACAGGTAGTCTTGAAATATTAATGCTAGTGTTTGGGGTGCCCACTGCTCACGTACAGAGGTGGCCTCCTTTGATTGTGGAAAAGTGACTTTGCTTATAAAATGCAAGCAGTTATTACACAGGTAGTCTTGCAATATTAATGCTAGTGTTTGGGATGCCCTCTGCTCACATACAGAGGTGGTCTCCTTTGATTGTGGAAAAGTGACGTTGATTATAAAATGCAAGCAGTTAGTACACAGGTACTCTTGAAATATTAATGCTAGTGTTTGGGATGCCCCCGGCTCACATACAGAGGAGGCCTCCTTTGATTGTGGAAAAGTGACTTTGCTTAAAATGCAAGCAGTTATTAGACAGGTAGTTTTGAAATATTAATGCTAGTGTTTGGGATGCCCCCTGCCCACATACAGAGGTGGCCTCCTTTGATTGGGGAAAAGTGACTTTGCTTACAAAATGCAAGCTGTTATTACACAGGTAGTCTTGAAATATTAATGCTAGTGTTTGGGATGCCCCCTCCTCACTTACAGAGGTGGCCTCCTTTGATTGTGAAAAAGGTGACGTGGATTATAAAATGCAACCAGTTAGTACACAGGTAGTCTTGAAATATTAATGCTAGTGTTTGGGATGCCCCCTGCTCACATACAGAGGTGGCCTCCTTTGATTGTGGAAAAGTGACGTTGATTATAAAATGCAAGCAGTTATTACACAGGTAGTCTTGAAATATTAATGCTAGTGTTTGGGATGCCCCCTCGTCACATACAGAGGTGGCCTCCTTTGATTGTGGAAAAGTGACGTTGATTACAAAATGCAAGCAGTTATTAGACAGGTAGTCTTGAAATATTTATGCTAGCACGCTTTTTAAAGAATGACATCAAGTAAAGGAAAAGCTAAATAGGCAGGTGTGTTATTAACACTAAATAGGCTTGGAAGCTAAAGCAAACACTTGAAACTGTCCCTGTCTTTATCTGTCACTGTCACAGGCTCTCTCCTTCTCTATCTGCCCCTCGCTCTGCTTCTTCGGTTCTTTGATCTATCTATCTATCTATCTATCTATCTATCTATCTATCTATCTATCTCTCCCTTGCTGTGTCTATCTACCTATCTGTATGTCCGTCTGTCTGTCTGTCTGTCTATCTGTCCCTCGCTCTATTCCTGCCTGATCTGCTCTGGCCGCAGTATAGTGTCAGAATGATCTTCTGCAAGATGGCCGCCGTTTATATGGGGCTGTGACATCATCGGTAAACCTGTCTGCGGATATGTAGCATGTGACACCTACCCAGCATTCCTTGCCCCATGGGACATGTCCTGACATGTGGATCCACCATTTTAGATGGGCTGTATAGCAGTAAATGAAGTTTTAAGGAAGCAATTCGAGAGATCGAATAGCGGCAATATTCGCAATCGCAACAAACCGAATATTTCATGAAATTCGTAACGAATTCGGGTTAGTCAGAATCGATTCGCTCATCTCTAGTCATGACAACAGTATGTCCCCTCCCCCCTCGTCACTTCCGCCCCCCCACCTCCTATAGGCTGAATGATCCAGCTCCCAATAGGGGCTCAGGCCAGTCATGTGGCGCATCTCTTAAGGGGACGGTGCTCTCTGGAGTAAAAATAGGGGTAAAATAAAACACCTATGTCATTTTAGAAGCAGTGCTTTGCATTTTTAAGACTAAAAATAGATGTACGAAAAGTAATTGAATTACCCGTTTCTCAAACTCATGCAAGCCATTTAGCCAGATTTTTTCGCATGCTTCATTTACCCCACTAATTAGAGCTCAAAAAAGTGCACAAAAAATTGTTTTTCAATATTTTGAAAGGACAAAAACCAACACTTTTTACCCCAAGTTATATAACGTCTCCACTGCATCAAGTACCAAGAGAAAACCACTGTATTTTCCGCTTCTTAAGACGCACCTGCCCATAAGACACCCACAGGATTTGGAGGAGGAAAATAAAAGAAGAAAATATTCTGAACCAATTTGCTAAATGCTAAAATGTGCTAAAATACCCATCACCCAATTACAGACAGTGTGCAGTATCCCCCCATCACTCCATAACAGATCCCACATTACAGGCAGTGAGCGGCATTCTACATTACAGGCAGTGATCAGCATCCCACAATACAGGCAGTGAGAGGTATCCCAAATTACAGAAAGTGAGCGGCATCCCACATGGAAGGCAGTGAGGGGCATCCCACATTTCAGGCAATGTTCAGCACCCCACATTACAGGCAGCATGAGCCATCCCAATTACAGGCAGTGCATGTGGCATCCCAATAATAAGCAGTGTACAGCGCATCCAAATTACAGGCAGTGTGTGTGGCATCCCAATTATATGCAGTGTACTTGGTATCCTAATTACAGGGAGTGTGTGTGGCATCCCATTTACAGGCAGTGTATGTGGCATCCAAAATACAGGCAGTGTACGTGGCATCCAAAATACAGGCGGTGTACGTGGCATCCCAGTTATAGGCAGTGTGCATCATGCCACTCCCCTCCCCCCAAAAAATAAAAACATTTACATTCCAGGAGCCCCCACGCCTCAGCAGCCATATCCCGCTGACAAAAACACAAAGACAGCGGGTCTTTGCTGCTCTCACCTCTGCTTGCTACCTCCACACAAATAAGTTCCCAGGGCGCTGGTTCCTACTCCAGGGTAGGCGTGGACTGGGACTCATGCCAGCATCATTAAATGCCGGCATGAGTCACAGTCCATGCCACCCAGTTGCCGGAACTGGGGAACTTGTTTGTGTGGCGATGGGCAGCGGAGGTGGCAGGACAACGGCCGACAGAGAGGGCAGCAGGCGAAGGAAGTGGGCAGAAGCTGGGAATGTATGTCTGTGCTCTTGTGTGTGCATGTGTGTCTCTCTATGTGTTTATGTCATCTCCAGATGGCACTGACATATCTCCCCCACTTCTGGGGAAAAAGGTGAGTCTTATATGGCGAAAGATACTGGAAATACATTTTATACATTTTATGGAGTAAAATCATGTAGGGGTTTTAAATGGGTAAAATGTGAAAAGCTACTATTATGCATTTAGTCTTTATGTAAGGAAATTCGCTCACTAGTTGGTCTTGTGTGCTGTATCCTTGTCAGTAGGTTATTATACCATGTCATCAGCTTGTCATGAAAGTTCCCCTCTGTAGAGACGCTGCTCCATAGCAGAGGTCCTCCAGTCACAATAGAGGAGCTGCAGTTATAAGCAACGCTGGGAGTGCATCAAAATACCAGTCACTTCTGAGAGCGGAATCAGAGGCAATTAGAGTTACCAAGACTAGCTCTGCTGCGAAGAGTTTCAGCCATGGCTCAATCATGTGTGACGTAAATGGGTGGTGATTCACGCATAACACCAGAAAATAACACTAAACTCTACCTGAGATGCCTCCTGGCTTAAAAAAGGCACCTTCATTCAAAGCTAGAATACTGCCCCACTATGTGCAACCTTTATACTCTTGATTTGATTTGAAATGACCCCTATAGGTGTAACATGCAGGTAATAGGCTCTTCTACCAGGTGAACAGCACATCAACCAGCTTAACCTAAAGTGTTCAGCAGCAGGAAGCAGATTACCTGAGCCCCACAATCCCGCCGACGGTTGTTGTCCCTTCCTCTGCTAAAATGTTTATGGTCGGGGCTTCAGAAAGATGGCCGCTCCCATGAGTAAGGACACTGGCAGCAGCTTACAATGTAAAGTGTCCTCACTCATGGGGACAGCAATCTTTCTGAAACCCCGGCTAGAGACATATAGAGTATAGAACACTGACCGACGGATTGCAGGGCTCAGGTAAGTGTACCTCTGCACACATTGTATTAAAGGACCCCCTCCGCTCCCCCTCTCCTCATCCACCCGTAATTTTAAATAACTGCTTGTTGCAGGTGGGTGAGCCGCTCGAGGAGCTCCGTTGGGGAGTAGTGGGGCGGAGGGGTGACACATCTGTCAATTTTGGGTCCCAAAGTTTGGGTCCCCATTGATTTCATTGGGGACAGGGTTTGGATTCTTGAAGGAAGGAAGTTCGGGTACCCAAACCAAACTTTTGTTCAAAGTTACTCTTAAACTCTTAGAGTAAAAATTAACCTCCCACCCTGCCGCCCTCCCCTGGTGCTGAGGCAGGCCAGGGTACAAAGAAAATAACCCCTTACCTCACCCGCGGCCCTGTGCTGTGGAAGAAGGGGGGGGGGGCTCATTTTGTCTGGAAATCCTCTTTAAAACATTGTATCAACATTGTAAAATACTGTTGCAATGCTTTGTGGCAGCCAAGGTCATTGAGTTACATTCATTTGCTCCAGCTCCCACGTACCTGAGGAAATTATGTCTCTTGATTTGGCTTTAGCAAAACCTCAAGCTACTGACGGCCTACCTTGTGTGGAGAATTGATATCGGGATGCCCCTGTTATATGAGTCACTTTAAGGATTACTATTACTAAGGATTAGTGAACTGTTGGGCATGGTCCAGGAAGGGTCAGTACCTTCCTCACAGCAGTGTCCTGCTCACCCCTCTTCCCCTGGTTCCTAGCTCCAAGTGTTCAGCTTTAGACTGTGCCACCCCTTCCTGGCTCCTCCCCTCTCAGCTTTTAATACCTATGTCTCTTCCCCACGCTGTCTAGGGTTAGATCCGCCCCTCTCTCTTTCTCTGTCATGAGGGCTGACCATGATGTCTAGCTCTACTGAACACAGCACCAGCAGCAGAGGCTATGTCCCCTCAGTCGCTGTACTTACCTGGCCGGCATTGATGAATGTGGTGTATGTTGGACGCTGTAACACCGGTAGCGCCAGGTCAGTGCGACCGACTCTCTGCGCTCCACACCATGTTTATCAAAAAAGGACACACACACAGCTTTGGCGCTCTAAAGCTGGGTGCTGTAGCATTGAGACGCTGTGTGATTAAAGTCTGTTTTTGAACACATTTTCACCAGTAACAAAGCAAAAACACATAGAATGACATTGTTTTAAAACTGGAACAATAACACTTTAGTGCCAGACCTGTAATGACAATTCTGCATAAAAATATAAAAAGTAAAAAAAGTTTCTAAAAGTGTTTGTTTGCAGCCAGGAGAGGTGACACAATGATTTGAGCAAAAAAAATGTCAAACACGCTGTTTAAATACAAACAAATGAACGGCCATTGAAATATATGGGAGAGCGACACTGAGCGAAAGTTAATACCTGGCTCTGGAAGCTAGAGCGCCGGCGCTATATGCTGAGCCACCTGTAATGATGAATTGGAAGCTACATGGCGATGTTAGAGTTGCTCTCCAGATTCGCTTTCATAAATGTGTTTTTGCGTACAGCGTCCAGTGTGCACCAGACAATGCCGGCCGCTACGAGGCACTAACTGGCGCTATCCCTTGATGAATAACCCCCAAAGTTTGTACTTATGTAAGCAGTAGAAGTAAGCAGCCATCCTGAAATCTGGCACAGGCCGCCACTTAACCTAAGGCCAGCCCTGGTTGTATGATGGGCTCAAGCCTTTGTGTTGTAGAGCCAAGAAATCACTCCTTTAGTTTTTAGTCCAAACACCCATCTCCCCATCTCTTGGAATTCTAGCAGCACAGAATTCTTGAAGAAACATAATTCCTATCTGACCAGTCTCTTTATCACAATATGAAATCCATTTTCTACACACTGGAATGTCAGCACAATTTATGACACTAGGGTAACTATATTCCGCATGCTGGGTGATTTTCCCAGAAAGAAATGCTATCACAGTTCCTGAAACCATAAATAGAGTGAACTTGTCACTCAGCATAATTCCCGAGGACAAGAGTTACATTGTGGAACACGGAGTCTTCATTTACATGACAAGAGCTTCAATATATTCATGTAAATCACAGCTCACAATTCTGAAAGACGTGAGCTCTCCATCAATAGATAAAAAAACCTAATGCCATTGCAGATGACACACACCACTGATATCGAGCAGCAGAGTATTGGAATTCAACCCCCCATTTTTACCTTGGATTATCTCTATTCATTTCTTACTATGTACCATTGGTGGCACCGGAAAGGTACTCACCCACATTATACGTGGCTCAGAAGCTTTTACAAAATTAGGGGGAAGTATATGCCATTTTCTTTCTTTGCAGGCCTTATGTTGGTGATGATTATGAGGCTAATGTGAAAATGTGATACAGTTGGGTATTTGGTTATTACATTTTATTTTTCCATTGTGTAAAAAAAAAAGGACCAAAGTAATATATTTGGGACTTTGATGTAAGGCACCATTGATTTTTTATCTAAAAGTTTTGGATGCTTTTTTGGAAGTTTTGGATGGTCATTTATAATGACCCTGTTTGGCTAATTGTTTTGCAAATGGAAGTGTTGCTCCTCTTAAACCCACTAATTAATTTACTTACAGTTTATTCTGCATGTAAATTTGCAGATGGTGGGGGGATTCCCCACCTTCACCAACTTACCAACAGATGGTAGTTTGCCTTGACTTTACCTTGCTAATTAATTTGCAGATGGATGTGAAGTTCCACCTTATCCCACTACTAAACTGTACATGCCAGTGTATGTGTATGTGGCAGTGGTGTTTCCCTTTTCACTTATTAAACCATGGCTAGAAGAGGAAGAGGTTCATGGCATCCAAACGTATTTCCATCAATTGCCATTAATTGCCATTGCCAGTAAAGTGGACCTCCAATCCACTATTTCTCCAGCGGGCTTGATTAAGATTCCTGTTCACAAGGAATGCATGAAAATTGGGCATTTGAATTCATTTGATCTGCACTCTTATGCCTCCTGTGCCCCACGTGACTTCTGATGGACTTTTTGAGTTTGTTTGACAAAGTTCTGTGAGAATAAGCAAATGATTTCTGAATTGCAGGACTTACCATTGACAGGAGGGCGGGGGTTCTGGCACAGGTTAGGATCCTCTGTTGCCAGTAAAGGTTTAGATCCGCTTTAGTGTAGTTGAAGGGGGAATTTGGAAAAAAAAAAAACTTTTACTCATCTACTAGATGACCCAACCTTCGTCTTTTTCAAACTCAGGGGGTTATTTAAGAAGGGATAGTGCCAGGTAGTGCCTACTAGCGACAGGTAGCGTCTGGTGAATGCCGGGCACTGTACGTGAAACCACATTTAACCCTTTAAGTGCCAGCCTACCTGTGGATTTTGTCACCCTCTGTTTGCCAGACTATTTTGCACTATTTTGCGCTACACTTGTTCAGATGTGATTTTTGAAGGTATTTTCAGGTATTTTCCAGGAAAATTATATATTGTTTTTTTCAGCAGAGTCTGGGATTTAACATGAATTGTCTTGTTTTTTTAAGTGAATTCTCAATATTTTGGGGTGAAATATGTGCAAAAAAAATCTATTTTTTACAATTTGTAGTTTTTTTTGTAATAAAAAAAGTAAGTTTGCCAATAAAATCTTATTGCGTGTGAAATCCCAATTTCTCCCGGTTACAGCGATACCACATATGTATTGATAGACACCCTTTCCTGCCCAGGAGACTTCCCCAAACTGAAACAGTGCTTTAGGAGATTTTCAGATAAAATACAACTGCGATATGCTCTATGCACACCTTGCAGTTTTTCAAGAAAAACAACTCTTTACATTTGAAATACCCCCACAAACTATATATTCTCTGGTACACACCTCAAGCTTTCTAGGTGTACCACGCTTGTTGATGTGGCCACAGTTTTCTAGAAGTAATCCCTCAATTAATTCTTTGGTCCTCAGAGTTTCCCTAAAAAAGAATAAAAAAGCAGAATCAAACTCACATTTTCCTAAAAAAACAATATACAAACAAGAAAAAACAAGTTCAATCTGAAAAAGCAAGGTCCCCGAACAGAATGACTTGCCAGCCCCCTATGCCTTGTGAACTGGTATAATGGTATACATGGACCCCTTACCAGTTCACAAAGGGTTAAATATATAAAAAAAAAAAACACACACAGATAATTTTTTTAACATTATTTTTAATACTTACCTTCCATGGATTCCAGAGCACTGTGTCCCCTGCTGATCACTCTGGCTTCTGCTCTACTGCTGCTGGAAGCCTTTTATAGCTGCTGGGAGACAGGCAACAAAGGGTTAATTAAAAAAAAAAAACACATAGGGTCCCCCCTCCCGGGCTCTTCTGCCCCCCCCCCCCCCGGCCTTTGGGGAGGCAGGTAATGGGGGGCCGGGGGTTAATGGCAAGTCACCCACTAGCCGCAGGTGACTTGCCAGCCCCCTAAGCCGTGTGAACTAGTATAGGGGTCTCATGGGCCCCTTAACAGTTCACATAGGGTTAAGTGTAAAAAAAAAGACACTGCCACAGAGAAAAAAAAAATATTTATTTTAACACTCACCTCCGATCCTGTGTCCCGCGACGTTTCAGCTCCAGCTGACAGCTGTCAGTTGTCAGTGCTGATCACTGGAGGGGGCTGGGGAGGCAGGGGACCACATCCCCTACCCTCCAACCGCCTCAGACCTGACATCTGAAAGTCTGGAGCCTGAGGTGGGATGACATCACACGTGATGGGGCTAGCGGCGAGAACGTCGGAGGGGGCTTGTTTCGAGCCCCCTCCTCACCGCAGAAAAGCCCGGGGGTGGCGATCGGAGCCCCCGCCCCCCTCCCCGGTGAAGAGGAGATCCGGCCTGGATTGGGCACAGAGGTGAGGTTTTTTTTTTTTATATTCTTAGCAGCAGCAGCTGCCGAAGCAGGGAGGGGGGTATTTTTTGCCCCCTCCTGAAACCAGAAGAGCCCCTGGGGGTAATCGGATAGCCCCAGGGAGAAGAGAAGACCCGGCCAGTTTGAACGAGGGGCCAGGTGAGTGTTAATTTACTAAACTACCAGCTTGGCACTTAACGGTCGGAGAAGCAACCTTGTAGTACCTACGGGCTTGGCACTTAAAGGGTTAAGAAAGTGGATCTGGTGAGAGACTAACAGCGCCATGCAGCCTCACATGTATTACTAGAGGCGGCTCAGTGTATAGCGCCGGCCCTCTAGGCTCAGAAGCGCTATGTAGTACCTGTCGCTCTGTAGCGTTCTCCCATATATTTCAATGGCCGTTCACTAGTTGTGTATAAACAGCGTGTTTCACTTTTTTTTTTTGGCACAAATCATTGTGTGATCTCTCCTGGCTGCAAACAAACACTTTTATACATTTATTCTTAGTATACAGTACGTCCTGCTCCAGATATAGTACTTACACTTGGGTTATCCTCCGCCAGATGGCGCTGCACTGCAGAGACAAGCAAAACAGGCTCCTCCCGTCCCCTCAAATACCCAGGGACCTCCCACAAATACCCAGATTTCTCTGCAGTGCTGACTGCAAAGACATGAAGTATCACTCTCTCGCAGGTGAGCGGGGCTATTAAAGCCTGCTGCCCTGTTGGACTATTCCCACCCGTCCTCCTTGTGATGTGCCTCCCAGCCTGGGCTGCGCTTGTCGGGTGAAGGTAGGCAGCACCATGCATGCTTATGGAGCCATGCTCCACCGCAGTCCCCCACCAAAGGGTAGGCGGTTTAGGCTGATGGTGAGCCTCTAAGGGATTCCCCTCCCGCATTATTACCCATGCCCCGTGTAGCGGTGGGCCCTGTACAAAGGGTCGCCATCCTCCCTCGTTCTCCCCGTAGCCCGGGGGAAAGAAAGGGGGGGGGGTGTAGGTGGTCTCAGTGGATTACACGCTAGTGGCCTTTAGTAATGTCATTTGACTTGTATACTTGGTGTCAGACGCGCTGATTCGCAGCCTTATTTCTGTATCTGCCGCCGCCGTGCGCGCCTCTTTGCTTCATCGATTCCCAACTGGGACATGATTGAAGTGCTCTTGACACACAAGTGTTGTAGGGTGTCTCACTGGTCATGTGTACACTCATAGCACGGATGGGTAAATTATCTGGCTGTGCTGCATCGCCTCAGACGCCGCGGCGTCATCATTGGCAAAATCATCTATTCTGAGTGTGTCATACACCTCGCTCCTCATGACAACCCTGTCTACTGGCTTAGAGCTTCGCGCTCTTCGGGGGGGCGGGGACCTGGCTTGGCGCGCTCCGCGTCACGGGCCGCTCTGGCCCGCCCTTCAAGGTTCGCTTGGTGCCATTTTGATGGTAGTCGCGCGTGCGCGTGGTATCGGTCCCCCTCCTTCCGCAGTCTGTAAGTGCCCTCACGGGTGATTTTTCATGCTCCTTGCTTACTGTGCATGGTTCTGACACCCTTTATTCCCTTTATGTCTTTCAGACGGTTGAATCCAGTGGCTTCTCCCGGCCCTGCGTAATTGCCAGTTGGGCCTAGTATAATTACTCCCACTTCCCTGCGGGTCATTGGGGCATCCAGGGTAGCTTCAGCGTCAATCCCTACTGGCCTATTGGGCCTATTAATCACCATATGGAGGCATCCCAGGATATTGTGACCGGGGTTCCTTCGGGACAAGCCCGGCTGTGTGTAGCTTGTGGGGTCTCACCTATCAGCGGTGACAATGCACGGGTCTGCGTCCCTTGTGCACAGCAGGCGCTAATGGTACTTCCCGCCCCTCCGGTGGCTGGGCCTGCATCTCGCCTCACTTCATCTACCCCCCCAAGCCTGAGTCTAACCCCCAATACAAGCGGGGATTCTCATCCTGATGTGGCTGTTAGACTGGCCAGTGTTGAAAAATTGCTTGCTAATACCTTAGCGCGTAAGGCCACCGCAAAAAGCGGCACTTAGCTCCTGATACCGCTCTTTTCCCTACGGAGTCTGATGAGTTCCTGCATCTATATGGCCATACCCCCTTGAACGAAGGGGAGCTCTTCTCCGACTCAGAGTCATCTGACGAGAAGTCAAGGGGTCATGATGATTCTGGCTCTGATCACTGGGCCCCGGATGATACTGACAAACTGCTGGTTCAGATATTTGAGGTTTTGTCCATCTCTCCCCCTGTTGCGGCTCCCAGGCAAAAGGGTGAGCTATTTCATACTGCTAAGCCTCGATTGGAATTCCTGAGCAAACCCATTTCAATAACCTCGTGCTTAAGGAGTGGGAACATCCCAGTAGACTTCCCGGGATTCCTAAGAGTTTGGACAGGAAGTATCCTTTTCCTGCTGATATGGTCAAGTGCTGGTCATCGCCCCCCGAGGTCAATGCTCCTATTCTAGGGCTGTCTAACACCTCCATTATGCACTCCCCTGACACTACTACGCTGCAGGATTCTGAGGACCGGCGTATTGACCAATTGGCATGCCATGCCTTTGCATTTGGGGGGGCGGCGCTGCGCCCGGTTTACGCTTTGGCCATTACTGCAGTGGCACTCAGGGCCATGGTCAGGAATGCACTAGATGGTCCAGACGATTTGCCACCTGATATTATTAATGCACTGTCTACCTATGATGTTTTTGTTAACTTTATCCTGTCTGCATCGGATGATGCTATTAGGATGTGTGCCAGGTCTTCTGCCTTGGCGGTAGCTATACGCCGCGCGGTATGGCTGCGCCAGTGGGCTGCTGACAATGCTGCTAAGAAAGCCCTTACTGGACTTCCATTTAAGGGGCTACGCCTGTTTGGGGACCGCCTAGACCTCTTTGCTAAAGGAGGTAAGTTACCCCAGCGCAGGCGGCAGCCTCGGCCCTTTCAGAGCCAGGGCCCCCCTTCAGTCCCCTACCGATGCGCTAAGCAGGGGAAGGGGGTGTCCTTCGCAGGGGCTCGCGCAGATTGCTGGCATAGGAGCAGAGGACGACGTCTGGGCTCCTCCTGGGGGCCCAAAGCCCCTCCCAAGACCCCTCAGGCATGATGGGGCGCCCTCGCCCGCCAGGGTGGGGGGACAGCTACAGCACTTCGCGCACTTCTGGAGGCGCCAAGTCTCAGATCGGTGGATTCAGGAGGTAGTGTCCTCTGGTTACAAGATAGAATTTGCTGTGCGGCCCCCCACAAGATTCATCAGGTCCCGGATCCCCCAGGATCCTGTATCAGCTCTGGTCTTGCTACAGGCCGTGCAAGGTCTTCTGGATCTGGGGGTCATTTGCAGGGTCCCCTTAAGAGAATTGGGCAAGGGGTTCTATGCCAACCTTTTCACAGTGCCCAAAAAAGATGGGTCAGTCGGGCCCATTCTGGATTTAAAAATCCTCAACAGATTTGTCAAGAACAGAAGCTTTCACATGGAAACCCTGCGCTCGGCCATTGGCTCCCTGCACCCAGGGGATTTTATGACGTCTGTGGACATCAAAGATGCTTACCTTCACATCCCTGTGTTCCCGGGACATCAAAGGTTTCTCAGATTCGCGTTGAAAGATGAAAATTACCAGTTTGTGGCCCTACCATTTTGCCTCACTTCAGCTCCCAGAGTGTTCACCAAGGTGCTGGCGGGGGTGATGTCTCTGATAAGGTCAGGGGGCATACGCGTGCTGCCTTACCTGGACGACATTCTCATCTCTTCACGGTCCCTGCAGCAGGCAGAACTAGACACTGGTGGTGTCCACCTTGGAGTCCTTCGGCTGGGTGATCAATCATCCCAAGTCCTCTCTGTCCCCTTCGTCGGTGACCCCATTCCTGGGGATGATTCTGGATACGGTTCAGTCACGGATATTCCTTCCTCAACAAAAGCAGGTGAGGTTCCTGCTCTCGTGCCCCCAGCCCTCCCTCAGGCATGGAATGCAGCTGGTAGGCCTGATGGTGGCGAGCTTCGAGGCAGTGCCCTTTGCTCAGTTCCATCTGAGGCCTCTGCAGCTTCACCTTCTGTCAGTTTGGGACAAGGACCCCACGTCTTTGGATGGGGTTTGTGTGCTTCCCCCTTCGGTCCGAGGGTCCCTCTCGTGGTGGCTGGACCACAGGAACCTGCTACAGGGCAGGTCCTTCCTGGCCCCCTCCTGGGAGACGGTCACCACGGATGCCAGTCTGTCAGGTTGGGGGGGATTCTGGAAGTCCCTACGATTCCAGGGGAGGTGGGGCCCTCAGGAGGCCCATCTGCCCATCAACATTCTGGAACTACGGGCAATCAGGTTGGTACTGGAGCAGTTGACCAATCACCTGAAGGGTCTGGCTGTGCAGGTGCGCTCAGACAACAGGACGGCGGTTGCCTACATCAACCATCAGGGAGGGACCCGGAGCAAGGGTGCCCTCCAGGAGGTGTCGCGGATTATGACATGGGCGGAGGCCAATGTTCAATGCATTTCGGCCGTGTATATCCCCGGGGTAGAGAATCTACTGGCAGACTCTCTGAGCAGGGGGACTTCCCGTCAGGGGGAGTGGTCCCTCTGCAACAGGGTATTCCAGTCCCTGTGTCATCGTTGGGGTCTATTGGATGTGGATCTGTTCGCATCGCGTCACAATCACAAGCTCCCGGTCTTTGTCTCCCTGTCTTAGGATCCTCTGGCCTTGGCCACGGATGCTCTGTCAATGTCATGAAAGGAATTTCGGCTCCTGTATGTCTTTGCTCCGTTTCCCCTGCTAGGCAGGGTTCTGCGCAAAATTGCTCTGGAAAGGGTGCCAGTGATTCTGGAGGCCCCAAGGTGGCCAAGAAGAGTGTGGTTCGCAGACGTGGTACAAATGGCAGTAGACCAGTACGTCCTGCCAGAAGCGCCAGATCTGCTCACTCAGGGCTCCTTACGCCATCCCAATTTACAAACTCTGGCTTTGACGGCCTGGCTGCTGAAACCTCCATCTTGATGGAGAAAGGCTTGTCTGCCTCGGTGGTGGATACCATGGTGCAGGCTAGGAAGAAAACTTCTTCTGCCATCTATTATAGGGTATGGCGTACCTACATTGATTGGTGTGAGTCTAGGTCTCTTCCCTGTAGGGAGTTCTTAGTTCCCAGGGTTCTGGAGTTTTTACAGCATGGATTGGAGTTGGTCTAAAACTCAGTACTCTGAAGGGTCAGGTTTCTGCCCTGTCTGTCTTCTTTCAGAAGTCTTTTGCTCAGCATCCCTTGGTTAAGACCTTCTTTCAGGGGGTAACTCATGTGCGCCCCCCACGTAAGCCTATGGTCCCTGTTTTGGATTTGAACTTGGTTTTGTCTGCCTTGCAGGGTGCTCCCTTTGAGCCTATTCAGGATGCTGCTCTGGCTGTGCTTACCCTCAAGGTTGTTCTGGTGGCTATTACTTCGGTCAGGCGTGTGTCTGAGCTGGCGGCTCGGTCTATTCAGCCCCCATATTATGAGAGACACCAGGACAAGGTGGTGTTCCGCTTTAAGCCAGACTTTCTGGTGGTGTCTGCTTTTCATTTGAATCAAGATATTGTTCTTCCCTCTCTGTGTCCTAATCCTAGCAATGCTAAGGAAAGGGTTCTGCATTCCTTGTGTGGTCAGGTGTCTGAAGTATTACCTGGTAGTCACTGTGGCTTTCAGGAAGACTGATGCTCTTTTTGTGGTCCCTTCTGGTCCTAGGAGGGGCTTGGCTCCTGCCAAGTCTAATATTAGCAAATGGATTCGTCAGGCTGTGATTCAGGCCTATTCTGCTAAGGGGAAGAATCCTCCCTTCTGCCTTACTGCTCATTCCACTCGTGCTATTGGTGCCTCTTGGGCCTTCCAGCACCAGGCTTCTGTTGAACAAGTTTGCAAGGCCGCTACTTGGTCTTCTGTTCATACCTTTTCAAAGTTTTACAAGGTTGATGTTAGGGCCTCAGCTGATGCTGTTTTTGGCCGCAAGGTTTTGCAGGCGGCAATGGTCTAAACTGTCTGCTGTCACCTTTTTGTTGGGGATCCCACCCTACTTACGGACACTGCTATTGGATGTCCTAAGTGTAAGTACTATATCTGGAGCAGGACATACTGTATACTAAGAATAATACAATTCTGTGAAGTACTCACCTGTAAAATTGATATTATTTGTATACAGTACATCCTGCTCCACCCCACCCTGTTTTTTTGCATTATTCTGGATCCCCTGTATGGTGATTGTTATCTTTGTTATAGTTACCAGTTGTTTTGGGTGGTTAAATTCTCCCGGCTTCTTGTTCACTGCATTTCAATGCTGGGGATTTGTGGGAGGTCCCTGGGTATTTGAGGGCCGGGAGGAGCCTGTTTTGCTTGTCTCTGCAGTGCAGCGCCATCTGGCGGAGGATAACCCAAGTGTAAGTACTATATCTGGAGCAGGACGTACTGTATACAAATAATATCAATTCTACAGGTGAGTACTTCACAGAATTGTATTTTTTGACTTTTTATATTTTTATGCAGAATTGTCATTACAGGTCTGGCACTAAAGTGTTATTGTCCATGTGTTTTCACTTTGTTACTGGTGGATATGTGTTCTAAAACAGACTTTGATCACACAGCGTCTGCCGCTCTATGCTACAGCGCCCAGCTTTAGGGCGTCAATGCTGTGTGTGTCTAGTGTTTTGTTAAATATGGTGTTGAGCGCCGAGTGCCAGATGCACTGAGCTGGCGCTACCTCTCGCTCCCTGCAGCGTTATACTGTTGTTAGAGCGCCCAACACACATCACATTCATCAATGCCAGCCAGGTTACTAGAGCAACTGAGGCGCTCGATATGAGCTTACAGCGTCTACTAGTGGTCGCTCTAAGCGCTGCTGTACAGATGCTGATCTGGCAATACCTGGCGTTAGTAGTGAATCAGCCTCCAAACATTTTTGGCCTGCTTAATTTGAACTCCAGGAGCTCCCCTCATCCAGCTCCAGGGAGACACATCTGCCCAGCAGGTCCCTTTGCAGATTGGAAAAAAGGGCATTTACCCAGAACAACCATATAGACATTATTTTAAGGTCAGTGTACGCAACATGGAGCACTAGAGAGGACTTGGAGAGTCCTGGAAGCACAAGAAAAGTTCATGGAAGAACCTAGTGGCAGGAGGAGCAGTACTAGCTGGCAATAGATGGTGGGGATGAGCTTTTGAAGTCTGCTGAACCTCTCCAAATCTTTTAGATTACCTTTTGATGAGGGATGATTGTAGTAGCTGACACCTCAGACAGTGCCATGCATACTGGGATTTGATAGAGTGGGCATTCCCAGAGCTTTTCAAGTTGGCACTCCCTAAGTAAGCTGAACCTCTCAATGTCTTTTAGATAACCCCCTGATGTGGCATGATTGGAGTAGATGGCGGGCTGGGAGAAGTAGATGACACTTCATACAGAGCCCTGCATGCTAGAAATTGAT
The DNA here is from genome assembly GCA_027917425.1 of Gastrophryne carolinensis. Lineage (NCBI taxonomy): Eukaryota > Metazoa > Chordata > Amphibia > Anura > Microhylidae > Gastrophryne > Gastrophryne carolinensis. Next base: position 375,749,845 of record CM051235.1, read on the forward strand.
AGAGTGGCTAGACTTGGAATAGCTTTTGAAGTAGTAGAACTCAGGTCATACAATTAAGCTCAGTGGGCAGAACATTCTTAGATATATTTAAGCTAAAACAAAAGTGAAGGCGACAATGAAATATACTTTGTTACAACAAATGCATTATAATCTCATACACCGCTCATATGGAAACACTTTATTTGGACTTAATCTAAAGGGCCAGAAGCCCGGTAACGGGCTCTCTCTCAGCTTGAGCAATTTCCTAGGCCTTCTCCATCAGCTTGAGTCAATAGATGCCACATTTTAATTGCGACAATTTCACACTCATCCGACAATCGTCTCAAAATCATCCTCAAATTGTTCTTGCTTTTACCTCTCCAAGAGGCAATTTTCGGCTTCATTCATTAATCAAACTCTCGTGAAAGAGAAGAGAAGAACGTCAGCTGCGCCTGGATTTGCGCAAGTGAGCTGACTGGATCGCCTTCTCATTTTTAACAGGAATTCAGAAATTGGGGCCAAAATGTTTTTCATCGAGACTGCTGCTGGGACACGCAAGAACACCCACATCAAACACCTTCGTGGATGGGACCGATTAATATTTCAGCGCCAAATAGTTTGTGATCATCTGGTCTCAGTAACATTAAAGAGAGTAACAAAAAAAAAAAGATTGGAAATGATTGAAACCTCCTGACACGTTTCAATGTTTATAGATGAAAGGGAAAAGGTCTGCTTAAGCTTGCTTTCTGTTCTTCTCATGCTGGCTGTGAGTGCCTGCATCTTTACTCAGCCTGTTTTATATTTCTTGATAGGCCCTGGTAAACGCTTTCCTTTCTTCTGGGCCTTCTCATGCATGCACAAGTCATCATTCTGCTGTTCTAATGTGGGGAACCCTGAGGATTTTCATTGAGGGGACTGTATATGATGGAGCAAGTTCAATATTTATCAGGAAATGCAATGTTCTGGTAAATGAAAGACAAATGATAGGCCATGAAAGCCAGCATGGCGCAAGCAGAAAGCATGACAATTTAACCTCTGCCCTGAATGTTCGTTTAAAGCTGACCAAAACCCAAATTTTTAACTAGCATTCCCTAAATTGCTCCCTCTATGGAGAGAACCTTTTGCCAATTTTCACTGTTTCTACTTCACTCTAATCCCAGATAATGGCCTTTGTTTTTTGCTGTAAAGCTCCGCCTCCTCCATTCATTGCCACTGTTGTGTGTGGCAATTATGTCATTGCCAGACCTAAGCAATGACTGATCACCTGCCATCTTGCAGAGAGGACAAAAAGAGCAAAAATATCAATTTCTAGTTCTACACCTTAAGAAGGGAGTATCGGCAGGGGAATGGCCAAATGTATTTGAGTTCAGTGGATTTCAGTCCGCTTTAACTTATTGAATACTGCTCTAAATGGTCACCAATACTCTGCATTTTTGAGGAACTGGATCGGTAGGTTCTTGGTTCATTTTGTATCAACCTTCGATTTTTTAATCCCTTTTCTCATCTTAAAGCACCCTTCTTCTCTATATATTGATACTTAAAGCGGACCAAAACCCAGGATTTTGACTATCCTGGGCTTTGGTCCTTGCCGCCAGGCCACCCCACTATGTGAAACCTCTCAGGTCACTGAAATAAACTCACCTCTTCCTGGTCCCACGGCGCATGCGCTTGTCCAATCAATGCGCTCAAACCGCTGATGTCCCTTCATCGAAGGCAGGCAACTCTGAGCACGCTGATGGCCCGCATCCTCCGCTACCCTCTGACAGAGAGCGTGCCTGTGTCGGCCATTTACAAATGCCTGGCGTGGGCACGTGCCCTGCTTGAGGGATAGCAGGGATGCGGCTGTGGCTCATGCATGCGCCGTTGGCCCGGAAGAGAAGGTAAGTGTATGGGCGACCTGGGGGGTTTCACACAGCAGGGCATCCTAACTTTGGAAGCCCAGGGGGAGGGAATAGATCAGCCCAGGAATCTTATTGATCCACAGTGTTTTGGTCCACTTTAAAGCAGACCTAAAGTCATAAATGACTGGAGGTCTGATCTCTTCCCCCTCCTGTGCAGTGTAGGGGGCATCCAGATATTCCCAAAACCTTTGTGACTACTGACTTCCCAAGAGTGGGCATCACTACATCTACATTTCCCAACATGATTACAGTGGGCAATTAGCTTCGGGGGGACAGGCCGACACAGAAAGCTTGGTGAACACCAGTGGTCATTGTTGTTATCCAAGCAGCAAGGTGGCAAGGGAACTCAGAAGTGGGTGAGCAGCAATTGCCACAACGAGTTAGTCACGTTAGGGTGGGGCATGCCAAATTGGGAAGCCCCCCACTGCTGGGGATGATTGCACTTCCAGTAATTTTTAATCTGAGGTCCAGGTTAACCTTTCACTCCCCTGGCATCCTGATTTGGGGTGGCCTTTTGTTTCAAAAGCCCCATAAATCTTGTAACCTGGCTTTAATTATCACTCTTCTGTGATTCTCTGATGTGGCGTCTGCAGCCATCTGCCTATGTGACCGCCGGTAATCATTTGGGTTTGGTGCCAGTAGTGCACACCGGATGAACCTTATTGGTTCACACCAGTCATGTTTGGTATGAGAGCAGGACAGGAGAACACATTGCATAATCCTAGAGCCCAGTACCAAGCAGGGCATCCCAAATCAGCATAGAAACATAGAAAGTTGACGGCAGAAGGAGACCATACGGTCCATCTAGTCTGCCCTTATGTGTATACTGTATGTACTCTTTATCTTAGGATAGATGTGTGCTTATCCCAGCCATGTTTAAATTCAGTGACTGTTGATTTTTCAACTACCTCTGCCGGAAGTTTGTTCCAAGCATCTACTACTCTTTCTGTAAAATAATACTGATCTTAGCTCCGACTAGCTTCAGGTTGTGCCCCCTTGTTCTATCATTAAGTTTCTTTTAAAAACACTTCCCTCCTGAACCTTATTGAATCCTGGGATTTTTACCTTGTACTGGTTACAATTCTGGTTCTGGTTACAATTCTTTACTAGGAGGCTGATGCTTCCTTAGATGTTACTTGGAATGTGGGCAACCGACAGCTTCAAGATTTTAGCCCTATCTCCAGTATGACGACTGGCACCAAGCAAATAATGCCACCCTATTACTGGGATATTAGCTTTGCGTTGCCCTCAGAAATGGCCCAGAAGCGGCTCAGTAAACTTGAGATCTGATCTGTTCTGATTCACAGCTTTGGTCGTGGTTTACATCTATTAGAATAAATAATAAAAAATGAATGTTAAATATCCTCTTGTGAGTTATCGATGCTGAGCTTGCTCCTGTAATTTGCATGTGAAGTGATTGAGGCTCCAGAGCGCTATGTGAATACACAATGTATAGTCAGTAATGAAGTCAGTATAAAGGGGTTTTATCACCACAGGCTATATGGAAAGAAGCAGCGAAATGATCCCCCTTCTCCTCCGATCTGTTTATATACTGGAAGTGCTGCGCTCAGCCTTTACATATCAATGCCTATTTCACCATATATCTTATCAGAAAATGTGCTGAAAGAGCAAACGCAGACACCCAGAGTATTACCATCTATACAAAGGATGAATAATAATCACTTCACATTACTTTGTGCCCATTAAAGTGGACCAAGCCCCAGGATTTTGACTATGAAACTCCAGGGCAGGCATAATCACTGCCCAAGCAAAATTTCAGGACTAGGTCCGGTCCTGGCTCAAACCCAACAGACCCAGCGTACCCACCACACCTCTATGCAATTTAGGTTAATAAACAGCCATCCTTTATTTTGAAAAGTATTAAAATCTCACAGTACAAAAAAGTGCATAAATCTAATTTGTATGAATTTCCATTCATTTGGTATGCAGTACCTATTTACAGAATATATACCATTTACATACTTGCTTCTCAGAACAGTACATTTATGTATGACAATAATAACATGATTAAATTTCTTAAAACCAAAGTGACTGTTTTTGTCTTACTAGTCCGATGATCGGCCAGACAGGGCAGACATGTTTCGCCACGTAGGCTTCCTCAGTGCCCTAATGTACATGGCAAAAAAAAATGAGTATGATTCAGCATAAATGTAAATGAATATATAGGTTTATGTATCACTTAGTATGTATATCACTTAGTTCAATATCATATCTTTTTTCCTTCCGGCACACTACGATAAAATATACAGCATATATAACAATTGTTCCTTTATCATACACCAAATCAAAGCCCAGAAGATAGGGACCATTCTTATTTACCTGATTTTTATATCATCAGAGAATGTCAGGTCTTGGTGGAAATGAGGAGTCACCACTTATCCCTCTTTATATCTTTATCAGATTTCTTAATGTTTAGTTCTAATCATCTGTGTCCCCTCTGGGGTCCCATGATTGAAGAAATCTAGAGATCCTAACCTATTAAAAGAGACCACAGACAGTGGTCATATTATTATTAGTGATGGTGTTAATGACCCATTACAAAAAGGGGAAGAACCAGAAAGAGGGAATTGAAAGGGGGGAGAGAAAAGAGGGGATGGAGGGGGGAGGGGGAGAGGAAATCCCCTTAAGAGCTTATGTTCCCACTGTACTTAAAAATAGTATTAGCATTGGGGTTACCTTAATTTCTGCTTGCTTACAGCACGGTAAATATGCTCTCCCTTTATAATGCAGTAGTATGAGGGCCTTCAGTAATCTATAGAAGGAGATATTATTGTCAGCTATTCATATTTCTATAGACTCATTGAGTCAATCTGAGTCACAGCTGGCCTATTGGCAAGGCTGTCTTACCTCCGCGTGGTTCCAACAAGTCCCCTTCAGGAAAAACCGCAGTGCAGCCAGTGCGTTCTAAACTTACAAGGATGTAATACTCAGTATACATGCGGGGTCTTCCCGCTACTTGCGCGGCCACCCGCTCCACATGTGGTTCACTAGATGAGTCGGCTGGGGGAGAGAGAACACCCTCCATATGCGCTGGCTGACGGCGCGCGTGTGTCAGTGCCTCTTATTTAGAAGCACTGAAAGATAACTCCCGGTCAGCTGACCGGAAGTGACCACGTGCGCCGTCCCTGTGCTCACTATTGTCTGCCTATATGCGCCATTTTTTCGTGGCTCTGACCTCCATACTCCACCATAGCCTAGCGCTTCAAATGCGCTCAATGTAATCTATTTCTTATGGGTAAAAGTAGGATGCTGATGCCTTGGCTTTCATAGTGCCTCCTAATTCTTACATATTAAGTTAAAAAAACGCCCCAGTAAGCTATTCCTCCGCTTACTGCCAATTACATATATGCGCCATTTTTTCGTAGCCCTGACTCCTACATTCAGATACCAGGGCGTTTTCTTTAAAAAGTACCTAGTATGATTCCCATAAATGGATGCATGAATGAAAATAGTTCTCCCACGGCCTAATCCAATATATGATAGTGACTATATCTGTGGACAAGTTCGTTTCTAATCCGTTTATTAGTTGGGACAGTCCTAGCCTGATAAATCTTTGGTCTGTTTCCTAATCGGGTCAATCCTAGCTCAGTGGCCTAATTTGATACATAGTAGCCATTGGGCATATATTGTAAGTAGGGAAACCATGGGTAAGTCCTCATGTCCTCCTATTATATCCCTGACATTCTCTGCCATCTTGTAGCTGCCACCTGGACTCCCGCGTTATCCCATGCAAGATAAATGATTTATTCATAAAAATGGGGCAAAGGTAAGTGTCTCATTTAGGCTTGGAAATTTATGTGCCTTAAGCTGAAATATCCAACACGTCTCAATTTTTAGAGTGCCCTTTTCAAGATTCCCTCCTCTGATAGATGGATGTATCCTATCAAGGCCTTGACATTTCAGCGTGGCCGGATTGCTGTTGTGATATTTTTTAAATGACGCCCTATTGGAGTTTTTTCATTATTACTTTTAATACTGTACTGGTGTTCATATATTCGTTTTTTAGGGGGCGGTTTGTTTTTCCCACATAAAAACCACCACAGCCACAAATAAGTAAATAGATAACATTGCTTGTGTTGCAGTTAATGAAGTGTCTCATTTTATATTTTTCCTTGTTGAGTATTGTTTCTGTTCCCGGTAATATGTATTGGCACATACTACAGTTTCCACATTGGTACGTGCCCCGAACTCTACAGCAGTCATCTCTCTGCTGTTCAGAAAAATGGCTGTATACCAATTTGTCCTTTAGATTGATAGGTCGCCTGAAAATTATTTTAGGTTTTGGGGGTAAAAAAGTTCTTAGGAAAGGATCGTTTAAAAGTATGGGCCAATTTGTCTGAAGAATCTTCCGAATTGTGGCATGTGCGTCCGTGTATGTAAGTATTAACGCTGGGCCGGTATCTTTTTTTGCAACTTTAGGTTTGTACAATAATTGCTGTCTATCAAGATGGCGGGCTTTTCTATAGGCAGCTTTTAAAATCGGCCTACTGTACCCCCGCGCTTACAGTCTTGTCCAAATTTTTGTGGCTTCTGTTTTAAAGGTTTGAATGGAAGAGCAATTACGGCGTGCCCGTATAAACTCACCGTACGGGATGCTGTGCAATAAATGGGCCGGGTGCGAGCTGGTTGCTCGTAGCATTGTGTTGGCTGATGTGTCCTTTCTATATAGCACAGTACTGATTTGACCTTGCTCATCCTTGTGTATTTCTAAGTCTAGGAAAGTGACGCAGTTTTGATTCCAATAGCTTGTAAATTTTAAATTTAGATCATTGTCATTAAGCATATGAACAAAATCATCTAGTTCCCCCTCCGGCCCCTCCCATATGACCAAGATGTCGTCGATGTACCTGTGCCAAGCCGAAACGTGGCACAGGTACTTGGCCATGTCGTCCTCAGCCCACAATCCCCTTTCCCACCAACCCAGGTACAGGTTAGCAAACGACGGGGCACATGTCGTCCCCATCGCTGTTCCCTGTACCTGGTGGTAGAGTAGCCCGTTGAAGAGGAACATATTGTGGGTGAGGACGAAGTTGAGGAGCCGGAGGAGGAAGAGATTATGATTGTGTTCTGCCACGTCCAACTCATTCAAGAAAGTTTCTACAGCTCTCAAGCCCTTGTCATGGGGAATGCTCGAGTATAGGGCCTCCACGTCCAGGGTGACTAGAAACGCCCCTGGATCCACCCACATTCCGTCCAAGACACGTAGAATGTGACCTGTGTCCTTCACATAGGATGGCAGACTCACGACCAGGGGCTGAAGGTGTTGGTCCACATACTTGCTCGCATTCTCTGTGAGCGCCCCTATACCCGACACAATAGGTCTACCTGGGGGTGACACCAGCGATTTATGCACCTTTGGAAGGGCATAAAATGTTGGTGTTATCGGGTGGGGCGCATCCAGGAATCCAGTGGTATGGGAATCGATCACTCCCTGGTCGTGAGCCTGTTGTATTATGGCGTGGTATTCCCGGGCGTTAACTGCCAGCCTGGACGTGGGGGCCCTTACATACCAATCCTTATTGTTCAAAATTCGTAGACACATGTCAATGTACTGATCCTTGGACATAATTACTATTTTCCCACCTTTATCCGCTGATTTTATAATTAGGTCATTCTTTGACTCAAGTTCCTGAATGGCGGCTACTAATTCCTGGTCCAGGTTTGAAGGTTTGTTTGTTTTTTGTGGGAGTGCTTCCAAGTTGGATACCATTAAGTTAACAAATGTTGCTACATTGTGATTAAGGCCTATAGGGGGATAATACGTAGAGGGCTTTTTAAATTGAGATAATGGCTTTTCCCAGATGCAATAACCAGCCACCTCTAGTCCTAGATCCATCATGTTCTGTTCCAACTGTGATTCTGGTAATAATCACTCCCCCCCCCAGGGCATCCAGAATCGGGATCACCACTGTGTGAAACCCCCCAAGATTGCTCGATCTTACTCACCCTTCCTCGGTCCTATGGCGTCTCTCACCCGGTCAGCACACATTCGTATGCACTCCCGCACCTTCGTCCAAGAACTCGTCTAAAGCGTGCAGATCCGAGCGCAGCCGCATCCCCGCTACCTTTTAACAGGGAGTGCCCCCCCACCGGCCATTCCCAAATGCCTTGCTCATGCACGCACCCTGCTGAAGGGATAGTGGGGATGTGCCCTCCGTCCGGGTCTTCTCTTCACCCGGGGGGGTTCCAATCCCCCCCTGGGCTCCGCAGGACCCTCTTCTGGGTCCTCACCTCCTCTAATGACGGCGCTGGCTGCCGCCCCTAGCTCCGCCTTTTGTGGGAGGAGCGGGATGATATCATATACTCCCACCGGCTCCGGCGTCTGCAGCGGTGCAGAGTGGGTGAGAGGCGAGGAGGCTCCGTTCGGTGGCAATAGACAGCGGCGAGGGTCACAGGATCGGAGGTGAGTAGAGTAAAAAAAAAATAATTCATTTCAAAAAAATGTTTTTTACTTTTTGTCTGTGTCTTTATTTTTTACATTTAACCCCTTGTGAACTGGTAAGGGGTCCATGAGACCCCTATACCAGTTCACAAAGCTGGGGTCTGGCAAGTGAGAGTCCATGGCCATGGGCTATGCGGGCTTGTAGCTGGCCCCTGCGCCCTGTTCCTACAAGCCCTGCATAGCTGGTCCCGGGCTGGTTACTTCGGGTAGGGGGGACCCCATGTCCTTAAAAATCCCCCAAAAATGGTGTAGTCCCCCCCCCCCCCGGACTCTATGTCACTTTTTTCTCGATTGAACCCTTTGTAGTGTGGATGGTATTTGTATTTTAGTTGTAAATGTTATAAACTACTTCTTTCAGTTTGGGGGGTCTCCTGGGCAGGAACAGGGGCTACTGATAAATATGTGGTACCATTGTAATCGTTAGAAATGGGGCTTTCACGTGCACTATGATTATCTTTAATAAAATACATTTTTTATTTAAAATAAAGGAGCCAGTTTTCTACATTTTTTTTTACATTTTTTTTTTTTACTTAATAATATTGTAAAAAACAGAATAAAATTTACAAACAAGACATTTCATGTTAAAGCCTAGACTCTGCTGCAAAAAAATATATATAATTGTCCTGAAAATTCCAGCAAAAATGGCGCAAAACATGGCGCAAAATGGGGAAAAATGACCTGTCAACAGAGGGTGACAAAATCTCAATTCGGCTGGCAATTAAAAGGGTTAAAAGTAGCTATGCATGTTGGGTATTGTTCTGTTCAGGGACCTTGCGCTTTCAGACTTAGCTTGTTTTTTCTTGTTTGCATATTTATATTTTAGGAAAATGTGTTTTTTATTCTGCTTTTTTAAAAAAATTTTAGTTAAACCCTGCGCAGCCAAAGAATTCTTTGAGGGATTACTTCCAGAAAGATGAGCCCACTACAACATGCTGGGTATGCTTAGAAAGCTTACCATGTGTACTTTCAGGGAATATATTTGTACTTTCAGGGAATATGTTTGTAGGGGGTATTACAAATGTAAAGGGTTGTTTTGGTTGAAAAATCGCTCACTTTGTATGCAGAGCTGAAATTACCGCTATGCACATGCTTCACTTTGGGGTGTTTGGCAACTGTTCCCTTGACAGTGGCTATGCATGTTGGATATCGTTCTATTCGGGGGATTTTGCTTTTTCAGATTAAACTTGTTTTTCTTGTTTGTCTATAGTTTTTTCAGGAAAATGTGGCTTTGATTCTGCTTTTTTATCCTTTTTTAGGGAAACTCTTTGCAACCAAAGAATTCATTGAGGGATTACTTCCAGAAAACTGTGGCCTGCAAGGTGCGCATAGCGCAAATCACAGTTGTATTTTATCTGAAAATCCCCTAAAGCTCTGTTTCAGTTTGGGGGAGTCTCCTGGGCAGGAAAGGGTGTCTACCAATACATATGTGATACCGCTGTAACCGGGAGAAATTGGGATTTCACATGCAATAAGATTTATTACAAACTTACATTTTTTATTACAAAAAAACACTACAAATTGTAAAAAATAGATTTTTTTAATTTTTTTGCACATATTTCACCCAAAAATATTGAGAATACACCTAAAAAATTACAAACAAGACATTTCATGTTAAAGCCCAGACTCTGCTGAAAAAATCAATATATAATTTTCCTGGGAAATGCCTTCAAAAATCACATTTGAACATGCGTAGTGCAAAATAGTGATAAATGGCCTGGCAACAAAGGGTGACAAAAACTCCAGGTAGACTGGCACTTAAAGGGTTAATAAGGATTCCTCACACTGCCGGTTTTTGGGATGCTTGCACACTGGCTTTAAATGTAATGCCATGCACACTGCCTGTATTTCGGATGCACACACAATGCCTGTATTTGGGATGCTCGCGCACTGCCTGTAGTTGGGATGCCATCACAATGCCTGTAATGTGGGGTCTGTTATGGGGTGATAGGGAGGGTTCTGCACACTGTCTGTAATAGGGGGATTGGGAGGTAGGGTTTTTGGACACCATTCGGTTCAGAATATTTTTTTTTATTTTTCTCCTCCAAATCCTTGGGGCGAAAAATATGGTACGTTCATTTCTAAATTAATTTAAAAAGATAATAATATTTGCCTGGTAGTAGCCTGGGCATAGGAGAATCTTGACAAAACAAAGGCACAGAATTTTAGGTCAGGAGTGAAGGCTAGTAAGTTTGGATGCTGGTGCTGGTTTGCGGGGGTGTGACCTGGAAGAGGTGTAACACCTCATGAGAAGCATACCTCTAAACTTTTGAAATTGGAAAATGGGGGAAGAGTATAGGTGCACGCAAAATATTTTTTACAATTAAGCCATGCCCCTGCTGCACACTACTGCACAGCACACCTTTCTTTGGAGGGTGTGAATGATGGACATAAGTGCAGCCATTTCATACTGCCGTTGTAGACAGAGCATGAAAGGAAAAGGTTCTGGCGACGTAAGTGTAGGCTGAGGTGGCTTCTCTGGCTTCTCTCTGCCTGATGCACACACCTGCTCCAGGCATTTCTGAATTGGTTGCCATGGCTACGCACAGCCAATGGGGAGCAGCCAGCTGCTCCTGCTCTAGTCAGCTCAGACACTCTGATGTCAGTGGCACCAGCCACTGATTGGAGGAGAGCATGTGCATGCACCATGGGATGACCGGCAAAGTAAGAATTATTGACATTCCAAGGGGGTTTCACACCAAATCGGGAGCTGGAAAGGAACAAGGAAAAAAGCATAGCGAAAATCCTGGTGATTGTTCCTCTTTAACCCTTCCTCTTATGCCACCTGTGAGTGCTGCAGTGCAAAGTTACCTACCTTTTTCTCCTGGTGCTTTATTTAAAGTGGACCAAAACCATGAGACTCCAGGGCCGGCTTACTCCTCCCTCCCCCTGGGGCATTCCTACAGGGCCCACAGCTCCTGCTCTTGTATCACTTATGTCCTTTCTCGGCTGTGCACAGCCACATCCACCACAACTGAATGGCAGTGCATGGGCTCCCACAGCTGAAGGGAGCAAGTGATGTCACGTGATGGCGATGTGTGCGGCTAGAAATTCCATTCAGCTTCTCTTGCTGCACAATTATATGCACGGCCAGAGATGCTGATTGGACTAGAAGCTACACAATGTGCTTGAGAAGAGGTGAGTAGATTTGGTGACCTGGGGAGTTTCACATAGCAGGGCACCCGAAACCGGGGTGCCCCAGAAGGAAGAGGGGTTAGGTGAGTGGCAGAGGACAGTGGCAGAGGGTGGAGAGGTTAGGTGAGTGGTAGAGGACAGCGGAAGAGGGTGGAGGGGTTAAGTTAGTGGTAAAGGACAGTGGCAGGGGGTGTAGGGGCTAGGTGAGTGGTAGAGGACCCATGAGTGGATCACCTATACTCTTCTGTTGTAGAACTGTAACATCCAGCATGAAATCGCTGGGAAACAATATTGTAGCCATCATACAGCTCTATCAGACAAACAGCCCCCCACAATCAAAAAAGAACTTTCCCACACCACTGAGCCAGTAGGGATTACAGAATTAGGTTAGTAGCTGGCCCAATTGGGCTTACATCAGGCAATGGCAATTACACCATTGTGTCGGGCTACATTTTGCACTGTCCTAAACTGTTGTCCATTTTTAAATTGAAGAAGACATGGCAAAGATATCAAGGTTTACAGGTTCACCTTATGATTTCTCTTTTGGAGCAAGTACATGTGCACGCTCCCAAATGTCCATGTGCCCACTCCCAACGTGCATGTGTGCTCTCCCAAGCATCTCATATGTTCCTCTGCAGTACAGGTGTCAGAATGTCCAAGCGAGCCAGCAATTTGTTCAGCCTTTTTAGCTTTTTATCTCCATTGAAAAGCTTGAGTAGCCATAAAGATAACTATGGGGCTGCACAGTACCACCTTGGGATCATCATTATTTCCCCTCCCACAAACAACCTGTCGCCGGGTGTCACATAGGGCACACAGACATTATCCACGGTTATCCCTAGAGCAGGAAAACAGAGACATGAGAATTAAAGGAGGACCAGTTATTGGGTGGCAGGAAACCCCGCAGTCATCCTGTATTATTACCCCCCTTGCGATTCATTGGCACATGGGCGCACCCGGCAGCTTCTTAGCTATGTCAAACCTGCACGCTGGCAGATGCGGGGAAAGGGTGCTCACAGCAGGGGCTACTTGCAAGGCCTGTGCATGAGCCATGGGATTACAGAAGAGGTTAGATTAAAGGCTGGCCATGGGGTTGCAGACAACTTTGAACAGCAAGAGGCTTTTTAAAGAAAACCAACTAATTTATTGAGTTTCGGTCCCCTTTAAACCCCATGTCAGTATCTAGCCCTTCATATATGTATAAAGATGTTTTTAAAATAAAAATATTTGTACTACCTGTTGAATAGCTGTCGACTTGCTCAGTTCAACCCCATTCATACTAGTTATATACTGTTTTTGTATAGTTATCTGTGCAGGAAAATTCATGTACTGTATGAAAGTACAGGCCACATTAATTTTCTACTTTTTAATTTGTGTTCCTGCGGTATGTCGAAAACTTGCTCTATATTTATTATTTCTATATTACATTTCTACAAGACACGGAACAAAGTGTCTTCCAATGCTACGCTGTTTCATGTATCAGCCAATAATTTAATAAAAGATCACAAGAAGACCACAGAAATGTTTATTTCACGCTGCACTGGTAGCAGTCCTGGGGAGGAACCTAAGGAGACATCAGATTCTGCTGTGATAACACACTGCACATTTGGATATTTTTGCTGCCAGATTTTATATGCGTATAGTGCCTTGAAAAAGTATCTATTCCTCTTAAACTGTTCCACATTTTTAGATATTACAGGCACAACTGCTTTTTGCCCTGAGCAATGCGAACAACCACCTGGGGAATCATGAACCCGGAAACGCTGGTGCCGGGCTTTATTTACCACGCACCTCTGTTCATAAACCTGGGGGTGTTGACAGCATTCTCCCTTATAGTTGCATGGGTGTAAGACACAGGCATTCTCATTACCTTGGCTGCCCTCCCTTTCTCTCAGTTTCCATCATCAAGGGTTAAATTTAAAAAGATGGCAAGGGGTCCCCCCTCTCTGGGGGTGGGGGTGCCAAGGCTGCTATTGTGACACCTAGTCACAACTGCAAACACACTGACAGCCACAGGTGATTCAAATGCTAATTAGGTGGTGATTGCAACACTAATTAGGCACAATCCATATGCTAATTAGGACCGCCGCGCGCAGGTGGAATTGGAGCTGGCAGTAATAGTTCAGGCTGCACAATACTAGTGTGTCCATTTTTTGCTGAGCTGACAAATGAGGGCGGAGCTATAGACCACCAGTCTAGCACTATGATTGGTGGTCTAGTTCAAAGAAATTCAGGGGGCTTTCAACTACTCTTTGCCTTGTTTCTACCATGTCACGCTGCCAGTTGATCAATGACAGCCGTCATTGCCTGCATTTGCTCTCTAATCCTCACCATTTGTATGACCTGTTATAATGTAAGGCCTGGCCAAATGCAGAACCCAGTTCAGAGAGATCTTCACCACTGCTTCACCCTAAGTGGATAAGGCCCCATTTAGACAAGTAAATATATTAGCAGCAAAAAGTCAATTGGCTGTTTAGTGCAATCTAAATAATGTAAAATAATAAAGAAGACGCACTCCCTTGCATTTGTTAAAGCAGACCATAACCCCAGTTGGTTTGTGTCTTCCTCTAAAAACACAAGTTTAGCCAGGAGAGCGATTATCTGGATAACACTGAACTTTGCATTTTACAGTCTAAGTGATTATTCTGTCACTCGGGGAGATATTGCAGCGTGAGTTGCCCTTTTCCCAAACTGCTGATCCCTAACGCTGTTATTTCATTCAGACGCAACAAGAACAAACACATAAAAATGAGAAACATCTGCCAGCCTCCAGAGAGAGAGAGAATGAAAATGGACTGCCTACTTCTAATGGGAGGTTTACAGGTAAATATACACTAAAGTAAAAGCTAGAGGGCAAACATACAGGATAATAAGGGGAGAGAGAGAGCGCAAGAGCATAGTAGAAAGACAGAAACAAAGAAATTAAAGAGAAGCTGCTAGGAAGGATATAAAGAAGGAGGCAGAAGCAAAAGTAAAACGCAAAAGCATAAGTTATCTCTGGGTGGGGTTTTCAATCTCTTCCCAACTTTAGATTTTTTATACAAAACGGCAGGTTTGTGAAAAATAGTTGAGTGCAGTTTAGGGGTGCAGAAAAGAAATAACAGAAGGAGGAAGAGCTTACAATCTATTAGGGTATAAGGCAGGATACAGAAGAGGAAGAGCTTACAACCTATTAGGGTATAAGGGAGGATACAGAAGGAGAAGAGCTTACAATCTATTAGGGTATAAGGGTGGATACAGAAGGAGAAGAGCTTACAATCTATTAGGGTATAAGGGAGGATACAGAAGGAGAAGAGCTTACAATCTATTAGGGTATAAGGCAGGATACAGAAGGAGAAGAGCTTACAACCTATTAGGGTATAAGGCAGGATACAGAAGGAGAAGAGCTTACAATCTATTAGGGTATAAAGGAGGATACAGAAGGAGAAGAGCTTACAATCTATTATGGTATAAGGGATGATACAGAAGGAGGAAGAGCTTACAATCTATTAGGGTAATCAGGAGGGTGCGGTCACCTCCTGCTGAGTGTGCTTCCTCTGATTACCTGCAGCTGGAGAATCCTCTAAATTAGGTGTGCCCCAGGGCTGGCCAACCAATCAGTCCACATATGCTAATTGCACACTGCTACATGTCATAGCCAATTTATTAGAACAAAGGAAATTAATACATAGTACTCGATACACATAACCACAAATACACATACAATTAAAAAACACTTAATTAAAAACACAATAACAGTGGGGAGGAACGCCAGGGCTAGATAATAATCAAAAATAGAAAGTCAATTGCTTCATGATCAGTAAAAACGTATACAACTCATACTGTGGAGGCGCTCATGGAAAGTGCTAAGTGCATAAAGTGCCTAGTGCCTAATTAAGCAGTGCTCTGTATATAAGTGACACACAGTACTGCTAGAAACTCGCAGTACTAGCAACATAAACCGTGCAAACATGCAAACTACAAAGTGCTAAGTGCAAGAGAAAGGTGCAGCTGCTCTAACAAAATCCTAGTAAGTGCTATATAAATTCTCATGAACGCCACTCACACATATGGTGTACACAGGTATACAACAATGGATACTCTCAATGAACCATTAGAAAACGCCCTCTTTCCTCCCCACTTACCTCACCGGCGCGCTGCGTGGCCCTCCACCACTTCGCTCGGGTGATTAAAAGGAGGGTGCTGGCAAGTTAAATACCCCTCCCAGGTCGCGCTGGCGGAAGTGACGCTGGGTCCCATGTGCGCCTCACTTCCGGCCGGTGGAGCGCACACACCCGGAAGCACAGTGTGTGCCAACACAGTGAGTGCGCTCCACCGGGCGGAGCCGCCGCATCCCATCCATCCGCCCACAAGACTACTGGATGAATGTGGCCCCATCAATCCATACCATGCCCCTCCTACACAGGCAAAATCTGAAATGCCCGGGCCGCGTCTGCTCCGGTCGGTGGAGCGCACCCACCAAAACACACAATTATGTGCCATCATAGTGAGTGCGCTCCACCAAACGAGGACGCTCCCCTCCCATACCCCCTCCCAGCCATACCATCCAGCAGGGCAGATGCCTCACCGCCCAAACCCGTCACCCCCACCCACGATACTCCTGGGACCACCCACTACCCATGAACAAGCCCAGCAACCCATAGGTATACAATACATCACACCAATAACCATATAAGCTACACAGCTTCAATTTCGGAGCCAGTACTATCTATAATCTCCAATCATGTTCTCTGAATGATATACACTATATATACAAACATAGTCCACCATGCTACTATTAGTATCATGGGTATAATACTCCCATCATATGGATGTAGAACACATATACTCTGGTCAGCGGGGGGAGGAGGGGGGGGAGAGGGGGGGGAGAGGGGGGGGGGGGGCGATGCGAAGGAATAAGGGGGGGGGGGGGGGTGGCATCCTGTTGCACCCAACATCTATCCCAAAGTTCTTTCTTTGTTAGGATAGTCGTCATCCTGTTCTTCACACCGATGATCATTGTATCCAGCCATCATCCTCGACCTCACATCCATATCCATGCCTGTCAGCATTCTTAGGTCCTCTGCTTCCTCTCCAAAGAGCCACCATACTCTGGAATCCAGATGAGAGATACATGTAAATCACCATGCCACATTCATTGGGGCCAACCCCAGGCCACCCCAAAAACAAATACTCCCCTACTCCCACCCAACCATCCCACCCACACCCCTCCAGGTGCACTAACCTCCCCATACATAGGGTGTGCACTGACACCTACCACATACATCAAGACCTCTGTGGTCAGCCATCCCTACACCCCTCAAATAATGGATAGTGGATACAAACCTTCTATGAACAAAATGATCCCCTTCCTCGGTCTCCGCATACCTTCATACTCCTCGATGTATCGGATCCTTGATACTCACCATAATTCTGAAGGGCCTTCCAACACCACCCTATAGACAGGAAACAAAACACACAGAAAAGGGGGGGGGGGGGGGGAAACCCCAGACCACCAGACCACTTATTCTCTGCCCAAGAAAGGAGTGAAACTAAAGTCAATGTTTAAACCTCCCGGGGACATGCTGCTCAGCCTGTAGATCCATTCTATTTCACGTTGAAGCAGTTTTCTCACCGGGTTACCTCCTCTACTATCCACGGGTATCTGGTCCACAAAATAGACCTTAGTACCCAGCCACTTACCTCCATGTACTTTGAGGAAGTGTGCTGCCACAGGTGTCAACACCTTTCCCATTTGTTCATCCCTTAATGCCAACCTAACATTCGACATATGCTGCTGTATACGCAATTTGGCCATATTTTTAGTTTCACCTACATAATACTTCATACAGGGGCATAAGATAACATAAATTACACCTACTGCCCTACATGTAAGATGTTGCCTAATCTTATACGCCTCCCGTGTCTGCATATTCATAATCCTATCTGTTCTCACCACCGCTGAACACACATTGCATCTCCCACATGGCTGGCAACCTCCCATCCTCATCTTGCCCAGCCATGTAGTTGAGCGTCTGTAGTGACTCTTACATAGTCTATCTCTCAGATTTGGAGCTCTCTTGGCTGTCATCGAAGGTCCCCCCTGTGTAACTGCCGCCAACCGAGGGTCAGTTTGTAACACTCTCCAGTGCGTCTTGAATATCCCCCTAAGTTTATTCCAATCATTATGGTATGTGGAGACATATCTCACCTTCCTATCGTGTCTCCTCTCCCTGTACTTCAACAGATCTTCTCTCACGGTATCATGCGCACGTCGTGTTGCTTTGTCAACAACCCTTCTCGGATAACCTCGTTTCTTAAATCGGGTCCTCATATTCTTCACCTCCTGATTGAACTCCTCCTCCCTGGAGCAATTGCGCCGAGCCCTCAGCATCTGCCCCACTGGTATACCTTCTTTCAAGCTTCTGGGGTGAAAGCTGGAGAAATGCAGGAGATTATTGGTGGCTGTAGGTTTACGAAACAGCTTGGTCGACAAGGACCCATCCTCTTCCAACGTAATCCTAATATCCAGAAATTCCACCATGCTCTGTGACATGGTGTACGTGAGGTGTATATTATATGGGTTCTGGTTCAACCTGCCCACAAAATCCTCACATAATGGTCTAGGTCCATGCCATAATATCAGGAGGTCATCGATATACCTGTACCATCCCAGAATATGGGAATGGTACAGGTCATTCGACTCCCCCCAAACTACCTCCCGCTCCCACCACCCCAGAAAAAGGTTCGCGACCGCCGGTGCACACCTGGCACCCATCGCTATGCCCTTTATCTGTTTGTAATAACCACCATCAAACGTAAATGCATTATGGGTTAAAACAAAATTAAGTAATTCTAGAATGAACCCATGCATAGGTCTATTCTCGATCGACTCTGTTTCTAGGTAGTATTTAACTGAGGTACCTGCCAATTCATGGGTGATGTTTGTGTATAGTGACTCGATGTCACACGTCACCAAGATCGTATTTTCTGGCACCACCATGGAGTTCAGCCTATTCAGGATGTCAGTCGTATCCCTTATGTAAGAATCAAGTGTGACAACGTGGGGTTGCAGAATATCGTCTATCAATACACACGCAAATTCCGTCAGGCTTCCCACCCCTGCCACAATGGGCCTGCCTGGTGGTTTAAGCATGTTTTTATGCACCTTTGGTCGAGTATACAATGTGGGTATCCTAGGGTGATCTACTCTGAGGTATTCAAATAAACTATTGTTAATGATGCCCTCTTCCCTAGCTCCCTCAATGATCTTTCTATACTCCTCCTTATACTGTGGGGTGGGATTGCCTGGCAGCTTAGCATACGTCTTCTCATCTTTCAGTTGTCTCTTGATCTCCTCCACATACTGTTCCTGCGTCTGAATCACTATGTTGCCCCCCTTATCCGCCTCTTTGATAATGATTCCCTCTTTGTTCTGTAACAACCGGAGGGCTTCTCTCTCCTCCTTGGATAGATTCTGATCCCGTCTATTCGGGGTTAATGCTTTTATATCCTGACTCACCAGTGAGTAGAACAGCTGTAGTGCAGGAAAGTTTGACCATGACGGTACAAACGTCGACGGCCTCTTCAACTGTTTGATCCTGGACTCATGTGTCCCTAGTTCCTCCATCTCCTCAATATCCAATCTGTAGTTATCTTGTTCCCTGGCCAGGGACTGCAGGTCCATCAGTGCTTGTTCCTCTCTTATGTCCCAAGGGGGTTCCTGTGTATGTTGAACATCATCTGAAAATATACATTTCAAAGACAACCGTCTGCAGAATAAATAGAGGTCCTTTATGGCAGTGAATTTATCAATAGGGTTAGTAGGAGAAAAACTTAATCCCTTGGATAAGACTCGTTCTTGAACCTCCGTGAGGGGCTCATCAGTTAAGTTAATGATTTTCAATTCCGAGCCATCCGTCTGCGTCCCTGAGCCCGGGGTGATAATGGGCGCTTCCGCCTCATTTCCAGCGGCCTCAGGCGATGATGAGCCCATGTGCTCTGATCTCTTCCTCTGTCCCCCTGATCTCCAATATCCCCTCTTTTTGTGTTTCCCCCTCCTCGTGCGTCTGTATGGTTTATCTCTAAAAAACTGACATCCGCCGAGGAGGTGTCAGACGTATTGTATGATGAAGATGGTGTATTCGAGGGGGATCTACGTCTTCTATATTGCATCCGACCATACTTATCACTATCCTGATACTGTTTCCTCCGATCGGATGATCTCCGCTCAGGGGATCTCCGAGGGACTCTGTACCTCCCTCCTCTACTGTTACCATGGTGTCTCCACCTGAATACAAAGCCATTGACCACATCCGACCTATCCCTGTGCAATTTCCTCTTTTTGTTCTCCATGACTTCCTCCTCATATTTGTCTAGCTCTTTCTGCAATGAGTCTTTGAATCTACTCACCCTTTCTGTCTCTTGAATAGCATCGAACTCTGCATATAGCTCCTGCAACCGTACCTTAATACCTTCTAGAATCCTTTTATCCTCCTTGATCAGCATATCAATCAGGGCAAGTGAGCAAGTTGTTAATACTCCTTCCCACTCCATTCTGAACTCCGGGGTGACCTCCCATGCCGGGAAAATTTGTATTCTAAGCCCCCTTGGCACCATCTTTTCTTCTCTATATATCTCCAAACTACTGATATTCCACCATACTTTTAAATATTCACGTCTAGTACGTTTAATCAGATGTAATAAATCATTAATGGGGTGTCCTTCCTTTCTCTGACTCACCTCCTCCACTACACATCCACTTTTCAAAGATATAAGCTTATCGGACCAACCACTTTCCATGTGGTCAAAATTCATGGTGGGTAATAATGGTGTGCAACACCTCCAAGGTCCCTACAACAGGGCCTGCCCCAGTATCCCAAACACAACTATGCTTATATGGTGTGCACCACCAACACGAACTCCAATACACCAGGTGCTAATTAAAGGGACCTACTCATGACAATCCTCTAAATTAGGTGTGCCCCAGGGCTGGCCAACCAATCAGTCCACATATGCTAATTGCACACTGCTACATGTCATAGCCAATTTATTAGAACAAAGGAAATTAATACATAGTACTCGATACACATAACCACAAATACACATACAATTAAAAAACACTTAATTAAAAACACAATAACAGTGGGGAGGAACGCCAGGGCTAGATAATAATCAAAAATAGAAAGTCAATTGCTTCATGATCAGTAAAAACGTATACAACTCATACTGTGGAGGCGCTCATGGAAAGTGCTAAGTGCATAAAGTGCCTAGTGCCTAATTAAGCAGTGCTCTGTATATAAGTGACACACAGTACTGCTAGAAACTCGCAGTACTAGCAACATAAACCGTGCAAACATGCAAACTACAAAGTGCTAAGTGCAAGAGAAAGGTGCAGCTGCTCTAACAAAATCCTAGTAAGTGCTATATAAATTCTCATGAACGCCACTCACACATATGGTGTACACAGGTATACAACAATGGATACTCTCAATGAACCATTAGAAAACGCCCTCTTTCCTCCCCACTTACCTCACCGGCGCGCTGCGTGGCCCTCCACCACTTCGCTCGGGTGATTAAAAGGAGGGTGCTGGCAAGTTAAATACCCCTCCCAGGTCGCGCTGGCGGAAGTGACGCTGGGTCCCATGTGCGCCTCACTTCCGGCCGGTGGAGCGCACACACCCGGAAGCACAGTGTGTGCCAACACAGTGAGTGCGCTCCACCGGGCGGAGCCGCCGCATCCCATCCATCCGCCCACAAGACTACTGGATGAATGTGGCCCCATCAATCCATACCATGCCCCTCCTACACAGGCAAAATCTGAAATGCCCGGGCCGCGTCTGCTCCGGTCGGTGGAGCGCACCCACCAAAACACACAATTATGTGCCATCATAGTGAGTGCGCTCCACCAAACGAGGACGCTCCCCTCCCATACCCCCTCCCAGCCATACCATCCAGCAGGGCAGATGCCTCACCGCCCAAACCCGTCACCCCCACCCACGATACTCCTGGGACCACCCACTACCCATGAACAAGCCCAGCAACCCATAGGTATACAATACATCACACCAATAACCATATAAGCTACACAGCTTCAGTTTCGGAGCCAGTACTATCTATAATCTCCAATCATGTTCTCTGAATGATATACACTATATATACAAACATAGTCCACCATGCTACTATTAGTATCATGGGTATAATACTCCCATCATATGGATGTAGAACACATATACTCTGGTCAGCGGGGGGAGGAGGGGGGGAGAGGGGGGGGAGAGGGGGGGGGGGGGCGATGCGAAGGAATAAGGGGGGGGGGGGTGGCATCCTGTTGCACCCAACATCTATCCCAAAGTTCTTTCTTTGTTAGGATAGTCGTCATCCTGTTCTTCACACCGATGATCATTGTATCCAGCCATCATCCTCGACCTCACATCCATATCCATGCCTGTCAGCATTCTTAGGTCCTCTGCTTCCTCTCCAAAGAGCCACCATACTCTGGAATCCAGATGAGAGATACATGTAAATCACCATGCCACATTCATTGGGGCCAACCCCAGGCCACCCCAAAAACAAATACTCCCCTACTCCCACCCAACCATCCCACCCACACCCCTCCAGGTGCACTAACCTCCCCATACATAGGGTGTGCACTGACACCTACCACATACATCAAGACCTCTGTGGTCAGCCATCCCTACACCCCTCAAATAATGGATAGTGGATACAAACCTTCTATGAACAAAATGATCCCCTTCCTCGGTCTCCGCATACCTTCATACTCCTCGATGTATCGGATCCTTGATACTCACCATAATTCTGAAGGGCCTTCCAACACCACCCTATAGACAGGAAACAAAACACACAGAAAAGGGGGGGGGGGGGGGGGGGGGAACCCCAGACCACCAGACCACTTATTCTCTGCCCAAGAAAGGAGTGAAACTAAAGTCAATGTTTAAACCTCCCGGGGACATGCTGCTCAGCCTGTAGATCCATTCTATTTCACGTTGAAGCAGTTTTCTCACCGGGTTACCTCCTCTACTATCCACGGGTATCTGGTCCACAAAATAGACCTTAGTACCCAGCCACTTACCTCCTGCAGCTGGAGAGGTGTGAGCTGTGTGCTGTGAGCTGAGAAGCCTGAGGCCTTGCTGGGAGGATTATCCCAGGCAAGATGGAGGATTCTGGGGGTGAATCTCGCCGATACCCCCGGAGGACTATTAAACCTCCGGATCCCGGGACTGCTTCCACCAGCGGCGCTAGTAACACCACGGTGCCCCAGCCCGGTGAGAGTTTGTCAGCCTTTCGCAGCCGTGTATGCAGTAATTTGTGCAATGTGGCGAAGGAGGAGGAGAAGCTGTGCAAGATGAAAATCGCATTAAAGAAAAAGAAAATGGACACCAGCAAGGCGCGGGGATTGGATAAGCGGTCAAGCAAAGCAGACTTAGCTGAGCTTGAATCAGCATGTCGGCAGCAGGAAAAGTTGGTTGCGTCCCTTAAAGCAAGCAGTGGGGCCTTTAAAGAAAAATATAAAAATGAGGAGCGATTTAAGTCCATGCAGCGCTCAGGCCCCACTGTGAAGGAGGAAGAGGCCGACCATGTGGACGAGACCCAGATGGTGGAGGATTCTCCAGCTGTACCTCCACCCAAAGTTGCAGCAGTAGCAGAGCCGGGAGCCCCGGAACCAGCATTGGACGACTTTCTTGCTGAGGCAACACATCAGGAGTGCGTGACATCGCTGGGCATCCAGGAAGCCCCTACTGGAGCAGATCTTCCAGAGGACAGCCGCCAGCCTGAGGAGCCCATGCCAGCTAAGGACGACATCCATCTGTCCAGCCAACCTGCGGAGCGCGCCATAGGCGCTGTGTCAGGGGGTATAGAAGACTGTGGCGCTCCTTAACCTGAAAAGGGTGAGGTGGCGCCAGACGTAAGTACCATCCTGGCACCCATCCGGGTTCCTGGGTGCGCCGAACTTGGTGGGCCTGGGGCCATGGGTGACTCACCCGCAGGTTTGGGTCTTGCTGGCAGGGCTTCTATTGATTCTGCTTCAGCTGGTTTAGGTGCTGTTATTGATGTTGTTGCTCCTGTTGCTGCTGTGTCTGGGGTTGAGTCCACAGGGGTTAAATCTATTGTTGGACTTTCTGCTGTGACTGATGCTGTGACTGTCCCCTCACCTGCACCTCAGGTGGACTATAAGAAGACTGTGCCACCTAATGCTGGGGCCCCTGCTGTCCGCCCTGCCCTGTATTTCATCCAGCGAGGTGGCACAGGGAGTGGGGCCAATAATGCTGTTGGTGCTGCAGTGCAGCCCCCTGTGTCCTATGCCCAGGTTGCCAGGCGCGGAGGAGAAGCTGCTGGTGAGAGGATGTCTGTGCCCAGTGAGGTCAACGCCCCTGCCAGTGGCTTCAATAGGCGCAACCTGGTCCAGCTTAGGTGGGAGGGGGAGGGGCCAGTTATCACCCGGCGGGCGGTGGTGGATCTCATCCTGGGTATGGGATTTACAGCCGCAGACATTTTTGCCCTGATCAGTCCAGTGGGGAGCGCAGAACATGACTTGAGCTTCGTTAGACCAGAGGTGATGGACTTGTTTTGGGAGCGGTACGAGCTGCAAAAGCAACGTCCTACCTGGAAGGGGTTAACTCCCATCCAGGTCTCCAGGCAGCAGCTCATTAAAAACATCACCATCCTAGTAAGAAATGAGTCCATTCCCCCCTCAGATTTGACCGTCTGGCTAAGGCGTTATGGTGATGTTCTCACTCCCCTGAAAAAAATTTTGGACGATCGCGACATCTGGACCGGGGGCTGGTCAGTGACCCTGAGGCTCCGCAGGAATGGCAACCAGGTCACCCACTTGCCATCATCTGCCTATATTGGCCGTGACCGGCTGACCATCTTTTATCCTGGTCAGCCCAAGGTTTGCCATAAATGTGGGGCCAAGGGTCACTTCAGCTCCTCCTGCTCGCTTCTTAGGTGCTCTTTGTGCCAGGGCTTGGGACACTTGGCTAAGGACTGCAACACGATCCGCTGTAATCTATGTAACCAGCTCGGCCACCCTTATAGTCAGTGTCCTGAGGCCTGGCACAACCTGGACAGGGAAGTGGTGCAGGAAATGCTGCGGCTGGATAGGGAGGAACATTCCCATGCTGCCCCGTCTGCGGTCCCTCCCCCCACTCAGCTGGGGGTTCCTGAGGCCCCTGTGCCATCTGCAGGTGGCCCTAAGGTGAATCCCCAGTCTGCCCCCAAGTCAGCAACCACTAATGTAAGACCAAGCAATATAATAGCTGAGGCGGCCCGGGGGGCTGGCACTGCAAGTACCAAGGGGGTTTCAGTAATTGTGCCCCCTGCTGTAAGATCTCGCAGGCTGGGGCTAGGTGATCCTGATCCTGCACCCCCTTCTGAGCAGGGTGGGAGTTCAGATCCCAAGACAGCATGGTCTGGACTCTCCCCTGGGGATCAGGATTACCTGGCTTACAGGCTAGCTACAAAGAAAAAAAGGAAAAAGGGTAATGCAGTGCCGGAGCCGGGGGAGAGCAGTGGGGTGCAGCTCTCCAACAGGTTTGAGGCACTTTCTGAGGACTCATCTATTGAAATATCTTCTTTTGATTTCGAGGCTTCAGATATGGAGGAGGAAGCACCAGTCTCCTCCAGTAAGCGTTTAGGGTCAGATAGTGAGGCCGGAGGGAAGGCTAAGAGATGTTCTCCCGAATGACTCTGATGGCAGTTCCCCCTCCGATAAAGGTGGCAACCATTAATGTTGCCAGCATTAAATCTGTAAGCGCTCGTTTTATGGCCTTATTTTTTCTCAGCCAGTTTGATGCTGACATTTTATTTTTGCAGGAGACCAGATTGGCCAGTCTGGCTGACATTCACGCTGTGAAGCGGGAGTGGAGGCACGGACCCTCTTTTTGGTCTCTTGCGGCCGAGCCTTACAGCGGAGTGGCGGTGCTAAAACTGACATGGTAACTTGCCGGCGAGTCATTGAGGTGGAGATCGGGAGGTGCATGGTATTGGACGTCATTGTGAAGGGGCAGGACCTGCGCCTAATAAATATCTATGGACCTCAAACTAAGTGGGACAGGAAATGCCTCTTTACAAAGATCAAGCCGTTCCTTTTTAGAGCCCGGCCAGTAGTCTTTGGGGGTGATTTTAACACCGTGACTAGGCCCATGGACAGGAGAGGCTTCAAAGGCAAGCTGGGCTGCGATAGTCTCTTTTTGAATAGTATGGTTAGAGAGGCAGGTCTGGAAGATGTGCACATTAAGCACTCCCCGGACCTCACGGGCTTCACTTTTCAGCGAGGTAGCAGTCAGAGTAGGATAGACAGGTTTTTTTTTGAAGGAGGGCTCGGCTTCTCAGCCTCCCCGGCTGCAGGCGGTCGAGTTCTCCGATCACCTTTTACTATCGATGGTCTTGAATGCTTCTGACACACCCCCTAGAGGAAGGGGCATCTGGAGGATGAATTCGGCTCTCCTTGAGGAGGAGTGGGTAAGACAATCCTTTGAGGAATTCTTTCAGGCACAGGTTTCCATTAAGGATTTTTGCAGCAGCAGGTCTGAGTGGTGGGAGCTGACCAAAATGAGAATTGCTGGGCTTTTCAGGGGCCTAGGAAAAAGGAAACAGCTTGATAAATACATTGCCTACCAGCGCTTGCGGAGGAAGCTTGACATCCTTGTCTCGAATGGTGGAGATCAAGGGGCAATCTCTGAAGTCAAGCTTCTCCTCAGGAAGTGTCAGTATGACCGGCATGCTTCTCTGGTTCTGGAAAGGGATTATGGGAAATACCACTCTCCCGATCCCTATCAGAATTGCAGACAGGCTGCAGCTCTCAAGACTGTCCTTGGTCTGAAGGATAGCACAGGTTCCCTGGTAAGATCTAAATCTGGGATCCTGGAGATCATTAGGTCCTTTTATGCTGACCTCCTGGGCAGGAAGGTTCTTGACCGGGCAAGGATGGAAAGTTTCCTGGACTCTACTCAAGGATTGGAAAATGGTGACATTTCTATCACTGGCTTGACAGAACCGGTCACGGCTGATGAGGTGGTAAGTGCAATTGATCACCTTGCCATCAAAAAGTCGCCCGGGTCAGATGGTCTGACAGCTGAATTTTATAAATGTTTTAAGACCATCCTGGCACCACATTTGGTGGAGGTTTTTAATTGCTGTCTGGCAGAGGGTTCCCTCCCTCCCTCCATGAGGCGCTCGGCCATGATCCTTCTGTCAAAAGGTAAGGACTCTTCGATGATTGAGAACTGGCGCCCCATCAGCCTTCTCAATGTCGATAGAAAGATACTGGCAAAGATTTTGTTCTGGCGCTTGTCGTCAGTGGCGGAGCAACTGCTTTCTTGTCACCAGCATTGCTCCATCCAAGGTAGAAGCACCTTCTCAGCGGTTTTAGCTGTCCGGGAAGCCTTGGAGCGGTGCAGGGCTGCAGGCTGGGGAAAGTACTTGTTGGCGTTGGATCAGGCAAAGGCTTTTGATAGGGTCAATCATGAGTACCTATGGCTGCTTCTTGGTAAGTACGGCCTGCCGGGGCGGTTCATTAATTGGCTACAAACCCTGCATGAAGGGGCTGAGAGCTTCCCTCTTGTTAATGGTTGGGTTGGAAGGCCTTTCGAAGTTGGCTCTGGTGTGCGACAGGGATGCCCTCTGAGTCCCCTACTGTATGTGTTTGCGATTGATCCCTTTATAAGGAGGGTCGAGAGCAGCATGTTATGTGGGGTTCCTCTGGGTATGCCTGGTGAGCCTCCTTTGAAGGTCATTGCCTATGCTGATGATGTATCTGTGATTGTCTCTGGGACAAATGAGGCGGAGGAGGTGGCCTCTCTTATAGCACAGTATACAGAAGCGTCGGGCTCCAAGGTCAATCACGAGAAGAGTGAAGTTTTCTGGATGGGTGAGGGTGAGGGCTTCGAACTTCCGGACGCCTTCCCAGTGCCCCAGCAGGAAATTAAGATCCTTGGCATAAATTTCGGTCCTGGCGATTATGGCCAAAAAAACTGGGAGCGCAGGCTGGAAATTGCCAATGCCAAGGTTGCAGTCTGGAAGAGCTGGAAAATGTCTTTCTGGGAAACGGTTGACCTTATCAAGACCTACTTGATCCCCATCTTTTTATACGTCAGCTTCATCTGTGTTTTGCCAGTGTCTCTCTACACCAGGGTCTACAGCGTGTTTTTCCAGATGTTATGGGGAAACCGCATGAACCTGGTGAAAAGAAATGTCACCTACCTATCTAGGCGGGAGGGTGGCCTAGGGATGGTCAACCCAGTCGTGTTTTTCTCTCTCTTGTTTCTGAAACATAATTTTGGAAGCATGTTGGCAGAGAGCCCGCCTGGCTGGGTGGGTATTTTCCAGTCCTGGTTTAAGCCCTTCCTGCGAGACTGGGAGAATGGTGGCCGGATGAAAAGCCCTCGAGTTCCTCAGGCTCAGCTCCCGGCCTATGTTGCCCCGTGCTTGAAAATACTTCGGCAATGGCAATTGACAGCAGAGGACATGAGATCTACTCCGAGGAAGCTTCTTGTGAGTCGGGTCCTGGGTCTGGCTTTTCATGAGCCATTGTCCCTCAGGGATTGCCCAGGCTCCATCATGAGGGAGGGTTTGAGGCTTATTAACTCCTCAAGAATTCCTTTGAAATACCGGGATATAGCCTGGCTCTCCTTCCAAGGAAAACTCTACCTTAGGGGGATCCGGAAGAGTCGCAGCCTGCCAGAGATAATTTGTCTCCGTGAGGAGTGTCAGGATGAGGTGGAGACTATGGACCACTTCCTGCTCCGGTGTCCCTTTAATGTAGAGGTGTGTAAACAGGTGGGGTTGGCCCTCGGTGCCCCCTTCTTCTCCCAGCTTTCCTATGCTGAGTGGGTGTATGGAGCATTCAAGAACAGAGGGGATTTTTGTTTGGACACTTTATATCTAGTTAGTCTAGTGATCCGCTATTTCACATGGAATGCACGGTGCCAGCTCTGCATTAGGAAGAAAGTCCTCCCTGTCCCGGTGGTGGTGCATGACATCCTGCATGAGGTGGGCAAGATCCGGGTGCTTGAGAGGGACAGGTGGGAATGGGGGGCCTGGATGAAGGCGTGGAGGAACATCAGGCCTCCTTGATCCCCATGACTTCCCTCTGGGTGAGCTTTCCTATCTCTTATCACCCATAGATTTTTATAACAATGACAGATTTTTGAAGAACGGCTGCATGCACAGGTGACGGGGTCTCTTAGTCTTCCTGCTGAGTTGTGTAGAGTGTAGTGTTTAGGTTGTAGACAGGATTGTATATAGAATAATGGATATTATATATTATATGCCGAATTGTTAGGCCTGTTTCTTTTTGTTTAGTTATTATTTATTTTATTTTTATTTATTTATTATTGTAACTTTGTATATATTGTATATATTGTATATGATTGCTTGATTTTACTCAATAAAAAAAGTTACAATCTATTAGGGTATAAGGCAGGATACAGAAGGAGGGAGAGCTTACAATCTATTAGGGTATATGGGAGGATACAGAAGGAGAAGAGCTTACAATCTATTATGGTATAAGTGATTATATAGAAGGAGAAGAGCTTACAATCTATTAGGATATAAGGGAGGATACATAAGGAGAAGAGCTTACACTCTATTAGGGTATAAGGGAGGATACAGAAGGAGAAGAGCTTACAATCTATTAGGATATAAGGGAGGATACAGAAGGAGAAGAGCTTACAATCTATTAGGATATAAGGGAGGATACATAAGGAGAAGAGCTTACACTCTATTAGGGTATAAGGGAGGATACAGAAGGAGGAAGAGCTTACAATCTATTAGGGTATAAGGGAGGATACAGAAGAGGAAGAGCTTACAATCTATTAGGGTATAAGGGAGGATACAGAAGAGGAAGCGCTTACAATCTATTAGGGTATAAAGGAGGATGCAGTAGGAGGAAGAGCTTACAATCTATTAGGGTATAAGGGAGGACACAGATGAGGGAATAGTTTACAATCTAGTAGGCTATAAAGGAGGATACAGAATGAGTAATGATCAAAATCTATTAGGGTATAAGGAAGGGTACAGAAGGAGGAAGATATTACAATTTATTAGGGTATAAGGGAGGATACAGAAGGAGGAAGAGCTTACAATTTATTAGGGTAATTAGGTGGGTGTGGTCACATGTTGTTGAAGCCAGACTGTACACTGCTCTGTAATTATCTGAGGCCTGTGAGACCTAGGGTTTTCCTAGGAGTGCCTCCCCAGACAGGATAGATAGTTCCAGGGGGAGAGTTGCGCCAGTACCCCAGGAGGAACATCCATCAGAACCATCCACCCACAGCACTAATTCCACAGTGCCTAAGCCCAGTGAGAATCTGTTGGCTTTTCGCAAGCCATGGAAAAAGAGGAGGAAAAATTATGCAAACTAAAGCTAATGTTTAAGAAGAAGAATGCAGAGGTCAGCAGGATATGAGGGTCGGATCACCGCACTGGCAAGTTGAAAGTGGAAGAATTGGAAGTGCAGATTAAGCAACAGGAGAAGTTAGTAAAGTCCCAGAAAGTGGTGCATTCCAGGAAAATTACAAGAATGAGCAGTGCTCTAAAACCATGCAGCACTCAGGCCAGGCCATGGAGGAGGAGGCTGACCATGTGGTGGAGACCCCAATGGAGCCACATGTCCACCCCAGGCCGCAGTAGCAGAGCCTGTTGCCCCTGGACCCGTATGTAACATCTGTTCCAGGAGCAGATAATCAAGTGTGTGCAGTATTGGTCTGCAGTGGAGGAGAACTGACAGAGAATGCCCACCAACACGTATCTGAGCAACCGATGCCAGTCAGTGTCATGTCTTAGCCAGCCATCCTGTGGAGTGCGCAGATAGCGTTGTGCCAGGTGGTAAGGTAGGCTTTGGTGCTGCTTGTCCTGCAAAGGATGAGGTGGCACCAGCCTCAACTACTGTCCTGGAAAGTCTGAGGCATGCTGATTCACCCGCAGGAATGCCAGCCTGCCTCCTTTGTCTGATGCCAGCCTGCCTACTGGATCTAATGCCAGTCTGCCCCTTGTCTTCTGCTGGACTGTTCCCTGCTATTGCCCTGCTTTTTGTGACTGCTGCTATTGAACTTTCCCCTCTGCCTCTCTCCTCCAATAAACTTGAAACTTCATATAGTAAGACCAGAGGGAAGGCTACGAGACATCCTTAATGGCTCTGATGGCAGTTCCCCCTCTGATAAAGGTGGCAACCATTAATGTTGCCAGCATTAAATCTGTGAGCGCTCATTGTATGTCCTTACTTTTTCTTAGCCAGTTTAATGCTGACATTTTGTTTTTGCAGACCAGCCTGGCTTGAGTGGCAGACGTATATGCTGTGAAGTGGGAGTGGAGGCATGGCCCTCATTTTGGTCTCTTGCTGCTGGGCCTTACAGCGGAGTGGAGGTGCTTTTTAAAACCAACATGATAACTTTAAGCACTCCCCCGACCTCATGGGCTTTATTTTTTTAGTGAGGTAGCATTTAGAGTAGGACAGACAGGTTTATTTTAAAGGATTTAAAGGAGGGCTCAGCTTCTCAGCCTCTGCTGCTCAAGTTCTCTAATTACTTATTATTGGCTATGGTCTTGAATGCCTCTGATACACCCCCAAGGGTAAGGGGCAGTTGGAGGATGAATTTGTCTCTCTTTGAGGAGGAGAGGGTAAGACAATCCTTCAAGGAATCTGTTTTAGGCACAAGTTTCCATCAAGGATTTTTGGAGTAGCAGGTCTGAGTGGTGGGAGTTGACCAAAATGAGAATTGCTGGGCTCTTCAGAGGCCTAGGAAAAAGACAGTAGTGATAAATATGTAGCCTACCAGCGCTTGTGGAGGAAACTGGACCTATTTGTTTCAAATTATGGAGATAAGGGTGCAATCTCTGAAGTCAAGCTTCTTCTCAGGGAGTGTCAGTATAACCTGCCGGCACGCTTTTCTGGTTTTGGAGAGGGATTATGAAAAATACCAGATGTCCCTATCAGAATTGGAGAAAAGAGAATGCAATGATGCAATTCATCACCTTCATCAAAAAGTCGCCCTGGCCAGATGGTTTGATAGCAGAGTTTTAAAACTACAAAAAAAAAAAAAAAGACCATCTGGGCAACACATTTGGTGGAGGTTTTTAGCTGCTATCTGACAGAGGGTTCCATCCATGAGGCGCTCGGCTGTGATCTTTCGATGATTGAGGACTGGCGCCCTATCAGCCTTCTCAATGTTGATAGGAAGATACTGGCAAATATTTTGTTCTGGCGCTTGTCATCAGTGGAGGAGTAGCTGCTTTCCTATCATCAGCACTGCTCAATCCAAGGTAAAAGCACCTTCACAGTGGTTTTAGCTGTCTGCAATAGGTGGCCTAGGAATGGTTAACCCGGTCATGTTTTACTCTCTTCTGTTTGTTAAACATAACTTTGGTAGCATGCTGGCAGAGAGCCCGTCTGGCTGGGTGGGTATTTTCCAATTCTAGTTTTGGCCTTTCCTGCGAGACTGGGAGAGTGCTGGCAGGGGGAAAAAGCCCTTAAATCCCTCAGGATCAGCCTATGTTGCTGCCTGCTTGAAAATACTTTGACAATGGCAATTGACAGAAGAACACATAAGATCTACTCCGAAGAAGCTGCTGGTAAGTGGAGTCATGGGTCTGGCTTCTCATGAGCCTTTGTCCCTCAGGGATTGCCCAGCCTCCATCATGTGGGAGAGTTTGATGCATATTAACTCATCAAAATTCCTTTAAAATTCCAGGGTATAGCCTGGCTCTCCTTCCAGGGAAAACTTGGGGGGTCCAGAAGCATCGCAGCCTGGCAGAGCTAATTTATCTCCGTGAGGAGTGTCAGGATCAATTCCTGCTCCAATGTCCCTTTAATGTAGTGCTTTGTAAACAGGTAGGGTTGACGCTCAGTGCCCCCTTCTTTTCCCAGCTTTCTTATGCAGAGTGGGTGTATGGGGCATTCAAAAACAGAGGGGATATTTGTTTGGACACTTTATATCTATTTAGGCTAGTGATTCACAATTCACTGTGGAATATACAGTGCCAGCTCTGCAGTAGAGGAAAAGTCCTCCCTGTCCCGGTGGTGGTGCATGGCATCCTGTATGAGGTGGGGAAGATCCAGGTGCTGGAGAGGGACAGGTGGGAACGGGGGGCCTGGATAAAGTCATGGAGAAACATCAGGTCTCTTAAGTCTTCATGACTTTCCTCTGGGTGAGCTTGTCTGTCTCTTCTCACACTATAGATTTTTGGTAAAACTGATTTTTTTATTGAGCTGTAGTGGCTGGGGTGCTGCAATAGCCCATCTTGATGAACGCTCTGATAATTTGCTGTCATAGAGACCAACCATTATGCTGATTCTAAGCAAAAAAAGCTTGCATCACAGCCCCCAGGCCACAGCCACAATGCTTAAGAAAAATGTTCATTATGTAAAAACGTCAAACCTAATATTTTGGCCATTTTGTCTCCAATTTAAAAATGGAAAACAGTTTAGGACAGTGTCAAATGGAGCTTGACACAATGGGCTAACCTTTGGCTATGCCTGAGGAATGACTTTATTGAACCTATACATTAATAATATACAGAGACGACAAAGCCATATATTGGGATAGGATGTTAATACTTTGAGATGGGCTATCTCTTCCTCCTTCTGAGACTATAACAAACAACATAAGTCAGTCTGAAAAGCCTGTCAACTTCCTGCTGAGAGGTTCAATAGCAATTCATTTATCTTAATTGTTTCTATTGTAATCAGCTGTGATTTTGCTTTTGTGGTTTTGAGATTATTTTTTTGATAAAACAAAAGTAAAAAACAATTTAAATTTGAATTAAACATGTTAAAAATTCGGCCTCGGGGTCTTGTGGCTGTGTTTTTCTTTGATCTGTGAATGAAAAACAACCTTAGTTTAGCATTGTTTTTATGGTTTGGTTGGGCGTTGTTTTTTTGGGGCCCTTTTTAAACCGGACCTTCAGCGTGCTTTAATGAAAAGCCCAAACTCTAAAAAAACGATTCCGCAGTATCATCTGTAAAAAAAAGATACAAGGACCCACCATTAATCCACAAAATACATTAACAAGTTTCCTGGCCTAACTAATGTCACTTTATTAACCTCTTTCTGCCTCACATTGCCCTAGTTCTTCTATCTGCATGTAGCCTAGTTTGTAGCTGCGTACATGGGTTAAACTAAGGTGGGCTTGTATTTAACGTGACAAACTAAGTTGTTTCAGACTATTCTTGCACTTAGTTTTTTTTTTTTATTATAAGGAATGTGTGCGCGCACATAAACGCACGCTCGCATACTCACATCCATGATGATGTCGTTCTGCTCCTGTGTAAAGATGGCATAGCTCCTGGTATAGCTCTGACGTTCCCCCGCAGTGACGTGCAGGACATCCCAAATTGGAATGCCCCAGAGACATGATGCCTGTAACCCAGCCCAGGATTTCTTCACACTCCAAAGGGCTGGGTTACATGGGTTTTGGCCTGCTTTAAAACATCATGACCAAATCAGGTTAGGATGGAATAACCCACTTCCTTTACATTATTCTTAAAGTAACACAGGTTCCCTCACATAAAGCAGAACAAAACCCAGAGCGGCCACTGGTCTTCCCCCTGGAAATCCCAGATCGGGATGCCCCACTGTGTGAAACCCTTTTTACTGAGACTTTACTCAGAAATGGCAGACTCCCTCTCTTAAAGCGGGACAAGCCATGATTAGTTTAATGACCTTTGCAGGCGTATATTGTAGTGCCCCACCAGTCTGATCAAGACAACGGAACCTCATCTTCAAGAGACCAAAGGCTCGCTCCACCACAGAGCGAGTCCTCCTGGGGGCAGTATTGTAGGGCTCCTCTGCCTGTGAAGATGGGTGCAGGATTGGGGTCCGCAGCCAGGGGAGCAAAGGATAGCCAGAGTCTCCTGCCCAAAAAAAAAAAAATTAAAATAAAAAATGGTGTGCATTGCAACAATAGAAAAGAGGGACAAATAGGTGAGCGGGGTAGGGTTGGAGGAAAGGACATTTGTAATGAGCCTACATGCACATCCAACCTGTACACTCATTAAAAAAGTCTGGGGAATACTACTTACATAAGAGGGCAAGAACATGACGCAATAGGGTTCTATCACTTAACCCATTTAATTTAAAGTTAAAAAATTAGGCTAAAAAGATACTAACAAAAAAATTACCAAATAGTGTGTTAAGGGAAAAAACAAAGTCAGACAGGGTGGGCAAACAATACAAGTTTCATACACATACCCAGTAAGGCGGGTGAGCTCAAATAGGTGCAGCCTGGTTTCTGCCATACTCAGCAGGACAAGACCGCGGAGCTGGCGCCGCTGATGTGCTCCAACAGAGGACTGCATATTATTGCCCGAGTGCAAATACGGCTGCTCTGACTTGCCGTAAGTGAAGGCTCGGCGGCCCCGTTTCATTAGGGTGATTTCAATCGGAAAACAAGGCTCTGCATCACTGAACAAAACGGAACAATGAACGAGGAGTCCGTTTTGCCGGGAAACAGCCTCGTGCGAGCCGACAATCGGAAAGGCAGCTGAGCGCACACCTGAGCGCAAAAACGCACACTAAAATCAACGTAGCACCCTTTCCTGACCCGATCAAAGCCCAAAACCAAGGGTAAAACGCACGGGAGAACTGAACGGGGAGGCTCTGCATCAAGCCATAAGTGGGCCAGGAAGGGACAAGGGGGTTAAATGCACACTGCTAGCCTGTGGAAACAAACATTATACTAAACAGTTACCCCAGGTAATATAAAACACGTCGTGGGACATGACAGGGAACCCCTGTCCTTATTTCTAAAATAAAAGAATTCCAGCACCCACGGAGCTGTCTATCATGACACAACTTCCAAATCCGATTCTCCAGCCTCTCTCCTCCTCATAACAGAGGCTTTTCTTTATAGCCACGGCTCTGTTTTAAGACCAGTGGCGTGGGAAGCAAGATGCCCTTTCACCATATTTTCATGATAAACAATTTGTCCCAAAATAAAAAGAAAAACAAGTGTCAGAGGAAGTGGTCTTGCCGCGTGTTGATATGGGTACATTTAAATTAAATTGAACCCACGGTATATTGATATACTTGGTTTTTATTGGGAACAAATAATTATTATTTTTTATTTATAGCACTGTACAAAGCACTGTACAAAGTAGTGATTACAGACAAGGAAGAACGTACAGTACATAGACTATTACAAATGCAGTTTTACACAATGAATATTCTGGATTCAAGATATATTAGGAGAGCCCTGCCATTGTGAACTTACAGTCTAAAGGATAAAATACATTTTGGCAATATTTTAAATAAAAAGACCCCTTGACAGGTAGGGGATTCTTCACTCACCTAAATACAGTATAGGTGAGTGAAGAAGAGACGTCTAGCATTAAACGCAGATGATTTGTGAAGGGGAAGCAATTCGTTTCTCACTCTAAAATTACCTGATTTGTTAAAGGGAAATTTATCATTAAAGGAGCGCTATCCCGAAAAAATGGCCCAGTGATAAAAATCCACATACATTTTCTGGATGGCAGGAGGAGGGGTCACTTATACACCCAGCATCAAGATATCTCCAGCCAGGCTTGCTTATCTTTCTTTTAATGGAAGGAAAAGGACATCCGTGTGACAGGCTCTGTTAACCCTCATAGACTAAACCTGTCACCGCTGGATTTTATTCCTACCATGAGAGAATAAACCACAAGATTGTCGGGAGTTTTATTCAGTTCAGGAGTATAAATGTCCCCTCCTTTCATTAGCCAATGCGTTTATATAGATTTTTAATATTACACAATTTTGCTCCTTTAAATACAGATGTCTTGTAAAAGGAAGCCACTGGCACAATAGGGTTGATTAAGAGAGACAAAAAAAGACTTTCGTTTTTGTGCCGATCTGTTTTTTTTTTTTAAATGTTCCCACTCTCGTATGAGTGTACGAGCGATTCTATGCATGTATCGCAAAGCCCCCTGTAAAGTCTTCGTCCGTTTGTATGCCAGAGTGTGAGTACAAGAATGTCATTTTCCAGCGTTAGTTTTCCGTTTTCTTTTCTTATGTTACAACGTCGCCTTTCGTTTTTGCCCTGTTTCCATTGTCTCCTCCCACGAATCCTTTACGTTTCCCCTTTGATTCTGATTTTCTTTTTCAATAAATAATCGTCCAGACAAAAATCCTTACGATCTTGCGCCTGCACTACAAACTTAATTCATAAGTGCTCGCCTACATATTTGGATCACTCACTTCTGCTACAATGCTTAGCTAAATCACTTTGCGCTTTCCTACATCTTCCATGTTTGACCCCTAAAACTGACCCAAAACACTTTGCGCATTCCTACATCTTCCATGTTTGACCCCTAAAACTGACCCAAACCACTTCGCGGTTAGCTTCTTCTTCCATTTTAGACCCCTAAAACTTACCCAAACCACTTTGCGGTTAGGTTCTTCTTCCATTTTAGACCCCTAAAACTTACCCAAACCACTTCGTGGTTAGGTTCTTCTTCCATTTTAGACCCCTAAAACTGACCCAAACCACTTCACGGTTAGGTTCTTCTTCCATTTTAGGCTCCTAAAACTTACCCAAACCACTTCGCGGTCATCTGAATCTTCATCTCTAAATATTTATTTGCCCATTCATTTTGTGTCAAAAAATGACACTGAAACTATTTTTTTTACTTTTTTTAATAAAACAATGCCATTTTTGGTTGGCTTTTTTTTTTAATTTTTTGGTTATAAAATGTACACAATTTTTGGGGGGGTTCAGATAAAACTTTTAAAATGTTTAAAAAATATATTATTTGTAAAAAAACAAATTTAAAACTATATACAAAACAATGGCAGGTCCCAGAACACTAGTCTTCTTCTGTGGTCCCCAACGAGTCACGCAGCTGCTGCACGTCGGCCACCAACTGAAGAACCCTTTGATTCATCGCTTCTACTCTTGCACGTGTGGTCCCTGTATCAAAAATCAATAAATGCATTATTTCCAGACAAATACATGTTTCTCACCTGTGGATGGAATGTTTGTTAGTTGGCAACCTAACTCATGACGACATATGTCATTATGCTAAGTAAGTAATCTAAGAAAGTGGGCATATATCATTATGCTAAGTAAGTAATCTAAGGAAGTGGGCATATGTCATTATGCTAAGTAAGTGATCTAAGGAAGTGGGCATATGTCATTATGCTAAGTAAGTAATATAAGGAAGTGGGCATATGTCATTATGCTAAGTAAGTAATATAAGGAAGTGGGCATATGTCATTATGCTAAGTAAGTAATATAAGGAAGTGGGC
Organism: Gastrophryne carolinensis; assembly: GCA_027917425.1. NCBI lineage: Eukaryota > Metazoa > Chordata > Amphibia > Anura > Microhylidae > Gastrophryne > Gastrophryne carolinensis. The sequence continues at coordinate 375,787,542 of CM051235.1, forward strand.
ATATGTCATTATGCTAAGTAAGTAATATAAGGAAGTGGGCATATGTCATTATGCTAATGCCGTTGACTATGGCTTTATGTATCTTGGTGATCATGTCAATTACCACATACTCAGAAGAATGACATTACAACTTACTTTGTTGGTGGCCGACGTCTGCGTCGTTGGGGACCACCCTCCATTCTGGGCCCTGCCACTGCTGTGAAGTTGAGGCTGTAGAGACATGGCAAATAGGGTCACTTATAATGTCTTAGTCAACAGTAAGAAAATGTCAATTTCAATGTGTGTGTCACATCACCCACCTTCTCCATGTGCCTCCTGGGCCTGATCTGCTGCAGACTCCACAGATCCTTCACCTGCTACATCAAAATCAAGAAAAAGAGATTAAGGGAATCAGCTTTGTTTGAAATACTATGTATGTGTGTGCGGTTACATGAAGAGTCACATACCAGAGTCGCTGGGAACGACTTCTTGCCCATGCCGTGACACCCCTCCTCTGTCGAAAGGTCCAGGGGCTGGTCGGAGGGGTAGGACCGTCGCCCTGGAGATCCACCACCTTCACTTCCAGCTGCAGATTCATGCAGCACTGGTCGGCCTGTGCGCCTCCGGATGCGTCGGATTCGGTACTCCATTTCCAACACTATAAAAGAGAAGCATTTCTAAATAAAGGCCTACCTTCTGGATTACTTACATCTAGCATGCAATCGCTATGTACTTACTTGGGAAATGGAGTCCGAAAAAACACTGCACCCGGGGCATGTGCAGCCGTTTCAGGTCGGACCAATGCTGCATGATCTGCGTGTGGGTGAAGGTGGTGTCCGTCTGGTGTTGAATCCTGGAAACGAACTCCAGGGCGACGGTCCTCTTCTCAAATGAGTTGGGCAGGTAGTCGTACTTCCACTCCAGCATCGTCTTCAAAACACAAAAGAAACATAGGATTTAGCACAAACTGCATACAAATATCGCTCACAAATCGATCATTTGACTAAATGACAACATTTCTAGGCTAAAACTATCCTTCTAGATGTAATAGACTTGGTTCGCACATGTGGGCCCTAACTTCGGTTTGGCACTTTTCAAACAAATCGTTTCTTCCTGCGCTTCCTTGTGCTAGGCATTTTGATGGCAAATAAAAGGCATGAAAATACACTTACAAGCATAAGGATCTCTTCTTGTTGGCAGGTGAAGATTGTGGGCGCCATCTTTCTTCTTGTCTGCAGCAGATAAGTAATGCCCCAGCGTTTTCCGGGTTCCTCACAGACGAACGGCCGTACGCATGCATACGCAAGTGCGTAAGTGTCATACCCAGGCATTATTATTTAAAGGGTCCTGGACCCCCAAAAGAGCCGCAGCAAAGGAGGGCAGCAGCAGCAAACACCCACCGATGCGTGAGGAGGCTTCTGCAGGCCCCACCACTCGCTCACAAATGCCTAAAGGTAAGGTGCGGGCAACACGCAATGCTCAGGCCAAGGCAGCAACAACCACCAAAGAAAAGGAGGCCCATGGCAAGAGGCCAAGACACCGGACCAGAAGCCCCGGCAGCCCAAGGTTGCCATCACCACCCCCACGCGGCCAAACCTCCCATGGCAAGAGGCCAAGACACCGGGCAAGAAGCCCCAGCATCCCAAGGTCACCATCACCACCCCCACTTGGCCAAACCCCCCATGGCAAGAGGCCAAGACACCGGGCAAGAAGCCCCAGCATCCCAAGGTCACCATCACCACCCCCACTTGGCCAAACCCCCCATGGCAAGAGGCCAAGACACCGGACCAGAAGCCCCCCACCCAACCACAAACACCCAGTTCCTTTTCAAGTCCTGTCCAATCTCAAGCCAGCCAGCTGTCATACGTTTCACCCCAACACAGCCAGGCCAGAATGTCCCCCGACTTGCCTGCAAACAATGAGGAGCCCCAACCACAAGCAACAGGGCGCACTTTGCGCAGAGGCCACTTAAGTGGCAGGTTTTGGGAGGCCCAAACTCTGGCATTGGCTAGTGGGCTCACCTTACATTATGAACTATATGGGCGCAGATCCAAAGCAACCAGCAAAATGCGGAAAGCAGAAATTTTAGAGGAGCTCACCAGACAGGTCAATGCAGCGGGGGATGAGCTCAAAGATGTGGAGCAGATTCAAAGCAAAATATCGGACCTGAAGTATGCAGCGCGGAAGAAAGAAAATAAACACGAAATTGCAGGTACATATCTACTTTGTGGATTTTTCTGCTTCTTGTATTGTCAACATTTTGCTACATTTTCCAAACTATCTTTTTCAGCTTACAAACTGGCCAAGGCTTCCCCACTAAACTTCAATTTACCCAAGCTGAGGAGATGGTGCTGGGCCTGATACATCCCGTGGCCTTAGAGGGACACTCGGGGCGATGGGACACGGACATCCCTACTATTCCTGCAGGTTAGTAATGTTAGTGTGTATGTGAAATGTTTGCAATGTGTAAAATGAGGCTCAAAGGCATATATGAACACATGCCCCTAGGGAGTGCCTTGTAGTGGAGGTTTCATTTTTAGCAGGGTGTGTCATGTCTGTGGAATGTTAATGTTCTAATTTGCTTGGCCATACCTGACCTTTGCGAGTATTTATGGACTATTAAAGTATTTATATTAGCAAAGGACTGCCTGTTATGTGAATATAATCAATCAGATCCAACACTTCCATCTTTATCTTTAGGCCACTTGGGTTGGAGCTGTGGTTTGGTCTCAAATACTTGATCTTGGGTCAGGGAAAGGTCTACATAGGAAGAATGGCAGCCAGCATATTATTAAGCCAAATGCTATTTGCAAGCTGAGTGTGGGCCCCTAATGGGCCTTTAGGGATGTGTGAAGCCTCCTAACACCCACTACATGCATGTTTGTTTTATTTAAGGTGACCAATGAGTATGTATATGTTGATTAATACATCTAACAGATAAGGACATTCATAGTGAAGGACAACTTGGACCGTTGGGGGGGTTGCCATTCCTGCTTGGCCACGTGTTTTAGTGAAGCATATGTAGTAATACAGATCAACAATGCATAGTTGTGTGTTTACATGCCTTTTTTAAATCAATGCAGCCCAGCAACATCCCTCAGCTAGTGTGGAAGCCTCAGCCAGTTTGACCACGCCATCAACTTCTGTGCTGCCTAGGAGCCAGGATATATACGGTAAGTGTATTTTTCAGAATCTGCAGATGCATGTGAATTAACATGATAAATTTGTAATTATAAAATATTTAGGGCCCAAACTGACCCACACACTGATGGAGGAAATCCAGGAGCTGGAGGAGGATGGCACCTTGATGGGACCTTCACTACAGCCCCCCCTGGAACATAATCTGCAACTGTCCCAACATGTTTCTACACCAAATCCTCTGCAGCAGAGTGAAGCTGGCTGCATGCTGCCAGCCCATTGTAGGCAGCCTCCAGTGGTAGGTCTGCTGCAGAAAATTTGCCAAGCACATCTGTGGCTGTTGGTCGAACTAGAGGAACATCATCTGCATGCGCCCCAACCCGGGGAATTGGGAGGCGTAGTCAGCTACATCACCCAGTTTCCCAGGGGAGGCGCGTGTTGATCATGGAGTCAGCATCGCACCATGAGAGGCGTTTATTTCGCCAACAAAATCAAAGAAACAACGAGTAGCATCATGCACAATTAGAGACCTTAAATAATACCTTAAACTCCATGCTGACAGAATTTAGGTCGACCAACAGCCACATGGCCACCTTATCCACAAATTTCGAACTAGCAACACCAACATGGCCACCTTAAGTACTAATTTCAGTGGCATGCTTGAGGAAGTTCGAACAACCAATAGAAACATGTTGGAACAGTTGCAGATTATAAATGCCACACATGCCCAGGTGAAGGGCCACCTGCAAGGCCCACCTCCAGGGGTTTATGGGCATCAAACATTTTAACCCCTATCTGGCCTGTATCTGCTCCACATCTTTGCTCGACATCCCCACTGTATTGACCTGTCTGGTGAGCCCTACCAATATACCCTTTTTGGCTTTGCTTGTATGCTTTGGATTTGCGCCCATATAGCTCATTAGAGTGCTGAGATAGCCCACTAGCCAATGCCTGAGCTCAAGCCTCACTGAACCTGCCACTCAAGCTGTTTCACTGCAGGCTTTGGCCTAATTACATTGCTTCTGGCTCATCCTGTTTGTAGGCATGATTGGTGGACATTCTGCCCTGGCAAACTACTACCTTGAACCCTGGCAGAGATTGGACTGGACTTGGATTTGGACTGGGGCTTCTTGTTTGGATGGCCCACTGACTTACAGGCGTAGGTATGGCTGCTTTCCACCTGTGCCTGTGGCAAATGTGGCCAAGCAGGAGAGGGTGTGTATGTGTCCCTATTTCTTTGAGCCAAAATATTGACATTCCAATGCTTGCTCCATATGTGTGTGCATTTTCTTTGGGATGTAAACTTCGGCCTGGAGTGTATTACTTTCAAACTCCTGCCTGTGGCCAATTGCTAGGTGCCATGATTTGTCACTAATTGAATTGGGTGTTTTACCATGTATGTACATGAAGTATGGTAGTGATCATCCACTCCAATTTTTACTTTTACAATTTAAATAAAATGAATGTGACTTGACCTGTTGTTGACTAAGTTAATGCCTTAATGTTTAGGTGTTTTTTAGATTACTTAAGGTTTGGCCAAACAAACTGGGGCAAAAAAAGCCATGAGTCTCAGATCATGTGTGCATTTTTTAGTAATTAAATCATTACTAGTTGTCACAGTACAAAACATAAATAAAAAAACAAAGCAAACAAACAAAATTAGATTAAGAAATTAAAAAAACAGGCACAAAACAAACACACGCATAACAAATTAAGAAAAATGGGTACAAATCAAATTGTCCCGAACTGCTTGGGCAGAGGCACTAGGTGTGCCACGGTAGTGGTCTTCGGGGTCCTGGCTGGGTGGAGAGTGGGACAGATCCAAATACCGGGTGACACGCTGCATGATGGCATAGTTATGTAACACAGCACACGCAAGAATGATATCTATGACCTTCTTGGGGGCATACTGTAGTGCCCCCCCCCCCCCGGTATGGTCCAAGCAACGGAAGCGGGCTTTTAATAGCCCAAACGGCTTCTCAACAACGGCCCTGGTCTTCCGGCGGGCCCGATTGTAGGCATCCTGTGCGGCATTCTGGGGCTGAAGGACGGGCGTCAGCAGCCAGGGAAGCAGTGGATAGCCAGAATCCCCTGAAAACATTAAACAAAAATAACATTAATTACACATTACTCCCTAAATTGAAACCAAAAAACGGTCCTTTCAACATGACTAAGAGGCTATGTAACATTTGAGCCACATCCTGAACATACAGATTGCTCTGCTAAAAAAACAGCCTAACACCATCTAATGCATGTTCAGACCATTAAAACCTCCAAGATGGCGGATGAGGGCAAATCAGGCAGACTGCTAACAGGTATTGGTTTAGGACTGTGCTGCTCAGCATTCTTGGATGTGTTACCTTTTCCGGGCCCCAGATCTGCTTTGTCTGAGCCAAGCACAGCTCTAACCCACCCCCTGCACTTTATCCCGCTCTCCTCTATTCAGTAAGTGTCATGCTTCTAAGCAAAGATGGCGCAGAACCATCATAAAGTCAAGAACACAATTGCAGCCGAGTGTGGGGAAGAATAATAAGTAATTGAGTAGAAAGGTGACATTTCTACTTTGGAAATGCTGGTCCAACATTTGTAAGGGGTTTGTGGTTTGCAAATTATAATGGTTAAGGTCCGGTTTAACATGTAATAAAGGGGTAAAACCAGCCATAGTTTCAGACATAGGTCATAAACTATATCCATAGGCATACATTGCAAAGTGAATGACGGTACAATCCAGATCGACGCAAGATGTACGCGTCATAGGAACCGCATGTCCGGGGCCACCACTGCTTGGACATTCAGGGAGTGTCCCATTTTGCAGTTCCTGGGATAAAAGAAAACAAAACAAAATTAGCCAGGCAAGGTAAACTACTCAAACACTAACTCCTAACACCCTCCCAAAAACCTGTTGGCCAATATAAATAACACTAAGTACATAAGTATTTTTGGCACAAAAAAAGGATAGGTATGTTGGATCAAGTAAAGATTAACTTTAAATTGCCTAGTTAAGGTCCACATGAAAATGTTTTCCTTTGGCCGACAGGAAAAACATTGTATAAGCTAAATACGGGCCAATGTTTCACAGGGACTATTTACAAGGAGGGATTACCAGAGATACATTGTATGCTATTTCACCTGGACTATTTACAAGGAGGGATTACCAGAGATACATTGTATGCTATCTCACAGGGACTATTATATGCTATTTCACAGGGACTATTTACAAGGAGGGATTAACAGAGATACATTGTATGCTATTTCAAAGGGCCTATTGTATGCTATTTCACAGGGACTATTTACAAGGAGGGATTAACAGAGATACATTGTATGCTATTTCACAGGGACTATTGTATGCTATTTCACAGGGACTATTTACATGGAGGGATTAACAGAGATACATTGTATGCTATTTCACAGGGACTATTTATAAGGAGGGATTAAGAGATATTTAAAATAACATTTAGGTAAACTATATTAAAAAATGACAGATTGTACTTGCCTATAGGTGTACTCATCGCCTGCCGGAGGCACCAGGGCAACGTGGGTGCAATCGATGGCACCCATGATGTCGGGCATGTCGGCGATGTTATAAAATGCCAGCTTAATCGCTTTCCTGGCTACCATGTCATCAGGAAAACAATTTTTGTTTTCCTGAAATATATTTCTGGCTAATGGTAGCCATGCCTTCCAAAAACTTGGATAGCGCCCAGCCTCTGGAACGAGCCGTTCGCCAAAAATTGCAGGCAGCCAAGCATCTTGGTCATACCTGAAATTGCTTGCCCCTTCCTTGTGGTGCGGGCTAACCATGGCCGCAGCTCACTATACAATTTATGGAGGGAAGACATTCAGACGAATGTGCCTCTGAATAGAGCCTAATGTACAAATGTTTTATATTTTATTTTGTTTTATAAATGTTTTATATTCAACAGGAACGAGCGTCAATATACGTTTATATCAATAGCCATACAGATATAAAAACCGAAAGTATCAAAAGCCTATTAAAAATACAGATGTTGTCCAATAGAAATATATTCTATCATACTGTTTACCAGATAAGGGGCATGACTGTAATTACATAAAGAAAAGTAAAACGACAAATAAGAAAAACAAAAAAGCATAAGGAGGAAAGGGAAAGAAAGAAACAAAGGAAATATATAGAAAGGACCAAATAAAATAATAATTTTAAAATGCATTTCCTTAATCAGAAACAAGACATAATGGGGCTTCATCTCTTGTGGTCTTATGGTTAGGGCTACTCTGTCTGAAACCGCTGAACTTTTCATTAACCAAAATGTTTGCCGTTGTAGAAAATCCTTCCTGATAAGGAATATTTTGCCTCCCCTATGCCCTAGCCACCGGTAGCCTAGGTGCAGTGAAGATGAGCTGGATTAGCATTCTATGTTTCCTACAGAAGCTTCTTGGCTTAGTTTCCAGAAAAGCTGCCAAGGGATTTTCTAAAACCCAATGTACAAACGTTTTACCTGAGTAAAGAGGATTCTTCACTCGCTTTAAAAATATAATGTTTTATGGGGACTTCTAGCACTAGGTACAGAGGTTATTTTCTACATTAGGGGGAATATTCTCCCGCGCTTAAAATGCAATATTTTGTTTTCTTATTGTTAAAGAATTTTTCCAGATTAAAATAGAAAATTGTATACTCTCCCACAGATGATGACTCCTAGACTGGCCCTGGCTATCTTACCTGATCACCTGATGCATGTCCTGCACAGCATGACCCGATTGCCTGGCGTTTCATGCTTCTTGATGCTGCGCCGAGAAATAGTAATGTCAGCCTACCCCCCCTACATTGACTGCAATGGAGAGGGAGGGCAAGACCATGTAGCAATGGGTGTGCTCTGTACTAAGGCCATGCCCAACCACAGGGCAAACTTCTCAGAGCAGCGATGCGGGTAAACCAACAGCGGGAGCAGGTTGCAGGTAACAGGGAAGTCTCATGCTCTCTGGCATTCTGACCTGAGATCTGAGAGAAAGGCCACAAGGGTGGACATTCCCTTTAAATGCAGAGATGTGATAAAGCTCTTTGTCTAGTACTTTTGCAGGCATACAATTTCCCAGCAGCGCTATTCCATGTATCTGTTAAGTTCATGAAACATGTTGGTGCCTTTAATTGGCTTGGCACCATTAGCTTTATTAAGCATTTTATAATTTTAGTGTTTGTGAACATCTGCAGAACGTTCCGCTAATGACCGCATAATGAAGCACTCATTAAAAAGTCGAAACGTGCATCATAAAAAATTATCCACGTTTCAGAGGGACATACGAGCTTGCTCTTGGACTGTACACAGTAATTGCTAGCTTTTTTGGTTGAGTGCTTTGTGATTGCAGCTTCATGATAATATGCAGAGACTGCAAAAAAGTTTGTGAGCAAGAGCTTGCCATCTTTTAGGGTATAAGGGAGGATACAGAAGGAGGGGATAGCTTACAATCTATTAGGGTATAAGAAAGATACAGAAGGGGGTTAGCTTACAATATATTCGGGTATAAGGGAGGATACAGAAAGAAAAAAGGTTTCAATCTATAGGGTATAAGGGGGGATACAGAAGATAGAAGAGCTTACAATCTATTAGGGTATAAGGGTATTTGGTATGCCCCCCCCCCTTGGTGAAAAGCAAAGTTTGCTTAAAAAGTGACTTTCTTTACAACATGCAACCAGTTAGCAGACAGGTACTCTTCAAATATATGTGCTAGTATTTGGGATGCCCCCTCTTCAAATACATAGGCTGGCTGCTTTTACAGTGAAAAAGTGACTTTCTTTACAAAATGCAACCAGTTAGCAGACAGGTACTCTTCAAAAATGTATGCTAGTATTTGGGATGCCTCCCCCCCGGTGAAAGACAAAGTTTTCTTAAAAAGTGAATTTCTTTACAAAATGCAACCAGTTAGCAGACAGATACTATTCAAATATTTATGCTAGTATTTGGGATGCCCCCCCGGCGAAAAGCAAAGTTTGCTTAAAAAGTGACTTTCTTTACAAAATGCAACCAGTTAGCAGACAGGTACTCTTCAAATATTTATGCTAGTATTTGGGATGCCCCCTCTTCAAATACATAGGCTGGCTGCTTTTACAGTGAAAAGGTGACTTTCTTTACAAAATGCGACCAGTTAGCAGACAGGTACTCTTCAAATGTTTATGCTAGTATTTGGGATGCCCCCTCTTCAAATACACAGGCTGGCTGCTTTAACAGTGAAAAAGTGACTTTCTTTACAAAATGCAACCAGTTAGCAGACAGGTACTCTTCAAATATTTATGCTAGTATTTGGGATGCCCCCTCTTCAAATACATAGGCTGGCTGCTTTTACAGTGAACAGTGGCATTCTTTACAAAATGCGATCAGTTAGCAGACAGGTACTCTTCAAATATTTATGCTAGTATCTGGGATGCCCTCCCCCCCCCCCCCCCCCCCCCCGGCGAAAGGCAAAGATTGCTTAAAAGGTGATTTCTTTACAAAATGCAACCAGTTAGCAGAGGGGCGCTCTTTAAATATTTATGCTAGTATTTGGGATGCCCCCTCTTCAAATACATAGGCTGGTTGCTTTAACTGTGAAAAGTGACTTTCTTTACAAAATGCAACCAGTTAGCAGACAGGTACTCTTCAGATATTTATAGTAGTATTTGGGATGCCCCCTCTTCAAATACATAGGCTGGCTGCTTTTACAGTGGAAAAGTGACTTTCTTTACAAAATGCAACCAGTTAGCAGACAGGTATTCATCAAATATTTATGCTAGTATTTGGGATGCCCCCTCCTCAAATACATAGGCTGGCTGATTTTACAGTGAAAAAGTGACTTTCTTTACAAAATGCAACCAGTTAGCAGACAAGTACTCTTCAAATATTTATGCTAGTATTTGGGATCCCCCACAGCGAAAGGCAAAATTTGCTTAAAAAGTGACTTTCTTTACAAAATGCAACCAGTTAGCAGACAGGTACTCTTCAAATATTTATGCTAGTATTTGGGATGCCCTCCGGCGAAAGGCAAAGTTTGCTTAAAAAGTGATTTTCTTTACAAAATGCACCCAGTTAGCAGACAGGTACTTTTTCAATATTTATGCTAGTATTTGGGATGCTCCCTCTTCAAATACATAGGCTGGCTGCTTTAACAGTGAAAAGGTTACTTTCTTTACAAAATGCGACCAGTTATCAGACAGGTACTCTTTAAATATTTATGCTAGTATTTGGGATGCCCCCTCTTCAAATACATAGGCTGGCTGCTTTACCAGTGAAAAAGTGACTTTCTTTACAAAATGCAACCAGTTAACAGACACGTACTTTTCAAATATTTATGATAGCATTTGGGATGCCCCCTCTTCAAATACATAGGCTTGGCTTCTTTTACAGTGGAAAAGTGACTTTCTTTACAAAATGCAACCAGTTAGTAGACAGGTACTCTTCAAATATTTATGCTAGTATTTGGGATTCCCCCTCTTCAAATACATAGGCTGGCTGCTTTTACAGTGGAAAAGTGCCTTTCTTTACAAAATGCAACCAGTTAGTAGACAGGTACTCTTCAAATATTTATGCTAGCACGCTTTTTAAAGAATGACACCAGGAAAAGGAAAAGCTAAATAGGCCGGTGTGTTATTAACACTAAATAGGCTTGAAAGCTAATGCAAACACTTTAAACTTTCCCTGTCTTTCTCTGTCACTGTCACAGCCTCTCTCCTTCTCTATCTGCCCCTTGCTTCTTCTGTTCTTTGTTCTAACTATCTATCTCTCCCTCGCTGTATCTATCTGTCTGTCTGTCTATCTGTCCCTCGCTCTCTCCCTGCCTGATCTGCTCTGGCTGCAATACAGTGTCAGAATGAGCTTTCGCTAAATGGCAGCCGCTTATATAGGGCTGTGACATCATCGGTAAGCCTGTCTGATGATAGGTAGCATGTGACACCTACCCAGGTTTCCTTGCCCCATGGGACATGTCCTGACATGTGGATCCACCATTTTAGATGGGCTGGATAGTAGTAAATGGAATTTTAAGTAGCGATTTGAGCGATCGAATCGCTGCGATATTCGGAATCGTTACGGATCGAATTTTTCCTGAAATTCGTAACGAATTCGAGTTCGTCAGATTCGATTTGCTCATCTCTAGGCATTATGCCCTTAAACAACGTATTTTATTTGGACACTTGTCAGGGTGTGTTGGGGATGTTGGCTGGACAGATGACTAACACTCTGTTGGAGGGCACAGGGTTTTTTCCGGGCCCTGCTGCTCTGTATGTGTGCCCAGAATGACAGCGCCCTCCTCTGCACCTGGAACCATAGTGGGAACCTGCCCTGCTCCATGTTGGAGGTGCTCTTGGAGGTGAACTTGGAGGAGGTACTTGCAGCATTTCAGGAGAAATTTTTCTATTTGGCTTGGGTCCTATTTTGACTGGTCTGGGTAAATTACTGGGCCCCAAACCACACTGCTATAGAGCAGGATTGGGGCAATGACCCCATCAAAGATCTTGTGCCTTACCCTCATTGGTGGTTTGAGGTGGTACAGTCGCTTTCTGGTAACGTAAAAGGTTCTGCAGGCTTTTTCTTTCAGGGCCTCTGTTGTTGGCTTAAAGCTTCCTGATTGGTTAAGCTCCAGCCCCAGATAAGTGCAGCTGTTGGTTTTCTCCAGTGCAGACTCATTTAATGTGAAGGTGGGAATGGAGGCTTGGTCTTCTTAGAGTTGATGGGTAGTGCCTATGTGGTGCTGAATTTTTCCAATATTGCCATACTGTCTTGGATGCCACTCTCTGTTGAAGACAGCAGCAGGAGGTCACCAGCATGAAATTTAACCTTATGTGTATGCATGAGGAGGCCTGGTACTGAGAAGGCCTCCAGAGCTGCAGCCAGTTCATTGACAATGATGTTGAAAAGTGTTGGGCTCAGGCCGCAGCCCTGTCTGGCTCCTCTGTCCTGAAGGAAATATTCAGTCCTTCACTTTAACACTGCATTGGTTTCCAGTGTACGAGCTCTTGATGACATCATACGTTCTCCCCCCTATTCCACTCTGAGGAAGTGGAACAGGCCCAGGTACCACAATGGGTCAAACTCCTTCTAAGTCAAGTCTACAAAACAGGAAAAAATCTTGCCATGTTTAGTGTTGTGGATGTGAGTCTTGATGAAGCTATGCAGGGTGTAGATGTGGTCAGTGATAAGGTGGTTTGGCATAAACCCAGCTTGGCATTTGCTGAGGACCTTGTGCTGTGTGAGGGAGGTTAGGACTCCTCTGTTGATGATGCTGTTGAATAGCTTCCCCAGAGTGCTGCTGACACAGATCCCTTAGAAGTTTGCTGAGTCACATTGGTCTCCTTTCTTGTAGATAGGCACTATGAGGTCTCGGTTCCAGTCTTGGGGGAAGTGTCTGGAGCTCAGGACCATGGTGAATGGTTTTGCCAGTGCAGTGTGTAGGTCTGAGTAGCTGTATTTAATCATCTCTGGCAGAATGCTGTCAGTACTGCTCGCCTTTTTGCATTTCAAGAGGATGATGCGGGGGGAGCCAGGGGGATGAGAGCAGGGTCAATTCTCTGGCTAGGGGCCTCGCTGCAGCGTGCTGGAGGTCTCCAAAATCATCTGTAAGCTCCCCATTACCACTACTCTGCAAACTGCATATTAAGGTAACTGACTATTGTCTCGCTGTGTAACTCACTCTATCCTGTAAAATTCTCAGAGCAGCATTTGTATCATCTGTATCATTTCATATTCCATCGTAGCCTAGTCTGCTTATAGCATTAAAACTTAAATTTTAACTTGAGCGATCTGTTTGCCTTAAGCCAAGAATCTGTGTGTCCGCAGGCTTTGGGCCTGGTATTCCTGATAGGAGGACCCGGACAAGGATTTCTTGGGAACGCGGTCTGTGTGTCCGGAGGTCCCTGGTTGATAGTGGGATCACGTGACCCGCGGTTCCCTGACAAATTGGTGGCAGTGTGGTGGGATAAGGCACATAGTGTAAGTGAGTGTGGGCCCCATACTCTGGCTTTTCTGTTGCTGGAATCTTATAATCGGCTCAACACTAGGCATATTCTGAGAGTGGTTACAGTAGGTTGTGTGATTACAACAGTGTGCAATATCTGTCAGTGACCAGCAGCTGCAGGCATGGCGAGTGGCACCAGGGCCAGAAGCAGGGATGTGGCTGCCTGGGTGTGGAGGGGCCCAGCCAGGGCTCTCCCAGAAGCCAATCACCAGCCCTCAGCATCCCGGAGGACCGTGCCCCGCCTGCCGGTCCCCCCAGCCAAGCAGACTCGTACGCTCTCCTACACGCTGCTCTGGCAAGTCTACAGCCTGGAGACCGCATCACCTTTGAGGTCCTGATTGAGGCAGCCGAATGCCAAGCGGAACGCGAGGAACGCCGTGAACACGAGCAGATTGAGGCTGCACCGCGCCAAGCGGAACATGAGGAACGCCGGGAGCAAGCTGAACGTGAACACCAGCTCCAAGTACTGCAGCTAAAGCTTCAGTACCCTCAACCCAGAACAGCTGGTAGCGGGTCCCCTGAGAACCAGGCCCCAAAGTTGCGTGCAGAGGATTTCCCCGTCTTGGACAAAGGTACAGATCTGGACACCTTTCTGCTGGCTTTTGAAACTGTTTGCCACCAATACCATGTACCGGAAGATCAGTGGGTCAGGTACTTAACCCCTTGACTTAGGGGTAAAGCCCTGGTAATCTTTGGGTACCTACCCAGCGAGACCACCCTGAGCTACGAATGGGTCAAGCAAGCTCTGATCTATCAATATAACACCGGAATTTTATCGCAAGAAACTGCGGAGTTTGCGACGGGGCCCCACCGACAGCTGGGCTGACCACATGAGGGCGCTACAGAGAGCAGTCGAGCAGTGGACCACCGGCATAGAAATCACCACCATCCAGCAACAGAAGGAGTTGATTGCCACAGAGCAGTTCCTCTGGAATTGCCCTGAGGATCTGCAGCAGTTTCTGCGTGACCGGAAGCCGAAGGGGCCTCAGCAACTGCAACACTTGCGGATGAATGCCAACACAACAGAGCCCCCGAGGCCCGCAAACCTGCCATCTGGAAAGTAGGTAAGCCGCCACCGGCATCTGTTGTCCATGCCCATCAGCCCAAGGCCCCTTCCCCTACTTCCCTCTGTCACCACTGCAACCAACCTGGACACTTCAAGGCAACATGTCCTCAGCAGTCCCAAGAAGATAGACAGCTCAGAAATCCCCTGAGATATTTCACCTGGGAGCACGAACAGACCTCTGTAAGTCCCAATTGTAGTAATGTGCTGCAGGTCCAGCTCACCAAGTGTGATAAAACATAACATTTAATGTAACATTTTAAAATATAGCATGACCTGTGTGGAGTGAATATCCTGGGCTCCCCATTCAAAGGTAACGCGTTTCGGGGTTACCTCACCCCTTAATCCTACCTTCAAGGATATTCACTCCACACAGGTCATGCTATATTTTAAAATGTTACATTAAATGTTATGTTTTATCACACTTGGTGAGCTGGACCTGCAGCACACAACATGTCCTCAGCGCCAGCAGGGCCCATCCCAGAACTCCTCCACGGTGCTGTATGTGGGTAGGGGTGCTGGGAGGTCCCGGGACAACTTGCAATTCGTCACTGTGGGCCAAGCTGTGGCCATGGGACTTAGGGACACAGGCACGGAGATGACTCTTGTGCACCCTGAGATGGTGTCCCACCAGACTTCATCCCCGGAAAGACTGTCTCTGTCTCCAGAATTGAGGGAGGTGCATCGGCACTGCCCCTTGCAAAGGTTTATTTGGACTGGGGTGCCGGGCGGGGAGGTGGGGGTATGTCAAATATCCCTGCCAGTGTTTTGCTAGGGACAGACTTGGGGCGGCTAGTGTCTTAGTATGTGGCCGCTGAACCCCCGAGGTCTGGTCCCCCAGAATGTAATAACATGTATATTCCAAGGTGTGCAATTAATATGAGTTATGTGTGTAACCTACCTGCTACAGGGGTTCCTGGAACCTCAACCCGAGAGGACCAGTCCAGGCCAAAAAGCAGTGGCGGTGGAACCTGCAGGTGGGGTGAGGGCTGTCCCTGGAGAGATGGGACCCCTAGGTAAGTGCCCACTGCAGGGTTTCATCACACCCAGGGTGTTAAGGGACCAGGGTATTCTGCCTGAACCGGCAATTTGGGTGGAAGTAGTGGAGGAGCAGGTGCTATCTGGGACGTCAGCGGCTGAGACCGCTGACAAGCACAGCAGGGGCCCAGAGTCCCCTCAGGGGACTGATAGCTCCTTCCCTTCCTCCCAAGAGGCTGCTGAGACAGGCGGAAGACCAGAGGTGGGTCCCGGGAAACTGACTGAGCACATGATGGTCCCGACCATATCTAGGAAGAGATGTGGGGTAGCATCAGACACTGATGACCCCCAGAGAGTTCTCCCCAAACAGGAGATGCAGCTCCACTTGGGCCCAGACCCCAGATGGGTGGTCTGGAGACAAGTGCGGCTGTACCTAATGACAGTCAAGCCAGGGTCACCAGGAGAGTGGCCTGAGGATCAGCAGTTGGTGGTTCCCTATCCGTCCAGGGCCAAGAAGTGCTATGCCTTAGAAAGCCGGATGACTCCCCCAGGGCACCCAGGGCTCACCAAGAAGCAAGTGGGGCCTAACCTGGCTGCCCACTGCCATTTGTACCATACCAGTCAGAGGGTGGGAGGGACAGGGCCAAGTCCCAGCAGCCCACCGAAAACTCTGCCGCACAGAAAGAGGTTCGTACCAATGGCGGTGGACTATGCCACCCAGGGCCCACGTTCAATGGCCTTGTCACCCACCTGGGCTGACAGGGTGGATACTGCCCTGTGGGAAATTCTTCCCAAGGAAGGTCCCCCCCGGGGTAGACTCTCCACCCAGGGGACCCAGTTCATGGCGCTGGTGGTTAGGCAGGCACCAACTCGAGGCTACCTCCTCAAACAGTGTTGGCAACATGCACCGGGGCCCCTGGCTCGGGTAAAGGAGAATGGGATGGGTTGCCATCGGCTGACTGTGGACCCGAGGTCCCAGCTATGGGCCACCCTACACCCCTTCCGGGAGTGGTCCAACCATTACTCTGGAGAGATGTGGACTGCAGTCTGGCACATAAACCCTGGAGGGGACCACCGAAACTATCCATGTATGGTTCGGGCCTCCCTTCTGGGGCAGCAGTGCAAGGCTGGGAGCGGAAACCACCCCCTCATGGTCCCACAGCATTTGGACCTTGCCCAAAATCCTCAACACGAAACAGCGCTGTGGCCGTGGTGCTGCCGCGGAGTTCTACAGACAGGGGTAGTGGGCACATGGGTGCATGGGCCAGCACCAGGAAGTGCTGCCCCTAAGCGCCATCTTAGAGGGGGAGGTGTGAGGGATAGGGCAAATATTACATTGCATTTTATCGCTGATGCCCGGCATCCCCCTTTAAGGTTCTCTTTTCTTAGCAAATGTCTGCCATTACAAGGCCAGCAAGAAAAGGAAGTCCATATATGGGCATGGGGTCCTGACACTCAGGAAAGGCAGTTTGAGCTTCAAAGCCCCCCCTGCTGCTCTCCTGCTGACTCTCCAACACAACACCAACACAAATCGGACCATAGCGGTGCCACCATGTGTCCCAGCACCAAGCCAATGAACTAATATGGTGGCATGTGACGTAGAGTCATTATATACTATTATTCCACATCACCTGGCCACTACATCGGTCCGTTATTTTCTGGACAAAGAATCAAGAGAACGTGAACCACTGCACAGATTTATTTTAGCACTGTTGGATTTCATCCTGGCACATAACATCTTTACATTCAATGGCCAGGTATTTAGGCAAACCTCTGGAGTTGCGATGGGAGCGAAATGCGCTCCCTCAGTGGCGAATCTTTTTCTTGGGTGGTGGGAGGAGACTATAGTTTTGTCAGAATTTGAAAGGTGCCACCCAGCGGTGCTAGGATGGCACCGATATATTGACGATGTCCTCCTTCTTTGGCAGGGTCCGGAAGAAACCTGTAGGGAATTCCTCGATACGTTGAATCGGAACGATCTAAACATCAAGTTGACATATGAGATCTCCCGGAGGGAAGTGACATTCCTGGATCTAGTGGTTACATTGGAACAGGATGGAACCATTAACACTAGACTGTACAGGAAACCCACCTCAGTGAACATATCCAACATGTCAAAAATGGAATTCCCACTGGCCAATTCCTCAGAGTACGAAGAAATTGTACCAAGATCCAGGACTTTGAGGAACAATCGGTGGTTTTGGCACAAAGGTTTCAAGCTCGGGGATATCCACACAAGGTGATAGAACGAGCCTACCGTAGAGCCAAGGAAACAGAACGATCACAGACCCTGATACCTAACCGGAAGAAACAAAACAAGGTAAATACATCTGAAATGATTACAGGGGAACCGGTTAGATTGGTCTTGGACTTCCATAGACAATGGAAGAGGGTCAGGAATATCATCTCGACCCATTGGAATTTACTCAGTACCGACCCTACCCTCTCCCCCATAGTTGGACCGAGGGCGAGACTTACTGCAAGGCGGGCTCCCAATCTTAGGGATAAGCTCTGCCACAGCCATTATACGCCACCAAAAACATGGCTGTCAAAGTTGTCCACCAAAGGCAGTGCCCCCTGTGGGAGCTGTTCTATCTGCCGCTTTATGGACAAGACAGACGTAGTGACCAATCTGGAGACAGGTCAACAATTTAAAATTTTGCATTTTGTGAATTGTAGATCAAGATCGGTGGTGTACCAATTGAGATGTGGATGTCCAATGCTGTATATAGGGGAAACAAAGAATGCCCTGCGGGTAAGGATCCAAGCGCATGTTTCGAATATCCGTCTGGCCCACCGAGATACCCTGGCAGGTAAGATGGTCTCCCCCATGGCACGACATTTTTTGGAAACTCATGGGGGGGACCCCTCTACCCTAAGGGTGGTAGGGATTGAAAAAGTCTCCCTGGGGCCCCGGGGAGGAGACTTGAAAAAACTTTTACTTCGTAGGGAATTACGTTGGATTTTCCAACTTAGTAGTAGATCCCCATTGGGGATGAATGAGGATTGGTCCTTCTCCTCCTATTTGGGCTAGAGGGGGACACATCGGTTGGACTACCATCTCTTTCAAATCATGTGATTCTCTCTGGATAGAAAGAACATTCATTTCTACCCACGGGGATTAGAGTGACCTTTTGGTCCTCACATGGACTATCACCCCACTCCACCTTTTGTGTAGTAGGGGTAGGCCTTTGTGTAACTGTCACTGTTCACCTTGTAATGGGAGGGACTTCCTCCAATCTTCATTTTGTTTGCACTAGTACTTTATCTTCACGCATTTATTTTTGGGTATTCATATATAACACATTATTGTTTCTTTGTGGAACTCGTAGTGATTAGGTTAACGTGGGGTTTTTCACTCTTGGGGTGGGCCTGGGCGCATGGATATGATATGTGCCCAGGGCTTGGCCGCCCTCAGGACACACTGGATGATTGTTGTTTTAGAACAACATCTATTTTATTTTGTTCTTGTGTGCTTTATTCACTGTTGTTTTTTCACAGGTAGGGGACACGAACTCACTCACCCCGAAGGAGTCATTTTTTTCTGCCAGAGAGGACACTAGGGCAGTATCCCATGAGAGATGGCATAGACACCAACCCTGGGGGCGCTCCTATGGAAAAGGAATAGGGTTATCAAATCACTCGTTGACTAAGATTTGGTGGCTGATCAACAAGGATCCGGCGTTTTTAAGGTGGACAAGATTCCCAGATGGACCATGGATCTTAAAGCTGCATATACATACAGGGCACCAACTTATGGCTATCTGTCTCCCTAATGGACATATAAGTGGAATGGCAAACGCCACTAATTCTGACATGTTGATATGATGCACAGTAAGATAGGTCCTCCCAGTTTAAATACAGAAACTAATATTGTATTATATAGGTTGCAATATAAATTGTGATAACTGTGATAAGTGGAAATATGTTTTTAATTGCTCTTCTATATGTCTCTGTGGGATTGGTTGCAGGCTGTTATTCCACCATAGGCGCCTGTTAATGGCCACGGACGCCTACTTGTGGGTAGCGCGCGCGCACCCATATATGTCACATACTGGGAGGCGCTCGCCCTCCCACATTATGGTGGTGCAGCTTGGGACCTTGGGGTGGGTAGTGAGTAGGGCTGCGGGACGGCTGTGGCCGGGGGTGTGAGTGGCCGTGGCTACGGGCCCTCCATGTCCCCGTCATCACTAGCTGGGGCGGCAGCGATGATGCGCACTATTGGATGTGCAGTGCGCAAATTCATATGTGGGGATATTCGTGGCTGCGGACCCCCTGCACACTGACATATGCGCATTGATCCATTTAGGCGTTGTCAGGCGCAGCAGCGTCCCTGACAACGCTCTATATCGCTGCCGGATCCGGCGGCGGTGACGGTGGTGACGCACTTCCTCCTTACGTCACATGCCGGACTGCCCGCCCTTCCTCTCCCCCTCCTCTCTTTCCTCCGTGACATATAAGAGCGGGAACCGACTACAAAGGTCCCCGCACCCAAGCAAGAAGCGGTTTTCAGACCGCGAAGCGCAGGTGGAGCGGCCTCCCGCCCTGACTGTCCTCCCTGGAGATTGATTTTCACGTTGCCATATAGCTGAGTATCTTGCCTTGTTTTGTTATTGTTACTTGTTGCATTTTATATTTCTATATAGTTACTATTGCACAGCCATGAAGGCCAATGTATTCTGAATTGTTTTGTTCTTTGATGTATGTTACTTTTGCACTCAGTAAATAGTATGTGGTTTATTTTGCACAATGCACATGTCACTTTGGGATTTAGAATATATTAGGTAGGGTTTTATTATACACTATATACGCTTGATATTATTAATTTAAATCACTTTTGTGCCGGCACAAACACATTTATACATATATATATATATATATATATATATAATAAAATAATATCCTTTTGTCTAACATTAAGGGGGGGGTTTAGATTATATAGGGTAGATGCTCAGGCTTATATGTTTATAACATCTCGCTATATATATGGGCACTGTTAGGACAGGCGTTCATGCATTCTTTCAGGGCAGGTAGAGGCGGTTTTAATTCTGTGTTTTGTAGTTGTGGTTTTTAATATGTATGTGTTTTTGTATTAATTGAATAAATTGAGCATGAATTCATTTTGGTGGTGCTCCTTTTTGTGACCCTCTGGCTTTGCACCATTGGGTTAAATTTTGTCCCAGCACCAAGCCAGGTACAGAATCAGAAACGGTTCATAAAACCGCACACATGGATAGGTTACTGTGGGCTCAGCAATAAAGGAAAACCAGGTTAATGTAGATCTAAGGTTCTGACCCACTTAGGGACCCCATTTCTGGACTCATCAGATGCCCGGCGTCCAGCTCAATCTTTGGTGCCGTACCCAAAGTCATACGACCCCACCCTGCCCAAAGTTATAACCCTTAAAGGGTTTTAGGGGCTAAGGCACGCTCCAGAACAGTGGGAGGTGACAACCCGTCCCACAGATGGGAGGGGGTGGAGGGTAGACACCTGCTTAAAAGTAAGTCAAGGGGATGAGAGCAGGGTCAATTCTCTGGATAGGGGTCTCGCTGCAGTGTGCTGGAGGTGTCCGAAATCATCTGTAGGCTCATCACTTACCTCTTGTGGGAGCTCCCCATCACCACTACTCTGCAAACTGCATATTAAGGTAACTGACTATTGTCTCTCACTCTACCCTGTAAACTCCTCAGAATAGCATTTGTATCATCTGTATCATTTCTTATTCCATCATAGCCAAATGTTTGTTATCACTGCCTAGAGTGCTTATAGCATTAAAACTTAAATTTTAACTTGAGCGATCTGTCTGTCTGCCTTAAGCCAAAAATCTGTGTGTCCGCAGGCTTTGGGCCTGGTATTCCTGATAGGAGGACCCGGACAAGGGTTTCTTGGGAACGCGGTCTGTGTGTCCGGAAGTCCCTGGTTGATAGTGGGATCACGTGACCCGCGGTTCCCTGACAGTGATGTTTTCCTGTATTTCTTTCATAGTGATTGGCCAGTCTAGGGGGGGTGTTGGAAATCCTTGATTTCCTCCTCCATGTCACTCAATTTTGTGATTATTTGTCATTGTTCTGGGGTTTGCTCTTTTACAGGGAGATTTTTGTAGAGGTCCCTCTGAGCAGATGTTGCCATTATGGAAGTGGAAAGTTTTTCTTGAGCATTGTGCTGATATGATGCCAGGTCTCCCAGAATGAGTTGTCCTGGAGAGAGTCCTCCAGGTGCTGGAGTTTGTGGGAGAGATGACTTTGTTTTTTCTCTCTGAGGGTGCACTTGAATTGCCTCTGTAGGGTTTCACCACAATGCTGCTCATGCGGGAGTTTAGTTTGAAGCATCCATTTTTCCCGCTATTAACAGTACTGTCATAGCTGTTTCTTACTATCTGTGAGTCTGAGTAGTAGGTGTCACCCCCTAGGATATATGTGTTGCCATCAAAGGTGAGATAGTCCTTCTTTATACCTTTCCTGACATTAAGGTCTCCGCAGATCAGCACCCTGCCCTGGCACTCATTATGTAGGACCTCATAGATGTCTGGATTGTATTAGGGGGACATGACTGAAGGCATGTATGCTGCACACAGGTAGATGTCATGCTGAGAGGTGAGAATGGAACTCCTTTTTTAACCCAGATATGATTCTCTCCTTGTTTCACTGCTCTCATGTGATCTTCAAGCGGCTCCTGTTTGGTGTTTCCAATTTTCTGGGCACAGACAGAAAATTCCTTATAGCCCATGGGTGCTTGGGATTCATCCTCTGCCCAGGTCCATGTCTTTAAGAGGATTTGGATTTCCTTTCTTTAAAGTCTGGATCAGTTGTTTTAGATCCAAAAGCTAAAGCGTCCAGCTGCTGATGATGAGGAATGTTTTTCTCTCTCTTGTTTGTGTGTGTAGCACTTTCTATTGCTGATCACTCTCTCTTTCCTTCCTGTGTTTTGCTCTCTTTTGGTTGTGTCTCTCCTGTCTCTCTCTTGTGTGTGCCTCTCTCTCTCTCATATATGTGTCTGTCACTCTTCTGTTTATGCACTGTCTCTCTCTCACTATTGGGTGTCCCCATTCTCTCTCTGTTGTACCACAGCACCAAGGATAATCCAGCTCTAATCACAACTGCTAGACCATAAAATGAGTACAAGAGTTCCCCAGACCCCAAAAGAGTGAGCGCATTCCTCCCAACTTTTGAAAGCTGTGACATTTTTTAACATTTAAACCACATCCCGGCTACAACCCCAACCACGCCCTTAAAGGAAAACCTAAGAATTAAAAAAAAATAATAATACA
The DNA here is from genome assembly GCA_027917425.1 of Gastrophryne carolinensis. Taxonomy (NCBI): domain Eukaryota; kingdom Metazoa; phylum Chordata; class Amphibia; order Anura; family Microhylidae; genus Gastrophryne; species Gastrophryne carolinensis. Next base: position 375,809,924 of record CM051235.1, read on the forward strand.
GCCAAGGCCTCCGCAAACACATTACAGCCAGGGGCTGTAGTGAGAGGGGCATCCCTCCATTCTAGCCAGTGAGGGGCATCCCTCCATTCTAGCCAATGAGGGGCATCCCAGCATTTCAGCCAGTGAGGGGCATCGCCCCAATACAGCCAGTGAAGGGTATCCCTCCTATACAACCAGTGAGGGGCATCCCTTATTACAGCCAGTGAGGGGCATCCATCCATTCCAGCCAGTGAGGGGCATTCTGCCATTCCAGCCAGTGAGGGGCATCCCTCATTACAACCAGTGAGGGGCATCCCTCCTTACAACCAGTAAGGGGCATCCTGCTATTCCAGCCAGTGAGGGGCATCCCTCCAATACAGCCAGTGAGGGGCATCCCTCCAATACAACCAGTGAGTGACATCCCTCCATTACAACCAGTTAGAGGCATCCTTCATTACAGCCAGTGAGGGGCATCCCTCAGTACAAACAGTGAGGGGCATCCCTCATTCCAGCCAGTGAGGGGCATCCCACCATTCCAGCCAGTGAGGGGAATCCCTCCAACAGAACCAGTGAGGGGCATTCCTCTGATACAACCAATGAGGGGCATTTCTCCATTACAGCCAGTGAGGGGCATCCCTCATTACAGTCAGTGAGGGGCATCCCTCATTGAAGCCAGTTAGGGGCATCCTTCATTACAGTCAATAAGGGGCATCCTTCATTGCAGCCAGTGAGGGGCATCCCTCATTATATTCAGTGAGGGGCATCCCTCATTACATTCAGTGAGGGGTATCCCTCATTACAGCCAGTTAGGGGTGACACAGACACACAGACACACATACACACACTCACTAATGCAGGCGATCATCTCCCCTCCTGCGCGATCCAAGCTCCTTCCTGGGGTCCCACCCACCCACTGAACCACCAATGAGCTTAAAAAACTGCCTCCCTCCCAGACGGCTGCCGCCACCAGCCTCAAGTGTGCAGCCGAGCGCTCACACTCGGGGGCGATGGGCGTCTAAGAGGCTGAGCCAACCTTCCGGCCAGCAACAGGCAACGGACAGCTGTGATGGACAAGTGCCCCCCGGCACTCTTTTCTTATTAGTGGCAGCAGCAGACTTCCATCAGGAGCTGGAGCATCTTTTCACATCCTTTGCTGTAATGGTTCTAAATAATATGTGTCAGCTAGGTCACAGCAGAATTTCTGAACAGAATCCATTTGTGAGTGTGATGTCATGTTGAAATAGATGTGTGTGGCATTCAAACATGATATTCTGTCTAAGCATGGAGGCAATGAATAGTGGATGAAGGGCGAGATTATGTGCAGCAGAGAGAAGAAGCAATTTCCAGCAGAGAAAAGATAGTGAAGGGGATGAGATTTATATCCCAACTTTATAAAAAATGAAGCATGTGAAAACACTTTCTACTGTTACAACCAGCATGCTGCTTGCCTATGAGAAACAAGGATGGGAACTACGTAGAACGAAGTTCAGAAACTGGAGCTCAGGACAGCAACTGTACATGTAGACCATAAACTAGAGTAAAAATCATGAATCAGGACACAGACTAAGAACTAGAACACAGACCAGAATCTAGGAACTAGAACACAGACTGGAAACTGGAGCTAAGACTGGGGACTACAGGCCATGACCTAGAGCACAGACCAGGCACTAGAACACAGAGTGGAAAATAGAACACAGACACGAAACTTGTACAGACTTGGAGCTAGAGCACAGATCTGTAAGTGGAACACAGACCAGGAATTAAAACGTAAACACAGACCAGGAACTAAAGCACTAAAGACCAGCAAGTAGAACAGACAAAAAGCTAAAGCATACCTTCCAACTTTTCAGGGTGGGAAAGAGGGACATTTGTTAAATTAAGCCATGACCCTCATTGAGGGATGGATAGGAGATGTTGTATTGTTGTAACTGGTACAACCTCTTCCTTACAATCTCCTATCTATCTCTCAATGAGGGGGTGTGGCTTAATTAAAAAAATGTTCCTCTTTACCATACTGAAAACTTGATATGAAAATATGGCAATCTTAAGGTACAACTGGGAGCTAGACCAGAACAGAACTCAAAGAGAAGCACAGATTGCACACCAGGAACTAGAGCACCAACTGGGAACTATATCACAGTTGAGAACTAGAGCAGAGACCAGGAAATGGGGAACAGACTAGGGACCAAAGCAGGAACTAGAACAACAAGCAGGAAGCAAGAGCACAAACCAGGAACTAGAGCACAGACCAGGAACTAGAACACAGACTGGGATCTAGAGCACAGGCAAGGGACTAGAGCATAGACGGAGTACTAGATCACAGATTAGAACAAACTGGGAAGTAAAGCACTGAAAGAAAACTGAAGTACAGAACAAGAAAACAGACAAGGAACAGGCCAGACAGAGCTGGAGCACAGATTAAGAACTAGAACAAAGATCAGAATTTAGAGCACAGACAAGGATCTAAAAGAAGAAAAAGAAAATGAAACTCAGACTGTGAGCTAGAGTACAGGGCTGGAATTAAAACACAAACAAGAAGCATAGTCTTGGAGCTAGAACACAGAGCGAAGCACACACTGGAAATTGGAGCACAGAACAGGAACTAGAACAGACTGGATATTAGAGCACTGATCAGGGCAGGGATCTCAGACCTGTCTCCTTTTTAAAAAGCAGGGCCAGAGGAAATGAGTACCTTATTGGTCATAGTTTTCCTGTATGATTAATTCGCTCTACAAATTGTCCCAAATACATATATATATATATATATATATATATATATATGTAAAAAATTCTATACGTTGAAAAATAACCCTTATGGCCAACTCTGTTTTCCCCATTTAACACTATTATGCAATATGTAAGTAAATGAAGTCAAACATTTGCTGTCAAAAAGCTTCTCAATATGAAATCTTGTTTCCATATAGATGCAATAAAGGAACTGTGTAGCACTGGTTCTGAATCTCAATTTTTGAAATGGTAAAATACCATTTTGTGAATACTCACCTTGTAAAACGGGTATTATAAGTATGTCACACACCCCCCTTCAAGAATCCATAACATGTGGGTAATATCGTCCTGAAGAGGCGTTCCTGCAGAGATGATAGTAAAAGAAAGCCCCTCCCTGATCCATAAATACCTGGGACCTCCCACTCATCACCCAGTATACAGAAGCAGTAAAGTAAGGGACCAGGAAGAGGCAAATATAAAACACAACCACGCAAAGTTCACAAAATAGAGGATCCTGAATACAGAAAGGGCGAGTGAAGCGGGGTGTGTGACATACTTATAATACCCATTTTACAAGGTGAGTATTCACAAAATGGTATTATTCTAAGTATGTCACACACCCCGCTTCAAGAATCCATAACATGTGGGACATCCAAAAGCAGTGTCCAAAACAAGGGCGGGGATCCAAAACTAGGCAACAATGCACAACTTCAAACCGCTACAGCTTGCAAAACTTTGCGGCCAAACACAGCATCCGCTGAAGCCCAAACATCAACCTTGTAAAACTTGGAAAAAGTGTGAACAGAAGACCAGGTAGCGGCCTTACAAACTTGCTCAACAGAAGCCTGGTGCTGAAAAGCCCAGGACGCACCAACTGCACGAGTGGAATGAGCAGTAACACGAAAAGGGGGACTCTTCCCCTTGGCAGAATAGGCCCAAATGATTGCCTGACGAATCCATTTACTAATGGAAGATTTGGCAGGAGCCAAACCTTTCCTAGGCCCGGAGGGCACCACAAAAAAGGCGTCCGTCCTGCGAAAGGAAGACGTAACCTCCAGATAATGATCCACAACACGAACTACATCCAAGGAATGCAACGCCCTTTCCTTGTTGTTGCTAGGATTAGGGCATAGAGAAGGCAGAACAATGTCCTGATTTAGATGAAAAGCCGAGACCACCTTAGGAAGAAAATCCGGCTTGAAACGAAAGACAACCTTGTCCTGATGCCTCTCAAAGTATGGAGCTTTAACAGATAAAGCTGCCAACTCAGAAACACGCCTAACCGAAGTGATAGCCACCAAAAAGGCCACCTTTTGAGTAAGTACAGACAAGGCAACCTCATTCAAGGGCTCAAACGGAGGACCCTGAAGAGCAGAAAGAACCAGGTTCAAATCCCAAACTGGAACCAAGGGCTTCCTAGGCGGACGCACATGCGTAACTCCTTGGAAAAAGGTCCTGACTAAAGGATGAAGTGCAAAGGACCTTTGGAAGAACACCGCCAGGGCAGAGACCTGCCCCTTCAAGGTACTAATCTGGAGCCCCAGATCTAAACCATGTTGAAGAAACTCCAGAATTCTGGGAATGGAGAACTCCCGACAAGAGAAGGACCTAGCTTCACACCAATCAATATAGGACCTCCAGGTCCTGTAGTAAACAGAAGAGGAAGACCGCTTCCTGGCGCTGATAAGAGTCTGAATCACCGCGTCAGAAAGACCCTCTTCCCTCAAGATGGCGGTTTCAGCAGCCACGCCGTCAAAGCCAGCGATGGTAAATTGGGATAGCGTAGCCGACCCTGGGTGAGCAGGTCCGGCAGCAGAGGCAGAACGAACTGATCCTCTGCCAGCCCTACAAGATCTGCGAACCAAATGCGCCTCGGCCACCTTGGGGCCACCAGAATCGCCGACGCGCCCTCCAAGGCCAGCTTGCGCACCACTCTGGCTAGCATTGGGAACGGAGGGAACAGATAAAGGAACCCCAGATCCCTCCAGTTCAGAGACATGGCATCCACTGCCAGAGCCAGAGGATCCTGCGAGAGAGACACAAAGACTGGAAGCTTGTGATTGTGACGAGAGGCAAAGAGGTCCACAGCTGGGACCCCCCACCTGAGACATATCGAACGAAACACCTTGGGACTGAGAGACCACTCCCCCTGACGAGAGGAGGCCCTGCTCAGCAAATCCGCCTCCGTGTTCTCCACCCCCGGAATGTAGACTGCTGAGATACACGGGACGTGGGTCTCGGCCCATTCCAGAATCAAAGACACTTCCCTGAGGGCACTCCTGCTGCGAGTCCCTCCTTGGTGATTGATGTAGGCAACCGCCGTCCTGTTGTCCGACCGGACCTGAACTGGCAGGCCTCTCAACTGAAGAGTCAAGCGAAACAGAACCAACCTGATGGCTCTCAACTCCAGAATATTGATGGGCTCGTGAGCCTCCTGCGGACTCCACAGACCCTGAAACTGGAGGTCCTTCCAAACACCCCCCCAACCTGACAGGCTGGCATCCGTGGTGACCATTTCCCAACACGGCGCCAGAAAGGATCTGCCCTTCAACAGATTGACAGACCCCAGCCACCATTGCAGGGATCGACGAACACGGGGAGACATCCGGAAGGACTGATCCAACGACAGAGGAGACTTGTCCCAAACCTTCAACAGATGAAGCTGAAGCGTCCTTGTGTGAAACTGCGCAAAGGGAACTGCCTCGAATGAGGCCACCATTAACCCCACCAGCCTCATCCCTAACCGAATGGTCGGATGAGGGGTTGACAAGAGAAGCCGAACTAACTCCTGAATCAAAAGAATCTTGGCCTGGGGTAAAAACACCCTGGCCTGCGATGTGTCCAGAGACATTCCCAGGAATGTTACAACTCTGGACGGAGAAAGAGAAGACTTGGGGTGGTTGATCACCCAACCGAACCTCTCCAGAGCGGACACCACCACACTGGTGTCCAACACCGCTTGGTTGAAGGAAGAGGCCATGATCAGTAGATCGTCCAAATAGGGCACAATGCGGATACCCTGAACTCTGAGCAGAGCCATCACCCCCGCCAGCACCTTGGTGAACACCCGAGGTGCTGAGGTGAGACCGAAAGGAAGTGCCACAAACTGAAAGTGCCGATCCTCCACCACGAACCTGAGAAACCTCTGGTGTGCAGGAAAAACCGGAACGTGTAGATAAGCATCCTTGATGTCTATGGACGTCAGAAAGTCTCCCTGACGAAGAGAGTGAATGGCCGAACGCAGCGTTTCCATGCGGAATTTCCGCGGCCGGATGAACCTGTTGAGAAACTTCAGATCCAAGATGGGTCGGACCGATCCGTCCTTTTTGGGCACAGTGAACAGATTGGAATAAAAACCCCTGCCCTGATCCGAAGGAGGCACTGGGCAAATGACAGCCATGTCCAGAAGGTTCTGCACTGCCGACAGAAGCCCCTGCGCCACCAGAGGTTCTGAAGGCATCCGAGACCTGAAAAATCTGGAAGGGGGGCGGAGCTCGAACTCCAGCTTGTAACCGGAAGACACCACTTCCCGGATCCATCTGTCCGAGACTTCTTGATCCCAGATCTGGGAGAAGTGTCGCAGCCGTCCCCCCACCCTCATGGGTGAGGGCGCCCCCTCATTGCTGAGCCGGCTTAGGAGCCGGCTTGGGCTTAGAGCCCCAACTGTATCCTGGACGGGCGCGTCCTCTGCCCCTGCTCCCAGAATCTCCTCTGGAAGCGGGGAATGCAATACCCCTGCCAGATCTGCCCCCACGAAAGGAAGGGGTAAAGGAAGGCGCCCCCCGAAAGGGACGGCGCTGTTTCTTGCGTTGTGGTAACCTACCACCCTTGGTAACAGAGTCCAATGTCTCTCCAAAAAGCCGCAAACCAACAAAAGGTAGAGCCGTTAATGACTTTTTGGACATAAAATCAGCCGCCCACTGGCGCAGCCATACTGAACGCCGAATGGTCACCAGCAAAGCCGACGTTCTACCACACATCATCAAAGTGTCATCCAAGGCTGTTAAAACAAAGGATAAAAACAGCTCACACCGTTTAAGACTATGGAACTCGGTACTACCTGGACGAAGTCCGGAAGAAGTCAACAGGTCCCTGACCACAGACCTGGCAGCCAACACCATAAGTTCCGAAGCGCACACAGGCCGAATGGCCGACCCAATGCTAGTAAAGCCATGACAAGCCATCTGGTCAATACGTTTATCCTCACCATCCTTGAGGGTGGAACAATCAGGTCTATTTAAAACCGAGGAGTTAGACAACCCCAAAACCGGTGCATCCACTTCGGGGGGAGATGCCCAGCGCTTAACCGCTTCCGAAGGGAAAGGATATTTCCTATCCCACCCCTGAGGGATGCCAGGGAGCCGAGCCGGCCTATCCCACTCCTTATCAATAATTTTGTCAAAATGTCTTTGCGTAGGAAACTCCAAGCGCGGCCTGGATTCTTCAAACAATTCACCCTTCTGCTGTGACGCCTCCTCGGGAGGGGAAATATTCAGAACCTCCAACATCAGAGCCAGAGCATGAGAAGAATCCAAAGATTTCCCTACGTCACCAGGCTCGGCATCAGCGCCAGCAGACAACTCATCGTCTGAAACATCTGAACACTCATAAACCTCCCCTTCCTTTAGCGGGGAATGGTCAGACCAATCTAGATTATTGATGTCATCGAAGTCGTCCACCGGCGGAGCCGGCGACAAATGCTTTCTTTTAGCCGGAGCCTTACGGGCGACCGAGCTGGAAACGATTTTCTCAAGGTTGGCCAATCTGGCAAACATCTCAGATTGCAGGTCCCTGCCCATGACGACGTCACAAGGAGCACGCGTCAAAGCGGGAGGGGGAGATGAATCGGCCGGCGGCGCTGACCCAGACGCCTGGGGTCCGGACTGCCGCGCAATAGTCTGCTGTGCACAGGGTATACACAGAAGTACGTCGTCCCCAGTAATGGATACTCCACACAACATACACCGTTTGGGATGCCCCGAAGGGGTCCCAAGCCCAGTATCCGGGGATGCCTCCATAAGGTGAAATTTTAGTGGTCGCTAAGACCCAGGGAATTACGCCAGTAAGCAACCCGGGATGCCCCTTTAATGTCCCGAGTGGGAGGATTTAAGATAAAAATGAACCCAGGGACCCAGGACCAGGAGAGACCCTCAAATACTAATGATGATCCTCTGAGTCACATCCGTACCCCTAAAAAACAGAGAAAAACCCCATAAATGCCAATAAATGCTTAAAAGGACATATAAATAGATAGGGCCCACAGGGCCACTCACCGATCCAAGGGAAACAAGAAAATGGCGACCGTGCAGCACTCGAGGGGAGACGCAGGCCAGAAGAGGGGCGTGGTCAGCGCAGCCCGCGCTAAAACTCAGCTCAGCCCCTGTCCTCCACCATCAAGGAGCAGCCAGCTCCGCATCGGCGCCTGAACAGAGGGGGCGGAGCCGCGGCGACGCGCCGAGCGCCCGGCCCCGCCCCCCCCCTGAAGCAGAAGGGAGGGAGAAGCTCCCTCGTATATCGCCCCATCCGAAACCGGCGCCGCCACGAACCCGCGGCGCCGGACCAAAGGCACATCAAAGGGTACATCCGTGCAGACCTGCGGGGCACCCGCCCCGCAGGCTGCGGGATGCACAGAGAACGGGGGCTGGCCGCGGCAGTGCGCCGAGTGCCAGCCCCGCCCCCCTGAGGAACGTGAGGGGAAAACTATCCCCTCACAAAAAAACTAAAGTACCGGCGCCCGGCTGCAATGGCGGCCGCGGCGCCGCACAAAACAGACCGAACATAAGAATAAAGACACACAAACACAAGAATAAGTGAAAAACACCACACCAAACAGCAAAATAAAGACTAACCCTAAGAGGGAGACCCCCCCCCCCAACCCTATTGTATAAGGGAAAATGTGGAAGGGCCCCCCCCAGGGGAGAATCCAGGGACGGGGCATCCCAAACCGGGATCACCTAACCGGTGTGACCGCCTACCCTCTTATATAGGGTCTCACGGTGGAGCTCTGCTCCTAAGCACCAGAAGTGCTGATATACCCTCGCTCGGGCCAGCAGCCGGGACTGTGGAGGCATGTAAAGGTGAGTCCGGGGAAAAAAATTGGGTCCGAGCGGAACTAATCCAATAACAGGCCGGGAGTTACCCCGGCTACCTTAAAATCCCCCTGTGCAAGGAGGAGCATCATCTTCTGACTTGCTCGCCGTCTTGCAGAGATGGAAAACTGGGTGATGAGTGGGAGGTCCCAGGTATTTATGGATCAGGGAGGGGCTTTCTTTTACTATCATCTCTGCAGGAACGCCTCTTCAGGACGATATTACCCACATGTTATGGATTCTTGAAGCGGGGTGTGTGACATACTTAGAATATAATCTGCACCCCTCAAGCGAGCACTACTTACCCACCATTTCTCATGCACTGCTTGATGCTCCCCTGGGGTAACTCTAGTTTCATCACGAACTTTAATGCTGAACTTGATCTTTGGGAATTGTTTCCTTAGGACAGAGTAGGGATAGACCCTCCATTAATATCTACGGGAACTTCATCAGTAAACTTGGTCCCTGGGAAACAATTTCCTTATACAAAAATTAGAGCTTCAGACAAAATCAAAGGAGACAGGCAAATTACTTATTGCCCCCTCTACATAAAGAAAGCCACTAAATATTCAAATGTACTTTTAAAGCATACAATTGGAGGTTTGCCTCCATTCCATATTTTTGGAGCCGACTGCGGGCCATTACCAGAGTGGGAGAGGAGTAATTTGGTGCTGCCCTGCAAGACCCACTGTCCTCTCATTCAAGGCACAAACTGGAAGAATTTTATAGCTTACTCATATACGTAGGATGCATATATTCTCTTAAGTGCCAAGCTCCCCCCGCCCCAAACAGTCTTCCTTCAGAATAAGGAGGAGGAGAGAGCGAATGTCTCTTCCCCCAAAGTACTTAAAAAATAGTATGAACCTTAAAGATCCCCTTGTCATTCTTGGTACTATGGACATCCTTGTAACAGAGGCATATTTTGTATAGAAAAATACAACCATGTCAGGGATGTGGCCATCGCATGCGCATGTGGGAGTGCCAGCCCCACACATAACTCCCCCGAACGCCTGTAAATCTTACCTTTCGCTCAATCCTGCGCTGGGAATCCCGCGCAGCCAATCTCGTCGCTAGATTCCGGACAGAGGACCAATGGAAAGGTAAGATGTATGTGCATTTGGACAGAGACCAACACCCATGCCACGTATATGTTGGTCCATGTTAACCAATTCTCTTGTATTCCAATCGATCTTTGGACTGTGGGTTCCTAGCTAACGTAATTCAAGGACAGGTGGAAGGTCAGGAGATCCAAAACCAAAAATACTTTAGATTGAAGGGTACCCACAATTAACTTAATCAAAGAGGTCTTCGTGAAGACTACCCCAGGGTGAATTAGCTCATTATTGATAGCTTAAAGTGGACCAAAACCCAGGACGTTGACTATCCTGGATTTTGGACCTTACCCCTGATTGGGGGTGCCCCGCTGTGTGAAACCACCCAACTCACCTCTTCCCGGTCTTGCTTTATAGATTCCCAGGGCTGATCGCCGTGGGCTTTGGTCCACTTTAAATTCGGTGAGGGCTGCTCAATGTCAATAGAACACCTAAAGTAGCAGCAAAGGTTTATCAAAAAAATTGCCCCACCTCCCCACTATCAATAAAGGATCCTATTTGACCAGGGCAGGAGATCACGGATAGTCAAGACAAAGCCAAGAATCATACACAGATGGGTCAGTCCGAACTGGTGTCAAGGCACAGGGATGGAGAATAATCAGGGTAAGGCATCCACAGCGAGGGTGCTTGGGAGGGCACCCGAAGACTCCGCAAAGGATGAGCAGTGCCCTGCTGAGTGTACCCAGAGACATCGCAGAATCTTCCTTGCAGCTACACTGTGCATAAATACGAATAAATTATAGGAGGAATCTATAAGAACACTGTGGGGACAGGGGGAACCAGTTTGCAGACCACCCCCCACCACACAGAATACATATATTGTATTCCCTTCATCCCATTGTTTTCAGCTTCTGGAATATAATAAAACATGATATCAGCGGGTGTATTAACTGGGGAAATCTCCAATAAAAGTTATTTATTTGCACAGCAAGCAGCGCAGTGATGCTGGAGCCTGGCGGGCAAACCAAGGAAAATCTATTTTCACTCACAGCTAAGCTTTCCGTCACGGGCCCAGCGTCAATATGGCTGAGTTCTCCAAGTTGGTACAGGAAGCTCTCTCAGCCATGTGGAGTTTGGATCGGATTTCTAACCAACACCAAAAGATTAGTCATTTTTGTTCTTACTTAGTTAAGAATACTACTTTTCCATCTGTATATTAACACAGGAAATCTATGAGACTCTCTGGGACCAAACGAGTGTCAGGCCTGGGCGAAATATATTTCTGGGCACTCAGGGCAGTTTAAAATTTCATGGTTTAGGAATTGGAACTAGGGAGACTGAGGCGGCTCTCAGCCAGGAAGTGGGGGTGAGCAGACTCAATCAGCTTCACCCAGTAAGCTGCTGTACAACTTACCTGAGCCCCGTGTTCTTGTCGGGGACACAGAAAGATGGCCACCGCTCCCATGAGTGAGAACACTCCTGGTGCGAGCAACCTCAGCTGGCACTAGGAATCAAACAAAACAAATACGACAATTGGTTAAATGTAGGCCTGGCAAATAGGCTGAGAACAAAAATTGGCTGAGCAAACATCAATTTATTGCACCAATCTCAGCACACACATGGGACATAATCTTACAGGTAAAAAAACTAACAAAAGTGCTTTAAAATCACGGGGGCCCACCGTGCACACTCACACACTACCACGCACACCTGTGGCCCACCCCGCTAGCAGCGCTGCTGGACTCTGCCTAAAGAAAACGGCAAGACACACTACTCAATGCTTGTTGAAACAAGTTGACTCCATGAATATATCCAGCTGAATTTTACTTGACATATATTAGTGTCATCATATAATGAATCTCTTGATCTGCAGCTTCCAAGATTCAAATGCGACAATCACACAGCGTGGCAATATGCTTAATGTCTTGCATCAAGGGTCCGTCATATACCGGCATAACACTGCATATTCAAATCTCTAGGCTCAAGTATAGACCATACAGTCAGTGTGTAAAGACTCCTCGCCGAGGCTAGTACTTAGCTGAGACATGCGGTTATCCGTTGCAGAGCGCTGGCGCCATAACGTCGGTGTTGCGCAACACTTCAAAGTTGGAGGGACTTAGGGCAGAAGCAGAGCTGGAAGCGGGGTGGCCAGCACGTGGAGAGGGCCGGCCGTCCGCCGACGCGCGTTTCGCTCCGCCCACCGGAGCTTCGTCAGGGTGGTGGGCGGCCCTCCATACCTCCATTATAAGCATGAGTTCCCTCCCGCACATCAAGGGTGACCAATCCGTAGTGCACTTCCTGGCGTGACGAAATCCGCGTCATTCACCTTTCTCCGGGTAGGCCTGGCTGGCTGATCAATCAACAAGTCTCTACAGTGACGCATTCTGCGTCATTGGCGTGTACAGCCTAACATAAAATGGCCAATCACTTTGACTTCCTATGGTGACGTATTCCGCGTCATCCCCGAATTGATACACGCCCAGCTGTCACGGTTGTAAACACTGTCACGAACACCCAGATGTCAGGAAGCGCACATTTATCCCCTCACCTGCGGGGCACGCAGCGGGACTTCTTGTCCCTTCTCGTTTTCCTGGGGTGCCTCTCCATTCACCTGTATATGCCCCCCGGGGGTGAAGTGGACAATAAGGCTAAGTGACATGTAAATATGTAAATAGTAGGCTGTTAAGTGGGTAGGTACCTGTGTTATTTGTTTGTGAATAGGTATAAAATGATTCAGGTGCATCATTACCTAGAAGGTAACTTGAAAATGGTGTCGTGGTCAGTATCCCTTAGTTACATAGGCCTTGTGCAGCAGTAGAATCAGCTGAGATGCGTTGCAAGCTTTAATATGGAGATGGGGAGAAGGATTATGTAACTGTTGTGTGTATGAGTACAATGTGGTACTAGATGAAGTGACATTTTTGTGGGTGGTTCCGCTAATATATGTATACCCACCTTCCCATGAAGTATATGTGAAGTATATGAGATGCACACTGTGGTAGAAGGGATAAGAAGTACCGCGACCTGACCTACAGCGGCTCCGATAAATAAATGTGTGCTCCGTGACAGCTGGGAGCTCTGGCTAGGAATGGTGACTGACAGTGTGTCCCTAAGTAATATCATCGATTCAGTTGTACCCCAACTCTAAACATGAAGACTGAAATGATGACATGGACTATGCAATGCCTACCTCCATAAATAGAATGTGGCAAGAGATTGATTGACATTTGTGTTGGAGGCCCCCTTAATACACTCATACCCATATCTCCATGAAGTATATGAGATGTATACTGTGGAAGAAGGGACAAGAAGTCCCGCTGCGTGCCCCGCAGGTGAGGGGATAAATGTGCGCTTCCTGACATCTGGGTGTTCGTGACAGTGTTTACAACCGTGACAGCTGGGCGTGTATCAATTCGGGGATGACGCGGAATGCGTCACCATAGGAAGTCAAAGTGATTGGCCATTTTATGTTAGGCTGTACACGCCAATGACGCAGAATGCGTCACTGTAGAGACTTGTTGATTGATCAGCCAGCCAGGCCTACCCGGAGAAAGGTGAATGACGCGGATTTCGTCACGCCAGGAAGCGCACTACGGATTGGTCACCCTTGATGTGCGGGAGGGAACTCATGCTTATAATGGAGGTATGGAGGGCCGCCCACCACCCTGACGAAGCTCCGGTGGGCGGAGCGAAACGCGCGTCGGCGGACGGCCGGCCCTCTCCACGTGCTGGCCACCCCGCTTCCAGCTCTGCTTCTGCCCTAAGTCCCTCCAACTTTGAAGTGTTGCGCAACACCGACGTTATGGCGCCAGCGCTCTGCAACGGATAACTGCATGTCTCAGCGAAGTACTAGCCTCGGCGAGGCGTCTTTACACACTGACTGTATGGTCTATACTTGAGCCTAGAGATTTGAATATGCAGTGTTATGCCAGTATATGACGGACCCTTGATGCAAGACATTAAGCATATTGCCACGCTGTGTGATTGTCGCATTTGAATCTTGGAAGCTGCAGATCAAGAGATTCATTATATGATGACACTAATATATGTCAAGTAAAATTCAGCTGGATATATTCATGGAGTCAACTTCTTCTGTGAGGAGGCTTGCCACTGTCTCATGTTGACCACTTCACTTGTTTCAACAAGCATTGAGTAGTGTGTCTTGCCGTTTTCTTTAGGCAGAGTCCAGCAGCGCTGCTAGCGGGGTGGGCCACAGGTGTGCGTGGTAGTGTGTGAGTGTGCACGGTGGGCCCCCGTGATTTTAAAGCACTTTTGTTAGTTTTTTTACCTGTAAGATTATGTCCCATGTGTGTGCTGAGATTGGTGCAATAAATTGATGTTTGCTCAGCCAATTTTTGTTCTCAGCCTATTTGCCAGGCCTACATTTAACCAATTGTCATATTTGTTTTGTTTGAGCTCTTGTAGTGGTTAGTAGGATGCCATTGAGTACGTGCGGCAGTGCATAGGCTTAATATCCCAACTCTCTCCAGCCATTTTAAGTGAATTTAGTGTGGCACTAGGAATATCCTCACTTAGCATGGCCATAACCCATTTGAACAGAATGTTGACCACCAACGAGAATGGGATTGAGGGCGTGAGGAGTGGGGGGCGGAGGGGCTCCAAGAGACAGAATCATCCCCCAAAGTTAGGGCCCCCATTGATTTCAATTAGATCCGGTTTGGGTCACCAAGTTCGAATTTTTATTCAAAGTACAGCCAAACTTGCTGAACCCGAGCCTTGGGGGGGGGGGGGGGGGTTGCCCAACAGTACTGGGTCCCCAGATTAAAGGGGTGGACTGACTATAGGAGGCACATGGAGAATTCTGAGTGGGCAGCAGTACTTTGGGTCTGCCTAGGATTGCCGTAGCCCCCAGTACACTGCCAACCTCATCCAGAGCCTGTGCCATAATTTACCCATTCCTTTGTGACACCCACTGTAACCCACTGGCCAGAGCATATCTAACCCTGCCACTGTAATTTTCTTCATTTTTATCTATTCACACCCATACCAATGGTCTGTCCCTGCAATGATATAGCCTCAGCTGTCTAACACACTTGTTAACTTGCTGGGAAGCACCTTAGGGGCAGAGATTAGCAGCTCATAAGCTTGTTATGGGCTGAGCAAGGACCATAAATTCTAGCTGAATTTTTGGCCCCAGTCAGGTGGATGAGAGTTTAGACCTTGCGAGATGCTGGGTGGAATTCAAAGTGTATTGGGTTGAGACCATGAGATATAAGGGGGTTCTATATAATCTGAAGTGCTGGATGAAATTAATTTGCAGAATACATATTCTGGATGGATGGGGGTGCTGGTTGGAATGGCTTGGTAGGATATATAATTTTTCATATTGAGACCATGAGATAAAAATGAGTTGCTGGTTAATCGGAAGTGCTGGATTAGGGGCATGAAGATTCTGGATGTAATGGAGGTGCTGTATAGTGGTAAGGATAGAGGTACTGATTGGAATGGCTTTGAAGGATACATGTTTTTTTAAATGAGACCAGGTGATATAAAGGGGTGCTGAATCATTTGAAATGATAGAGAAGATGGGGGTCCTCGTTAAATGACAGATGCATTGTTTTGGACATTTTTGTTGGTGGTTCCTCCAGGATTGTCTTTGACAGAGAAAAGGGAAGGGAGGTCTATTTGTCAGCACCCTCATATTGAGAAGAAGATGACTCATGGTAATTGCCCTTCTGTGCACTTTCAGTAACAGCGTGTAACATGTCCTTTTCCTTCGTATATTCCTCCATCCATCAGCAGTGCTGCAATCAGAGTTGCACAGCACTTGCTGCTAAAGAGCAATATAATAAATCCGTCCTCCACTATAGATTGAAGGGAAAGAATTCCTTTAATGTGGTTGTAGACATTCATGACACACTCCGAGTTAACAAGTCCAGAATTGAGGTGTGATTGGTGGTGTGATAAGATCTATACATTGCGTGTAAAGCTCCTGCCGCAGCTTGGGCTGCCATTGTATGTACATATATATGAGCAAGCCATCAGCTTTATAGCACTAGCTCAGCAGAAAGCGGCGCTTCCTATTCTGATGGCTGATAGGGAGGCAGTGATGGGGGAATCTAAAATGAAATGTGTTGGAATTTTAAGTGACAATGTAACTCTTTCCTTCTTGGTCCTTGGCTGCTTTTTACAACAACAGAGAGAGTGGTGTTCTCAAAGCGTAAAGTAACAGTCAGGGCCATATTTTGGATTCATGCCTCTCTAGGCACTTTTTAGTCATGCACAATTATAAACTAACCATTTTATGGACGCTTAGGGGAGGAGGGCACAAGGTTATGGTAATGGCATATTTTGGGCTAAGTAACACTCAGGGCAAACATAACAAAATCTCCCCTGTGTCCTGTAGTACCCCTAACAAACACGAGGCTAACAATTCTTGCAAGGCATTTGAGAAACAATATTTTTCTTTAGCAGAAAGTTGTTTTTATGGCATAAATGTAGAACTAGCTATATTTGTTTATACCTGATTGTAAAGCCCCAGATACACAGATGTCAGTGATGCCAGGTGCACCATGTTTTTGCTGTGTTGATAAGATTATACACTGAAAATACACTGTAATCACTATACACAACCTCCATTTCACCCACAAATACCCCCCAAAAACAAAAGGTAACGCCCCGTCACTGCAGTAGACCAAAAAATGATAGGATCCTCCTAGACCCCAAAATGAATAAGCTATCCTTCCCCATGACCCCAGTCCCTTGTATCCTGCTATCATCCCCCATTTGCCCAGTTCTTCCTATTCTCCTCCATGTGCCCAGTCCCTGCTATCCTTCTCCATATGCCCAGTCCCTGCTATCCTCTACTTTGTGCTCAGTCCCTCCTATCCTCCACAATGTGCCCAGTCCCTGCTATCCTTCTCCCTATGCCCAGTCCCTGCTATCCTCTACTTTGTGGTCAGTACGTCCTATCCTCCACAATGTGCCCAGTCCCTGCTATCCTTCCCCATTTGTCCAGTCCCTGTGTTCCCAGTCCCTGCTACCTCCCTTATGTGCCCATTACCTGCTATCCTCCCCCATGTGCCCAATCCCTGCTGTCCTTCTCCATGTGCCCCACCCCGACTATCCTCTCCCATGTGCCCAGTCCCTGCTGTCCTTCTCCATGTGCCCATATGCTGCTATCCTCCCAACATTTGCCCAGTCCCTGCTATCCTCCTTAATTTGCCTAGTCCCTGCTATCCCCTCTCATGTGCCTATTCCCTGCTATTCTCCCCCATGTACCCAGCTCCTGATATCCTGTCACATGTGCCTAGCCCCTTCTGTCCTTCTCCATGTGCCCATTTTCCTCCTATCCTCCTCCATGTGTCCATTCTCTCCTATCCTCCCTCACATGCTCATTCTCTCCTATCCTCCCTCAAGTGCCCATTCTCTCTTATCCTCCCTCATGTGCCCATTCCCTGCTATTGTCCCTCATGTGCCCATTCCCTGCTCTCCTCCCTCATGTGCCCATTCCGGCTATCCTCCCTCATGTGCCCATTCTGGCTATCCTCCCTCATGTGCCCATTTCCTGCTATCCTCCCTCATGTGCCCATTCCCTGCTAACCTCCCACATGTGCTCATTCCCTGATATCCTTCCTCATGTGCCCATTCCCTGCTATCCTCCCCCAGAGGTGGACTGGCCATAGGGCATACGAGGACAATGGTTGGTAGGCCCTCACCTCCCCTGCACTGGCCGGCTGCCAATTTCCTAGTCAAATGCCGGCTCCGGCTTCCTGCGGCGGACTGGGTGAATGAGAGCCACTGCGGGCCACCTAGAGCATCTGGCTGCCTGTACCTAGAAGTCGACATAAAACTAAAGGTGCAATCAGCCAGTGCGGTGGTAAGTAAAGGCCTCCCTATGATGGCTGGGCGGCACACAGCAGCAGCATGAGAGTCCTGGCACCTGTCGGGACTCTCCCTATCCAGTGACCCACACCCCTAAACTAGCCCCCAACCACTCACTCACACACCCAGCTAACTTGCAAGTACCAAAAGGCAATCAGCAGCAGTAGTGAAGACTGGGAGGCTGGCAACAAGGATGGTAGGTAAGTAACAAAGGTGGTAGTAAGTATTGAGAGGCCGACCCAAAATGCTGTGCAATGTTGTGATCCCACACTCATTTTTTTAAGAATAGGGTTCTGTGTAATCAGCTGCATGCATGTGTGTACCATGCCCTTTACAAGTTCACACCCCCTTCAAGACCATGCCCCCTGTACACGTGAAATGTTGGTCAGTATTTTATGTTGGCAAAGATGGCAACCATACTCAGGCCGTAACATCCTTCCTAGACTAGTAACATCCTTCCTGGCAGACAAGACTCTCTCTGAATATGCATCAGCGTTCACCTACTGCAGGCTGTAGGCAGCCTGTGTGAACATCAATCAACCTTGCACCTGTCAGCCCTGAGTAAACTAATTTTACATTGAATAACAATGTGTCCTCTAGTGGCCAAACTATGTTTATGTATGTGTTTAGAGGAAAACTCCCTTTTTGGCATGTTTTTGGTGTTTTGCCTTATTGTTTTTCTCTTTGGAAAGTAAAATAAACATTTGTGTGAGGATTGTTCCCCCAGACCTGTGATTTACTTATCAGCATGCTGTTTCCATTATTGTACTATTCCTGAGACAGCATGAGTTGAGTAAAAAACATAAACTACAAACTACTACTACAATTCTTTCAATATAACAGGTGAACTCTTTAACAGCTTTGGCTAAGTCTAAGCAGCCTAATGTCCTTTCCAGCTTATAACCCAGTCATAAACCCTTTGCTACGGGAACACAAGACTGTGATCATTCCAAACTGAAGAAGTTGAATTTCAGCAGAATGGGATAAACCAGTCTCCCATGCCTTAGCCAATCAGATGATTAGCAAGCTAGAGTTAGGAAGTCTATGATATGTACTCGAAATCACCACTTTGGTGTATATAGCTAGGGTAAACACATTGTTGCTGTGGAAAACTGTTCTTTTATAACACAGAGTTGCAAACAAATAGAAAATTTAAAAAAAAAACAGATAAGCTTAGCACATTGAAGACATCATTTTGCCAAACAGTAATGGAATCTTTTAAAATGCCATTGAAAGTAGAATTACCCTTTAAGTTAATACATTTCCACATGTATGTATTTATATTTTTATAGTTGTAGATGCAGTTAGAACTTTTCTTTCTGAGCTCATTTCTTTTTTAAAATCTAAATCCCCCTATACATATATATATAAATACATATGTGATGCAGCATTTCTACAGATGGTTAGTTTTTAATGGGTAAAGGTTTTACTTTATAAGTTACAAAATAACAGCAGCCCTGGAGATTTGGTCCTTGCCCCTGAGACACCCCTATTTGGGATGCACTGCTGTGTGTCCTACAACACATGCGCGGGCTCTTGTCCAACCAGGGCCACTGGCTGTGCCCCTCAACATCGGCTAAGGACTAAGTCTCGCTGAATGGAGCTGAGCGCGCTGGTGGCCGCATCCCCGACTACCCTCTAACCGGGTGTGTGCCCACTCCGGCCAATCACAAATGCCTAGTGCGGATGCAGGCACGGCTAAAGGTAAATTTTATGGAATCCGTAGCTCCCACATGTGTCATTGGATTGGAGAGAAGGTACGTTTTGCCGGGTGGGGGGTTATACAGTGGGGTATCCCGAAATCCTCTGGGGAATGGGATCAAGTGGCTCTGGAGTCTTATAGCTTTTTTTGTGTAAATTGTGTAATATCGAATATCCATATAAACATGTCGGCTAATGAGAGGAGGGGTCACTTATAACCCAGAACTAAAAAAGGCTCCCACCAAGCTTGTGATTTTCTTCCCCTGGTAGGAATAATATCCAGGGGTTTAGTCTATCAGGGGAGACCGACAGTCACCCCAGATCAAATCAAAATAAAAAAAGCAAGCCTGGCTAGATATTTTTTGATGCCAGTTGTGTAAGTGACCCCTCCTCCCGCCATCCAGCATATATATATATAGATTTTTATCATTGGGCCATGTTTCGCGATAATAGTTTTAAAAAGTATACATTCAAAATGTATATTATATTTAAATAAACAAAAGAAGTGCAAATAAATGACATATATGCACTGCTAATATTATTTTTTTATCTTTTTTCTATTTAAGATGATTGTGACATAAATATATGTTTTTGAAAGATGATGATTATAAAGCAACTGTAGGTAATAGAGTTACTGCACAGCTCTATACAGATAAATGGAGATGGAGAGGCATGACTAATAGCAGAAGCCCTGGGTTTACCATGGGACTTTGTTCTTGGTATAAAATTATACCGCATAATGCACCATGCTTGGGAGGCCCTATCGGCATAGAAAGTTCAAAGTGTGTCTATAATCAGCGCCAGAAAGGTTTGTAAATAATCTCAGTACTCACCCCTCTTCACTTATCATATGCCAGCCTTGCCCCGGGATGCTGGAGTTAAATGCCTAGAAATCCTCTTTTGGATTTGCAAAACTGTTTGCGGTAATTGCGGCCTGGAAAAGGGCAGCGATAAATAAAATATAATTAGCCGAGGTGGGTAATCACTCCTCTGTGGATTCATTAGGATTTAATGTCATTACCAGGATGAGCTGCTACTTTTAAAGCAGCTATTGGACATAAACCCCCCTTATATAAGTGTTGGATGCCAGTGAGAAGGTAAAGCTCTATTAATGTACAAGGACAGACTAGTGTTCTGGCTAATCTTAAACCCTGCTCCAGCCAAAAAAGGTTTTTTTTTTGTTTTGGGAAAAAAAGCTGCAGCAATGTTAATTAAAGTCTGTAGAAAAGCAACAAGGATGACAGCCTGGTGAAGAGAAGATGAAGAGGGTAGTAGTGGTAGCAATGAAGGTATGAAGGAAGCAGGTTAGTATATAAGTGATAGGTAGACAGTGGTAGCAACATTTAAGTGACAAGAAGCAGTAGCAGCATGGATGACAGCCCTGTGGAAAGATGCAATAGAAAAGAGGATGACAACCAAGTTGAAAGAAAAAAACATTTCAATGTTGATGGCTCGGTGGAGAGAGGTGGTAGGGATAATGTTGCGCGATCAAGAGATCCATCAGTGACATGGAAACCAAAATGGTAGAAATGGACAAAAGTGGTGACAAGGATAAGGGCAACACAGAGCAGTGTTCCCCTGGTAAGAAGAAGAGGCGGCAAGGGCGACAGCCCTGTGGGAAGAGGTGATAGTGGAGAGGTTGATTGTCTGGTGAAGAGAAGAAGCAGTGTTGATGATGACAGCACACTGGAGAGCAGTGGCAGTGGTGAGGGGAACAGCCTGGTGGATACAAGCAGTTTTGAGGATGAGAGAAACCTGTAGGAATAAGAAACAATGGGGATGATGACAGCTTGATTTAGAGAAGTAGTAGTGATGAGGTTGATAGCCTAGTGGAGAGAGCCACCAATGTTGAGGAACAGCGTGGTGGATAGAAACAGTAGCTTTGAGGATGACAGAAAAGAAGACAAAGTGGTGATTATGACAGCTTGTGGAGATTAGTTAGTGATGAGGTTGACAGTCTGGTGGAGAGATATACCAGTCATGGGTGTAGGTCCAGTACCGAGGCACAACAGTTTTTATCAGCGGAACAAAGCAGTAGTGGAGAAAATGAATGCTCTGTGGTGAGAGGTATTAGTGAAAAGGATGACAGCCTGGGGAAGAGAAAAACAGTGGTGTTCATGACAGCTTGGTGTAGAGTAGCAATAGTGATGAGGTTGATGGAGCCCGATGAAGATATCCAGCATTGATGAGGATACCAGTCTGATGGTTATGGAAAACAGTAGTAACAAAAATCCATTGGAAAGAACCAGTAGTGGCATGAATGACTACACTAAAGAGAGAGGAAAATAGAGAAAACAGTCTGGTGGAGAGATGAAGTAGCAGTAATGACAATGCCAACCTAGTGAGGAGGAGAAGCAGAGGTGAGAAAGCTCAGTGGAGAATAGCAAGGTGATAATGGTTATAGTCTGGAGGAGAAGTGTTACAATGTTTACAAAGATTAAATGGAAAGTGGTGTGAAACAAATCCCTGTCAAGATAGGATGTAGTGGAGAGGTTGACAGTCTAGTGATTTGGTGACACAGTGGGAATGATGACTGTTGTAAGCCAGGTGAAAAGAAACAGCAGCTATGTAGAGAAGAAGAGAAGAGGGGTGCTGATGACAGCTTTGTAAAGAAAAGGAGCAGCGAGGAAGTTCAATGGAAGACAAAGATCAAGTACTATATAAAATAGCATTAAGGGTATGGATGTCAGCTCTGTTAAGAGAGGCGGTAGTGGAGAAAATAATTGTTTGGGTTAGAGAAGAAGCAGTGGTGATGATGCCAGCTTGGATGAAAGAAGTGGTAGGGAGGTTGATAGTCTGGTGGAGAGCAGCAGTATCTATGAAGGTGAGAGGCGGATGAGGCGAAGCAGTGGTGACGATGACAGCTTATTTAAGAGAACTGGTAGTGATGAGGTTGACAGGCGGGTCCAGAAATACACAGTTATAACTAGTTTCCAGGGTAAAGAAGCAGTAGTGCTATCGATTACAAAACTGTTGGGAGAGGAAGTAGTGGAGAGGATGACAGCCTGTGAAGAGATGCAGGGGTGGCAAGAATGACAGCATGGTGGGGAGGAGTAGAATGGGCTTTTTCAGAGTTCTTGGATGGCACTTTTGCAGATGTTGTTATAAAACAGCAGCATGACCAACAACCCCGCAATCACAGGCACAATTCTCCCACCCCTTGGCTCTTTTTTCTGCAATTAAACTTTCCTCTCTTACATATATCTTCACAAGAGCCACTTACATAAACCAAAGAGCCTTTCTATAACTACGAAGAGGATTCTGCCGCCTTATGTGCCGTGCATATCATCACTCACTGGCTTCCTCAAATTATGAAAGTGTCAAGGAAGAAATTATAAGCATAAAATATCTGGGGAATGTGCAGGAATAATGTGACAATTGGAGCCAGGATGTAAATTGTATTTTGAATGGTTGTGGATTCATTGCTGCAGAGGAGAGAAAATTTGCCCTAACTAGTTTGAAAATGCCACAATAATTCATGTACAAACCAATCCTGGAGGCAGAGGAGAACTAATATAACATGACCAGGGCCTGACAAATCATGGATCTCCATATCATGCTGCCAGAGAAATTCCTGCACCCCATATAGCAATTGGTAAAGCAACAAGGACCACTCACTACCGAAATTGCAGGAGAATGTTAGAGGCTATTGCTTTCATTTGTGCCATACTGTCTAAGATGCCAGTTGGCAACATTCTGTGAGCTTGGAGACATCATGGAAACATCAAGTTCTCCAACTTTCAGGAAAAAATTGGCCCCGCCTTCAAGTCCTACAACTACAACCATCATTAACAACGGGGAGGCCGATTCATTAATAGCGGCAGGTAGCGACAGTTGAGCGACTGTAGCGGCATTTTCAGAGCGCCCGCTAGTAGTCACTGTGCTTGGCCGTTGTTCGGTAGTTGATAGCGACTCAGTCAGTTTGCCATAATGTTGAATATTGGGTGAGGAGTCGCTATTTGACAGGTTCCGCGCTGTATGGGAGCGCATGATAGCGACTGGCCCTAGCGACCGGCTCCCACCATATTCATTAAAAAATCACGCTCAAAAAATTATCGCGCTATAAAATGCATGTTTAAACCCCAGAGCGCTGGCGGCGATGGGTTAAAAGTAGTTTTTTAACCCCCAAACAACCATATTTTTGGAAACCAAAAAAAACAAGTTTTTTAAATAATTTAGTAATATGAATACATTAATATCAGACCTGTAATATCAATTCTGTACAATTTTTTTTTATTTTTTTTCCCTTAAAAAAAATGATCTAAAATGGCAGAGGTGGTCACAGAGCTTTTCACATATAAAAAAAAAAATGAATAACAACTATTAATATTTAAAGATTGTTCCATTGAAATGCATTGGAGAGCGCCAGGTAGCTAGAGGTCATACCTGTCGCTGTTCAAGGTCGGACGCTGGCGCTGTGGGCTGAGGCTGGAATAATGATGAATGAGTCGCTATATGGCGCTATCTCAGTCGCTAAGCAGGATTGGCTTGATAAATGTGTGATTGTGGTGGGGAGCCGGCGTTCTCGTGCCGGGGCCCGTCATTACCGGCCGCTCACCAGTCGCTACCTGTCTCTATTCCTTCATAAATAAGGGCCTAAATTTACCAACTAAACTCATCATTGCTGGACGTATAACTACCACCACCTTCTATGTTTCACTATGACCACCTTCTATGTTTCATTATGACCACCTTCTATGTTTCATTATGACCACCTTCTATGTTTCACTATGACCACCTTCTATATTTCACTATGATCACCTTCTATGTTTCACTATGATCACCTTCTATGTTTCACTATGACCACGTTCTATGTTCACTATGACCACCTTCTACGTTTCACTATGACCACCTTCTACGTTTCACTATCACCACCTTCTATGTTTCACTAACACCACCTTCTATGTTGGAACCCTTTCTGTTATAAACCCGCTGTCTTCACATCCATACTCTTCACCTCATACCTTGGTACCTCTACAGTCTGAACCTCTCTGTCCCCTGTGTTCCCCCCTCTTTTTATGCACTCACATAGTCCTTCTCTCCACACCTATCATCTGCATGATGCCCCCTTGTTTTACCTGTGCCCCCTCTCCCTCTGTACTAGGACTCCCTGTAATCCCATAGTCCTTCTTATTCCCTCCTTAGACCCCTACAATTAGCACGCTGATACATTATTTCACCTGCACCCTGTTGTTCTACTTATATACCCTTTACACCCACTGTATTGTTTTGTTGGTATCTTATGGGTCCACCTCTCCCTCCTCTCCTCTCCTTCTGTATTCCCTTATTTTACCTTCCTAACTGAGACATTTCCTAGGGACCCTCTGCATTCCCTTATTCTGACTTTATAAGGGCACATCCCAAATTCTATTTGCCACCTCCTCACACCTCTGCCATATGCAAGTTGACCCTATGTGCCCCAATATCCACCTGGTCCCTCTTTATCCCCTATTCTACCTCAATTCCCTTGGCACTGATCCTTTTTCCCTTCTCAAAACTTTACAATTTCCATTTTGACCTCTTGTACCCACTCTTTGCCTTACAGTATGTCCCCTTCCACTTTTACTACCTGCATGACCTTCAAGTTCTTCTTGCCACCCCTTCACAGCTCCATTGCTTACCCCTACCTATGCCCTTTCACCTTTTGTATCCCCTTCTTCTACTTTCATGCCCTCAACACTCAATTGCCACTTTCTCAAACCTCTACCTATTTTAACCCCTTGTGCTCTTTCCTCCCTCCATATACCTCTATATCTGCCAAAGCCTCCAAAGGACTCCAAAGTTCATATTATTACCTCTTAATTCCTTTCCCATTTGCCCGTTGGCCCATTGTTTTAACTAGTCCCCCTCATTCTTTGCATCCCTTTATTCTAACTTCATACCTTAGGCACCCACAAAGTCCTCCTTGCCACCTCCTCACACTTTTATCATGCCCCATAACAGTGCTCCAGTTTTCCGCCATTATTCTACTGGCTATTTTCCCCTGTGTGCCACCTACTGCCCCCTATGTAATCACCTGCCCCATAACACTGTCATAACATTTGTCCTCCATTATTATCCTTGAATTCCCCTCATTTCTGTAATATTCCCCGCACCATATTCTTTGATGTTCACACTCTGCCCGTTATGATTCTTTGCCCCCCCCCAACATATTATAATGTTCTATTTACCTCTCAAGGCCCCCATGTAGAGGGAGTTTTGGCCTAGAGTTAAGGATCGCAGGAGGGTTGCAGGTTCATTTCTCGACCATGGTACTTGACTGAAGTGCTCTTAAACAAGGCACCTAACCCCCCCCCCCCAACTGCTCCCCGGGTGCCGTAATTAGGGCAGCCCACCACAATGGCAACCATTACCCCTAAAACAACTGTGCCCCCACCCCTCATTTACCCCCCAGTACCAGCCTAGCCTCTCTGCTGCCTGAGGTGAGCAATACTGCATGGCCCATTTTGATGTAATCACATGCCCCATAACACTGTCATAAGATTTGTCCTCCAATATTATCCTTGAAGTCCCTTCATGCCTGTAATATTTCCCTCACCATATTCTTTGTCCTTCACATGCCCATTCTGCTTCTTTGTCCTCCAACATTTTATAATGGCCTATTTGCTTCACAACAACTGTGTACCCCTCAGCCACCCATTTATTCCCCCCTGGACCAGTCTAGCCTCTCTGCTGTCTGAGGTGAATAACAGAAAAGCACCCCTCCCAGGATGTAATTACAAAGCAGTGCACCACTCCACCTGGCTCTTACCTACCTGGGAGCAGCTCTGATTCACTGCAGGAGGTAGGGGGCGGGGCCACAGTGGCTGAGCCACGAATGACTGAAAAAGCATGCATCAACATCACCAATCTCGACAAAACCACTAATGATTAAAATAATAAAAATGTAATAAACTGGTTCAACGATTGCGGCCCCTCTTAGCAGCTGTCTCATTATATGTGCACCCCTGCCCAGCCCCCCAGAATTATCTTCACTGCCTGAGCTACTGGATTAGACATGCTGGCCCTGGCGATACAGATTATTTCCTCCAGCTAATCTGTTTACAGCCCCTTCCCTGAATCACCCCCCCCCCCCCCCATTTTCCCAACTGTATATGTATAATACAGGAAGGATAGGGTTATGCTAAGCTATCTCATTATGCACTGTTTAAATATCTACAATAATATAGTCATGCACAAGGTCAGCACATCATGAAAAATGCATTTGAGCTGGCACAGAAATCCTTCTCAGTGGTGCTTATATTCAGATTAGTTGGTAAGATGGAGGAAAAACTGATATGAAGACCACAGGCTCATTGTGCTCAGTGGTTCATAGGAGTGGTATCTGCCTCCCTTAATGTAGATTTTGCTATGCCTATCACCATAGTGCTGTCATAAATCCCTGTCTCTCTGCCCTAATGTTGTACAATGTAACAAGCGGGACAGAGTCAATAAGCATGATTCAGAGCCTCTGCGTAAAGGCCAGTTTTTGAGCTAAAGCAAATTCACAGGGCATAAATTCCCAAATGCTTGTGTGATTCACAGCTACCTGTGAGATTAGGTCAGACGTGCAAATGCAATTGAAAGTGCTTTCTTTCCAGGAGAGTTCCGAGAGTCTTTTAATTTGCGAAAGGGCATCTTAAAGCAGACCAAAACCCACTTGTGAAGCAAATTTGGCCAAAGCCCCTGCCGATACTCCCTTCTTAGTGTGTAGAACTAGAAATGGATGTTTTCGCTTTTCAAATCATCCTGGAACACTTTTTTTGCTGTCACCGGCCCATGCTGTGGGCTACCAAGGTCATCCGCATCACTGTGGTGTGGATAATGGGGTATGAACTGGTATATCCATGGTATGTCCATGGGAACCCTATACCAGTTCATAGTAAAAGTAAAAAAAAAAAACATCAGTTTTTAAAAATATTTTTATTAGTCTCAATTTACTTATACTTATCGTTCCTAGGTGGGCTGCAGTGTATCTCAGAGGCTGGGCCCCTCTGAGCCCCTCTGGAATCTCCCCTTGTGACTTTGATGTCACAGAAGGGGAGGGGCCTAGAGAGTGTTGCACAGGAAAATCTGCTCTAGGTCCATCCCCTTCATTCCATAAAGGCCCTGCCTCCAAGTATAAAGGCCCACTCCCCCTACCAAAACTTCAGTCCTTCGCTGGGTATCGAGGCGGAAAAATGAGGGAACCCATGTTCTTACTTCATCCAGATGGCGCTGCAGCTGTCAGCTACTGATGACCCGTACTGCCAAAAGAAGACTGCGGAGGGGGCAAAGAAAAGCCGTGGAGACCTGGCATGGGACCCTGCAAGCGCCGGAGGACAGAAAGAAGGACATTGCCCAGTGCTGGAAAGGAAGCTAGAAGATGGGGACCGGTGAGTAGTTGAGTAATTAAGAACAATAAAGATGTTTGGTGTGGACTGGATTCCTTCAACAGTCACAAACAATGACAAGCAGTGGAGTCACCAGAGGCCCTGCCTCTGGTAAATGAAAGCCCCCCTCCAAGGCAGCCTAGGATTAACCCTTTGGTGGGATACCAGTATATACCAATGAGGGAACATCAAGGGACAGTAGCAACACCATAGGATAGGTGAGGTTTTTTTTTTTCCTTTTCCGCAGACTGAAAGAACTGAGAGTTGTTTTACCTTTGATCTGCCTCTGCATGTATTGCTTGGATGAAGATGTTGATGGCGGTGGATAGAGTGTCATTTTATTTTTTTTATTCCTTTTTCTGTGTGCATGTTTTTTTTTTTTACTTTGCACTACTTGTCAACTGGTACGGGGTCCAGGACCTGGCAAAGGACCAAAGAGCCCATAGCCAGCTACATGGACCCAGTGTTCTTCCAGATACCCCCAGCCGAATTCTGGTCCTTCAAGTCCTGGGTTACCAGTACAGCTGTGGAGCCGGAGTTGGATCCTGATAAAATACAAGAGTCAGAAGAGTTGGCTTTCCGACTCCACAGCCCTGGTTACCAGCCACTGAAAGACTGATGCCCTGGTCTATCCCTGGGCTAGTAGCCAAGGGGGTGGGGTGAATAGGTTTTTATTTTTTCTAATGAAAAAAAAATTGACCTGAATATCACTTCTAGGGATGAGCGAATCGATCCGGACGAACCCGGATTCGATCCGAATTTCAGGAAAAATTCGATTCGGATCGAATCCGAATTTCCCCGCGATTCGATCGCTCGAAGTTTTCCTTTAACATCCATTCATTTACATTACAGGCATTCTAAGATGGCGGACGGGACATGTCCAGACATCAACCCCGCGCCAGTGCAAGCTGGGACAGTCACATGCAGCCTATCAGCAGCCAGCAAGCCCGGTGACGTCACAGCGGTATTTAAGGCCGGCCATCTTGCTTTCCTGCCTCATTTCTCTATTGCATTCGTGAGAGACAGAACGTTGTGTAGCTGAGGGAGAGAGGCAGTTAGACAGGCAGGGACAGACAGGGACAGGCTGGAGACAGGCAGGAGACAGACAGGAGACAGACAGGAGACAGACAGAAAGTCAGCGAAAAAACAGGGAAAGGTAGAAAAATCGGAGGCTGTCACAGGGAGTTTTTTTTTTTTTTTCATCCAGCCTGACAGGCTTTGTTAGCGTTTTCAGGCTGCTTATACTAACTAACTGTGCATATAAACTGAACTGATCTTAAGTCTGCTGTGAGGCATCCCATTCTGTGAGTACAGCAGCCTCTGTTTAAGACCATATAACCATTTGCTCTTATTATAATTGAAATTAGCCTGATAAAGACACTTTTGCTGGGCATAGTACTTCTGGACCCTGCCAGGTGCACTTCTGTTGTGGCATCCCATTCTGTGACTACAGCAGCCTCTGTTTAAGACCATATAACCATTTGCTCTTATTATAATTGAAATTAGCCTGATAAAGACACTTTTGCTGGGCATAGTACTTCTGGACCCTGCCAGGTCCACTTCTGTTGTGGCATCCCATTCTGTGACTACAGCAGCCTCTGTTTAAGACCATATAACCATTTGCTCTTATTATAATTGAAATTAGCCTGATAAAGACACTTTTGCTGGGCATAGTACTTCTGGACCCTGCCAGGTCCACTTCTGTTGTGGCATCCCATTCTGTGACTACAGCAGCCTCTGTTTAAGACCATATAACCATTTGCTCTTATTATAATTGAAATTAGCCTGATAAAGACACTTTTGCTGGGCATAGTACTTCTGGACCCTGCCAGGTGCACTTCTGTTGTGGCATCCCATTCTGTGACTACAGCAGCCTCTGTTTAAGACCATATAACCATTTGCTCTTATTATAATTGAAATTAGCCTGATAAAGACACTTTTGCTGGGCATAGTACTTCTGGACCCTGCCAGGTGCACTTCTGTTGTGGCATCCCATTCTGTGACTACAGCAGCCTCTGTTTAAGACCATATAACCATTTGCTCTTATTATAATTGAAATTAGCCTGATAAAGACACTTTTGCTGGGCATAGTACTTCTGGACCCTGCCAGGTCCACTTCTGTTGTGGCATCCCATTCTGTGACTACAGCAGCCTCTGTTTAAGACCATATAACCATTTGCTCTTATTATAATTGAAATTAGCCTGATAAAGACACTTTTGCTGGGCATAGTACTTCTGGACCCTGCCAGGTCCACTTCTGTTGTGGCATCCCATTCTGTGACTACAGCAGCCTCTGTTTAAGACCATATAACCATTTGCTCTTATTATAATTGAAATTAGCCCGATAAAGACACTTTTGCTGGGCATAGTACTTCTGGACCCTGCCAGGTGCACTTCTGTTGTGGCATCCCATTCTGTGACTACAGCAGCCTCTGTTTAAGACCATATAACCATTTGCTCTTATTATAATTGAAATTAGCCTGATAAAGACACTTTTGCTGGGCATAGTACTTCTGGACCCTGTCAGGTCCACTTCTGTTGTGGCATCCCATTCTGTGACTACAGCAGCCTCTGTTTAAGACCATATAACCATTTGCTCTTATTATAATTGAAATTAGCCTGATAAAGACACTTTTGCTGGGCATAGTACCTCTGGACCCTGCCAGGTCCAATTCTGTTGTGGCATCCCATTCTGTGACTACAGCAGCCTCTGTTTAAGACCATATAACCATTTGCTCTTATTATAATTGAAATTAGCCTGATAAAGACACTTTTGCTGGGCATAGTACTTCTGGACCCTGCCAGGTCCACTTCGGTTGTGGCATCCCATTCTGTGATTACAGCAGCCTCTGTTTAAGACCATATAACCATTTGCTCTTATTATAATTGAAATTAGCCTGATAAAGACACTTTTGCTGGGCATAGTACTTCTGGACCCTGCCAGGTCCACTTCTGTTGTGGCATCCCATTCTGTGACTACAGCAGCCTCTGTTTAAGACCATATAACCATTTGATCTTATTATAATTGAAATTAGCCTGATAAAGACACTTGCTGGGCATAGTACTTCTGGACCCTGCCAGGTCCACTTCTGTTGTGGCATCCCATTCTGTTACTACAGCAGCCTCTGTTTAAGACCATATAACCATTTGCTCTTATTATAATTGAAATTAGCCTGATAAAGACACTTTTGCTGGGCATAGTACTTCTGGACCCTGCCAGGTCCACTTCTGTTGTGGCATCCCATTCTGTGACTACAGCAGCCTCTGTTTAAGACCATATAACCATTTGCTCTTATTATAATTGAAATTAGCCTGATAAAGACACTTTTGCTGGGCATAGTACTTCTGGACCCTGCCAGGTCCACTTCTGTTGTGGCATCCCATTCTGTGACTACAGCAGCCTCTGTTTAAGACCATATAACCATTTGCTCTTATTATAATTGAAATTAGCCTGATAAAGACACTTTTGCTGGGCATAGTACTTCTGGACCCTGCCAGGTCCACTTCTGTTGTGGCATCCCATTCTGTGACTACAGCAGCCTCTGTTTAAGACCATATAACCATTTGCTCTTATTATAATTGAAATTAGCCTGATAAAGACACTTGCTGGGCATAGTACTTCTGGACCCTGCCAGGTCCACTTCTGTTGTGGCATCCCATTCTGTGACTACAACAGCCTCTGTTTAAGACCATATAACCATTTGCTCTTATTATAATTGAAATTAGCCTGATAAAGACACTTTTGCTGGGCATAGACTTACTGCTGCCTGCCAGGTGCACTTCTGTTGGGGCATCCCATTCTGTAACAGCTTACCCCTCTTTATTTACACTAAGCAGCTCTCTTATTTACACTAAGCAGGCCTGTTGGAGGCTGAGTGTTACTGCTCACTTTTGGTGTGCATTATATTCTGTTTCATATAGACCCACCGCTGCCCGGGGGTTCTTTAAATATCACCTACTAACACGCCAGTTAGACTATGTCGGGCAGACAAGTGCCTGGAAGTGAAAAGAGGAGTGGCAGAGGCCAAGATTCCGCAGGCAGAGCTCGCATCAGACTGGGGGCCAGTAGCAGCAGGAGTCACGCTGAGAGACCTAATCTGCCAGTATCTGCTAGCGGTCGGGTCTCCACCAGTAACGCATCTGCCGTGGTAGATTGGTTGACGCGCTCATCAACAACATCATCACAACTTACGTCTGAGACCCCCAGTCTAGGGTCGGTAGGTTCCTCTGACACAACCCTGAGTTGGCATGCCCCGAGAGCAGTCCCTGTCCTCCCATTGCCTCTGTCCTACGCCGTTCCCTCCCCCAGCGACGTATCCTATGCTTTGGGTTCAGCTCCACTCTTTAGTGAGGAGGACGATCAGATACAGGAGGACAGTCAGCAGCTACTGCCCAGCCAAGAAATGGAGGTGGCTTCTTTAGCTAGGCAGACAAATAGTGATGTGGACAGTGTCGTGGGTGCTGCGAGCGTTCCAGCTCCTGCGCCAGACACTGTTGACGAATCCACGAACATCAGTGACGTACAGCCACAACTCGGTGATGATGATGATGACGATGAAGCCGATCGCACTTGGGAGCCGGGTGATGAAGGGGCTTCATCGTCATCATCAGGAGAGGAGGGGCGCAGGTTGCCCCGGAGTCAGCAGCTGAGGCAGCAAGGTGGTAGCAGTCAGCATGGGGGCACAATTCCAAAGGCTGGAGCCGGCCGGGGCCGGGGCCGGGGTAGAGCACCTGCTGTGCGGCAGTCTACCTTATCGGGAGGTAGTGGAGCAGGGGTTCCTGGAGTTGGCAACAGCAGCAGTGAATCAGTGAGGCCAGGGGGTGGGAAAAGTAGCTACTCGGCAGTGTGGCAGTTTTTCCTGAGGCATCCGCAGGAGGGTAACATGGCCACATGCAAGATATGTAGGCAAAAGGTGAAGCGTTGCCAGGGTCCAAATGTTGGCACCACGGCCCTGCGTCAACATATGATGCGTCACCATAAAACTACCTGGGAGAACCGAGGCTCCCAAGGGGTGGTCCAGTCTGCTTCCTCACCAAGTGAGCTCCCAATTTCTGCCAGCCAAGGCTCCAGCACCTCAGCCGAAGGCAGCTGTGCGTCATACCCATCCTCTGTCGCTCCTGCTCCTCCTCCTCCAAGTCATGCATCCCGCCAGCAATCCATCAGCGAAGCCATGTCCAAGAGACAGCAGTATGCGCCCACTCATCCTACGGCGCAGAAGCTGAATGTGCTCCTGTCCAAGTTGCTGGTGCTGCAGTCGCTTCCTTTTCAGGTGGTGGAATCTGCACCTTTCAGAGAACTGATGGCTTGTGCTGAGCCAAGGTGGAGAGTCCCAAGCCGTCATTTCTTTGCCAAGAAGGCAGTACCAGCGCTGCACACTTTTGTTGAACAGAAGGTGGGCCAGTCCTTGAGCCTGTCGGTGTGTAGCAAAATACATGGCAGCGCCGACATCTGGAGCTGTAACTACGGTCAGGGGCAGTACATGTCGTTTACGGCCCACTGGGTGAATGTGGTCCCTTTGCAGCAGCAGCAGCAACTTGGACAGGTCACGCCGCTTCGGCCTCCGCGCTCTCTGCCCATTGGGCCTGTGACACCGTGCGACTCGGCCTCCTCATCCTCCGCCATCTCCTCACCCTCCACTGTAGGCTCAAGTCTCAGTGCCCCTCTAGTCTACCATGTGTGCAGGGCACGGAGGTGTCACGCAGTGCTTCACATGGTTTGTCTTGGCGAACGGAGTCACACAGGGGAGGAACTGCTTAAATGTATTCATCAGGAAATCCAAACATGGCTTACTCCAAGAAAACTTAAAATGGGAATCATGGTTACCGACAATGGGAAGAACATTTTGTCTGCGCTGCGCCAAGGAAGCCTGACCCATGCCCCCTGCATGGCTCACGTCTTCAATCTGGTTGTCAAGCGGTTTCTGAAGTGTTCCCCCCATCTGCAAGACATCCTAACAACTTCAAGGAAACTTTGCATGCACTTCAGCCACTCCTACACCGCCAAACACACCCTTCTTGAGCTACAGCGTCAGAATGGTATCCCCCAACATAGTCTGATTTGCGATGTTTCCACCCGTTGGAATTCCACCCTTCACATGTTGGACCGATTATATGAACAGAGAAAAGCCATCACGGATTTCCTGATGATCCAAGCAGATAGGGGGACTCCCCTGTGTAACTTCAATGTCAACCAGTGGCAGCTCATACGTGACACCTGCCGTTTGCTCAGGCCCTTTGAGGAAGCCACTTTATTTGTCAGTCGGCAGGATTACGGGATGAACGACGTGATTCCACTGCTTCATGTACTACAGCACATGTTGGAAACCATGGCTGGTCAGGGCACTGGAGACATGGCGTTTACATCTTACGGCCACATGAACCCCGTTGGAGCTGAACTGGAGGAGGAGGAGGAAGAGGAGGAGGAGGAGGAGTTGCCCAGCGAAACACAGTTTAGGCTTGGCGAAATGGCTGGTTTATCTAGTCAGCGGACAGGAGAGGAGGAGCAGGAGCAGCCAGAGGAGCTAGAGGTTTTTGAGGAAGGCGAGACAGAGGACCCGGGCACACCGTGGCAGTATGCAGTGGAGATGGAGACAGGTAGTCCATCCGAGTCACTTGCGCAAATGGCACGAAGCATGCTCACGTGCTTGCGTAGTGACCCCAGAATTGTTTCCATCTGTCGGCGGGATGACTTCTGGCTGTCCACCTTATTGGACCCTCGCTTCCGGCACAAAATGGGGGCATTTTTTAAATCCACCGAGAGGGAGGACAAACTCAACTACTACAAAGACATTCTACGTAGGCAGTTGGCCGATGCCTATCTGCGCCATGGTCCATACTCTCGCAGGTCTGACTCGAGGGGACCTCTGCGCTCACCTTTCACTGCCATGGCCGCTGGGGGGGTTGGCAGGAGCAGCAGCAGCAGCTCCATCAGCAGCAGCAGCCTCAGTCTTCAGTCGCTAATGAGTAGCTTTCTACACCCGCATAGTGAGGCTACTCATGAGCAGCAGGAAGACCTGGAGCAGGACCTCAACCAGCAGGTCATGTCATACTTTGACATGACCATGCCAACACACCTTGAGGATCCGCTGGACTTCTGGGCAGCCAAACTTGATTTGTGGCCGCAACTAGCAGAGTTTGCCCTGGAAAAGCTGTCCTGCCCGGCAAGTAGCGTGCCATCTGAGCGGGTGTTTAGTGCGGCGGGGGCCATAGTTACGGCGAGGAGAACTCGTCTGTCAACTAAAAATGTGGAGAGACTCACCTTTGTCAAAATGAATCAGGGATGGATCAGCCAGGATTTCCACCCACCAATGCCTGATGCATGCGACTAGATTCAGCATGGTGCCACGTTTTACACTTTCCAAATGGTGCAAAACATATTTATGTCTTTAGGCCATTTTCTGCCAACTCCAGGGTGTGATTCATCCAATTTTTGGGCTCCTGAAGCCAACCCCAGGGTCTCTTTAAAGTAATGTTTGGGCTCCTGCTGCTGCTGCTGCCAACTTCTGCCAACTCCAGGGTGTGATTCATCCAATTTTTGGGCTCCTGAAGCCAACCCCAGGGTCTCTTTAAAGTAATGTTTGGGCTCCTGCTGCTGCTGCTGTCAACTCCTGCCAACTCCAGGGTGTGATTCATCCAATTGTTGGGCTCCTGAAGCCAACCCCAGGGTCTCTTTAAAGTAATGTTTGGGCTCCTGCTGCTGCTGCTGCCAACTTCTGCCAACTCCAGGGTGTGATTCATCCAATTTTTGGGCTCCTGAAGCCAACCCCAGGGTCTCTTTGAAGTAATGTTTGGGCTCCTGCTGCTGCTGCTGCCAACTTCTGCCAACTCCAGGGTGTGATTCATCCAATTTTTGGGCTCCTGAAGCCAACCCCAGGGTCTCTTTAAAGTAATGTTTGGGCTCCTGCTGCTGCTGCTGCCAACTTCTGCCAACTCCAGGGTGTGATTCATCCAATTTTTGGGCTCCTGAAGCCAACCCCAGGGTCTCTTTAAAGTAATATTTGGGCTCCTGCTGCTGCTGCTGTCAACTCCTGCCAACTCCAGGGTGTGATTCATCCAATTGTTGGGCTCCTGAAGCCAACCCCAGGGTCTCTTTAAAGTAATGTTTGGGCTCCTGCTGCTGCTGCTGCCAACTTCTGCCAACTCCAGGGTGTGATTCATCCAATTTTTGGGCTCCTGAAGCCAACCCCAGGGTCTCTTTGAAGTAATGTTTGGGCTCCTGCTGCTGCTGCTGCCAACTCCTGCCAACTCCAGGGTGTGATTCATCCAATCGTTGGGCTCCTGAAGCCAACCCCAGTGTCTCTTTAAAGTAATATTTGGGCTCCTGCTGCTGCTGCTGCCAACTCCAGGGTGTGATTCATCCAATTGTTGGGCTCCTGAAGCCAACCCCAGGGTCTCTTTAAAGTAGTGTTTGGGCTCCTGCTGCTGCTGCCAACTCCAGGGTGTGAATCATCCAATTGTTGGGTTCCTGAAGCCAACCCCAGGGTCTCTTTAAAGTAATATTTGGGCTCCTGCTGCTGCTGCTGTCAACTCCTGGCAACTCCAGGGTGTGATTCATCCAATTGTTGGGCTCCTGAAGCCAACCCCAGGGTCTCTTTGAAGTAATGTTTGGGCTCCTGCTGCTGCTGCTGCCAACTTCTGCCAACTCCAGGGTGTGATTCATCCAATTTTTGGGCTCCTGAAGCCAACCCCAGGGTCTCTTTGAAGTAATGTTTGGGCTCCTGCTGCTGCTGCTGCCAACTTCTGCCAACTCCAGGGTGTGATTCATCCAATTTTTGGGCTCCTGAAGCCAACCCCAGGGTCTCTTTAAAGTAATGTTTGGGCTCCTGCTGCTACTGCTGCCAGCTTCTGCCAACTCCAGGGTGTGATTCATCCAATTTTTGGGCTCCTGAAGCCAACCCCAGGGTCTCTTTAAAGTAATATTTGGGCTCCTGCTGCTGCTGCTGTCAACTCCTGCCAACTCCAGGGTGTGATTCATCCAATTGTTGGGCTCCTGAAGCCAACCCCAGGGTCTCTTTAAAGTAATGTTTGGGCTCCTGCTGCTGCTGCTGCCAACTTCTGCCAACTCCAGGGTGTGATTCATCCAATTTTTGGGCTCCTGAAGCCAACCCCAGGGTCTTTTTAAAGTAATGTTTGGGCTCCTGCTGCTGCTGCTGCCAACTTCTGCCAACTCCAGGGTGTGATTCATCCAATTTTTGGGCTCCTGAAGCCAACCCCAGGGTCTCTTTGAAGTAATGTTTGGGCTCCTGCTGCTGCTGCTGCTGCCGACTTCTGCCAACTCCAGGGTGTGATTCATCCAATTTTTGGGCTCCTGAAGCCAACCCCAGGGTCTCTTTAAAGTAATGTTTGGGCTCCTGCTGCTGCTGCCAACTTCTGCCAACTCCAGGGTGTGATTCATCCAATTTTTGGGCTCCTGAAGCCAACCCCAGGGTCTCTTTGAAGTAATGTTTGGGCTCCTGCTGCTGCTGCTGTCAACTCCTGCCAACTCCAGGGTGTGATTCATCCAATTGTTGGGCTCCTGAAGCCAACCCCAGGGTCTCTTTGAAGTAATGTTTGGGCTCCTGCTGCTGCTGCTGCCAACTTCTGCCAACTCCAGGGTGTGATTCATCCAATTTTTGGGCTCCTGAAGCCAACCCCAGGGTCTCTTTAAAGTAATGTTTGGGCTCCTGCTGCTGCTGCTGCCAACTTCTGCCAACTCCAGGGTGTGATTCATCCAATTTTTGGGCTCCTGAAGCCAACCCCAGCAGGGTCTCTTTAAAGTAATATTTGGGCTCCTGCTGCTGCTGCTGTCAACTCCTGCCAACTCCAGGGTGTGAATCATCCAATTTTTGGGCTCCTGAAGCCAACCCCAGGGTCTCTTTAAAGTAATGTTTGGGCTCCTGCTGCTGCCAACTTCTGCCAACTCCAGGGTGTGATTCATCCAATTTTTGGGCTCCTGAAGCCAACCCCAGGGTCTCTTTAAAGTAATATTTGGGCTCCTGCTGCTGCTGCTGTCAACTCCTGCCAACTCCAGGGTGTGATTCATCCAATTGTTGGGCTCCTGAAGCCAACCCCAGGGTCTCTTTAAAGTAATGTTTGGGCTCCTGCTGCTGCTGCTGCCAACTTCTGCCAACTCCAGGGTGTGATTCATCCAATTTTTGGGCTCCTGAAGCCAACCCCAGGGTCTCTTTGAAGTAATGTTTGGGCTCCTGCTGCTGCTGCCAAC
Source organism: Gastrophryne carolinensis (assembly GCA_027917425.1). Taxonomy (NCBI): domain Eukaryota; kingdom Metazoa; phylum Chordata; class Amphibia; order Anura; family Microhylidae; genus Gastrophryne; species Gastrophryne carolinensis. The sequence goes on from CM051235.1 coordinate 375,847,869, forward strand.
TCCTGCCAACTCCAGGGTGTGATTCATCCAATTGTTGGGCTCCTGAAGCCAACCCCAGTGTCTCTTTAAAGTAATATTTGGGCTCCTGCTGCTACTGCTGCCAACTCCAGGGTGTGATTCATCCAATTTTTGGGCTCCTGAAGCCAACCCCAGTGTCTCTTTAAAGTAATATTTGGGCTCCTGCTGCTGCTGCTGCCAACTCCAGGGTGTGGTTCATCCAATTTTTGGGCTCCTGAAGCCAACTCCAGTGTATATTTGGGCTCCTGCTGCTGCTGCTGCCAACTCCAGTGTGTGATTCATCCAATTTTTGGGCTCCTGAAGCCAACCCCAGGGTCTCTTTGAAGTAATATTTGGGCTCCTGCTGCTGCTGCTGCCAACTTCTGCCAACTCCAGGGTGTGAATCATCCAATTTTTGGGCTCCTGAAGCCAACCCCAGGGTCTCTTTAAAGTAATATTTGGGCTCCTGCTGCTGCCAACTCCAGGGTGTGATTCATCCAATTTTTGGGCTCCTGAAGCCAACCCCAGTGTCTCTTTAAAGTAATGTTTGGGCTCCTGCTGCTGCTGCCAACTCCAGGGTGTGATTCATCCAATTTTTGGGCTCCTGCTGCTGCCAACTCCAGTGTCTCTTTAAAGCAATGTTTGGGCTCCCGCCCCTCATAGTGATGCCACTTCAACTCTCTTGAATTCAATTGTGCCGCTCTGCGATTCTATTAGCGATGCCTCTGATCTGCATGTGATATTTATTCAAAGTATTATTTAACTTACCCAGCACGCATCCTGTGCGTGTTACAGCAAGGCAGAATGGTTTACAACCCTATTGAGGCTCTAGGAGGCTCAGAAATAGCCGTTTTTAATAGCGATTCATCGCGAATTTATTCGGGTCGAAACAATTTTTGTCGGAAGATTCGGCGAATCAGTCGAATCGAATTTTTCAAAAGTTCGCTCATCTCTAATCACTTCTTTTCGAATCTGGCCAAAATTGAACCCTAACCTTAATCTGAAGCTCTTCTATAGCTACAGACTAAATATTGAGCATCAGCGGAATGACCTTTCTGCAGACTCTTCTCTGTTCTGAAATCACTGCGCAAAATACTGGAGTAAATTATTAATAATAAGTATCTAGCCTTATATACGACTGTCAAAGTAAACAAAGGCGGCTATAAAACGTTACTTGGTATCTCTAGAAAGGTGTTTATTTGAGGAAAGGTGATAGATGCAGAGCCTTTAAAGCAGCTGAATAGCTGGATTGATAGAAGCTTAGTAAGATTTTACTGAGTAGGATCTGTTGAATTTACTCAGTGTTTAAAGTGCAACAAAAGTGGAATTTTGACTACCCTGGGATTTGTTCCTTGCCCTGCTGTGGAAAATCCTCAGATCACCCAGTAAAACTCTTCCCGGTCCTACAGCACATACGCAGGTTCTCCTCCAATCAGAGCAAATGAATCTGTTTACTGCAATAGGGAGCTCAAGTGGCTGCATACCCTGTAGTGGACACTTGTTTGTCCTAGCCTATCTGAATGGCTCACACACTTACAGCTCAAAGATGCAGGGATGCGGCTGCTCCAAGGTTTACATCTGCAAGGGAGCCAGGAAACAGGTGAGTTTGTGGCACCTCGAGGTGTTTCACACAGCAAGGCATCCTGATTTGGGAGGCCAAGGGGACAGTCGCTGGCCAGCCCTGGAATCTTTTTGATTCCTGGGCCGCCACATTGGGTTTTGTTCTGCTTTAAAGTGTTTTAGGGTTAAAAAGCCAGTTAGCCAAAGGATCAAAGAAGAAGAAAAAGAGTCTGGTTAGCTCAATGGCTAAAGCATAATACTCTTAAATTCAGATTTGTCGGTCTGAAGAGCCCATTTAGTTCAGTAGATAGAGCACAAGACCTAATTTTAGTGTCTTGGGTTTGAAGCGCCCAGTATGAAGCATGGCTAGCTCAGCTGGTAATGCATGAGACTCCTGAATCGGGGTCATAGGTTTGAAAAGTCTGGGGTAACTCAGGTAGTAAAGCAGGGCCATACTAATCTCTGGGCCATGTGAAAAACTTGTTTAGCTCACTTGAGACTCCTAGAATTGTGTGCTCAAAAAGCCCAGCTAGCTCAGTCGGGAAAACAAGAGACTGAATCCTTGGGCTATGGGTTCAATGAGCACAGTTAGCTCAGTTGCATGAAACTGCTGGGTTTGAAGTGTCTGGCTACCTCAGTCGGTAGAGTGGAAGACTTTTAAACCTTTGGTTGTGGTTTTGAGTCTTCTGTTGGGCAATGCTCTGCTGGCCCAGTCAGTAGAACTGAAGTCTCTTATGGAAGACCTTTAAACTCATGGTTGTGGTTTTGAGTCTCCTGTTGAGCAATGCTCTGCTGGCCTAGTCAGTGGAACTGAAGTCTCTTATGGAAGACTTTTAAACTTATGATTGTGGTTTTGAGTAGTATGTATTTTCCAGCCATACCTCCTCCTTCCTCCCAGACAGCTTCACTGCAATGTCTCCTCTCCATTGCTGCCATGCTCATGCCACGTCGCTGAGTGTCCATCCCGGGGGAGCTGGGTGCTGATGGGGCCCATGATGAGGGCCCTGCTGTGGGGCCCCAAGAGGGCTATGTACGCCACTGCCCTGAACTTTACCTCTTCATTGCCCTACCTGAGTGAGGTGAATGTAGGCAGAATGATTGGGCTATTCCACTGTAAAACTTTTGAAGGGTGTCTGGCAGATAACATATGAGAGAATATCTGGTAGCTCTCCTTTTGACATTGTACTCAGTTCCTAAAACCTGATAAAGTGTAGACAAGTTGGGTGGACCCCCCCTCACATGACCTACTGTTTGCTTTTTGTAGTGCCTTGAATCGCACTTCTTACAGGAGCCTTGCCAATGCTTGCAATGAAAGCTTAGAATTCATAGGAATAATGTAACATAAAATAGTAGAGCCCTGTCCAAAGAAGCTTAACATTTATAGGAACAAGACCAATAAACAGGAGCTTAAAGAGTCTTGCCTAAAGGGGCTTACAGTTCATAGGACCAAGAAAAGTAAACTACTCTGCCCATAGGACCTTACAATTGCCTATAGGAGCTGACAACATATAAAAAACTGATAGATCGATTTATTTCTTCCCTGAGCCCATGATCATTATTCATGTTGTGTGATTACATAAATAAAATATGAATTAAACTTGCTTTGAATTTTTCAAAGTAAAAACTGAGTAAACATGTTTACTCAAAGTGTTTGGCAAGTCAAAAGTTAAAGAATAAATATCAGTGGCTTACCTTTCATTAAATGGCTCCAGTGCTCTGCTGCCTCCTATGTCTGTCTCCATTGTGAGGAAAATACTACCATATTTAGCTTTCAGTCCCCAACCCACTGACCAGGTCCATCAATTAACTTTCAGGGGACCAAGAACGGAAACACCACCCACTCTCTGCCCAGACGTCCTGATTGGCTGCCTCTCTCTGCAGCTCTAAAATCCCGCCCTCCTCTCTCCTCTCACACTCATCACAGTGTGCTTACATCACATCACTGTTGCCACCCACTTTTTTTCTTAATTTTTTCTCTGCATCTCCAATGATCTAATACTTTTAAAGAAAACTGAGGAACTACAGGGACTTAGGACAGTGCAACGTATAGCCAGAGACGATGGCACAACAATCAGGTTTGCCTTTAGTATAACTTTATTTATAAAACACAAATATGTATCTATATGGGGCTTCCTTGATATATTTGTGATTTACTAACATTAGAAAAAAATAATTTTACAACATGTACTGTACAGTATGCTCTAAATTCCTGCTTCTGGTCCAAACTTACTCCAAGTTTCTGTTATTATTCCTAGTCAGTACCTTGCTCTTATTCCCTGTTCCTAGTCTATGACACAAGTACCTGTTTTTGGTCTGCAGCTTAATCTGAGTTTTGACTATTTGGTACATTACTTCATCTGTTTGAACCTCCAGAGATCATAATCCTATGTTAGTGAGGACATGTTGGGAAACATTTCTCTAGGTCAGTGTTCTCCTATCGTGTTCTCAGGTGTCACCAACAGACTATCTTCACACAGCCAGAGATATCGTTTTGGGAATCACTGCTGTTGGATTCTTCCTATTACCCCATTTTCCTGATTGCTGACCTTTAAACTTTTACCTAGTTGGCACCTTTGTGTACAAGAAAGGGGTATATGTGCAACTTCATTGTTCTCATAGGAGGTCGAGTGGCCCAATGTCATTCTGTCCAAAGGCCATTGATCATTGTGGGATGTGTGTGAAGGGTTTTTCTCTGTTTTTAAATTGTACGCACAGTTTTGCCAGGGAAGAGGTGCCCATGAGCCTCTACAGATCTCACACATTAAAGTGGTAAATCTTGCATGACGGCATTCGTACCAGTCGAGCAGCAGCTGCAGGAAAGTAATATGAAATGTAACAGCAAAAAACTAGGCAGTCAAGTGGCTGATTTCACAGCAATGTCAGAGGACTCAGAAGACATGTCCAACCACTGCCTTTTATAACGGAAGCAGATGTTGGGGGATTAGGAGGCTTTCTTGGGAATTATGCTGTTTATTGGTTTGTGGTCAAACACAAGGCAACCTAAATGCGGAGGGCAGTAAGCTGAAATGATCAAAGTACCATGGGAAATAAAATGGTCTGATTTATGGCTGAATTGCAGGCACGTCACAGCTCTGTAAAATTCAGTGTGACACAATCATTTCTACCTCCTTCACCCTGTAACACTGAAGAATCTTTATTTCACTCCAAGGTTACGTTTTCTGAACTGCTTGGCATACCTTATAGTACCACTGGCTGGGCATGTGCAGTATTACTGCCAAAAATGTGTAGGGAACCAAAGACAAGTATTAAAGGAAAATCTCTCTTTGGACTCTCCCATCTTATCTCAAATAAGAATCACCAAAAGCCTAAGAGGCTGATTCATCATTAGCGACAGGTAGCGACAGATGAGCGTCTGTAGCAGGAATTTTCAGAGCGCCCGCTAGTAGTCGCAGTGCTCGGCCGTGGGTCGCTACTTTATAGCGACTCAGTCGCTGTTTAGTAATGTTGAATACATTGTGAGGAGTCACTATTTGACCAGTACAGCGCTGTATGGGAGCGCATGTTAGCGACTGCTCATAGCGACCGACTCACACAATATTCAGCAAAAAAACAGCCTCACAAATCTCTGGCGCTGAAAAATACTTGTTTGAAGCCCAGAGCGCAGGAGGCGGTGTGTTTAAAGTGTGTTTTCAAGCATCTATCAACTAGTAACAAAGCGAAAACATATGGAATTACATTGTAACAACATTGTAACATGAACACTTTAATGCCAGACCTGTAATGTCATTTCTGAGGAAATATATAAAAAATGAAAAAAATTATGAAAAAACTGCTATTTCAATGCCAGAAGAGGTCACAGAATTATTTGTGATTTTTTGGGGAAAAAAAAACCCGTTTAAAGAGAAGAAAAGGATCGTCCATTGAAATGTATGGGAGAGCGTCAGGTAGCGAGAGGTCATACCTGGCTCTGTGCAAGGCTGAACGCCGGCGCTGGTCGCTGAGGCTGTGAAAATGATGAATCAGACGCTACATGGCGCTATCCCAGTCGCTAAACAGATTCTGCTTGATAAATGTGTAATTGCGTGCCGTGTCCGGCTTTCACCAGTCGCTACCTGTCGCTACCTGTCATTAACCAGCCACTACCTGACGCTATCCCTTCTTAAATAAGGGCCTAAGTCACAAAGCCACCAAAAGACCTAAAGTCCTTTTCACAGCAGTAGAGGTGGTATGCTGCTATCCTGCAAGCCCCTTCCATTGAAGTGAATATAGTCACACTCAGAATTGTGGAGCTGCCGGAATTGTGGACCTCCAGTCAAAATAGACTTAAGACGGCATGGAGGCATCCTTATTCTGATTCACTGCACATTGACAATCCCTCCTCTCAGGAAAGCCCAATACCAGGAACCCTGGAGAGTGGAGGACCTCTAACCATGGCAGCATTAGGGAAGCTTGATTCAGGTGCCCCATGACACGCCTGAACTGCATGGTTTGCTGCACCAATGTCACTGCACCAACAGCCACCCAGCCACTGGGCAAACCTGAAAGACTGCTGGCAGTCACAGCAAACCATGTTGCAACATAGGAGAGGTAATAAGTGGTTACCTGGACTCAGATTTACCTAGGGGGCGGTGTGTGGTCCCAATCCACATGCCTCTGTGCTGCCATGGTCTATTTTGATTGAGGGACCTGTATATCAAGCTTCTGAGGGCATTCTAGCCTCTAGATGGGGTATGTGAGGCATACAAGCATAGCCCATACATATCTATGGACACCTCAGGTGGAACCGAATCTAGTAAAAATGCTGGTCGTGCAGCAAGAGAGCTCAGGTTATTTATTCCTTATAGTAGGTGCTTACATTTTGCATTACTCATTATTGAAAGTCAAAAACCAAAATATTTAGCTATTTTTGAGTAACCTTCACCCATTAGTATCAAGCTTAGTGGCCACATTTTTAATCTTTCTTAATAATTTTTATCAAACATTCTGCATATTGATTATTGGCTGCAATCATGGGGATTTACCTGCACTCTGCCTATCAACTGCAGGTTATGGAGGGCCTGTTGCCTGTTATTTGGGGTTCTGCTTTCTTTCCAACATTGTGGCAATACATTCCTCTGTAGGCTTATTAATAATGTGGTAGAAAGGGGTTGTTAACTAACATGATGTTAATTGTGACCTCTGAGGGGGGCCTGCTCACACACTGCCTTTACGTTAAGCCACGTGAGCTGGGCACATTGGTGTGTAAAGAACCTTGTTAATGGCATATCTTGGAGATTCTTTGTTCCTGAAGGCTGAGCTACAATTATATAACCTTCATGCTGCACAAAGGGATAACTTCAGAAATGTTTTCATTACCTGTCTTTCAGCTTCAAGTGACATTTATCATCTTATTAGTCAATATAAATGAAATAACGACCTTCCATCTGATAAGTCATGTTTCTACCTCCCAATAAATCATCCACAATCACAAACCATGTTTTCCTTCTTTTTTATATGAAACATGGACCGGAGGAAGTGCTATTAAGGGGGATACAGAAGGAGGGAGAAAGAGCTTACAATCTATCAGGGAATAGGTAAGTATACAGACAGAAAAAAGCTTAAAGCGGACCAACATCCTGCTAAATGACTGAACGTCTGGGGGGGCATTCAGAATGCTGCAGTCCCAGCCCCCACACATAACCCCCGAGAACGCCTGCAAACCTAACCTTAACCTTGGTCCAGCACCGTGATTGGCTGCCAGCGCTTATGTGGGTGAGACATTCTGGTGGCCGCAACAATGTGGCTACACGTGAGTGCCGTGTGCCCAATTGCAGCACTGGGGTTTGTGTAACCTCACAACTAGCTCTAAGCACTGGGGTTTGGTTACCCCCTTATACCACAACAAGCTCTAAGCACTGGAGTTTGTGGACCCCCTTAGACCACAATTTCCTCTAGGCACTGGGGTATACCCCCCTTATACCACAACTAGCTCCAAGCACTTTGGTGTACCTTCTGATATCACAATTTCCTCTAAGCACTGGGGTTTGTGTACCCCCTTATCCCACAACTAGGATTTAAGTACCCTCTTATACTGCAACTTCCTCTAAGCACTGGGGTTTGCCAGGTCAGCAATGCTTAGAGGGGGGACCCCACGCATTTTCTTTTACATTTTGGGTAAAAAAATTATTTTAAATTTAACCCCGCACTCAACATGTTAAAAAAAATGTTTTCAAGCCTTACCAATTCGGTAAACCAAGCATAGAGGCTTGTAATTCCAGGGCTCAAGGTCCACCCAGTCAGTCCCTGGCCCTGACCATTTCAAGCCCTTATGTTCTATAGCACAAGCCAGGTGCCCAGCTCTGGCCCATGCTATGGGTCGCCGGGCTTATCCGCACCACCCTGGCCATTGGTGGTCTGGGTAATGGAGTATGAACTGATATAGGGGTCCATACACATTTAAAAAAAAAAAAAAAAAAATATTAATCTTAATTAACTTATACCTACCTTCCCCCTCCGGGCTCCTATGCAGGCTCCTTTAAATGTATGCTGCCGGGACATCTAATGACGATCCAGCGGCATTTAGAAAGGAGAGAAACAAAGGTTCTCCTCCGATCATACTGCCTCACTCCATGGTGAGCCGCCTGGGAGAGCTTTTTATATTAAAAGGCAGGGCCACTCTGGAATCTCTTCGACGTCACTTATGACATCACAAAAGGGGAGGGGCCAAGAGGGGTGACACAAGAAATTACCCCTCCACCTCTTTGATGTCAGCAATGAAGTCAGGGAAATTCCATGGAGGCCACGCCTCCAAGTATAAAAGCAGGCTCCCTCGGCCCTCACTTCAGTTCCTTTGCTGGGTAGAGAGGATGAAAGAAGGGGAAACCTACACCCACATCTACATGTTGGGGGGGTCCCGAAGAGCCCCAAAGAAGGAAGAGGAGACGGCGCGGGACAAAGAAGACCATTCAAGTTCGAGGAAGATGACACCTGGCAAGGGGGCAGGAGATGGCAGACGAAGAAGGGTGAGTATAAGTTAAGAACTTTATTTTGTGTTGTCTTATTTCTTGTTTACTTGGGGTGAACTGGTAAGGGGTCCAGTTCATTAAGGTCAGGAGCTGGCGAGTATCATGACGGTAAAATCACACATTACCCTCACACCCATATGGGCATAAGGGGTGCGGAAGAGCCAGGTGCCCATTGGTGTGGGCATGAGGTTTTTCCAGGGGTGCCCGAAAGCCCTGAGCCAATACCAAAAGCTATAAGGACTTGTAACTTGCAGAGACAGGGGCCATCAATAGTGTGGCCTATGAGCCCTGGGTTACAAGCCCTTATGCTTGGTGCCCAGGCTGGTAGCCTTTTAATAAGATTCCCCACTGCCACTTTCCCAGCTTTAATGAATGCCTGTTAAGTAGAATAAAATAAAAACAATAAAACAAGAGAAAATGCCCCCCAAAAATTCTGACAAATAGGTTCCGTGGTAAATGGGATGCTTTTTAAAAGCCGCATTTAGTAACATTTAAAACCCGAAAAAAATATGATTTAAAAAATAAAAAGTCAGGCTATTCTTCATTAGATAAAAATTGGATCTAACCAAAAATACCAAAAAATATAAAAAAATAAACCCGCAGGCAGTTACCTGCAGCAGGAACAAATTAAATATAGGATTTTTAGTTTTCTGTTATTACTTTCTCCATCCTAATTTGTGCAGAGCAATCGCCCATGTGCCCCTCCCCCCACTTTGGCACCCAACACCCATGAAAAAAGAATTTATTTTTTAGTTTTCTGTGATCATTTGAGTACTTTCCCTACCCCATTTTGTGCAGAGCAACTGCCCCGGTGTTACACCCTTAATCGGCCTCTAACACCCCTACAAATGTTTTTTTGTGTGTATTTCTTAATTTTTTTAGTTTTGTGTTATTATTTCAAGTACTTTCCCTATCCCATTTTGTGCAGGGCAATTGCCCTGGTGTTCCGCTCGATTTTCAGCCCTTTTTGTGCCCCCAAGCTCTGGTCCCCATTGACTTCACCCAAACCTGAACTTCAACGGGTCCGCTTATCACTACATACAATTGATTACAGTATAAGGAAGGGTATAGAAAGGGGATCTATTAGTATACTGGTATAAGAGATGATACAGAAGAGGGAAGCACCTACAATCTATTGGAATATAAGGGAAGAGCCATGTACAAGTGGTACTAGCACCACTACAGAGCCCAAAAGAGTTTGTCAGGCTTTCGCAGCCATGTGTGTAACAACATTTTTGCTGTGGCAGAAGAGGAAGAAAAGCGGTGTAAGCTTAAAGTCCCTTTCCAGGCAACTTCTCCCTCTTTATCTCAGTGGGAAACATTGTTAAACTAGCCACTTCTCAAAATCTCTGATTATATGTAAAACACATATTTATTCAAAGCAAAACATTTTTTTCACTTCAATTTCTGGGTCATGGCTTAAATGGGAAGGGTGTGTTATGGCACAGCTGTATGACTCCTGAGCATACGCTTCTGTGGTCAAAGAGAGCTGTGAGACCACTTGCCATGGTTGGTCACGAGACTTCCCAGGGACAGAGTGACTGTTAGACCACTTTTATGCATGGAAATACAAAAATGAGCAGCGATTGAAAAGCATGTAGCGAGGCCATAGTGGATAAAACACAGAAGGAGGATTCACTAACTACACCTCAGGCTTCAGCAATGGCAGAGCCCCTGAATCAGCATCAGAAGATTCTTTGCTGGAACAGCACACCAGGAGTGTGCAGAATCGAGGAGATGTGGCATAGGGTGACCACTTGTTTGAGAAGCCTATGCCAGCCAAGGATGACGGTCTCCTGCGAAGGGCGCCATAGGTGCTGTGTCAGGATTTTACATAGACTGTGGTGCTCCTTGCTCTGAAAACAGTGAGATGGTGCCGGCCTTAAGAACTGTGTTGACATCCAGCCGGGTTCCTGGGTACACTGAGCCTGGGACCATGGGTGATTCACCTGAATGTTTTGGACTTGCTGGCAAGGCTTCAGATTTGTTTTGATTCTACTGGTGTGTGTGCTGATGCAAATGTTGTTGTCCCTATTGCTGTGAATTGTGAGTGAAGCTACAGAAGGAGAAAAGCTTACAAGCTTAAAAGCTTACAATCTTTAAGGGTATAAGGGAAGATACAGAAGGTGTATGATCTTTTTTCCCCAATTTGGTGATGTGCCCCTCTACATCATTATGGTATTGGCTCCGGTCCCTGTTGCCTTCCCTTTAATATTTACAGTAGGGCATATTTTTAGCCAGTGCAGCACACTCATCTCCATGCAGAACCCTTATTAAACTCTGGCCAATCAGAGCTCTGCCCCTAAATATTTCATATAGGGTATCATTTACTATTTATTTTGCAGTGCGTCTCTTGTGGCAGTACAGGGCTCACCTTGGTACACTCCAAATGCTGATTTTTGAGCTTGCCATAGTGTAAAATTCTGGCAGAGTGCTACTAACTAGCAGCAAGCTGCCTTTTAAAATTTGTTACTAAATAGGCTACACCAGGGTGTGCCAACTGTATAAAAAAAAATGTATATATTCTACAAGTGCGACAAACATAATGGTTATTGAAAAAAAAACAAAGAAGTGTTTTTAAAAAATCTTCGATACACATGTTATTGTGTCCTTCATTCTCAAAGCTTTAGAAAAAGTGCTTTTTAACAAATCCATTTTACAATCCAATTTTACAAAAACATTCAATAACATGCTGTGTAAATGTCCCATTTTATTCTATGAGAATAGAGAGCCCTGTGCCAGTAAAAATAAGTGCACTGATTGTATGCTTAGTAAATATGTGTTTTACATGCGATGATGTTAGCAAATGTAAATAAATATGTTTTTTACCTATGATGAAGTGTGTCCATGTACGTCCATGTGGCCCACCCCATCGTAGTTCATGATAAATCAGGCCTGTATTAAAATCTTCATCGCATGGCTCAACCTGAATTATACATAGGGTTCATCCTCCTGGGGCTGGGGGCAGGCCTGGGAATGTGACATTTTATGGGATTGGAAAGCATGTTGACCTTACTGTAGAGAGGTGTGCTGGCTCTATGATGCCTGCTTATTATCCTGATTATTAGTCCACAGCGCTCTTCAATTACAGATTGAATATTTTTCTGGAGCTCCAAGGTGACTCCTCCATGTGGAGAGATCCCACTGGGCCAGCTGCCAGTCATTCCTGATCAGTGTAACAGGTGAGGTGACACAACGGACAGAGGTGTGTGTGCTGAGACCTTCATGGAAGCGTAAACCTGTGTGGTGCAATTGGTTTAAACTCCAACCCCAGCAACAAGGGTCTTATTCTAGTAAATGGACCATTTCCGAAACAGGCCGAAAAACCTCCTTCATTTATTTCCCTTCTGTCTCAGTTTCTCATCTTTTCCTCCATCGAATTCTAATTTCTCTGTTCCTTCTCTCTCATTTACTTCCTTTACTTTCCAGGCTTTACTTTTATGTTCTTGCTCCTTTGCTTACTTTCTTATTTTCTTGACTTGCCCTTCATTTCTTGCTCACTCTTTTTTTCTACCATACTGTATCTATCCCCCCCATCACTTTTCCTATTTATGCCCTCCCCTCCACATTTCTTTCCTTCCTCCAGTCCATCTCCCCATCTTTCCTTTCTTATTAATGTTCTCTCTCCTGCCAGTGAGCAGAATCCCCCTCCATCCTCCTATAACAGTCAGCATGCAGAATCCCTTCATCCTCTTATAACAGTCAGCGTGCAGAATCCCCCCCCCCCATCTTCCTATAACAGACAGTGAGCAGAATCTCCCCATCCTCCTATAACAGTCAGCGTGCAGAATCCACCCATCCTCCTATAACAGTCAGCATGCAGAATCCACCCATCCTCCTATAACAGTCAGCGTGCAGAATCCCCCCATCCTCCCATAACAGGCAGTGAGCAGAATCCCCCCATCCTCCTATAACAGTCAGCGTGCAGAATCCCCCCATCCTCCCATAACAGGCAGTGAGCAGAATCCCCCCATCCTCCTATAACAGTCAGCGTGCAGAATCCCCCCATCTTTCTGTAACAGTCAGCATGCAGAATCCCCCCATCTTCCTATAACAGGCAGTGAGCAGAATCCCCCCATCCTCCTATAACAGTCAGCGTGCAGAATCCCCCCATCTTCCTGTAAGAGTCAGCGTGCAGAATCCCCCCATCCTCCTATAACAGGCAGTGAGCAGAATCCCCCCATCCTCCTATAGCAATCAGTGTGCAGAATCCCCCCATCTTCCTATAACAGTCAGCGTGCAGAATCCCCCATCTTCCTGTAACAGTCAGCATGCAGAATCCCCCCATCCTCCTATAACAGTCAGCATGCAGAATCCCCCCATCCTCTTATAACAGTCAGGGTGCAAAATCCCCCCCCCCCATCTTCCTATAACAGTCAGTGAGCAGAATCTCCCCATCCTCCTATAACAGTCAGCGTGCAGAATCCCCCCATCCCCTTATAACAGTCAGCGTGCAGAATCCCCCCATCCTCCTATAACAGTCAGCGTGCAGAATCCCCCCATCCTCCTATAACAGTCAGCGTGCAAAATCCCCCCATCCTCCTATAACAGTCAGCGTGCAGAATCCCCCCATCCTCCTATAACAGTCAGCGTGCAGAATCCCCCCATCCTCCTATAACAGGCAGTGAGCAGAATCCCCCCATCCTCCTATAACAGTCAGTGTGCAGAATCCCCCCATCCTCCTATAACAGTCAGTGTGCAGAATCCCCCCATCCTCCTATAACAGTCAGTGTGCAGAATCCCCCCATCCTCCTATAACAGTCAGCGTGCAGAATCCCCCCCATCTTCCTATAACAGTCAGCGTGCAGAATCCCCACATCTTCCTATAACAGTCAGCGTGCAGAATCCCCCCATCCTCCTATAACAGTCAGCGTGCAGAATCCCCCCATCTTCCTATAACAGTCAGCGTGCAGAATCCCCCCATCCTCCTATAACAGTCAGCGTGCAGAATCCCCCCATCCTTCTATAACAGTCAGCGTGCAGAATCTCCCCATCCTCCTATAACAGTCAGCGTGCAGAATCCCCCCATCCTCCTATATCAGTCAGCGTGCAGAATCCCCCCATCCTCCTATATCAGTCAGCGTGCAGAATCCCCCCATCCTCCTATAACAGTCATCATGCAGAATCCCCCCATCCTCCTATAACAGTCATCGTGCAGAATCCCCACATCTTCCTATAACAGTCAGCGTGCAGAACCCCCCCATCCTCCTATAACAGTCAGCGTGCAGAATCCCCCCATCCTCCTATAACAGTCAGCGTGCAGAATTCTCCCATCTTCCTATAACAGTCAGCATGCAGAATCTCCCCATCCTCTTATAACAGTCAGTGTGCAGAATCCCCCCATCCTCCTATAACAGTCAGTGTGCAGAATCCCCCCATCCTCCTATAACAGTCAGTGTGCAGAATCCCCCCATCCTCCCATAACAGGCAGTGAGCAGAATCCCCCCATCTTTCTGTAACAGTCAGCATGCAGAATCCCCCCATCTTCTTATAACAGGCAGTGAGCAGAATCTCCCCATCCTCCTATAACAGTCAGCGTGCAGAATCCACCCATCCTCCTATAACAGTCAGCGTGCAGAATCCCCCCATCTTCCTGTAAGAGTCAGCGTGCAGAATCCCCCCATCCTCCTATAACAGGCAGTGAGCAGAATCCCCCCATCCTCCTATAGCAATCAGCGTGCAGAATCCCCCCATCTTCCTATAACAGTCAGCGTGCAGAATCCCCCATCTTCCTGTAACAGTCAGCATGCAGAATCCCCCCATCCTCCTATAACAGTCAGCATGCAGAATCCCCCCATCCTCTTATAACAGTCAGGGTGCAAAATCCCCCCCCCCCATCTTCCTATAACAGTCAGTGAGCAGAATCTCCCCATCCTCCTATAACAGTCAGCGTGCAGAATCCCCCCATCCCCTTATAACAGTCAGCGTGCAGAATCCCCCCATCCTCCTATAACAGTCAGCGTGCAGAATCCCCCCATCCTCCTATAACAGTCAGCGTGCAAAATCCCCCCATCCTCCTATAACAGTCAGCGTGCAGAATCCCCCCATCCTCCTATAACAGTCAGCGTGCAGAATCCCCCCATCCTCCTATAACAGGCAGTGAGCAGAATCCCCCCATCCTCCTATAACAGTCAGTGTGCAGAATCCCCCCATCCTCCTATAACAGTCAGTGTGCAGAATCCCCCCATCCTCCTATAACAGTCAGTGTGCAGAATCCCCCCATCCTCCTATAACAGTCAGCGTGCAGAATCCCCCCCATCTTCCTATAACAGTCAGCGTGCAGAATCCCCACATCTTCCTATAACAGTCAGCGTGCAGAATCCCCCCATCCTCCTATAACAGTCAGCGTGCAGAATCCCCCCATCCTTCTATAACAGTCAGCGTGCAGAATCTCCCCATCCTCCTATAACAGTCAGCGTGCAGAATCCCCCCATCCTCCTATATCAGTCAGCGTGCAGAATCCCCCCATCCTCCTATATCAGTCAGCGTGCAGAATCCCCCCATCCTCCTATAACAGTCAGCGTGCAGAACCCCCCCATCCTCCTATAACAGTCAGCGTGCAGAATCCCCCCATCCTCCTATAACAGTCAGCGTGCAGAATCCCCCATCTTCCTGTAACAGTCAGCATGCAGAATCCCCCCATCCTCCTATAACAGTCAGCATGCAGAATCCCCCCATCCTCTTATAACAGTCAGGGTGCAAAATCCCCCCCCCCCCCCATCTTCCTATAACAGTCAGTGAGCAGAATCTCCCCATCCTCCTATAACAGTCAGCGTGCAGAATCCCCCCATCCCCTTATAACAGTCAGCGTGCAGAATCCCCCCATCCTCCTATAACAGTCAGTGTGCAGAATCCCCCCATCCTCCTATAACAGTCAGCGTGCAAAATCCCCCCATCCTCCTATAACAGTCAGCGTGCAGAATCCCCCCATCCTCCTATAACAGTCAGCGTGCAGAATCCCCCCATCCTCCTATAACAGGCAGTGAGCAGAATCCCCCCATCCTCCTATAACAGTCAGTGTGCAGAATCCCCCCATCCTCCTATAACAGTCAGTGTGCAGAATCCCCCCATCCTCCTATAACAGTCAGTGTGCAGAATCCCCCCATCCTCCTATAACAGTCAGCGTGCAGAATCCCCCCCATCTTCCTATAACAGTCAGCGTGCAGAATCCCCACATCTTCCTATAACAGTCAGCGTGCAGAATCCCCCCATCCTCCTATAACAGTCAGCGTGCAGAATCCCCCCATCCTTCTATAACAGTCAGCGTGCAGAATATCCCCATCCTCCTATAACAGTCAGCGTGCAGAATCCCCCCATCCTCCTATAACAGTCATCGTGCAGAATCCCCCCATCCTTCTATAACAGTCAGCGTGCAGAATCTCCCCATCCTCCTATAACAGTCAGCGTGCAGAATCCCCCCATCCTCCTATAACAGTCAGCGTGCAGAATCCCCCCATCCTCCTATAACAGTCAGCGTGCAGAATCCCCCCATCCTTCTATAACAGTCAGCGTGCAGAATCTCCCCATCCTCCTATAACAGTCAGCGTGCAGAATCCTCCCATCCTCCTATATCAGTCAGCGTGCAGAATCCCCCCATCCTCCTATATCAGTCAGCGTGCAGAATCCCCCCATCCTCCTATAACAGTCATCGTGCAGAATCCCCACATCTTCCTATAACAGTCAGCGTGCAGAACCCCCCCATCCTCCTATAACAGTCAGCGTGCAGAATCCCCCCATCCTCCTATAACAGTCAGCGTGCAGAATTCTCCCATTTTCCTATAACAGTCAGCATGCAGAATCTCCCCATCCTCTTATAACAGTCAGTGTGCAGAATCCCCCCATCCTCTTATAACAGTCAGTGTGCAGAATCCCCCCATCCTCTTATAACAGTCAGCCCTTTCCATAATTAGGGTGTCCTTTGTATGAACTGGAGCTCCAAATTGTTCAGAATATTCCAGATGAGGGCACACCAGTGCCTTGAAAAGAGGCATTATTACTTACCTATTCTGTTTCTCTTTAATGCATGAAAATATTATGGTTGCCTTGGCAGCAGCTGCTTGAAGCAGTATACTGTTTTTACTGTTTGTGGTCCACCTGTACCCCCAGATTATTAGGGCCCATATTTAACTTAATTTGCCAAAAGGATGTCCAGACGCTCTGCCCAGTTTTGAGGCTTGTTGTAGTATGTGTGGTTGGTAGACATCCAGCCTTTTTTGCCTGTAGATCAGTTTTTAGTCTGAACAACACCCATTTATTTACAAAATGGTTATTGTACTGGGTATACTCCACCAGGACACTTCACACTTCCCCAGAGATATGGGAGCTCTTGGAAGATATAAATGGTCAAGACAGGGATGCAGGATTTTCTGATGGTGCTGTTAGTGCTTTTCTCCCTAGACTCAGTGTCACCTGGCTTTGCCTTCTAGAGAAATACAGATGTACAGACTATCTGGTTGAAAGTAATGAGGTGTCCTCCTTAGATGGGATTAATTGGAATCGTTTCCAAGGGGGTCTGCAGGTCATATGAGACCAGTGACCTGCTTTGCTGTCTCCTCACTGTCTGTCCATGCTCTTCTTGTCACTGTGTCCCATCAGCTCTTCCAGGAGTGGCCTAAAGATTCCAAGAAATGTTTTACAGGAAACCGGTTCCTGATATGATCTATGGAAACATCCAGCGCGGCGTTCATTACATCTCATAACGTTCCTCAGATTTTATTGAAATTGCAGAGTTCCAATTGCCGGAGACAGTCTGCGCTCTACTAAGGGGTTTATTTAAGAAGCACTAGTGCCAGGTAGTGCCAGAAGAACATCAGGTGAATGTCAGGTCCCAGTGTAAAAGGTATAGTTATCAAGTAAAAAATCCTTAGTGCTAGGTTGGTCCTATCTATCAACAGCAGCAGCAATTGTATGAGTTCCTTACCCGAGTGTTGGGTTGTGCTGGGTTTCAAATGGCGATTTGGTCCATGCAAAACCTGTGTCATGTCTTTCAAGTGTCCCCAATGCAATTTCCAGTGTTTTCACGTTTTAAATGTGCTGCCATTACCCGCAAAAATAAAAAATATTAATGAATAAGGCTGCAAGAGATTGTGTCTGGGAGGGGAAATTCTGGTTGTGAGCAGGGGAATGCTTTTGGTTTCACACGGCCCCAAAGCAAAATTCACCCACCCCAAAAAGCATAGGGCATGTTCAGAGATGGTGGTCTGATTGGAGTTTTAGGCAGTATTGGCATATAGTGCAGTAGTGTTGGGGGCAAACAGTGTGGCATCTGGCACCCTGCAGAACCTATGGGGAGAAGCAGCTTGAACTGGACCCCTTTCTGACATGGGTCCAAAAGCAGTCCCCCCCCCCTGCTGAGAGGACCCTGCTGTTTTACTAGAGTTTTTGTCTTCATTCGCTTTAAACATTACATTTTAATGGAAAATGAAAGCATTATATAGTCGAGACAATCCAGGCAGTGGAAATAATAAGGCAGCAGGACCTCACCTGAAGCATGTCTTATGTGCCTCTCTTCCGTTCCTGCAGTAGACTGTAGATGCTGTAGCAGGTCTCCAAAGTTTGCCCCTGCTTTCTTTTCCATTTTCCCCTGTACCTGCATCAAATATAGTGGCAGAGCTGCTCCTGCCCCTTAGGACTCCCAGCTTGAGCAAGCCTGGCAAATGTAGCTGACAGACAGGGAGGGTCACATTTGGAGCATGTTCGTGGAGAAATGTAATTAAAAGATAGGGCAAACTTTGAAATTTGGAGGAGAGGCACGTGGGGCAGGCTTCAGTTAAGCACCTTTCTTCCTTGCTTTTGCAATACCTGAACTGTTCCATTCAACTCTAAAATGCCTTGGTAAAAAAACACATTTTTGCAAAAAGAGTAAAGGGAGATTCTTCTTTCACTTTAAAATACATTACTTTGCTAAAAAGGACCTTTTTACGTTGCAAATATGCAATAGCCTCTTAAAGTGGACATCTGTCATCATATTCAGATATATTACTGGATTTTTTAAATTTTTTTTTAGAGAGAGAAATATTACCCCAACTTCTGTATCAATCAAACTAAAATGGATCTGCAAAATTAAGGTCTAAATAACCACTAGCCCTACTGCCGACAGGGGAGTAACTTCAAGGGGTGTGACCACATCGGGCCCAGAAGTTTAGGGGGCCCCATCATTGTTGCTCTTCTACCTTATTTATCAAATTTGTGCTCACCTGGCATCATTTAGATAAAGAAAGCAGCATGTGATTCTTCTGCTTCAGTCATTAGTTGTCTAGCTGCATCCAATTGAGTTTACTGTATGAGCCGTGTAAGGGTCCAATTAAATGTTCACACCATGACAAATAGTTACACCACTTACTGCTGATGATATATCAGTTTCATTTCATTATATGAAGGGCTATGACTACAGCAGAGAGCACCTCTGCTCATCAGCTGGTGAAATCTGTGGGGGATAGGGCTCTGTAAGTTCTGGGTCATTAATTAGGACAACAGGAAGTACTCCTATGAGGCCTTATTATAAAGGTCACTAAAGTGGACCCAAACTCTATGCCAGGTTATGTCAGGTTTGGGTCCTTCCCCATGCTGTCTAAAACCCCGCCATTTGCGTATCTCTCCTTGAGCCCACGCTGGGTCTAGACCAGCTTCACCGAATCCTAGCCACACTTGCGAGCAGTGCGTGCTATCACTCAACTCCGTTCTGCTGTGTGTGGCCCTGCACAGCCATTCACTTGCGCCGAGACAGGAGGTGAGTGATGCTAGCGCCGGTCACTCATGCGCCATGGGCTTGGGGCGAAAGGTAAGAATATCCTGCGCTGGGGGGTTTCACAGAGAGGGTCATCCTCAACATAGAGGGGTACAGGGGGAGGGAGTGGGTTTTGGTTCACTTTAAGGGGCTAGTAATGAGGTTGCTCACAATATGAGATGGGGAGGCTGATTCATCATTAGCGGCAGGTAGCGACAGATGAGCGTCTGTAGCAGGTATTTTCAGAGCGCCCGCTAGTAGTCACTGTGCTCAGCCGTGGGTCGCTACTTTATAGCGACCCAGTCGCTGTTCAGTAATGTTGAATACATTGTGAGGAGTCGCTATTTGACCAGTACAGCGCTGTATGGGAGCGCATGTTAGCGACTGCTCATAGCGACCGACTCACACCATATTCAGCAAAAAAACAGCCTCACAAATCTCTGGCGCTGAAAAATATTTGTTTGAAGCCCAGAGCGCAGGAGGCGGTGTGTTTAAAGTCTGTTTTCCAGCATCTATCCACTAGTAACAAAGCGAAAACATATGGAATTACATTGTAACAACATTGTAACATGAACACTAGAGATGAGCGAACTTTTGAAAAATTCGATTCGACTGATTCGCCGAATTTTCCGACAAAAATCGTTTCGACCCGAATAAATTCGCGACGAATCGCTATTAAAAACGGCTATTTCTGAGCCTCCTACAGCCTCAATAGGGTTGTAAACCATTCAGCCTTGCTGTAACACGCACAGGATGCGTGCTGGGTTAGTTAAATAATACTTTGAAGAAATATCACATGCAGATCAGAGGCATCGCTAATAGAATCGCAGAGCGGCACAATTGCAGAGAGTTGAAGTGGCATCACTATGAGGGGCAGAAGGAGCCCAAATATACACTGGAGTTGGCCTCAGGAGCCCAAAAATTGGATGAATCACACCCTGGAGTTGGCAGGAGTTGGCAGCAGCAGCAGCAGGAGCCCAAATATACACTGGAGTTGGCTTCAGGAGCCCAAAAATTGGATGAATCACACCCTGGAGTTGGCAGGAGTTGGCAGCAGCAGCAGCAGGAGCCCAAATATACACTGGAGTTGGCCTCAGGAGCCCAAAAATTGGATGAATCACACCCTGGAGTTGGCAGGAGTTGACAGCAGCAGCAGCAGGAGCCCAAATATACACTGGAGTTGGCCTCAGGAGCCCAAAAATTGGATGAATCACACCCTGGAGTTGGCAGGAGTTGACAGTAGCAGCAGCAGGAGCCCAAATATACACTGGAGTTGGCCTCAGGAGCCCAAAAATTGGATGAATCACACCCTGGAGTTGGCAGGAGTTGGCAGCAGCAGCAGCAGGAGCCCAAATATACACTGGAGTTGGCTTCAGGAGCCCAAAAATTGGATGAATCACACCCTGGAGTTGGCAGAAGTTGACAGTAGCAGCAGCAGGAGCCCAAATATACACTGGAGTTGGCCTCAGGAGCCCAAAAATTGGATGAATCACACCCTGGAGTTGGCAGGAGTTGACAGTAGCAGCAGCAGGAGCCCAAATATACACTGGAGTTGGCCTCAGGAGCCCAAAAATTGGATGAATCACACCCTGGAGTTGGCAGGAGTTGACAGTAGCAGCAGCAGGAGCCCAAATATACACTGGAGTTGGCTTCAGGAGCCCAAAAATTGGATGAATCACACCCTGGAGTTGGCAGGAGTTGACAGTAGCAGCAGCAGGAGCCCAAATATACACTGGAGTTGGCCTCAGGAGCCCAAAAATTGGATGAATCACACCCTGGAGTTGGCAGGAGTTGACAGTAGCAGCAGCAGGAGCCCAAATATACACTGGAGTTGGCCTCAGGAGCCCAAAAATTGGATGAATCACACCCTGGAGTTGGCAGGAGTTGACAGTAGCAGCAGCAGGAGCCCAAATATACACTGGAGTTGGCCTCAGGAGCCCAAAAATTGGATGAATCACACCCTGGAGTTGGCAGGAGTTGACAGTAGCAGCAGCAGGAGCCCAAATATACACTGGAGTTGGCCTCAGGAGCCCAAAAATTGGATGAATCACACCCTGGAGTTGGCAGGAGTTGGCAGCAGCAGCAGCAGGAGCCCAAATATACACTGGAGTTGGCTTCAGGAGCCCAAAAATTGGATGAATCACACCCTGGAGTTGGCAGAAGTTGACAGTAGCAGCAGCAGGAGCCCAAATATACACTGGAGTTGGCCTCAGGAGCCCAAAAATTGGATGAATCACACCCTGGAGTTGGCAGGAGTTGACAGTAGCAGCAGCAGGAGCCCAAATATACACTGGAGTTGGCCTCAGGAGCCCAAAAATTGGATGAATCACACCCTGGAGTTGGCAGGAGTTGACAGTAGCAGCAGCAGGAGCCCAAATATACACTGGAGTTGGCTTCAGGAGCCCAAAAATTGGATGAATCACACCCTGGAGTTGGCAGGAGTTGACAGTAGCAGCAGCAGGAGCCCAAATATACACTGGAGTTGGCCTCAGGAGCCCAAAAATTGGATGAATCACACCCTGGAGTTGGCAGGAGTTGACAGTAGCAGCAGCAGGAGCCCAAATATACACTGGAGTTGGCCTCAGGAGCCCAAAAATTGGATGAATCACACCCTGGAGTTGGCAGGAGTTGACAGTAGCAGCAGCAGGAGCCCAAATATACACTGGAGTTGGCCTCAGGAGCCCAAAAATTGGATGAATCACACCCTGGAGTTGGCAGGAGTTGACAGTAGCAGCAGCAGGAGCCCAAATATACACTGGAGTTGGCCTCAGGAGCCCAAAAATTGGATGAATCACACCCTGGAGTTGGCAGGAGTTGGCAGCAGCAGCAGCAGGAGCCCAAATATACACTGGAGTTGGCTTCAGGAGCCCAAAAATTGGATGAATCACACCCTGGAGTTGGCAGAAGTTGACAGTAGCAGCAGCAGGAGCCCAAATATACACTGGAGTTGGCCTCAGGAGCCCAAAAATTGGATGAATCACACCCTGGAGTTGGCAGGAGTTGACAGTAGCAGCAGCAGGAGCCCAAATATACACTGGAGTTGGCCTCAGGAGCCCAAAAATTGGATGAATCACACCCTGGAGTTGGCAGGAGTTGACAGTAGCAGCAGCAGGAGCCCAAATATACACTGGAGTTGGCTTCAGGAGCCCAAAAATTGGATGAATCACACCCTGGAGTTGGCAGGAGTTGACAGTAGCAGCAGCAGGAGCCCAAATATACACTGGAGTTGGCCTCAGGAGCCCAAAAATTGGATGAATCACACCCTGGAGTTGGCAGGAGTTGACAGTAGCAGCAGCAGGAGCCCAAATATACACTGGAGTTGGCCTCAGGAGCCCAAAAATTGGATGAATCACACCCTGGAGTTGGCAGGAGTTGACAGTAGCAGCAGCAGGAGCCCAAATATACACTGGAGTTGGCCTCAGGAGCCCAAAAATTGGATGAATCACACCCTGGAGTTGGCAGGAGTTGACAGTAGCAGCAGCAGGAGCCCAAATATACACTGGAGTTGGCCTCAGGAGCCCAAAAATTGGATGAATCACACCCTGGAGTTGGCAGGAGTTGGCAGCAGCAGCAGCAGGAGCCCAAATATACACTGGAGTTGGCTTCAGGAGCCCAAAAATTGGATGAATCACACCCTGGAGTTGGCAGAAGTTGACAGTAGCAGCAGCAGGAGCCCAAATATACACTGGAGTTGGCCTCAGGAGCCCAAAAATTGGATGAATCACACCCTGGAGTTGGCAGGAGTTGACAGTAGCAGCAGCAGGAGCCCAAATATACACTGGAGTTGGCCTCAGGAGCCCAAAAATTGGATGAATCACACCCTGGAGTTGGCAGGAGTTGACAGTAGCAGCAGCAGGAGCCCAAATATACACTGGAGTTGGCTTCAGGAGCCCAAAAATTGGATGAATCACACCCTGGAGTTGGCAGGAGTTGACAGTAGCAGCAGCAGGAGCCCAAATATACACTGGAGTTGGCTTCAGGAGCCCAAAAATTGGATGAATCACACCCTGGAGTTGGCAGAAGTTGACAGCAGCAGCAGCAGGAGCCCAAATATACACTGGAGTTGGCCTCAGGAGCCCAAAAATTGGATGAATCACACCCTGGAGTTGGCAGAAGTTGGCAGCAGCAGCAGCAGGAGCCCAAATATACACTGGAGTTGGCTTCAGGAGCCCAAAAATTGGATGAATCACACCCTGGAGTTGGCAGAAGTTGGCAGCAGCAGCAGCAGGAGCCCAAATATACACTGGAGTTGGCTTCAGGAGCCCAAAAATTGGATGAATCACACCCTGGTGTTGGCAGGAGTTGACAGTAGCAGCAGCAGGAGCCCAAATATACACTGGAGTTGGCCTCAGGAGCCCAAAAATTGGATGAATCACACCCTGGAGTTGGCAGGAGTTGACAGTAGCAGCAGCAGGAGCCCAAATATACACTGGAGTTGGCTTCAGGAGCCCAAAAATTGGATGAATCACACCCTGGAGTTGGCAGGAGTTGACAGTAGCAGCAGCAGGAGCCCAAATATACACTGGAGTTGGCCTCAGGAGCCCAAAAATTGGATGAATCACACCCTGGAGTTGGCAGGAGTTGACAGTAGCAGCAGCAGGAGCCCAAATATACACTGGAGTTGGCTTCAGGAGCCCAAAAATTGGATGAATCACACCCTGGAGTTGGCAGAAGTTGGCAGCAGCAGCAGCAGGAGCCCAAACATTACTTTAAACAGACCCTGGGGTTGGCCTCAGGAGCCCAAAAATTGGATGAATCACACCCTGTGGAGAGTCATGTGGAGAAAAAGTAGCTTAGTTAGTAATATCTACATAAAATTATGAATAAACAAATGCAAAAGTTTGCCAAAGTGAAGTTTTGTTTGAGGGTGTGTTTCCACCTTTTAATTAAATCAGAAACAAGAAGGTGTCATTGCCTCTGACTAATTAGCCCTCAAAAATTCTTGGAATTTTTAATCTGGAATCATGTCTGATCCGTCTTATCCGAAGAATATTAATAAAAAGTAAGAGTAACGTAAAGGATTTTTTATCAATACTTACTTGTGGTCCGATGCGGAGGAATGTCTGTAACTTGAGAGCAGCGCCTTAAATCTGTTTTGCACGATCCATCTTTCTTGGTCTGGCCCCGTCATCAATCTACTGGAATACATCAGGCATTGTTGGGAGGAAAGCTTGGCTGATCCATGCGCCATTCATTTCCACGCAGGGCAGTCTCTGGAAAAAAAAAGTCTGTATAAACCAGGGTCTTTTTCATATAAAAACAAATGGTTATTCTTGCTTTTCAACCATATGTTCCACAGCTTTACCAGTCATTGTGTCAGCCAATGAAGCAACTTTGTCTGGAAGTGCTGCAAAAGCAGTCCACTGCATCACAAGTGGCATCTGACACCCCCAGTCAACTGTCTGCCTGTTATGCTTTGGGTTCAGCTCCACTATCCATTGATCTGATATCCAAGATCTGATAATCATAAAATTCAGCAGCTACTGCCCAGCCAAGAAGTGGAGGAGACACTCGCCTCTTCTTCCACTATCCGGCAACTAGTGATGAGGAGAGTGTCGTGGGAGGAGGTGTTGCAAGCCGAGGTAGTGGAAGAGGGTCCCTGGAGTCTGCGGCGGTGGCGGCGGCAGCAGCAGCGAATTATTGCGGACTGTTGGTAGGAAAAATCAGCTACTCAGCGATGTGGCAGTGTTCCATGCAGCATCCTGTGGAGAAAAAGTAGGTTAGTTAGTGTATATACATAAAATTATGAATAGACAAATGCAATAGTATTGCGAAAGTGAAGTTTTGTTTGAGGGTGTGTTTCCACCTTGCAAGTAAATCAGAAACAACTAGCTATCATTTGCCTCTGAATAATTAGCCCTCAAAAATTCTTGGAATTTTTAATCTTGATGTCTGAGGGATTTCTCCTCTCAGACAGCGTCACCATAAGTCCAGCCTGCTGCATTACCCAGTGGTGGACCTTTCAGAGAACTGATGGCTTGTGCCGAGCCGAGGTGGAGAGTCACATGGCATGGTTGTTGAACAGAAGGTGGGCCAGTCCTTTAGCCTGTCAGTGTGTACCAAAGTGCACAGTGTTGTCTACGCCTGGAGCTGTAACTATAGACTCATGGTGGACAATATATATCCTTTTAGGCCCCCTTGGTGATTGTTGTTTCACGCTGTTCTTCACATGGTTTTCCTTGACCATCAGAGTCACACATGGGAGGAACTACTAAAAATGAGAACTCAATCCATGAAAGCATTGCTTAATCCACGAAAACTGCAAATTTGGACCCATGGTGACTGACACTTGGAAGAACATCTTGTTTGCGCTGCGACAAGGAAGCCAGAGTCATGCGTCCTGACATGGCACACGTGTTCAGTCTAGTTTTGAAGTCTTGCCCCCATCTGAAAGACATCCGAACAACAGGAAAGAAAGTTAGCATGCACTTCTGGCACTCCTACACCACCAAGCACAACCTTATTGAGCCTCAGCGTCACAAAGGTGTACCCCACCATAGTCTGATTTGCGATGTTTCCACCCGTTGGAATTCCACCCTCCATATGCAGGATCCACTATAGCAGTGGTCCCCAACCCTGTCCTCAAGGCCCACCAACAGGCCAGGCTTTGCAGATCTCCACAAAGATGCTCAGGTGGAGTAATTAGTGCAGCTGCAGAGCAATAGAGCTGGCTATTTGGAGATCCAAAAAACATGACATGTTGGTGGGCCTTGAGGACAGGGTTGAGGACCACTGCACTATAGGAACAGAGAAAAGCCATCACGGATTTCTGGATGATCCAAACGGATAGGGGGACACCCCTGTGTAAATTCAATGTAAACCATTGGCAGCTCATACGTGACACCGACCGTTTGTTTAGGCCCTTTGAGGAAGCTACATTATTAGTCAGTTGCCAGGACTATGAGATGAACGATGAGATTCCACTGCTTCATGTACTACAACACATGTTGGAAAGCATGGCTGGTCAGGGCACTGGAGACATGGCACATACATTTCACAGCCACATGAAGCCTGTGGGGGCTGAAGTGGAGGAGGAGGAGGGGGTGGGGCACAGCAAACCACAGTTTAGGTTTCACAAAATGACCATTTTATCTAGTCATCTGACAGGAGAGGAGGTGCAGCCACAGGAGCTAGAGGGTTGTGAGTAAGGCGAGACAGAGGACCCAGACACACCATGGCAGTTTACAGTGGAGATGGAGACAGGTAGTCCCTCCGAGTCACTTGCACAAATGGCACGATGCATGCTCACATGCATGCGTACTAGTGAGCGCAGAATTGTCTCCATTTGTCAGCGGGAAGACTTCTGGCTCTCCAACTTATTGGACCCTCGCTTCCGGCACAAAATGGGGGCATTTTTTATGCCCACTGAGAGGGAGGAAAAACTGACCTACTACAGAGACATCCCACGTAGTCAGTTGGGCGATGTCTATTTGCGCCATGGCCCATACTCCCGCAGGTCTGACTCTAGGGGAACTTTGCGATCACCTTCCACTGCCATGGCTGCTGGGGGGGTGGAAGGAGCAGCAGCAGCTCCATCAGCAGCAACCTCAGTCTTCAGTCGCTAGTGAGTAGCTTTCTACACCCGCATAGTGAGTCTACTCATGAGAAGCAGGAAGACCTGGAGCTGGACCTCAAACAGCAGGTCATGTCATACCTTGACATGACCATGCCAACACACCTTCAAGATCCACTGGATTTGCTGGGAAGCCAAACTTGACTTGTGCCCGCAACTAGCAGAGTTTGCCCTGGAAAAGCTGTACTGGCCGGACAGTAGTTGATTTAGATGGCAACTGGGCTGCTCTATATAACGAAGCAAAATGGCAAATTTACCTCACTATATAAGCTATTGCCCCTCAGATTTACACAGGGGCTGCTCTATATTATGCTGCAAAATGGCAAATTAACCTCACAATATAAGCCATTGCAGCTCTATATAAATAAAAATAAATAAATAAAAAAAGGGCCTGTAGAAGCTTATTTAGTATAACAGATAGGGTGACATGTGCTGGTTTGGGATGCCCATATGGGCTAGTGTTTTGGCAGCAGTACAAAAACCAATGCAAAATGCAATAGCTTAATAAAGCTGATGCTGATCAACGCTTATTTAGTATAACAGATGGGGTGCAACATGCAGGTTTGGGATGCCCTGCGGCCTGGTGTATTTAAAGCAGACCAAAACCAATTCAAAATGCAATAACTTAATAAAGCTGAGGCTGTAGATGCTTATTTAGTATAAACAGGTAGGGTGCAAGGTGCAGCTTTGGGGTGCCCTGCGGCCTGGTTAAATGAAAGCAGTCAAAAAGGAAGTGCAAACTGAAGTAGCTTAATGAAGCTGATGCTGATCAACGCTTATGTTGTATACCAGATAGGGTGCAAGGTGCAGCTTTGGGGTGCCCTGCGGCCTGGTTTATTAAAATCAGTCAAAAACAAGTGCAAACTGAAGTAGCCTGATCAACGCTTATGTTGTATAACAGATAGGTTTAAAATAGCATGTGCCTTGGGATGCCCGTGTGGCCTGTTATATTTCAAGCTGAACAAAAAGTAACAATAATCCAAGTATGAGACATCATTTTGACCTTCTTCACAGCGCCATACTTTGAAAAAAAAAAATTAATTTCATGCCGATCAATCCAAAGGTCAATGCCCCTAACAAAAATAGTGTTCGGTATAAGTTTTCCTTCTGGAAGGACGTAACCTTTAGTTTACATGGTTGGGGTAGGTTATCTTACAAATTGGGATACCCCACTGTATATGAAACCGAATATAAATGCACACCCAAAAGTGGACACTCAGCCTCCAAGAGGCCTGCTTAGTTTAAATAAGAGAGCTGCTTAGTATGGTAGGTAGGTTATGTTATGTTACAGAATGGGATGCCCCAAGCAGACTTGAGATCAGTATATATGCACACAGCAGCAGTGTGTTAGCAGGCTCATACAGGCCAAATTTCTTTAAATAAATGTGCAGCTTACAGTAAATGCAGAGGCTAATGGTATGTTAAAGAATGGGATGTCCCAAAAACCAGAGAGCACCTGGCAGGCAGCAGTAAGACTATGCACAGCAAAAGTGTCTTTATCATGCCTAATTTCAATTAGAATAGGTGCAAATGG
Source organism: Gastrophryne carolinensis (assembly GCA_027917425.1). Classification (NCBI taxonomy): domain Eukaryota; kingdom Metazoa; phylum Chordata; class Amphibia; order Anura; family Microhylidae; genus Gastrophryne; species Gastrophryne carolinensis. The sequence goes on from CM051235.1 coordinate 375,876,224, forward strand.
TTAGGTTCTTAAATAGAGGCTGGTGTAGTCACAGAATGGGATGCCCTAAAAACCAGCAGTAAGTACACCTGGCAGGGTCCAGTAGTGCTATGCCCAGCAAAAGTGTCTTTATCAGGCTAATTTCAAATATGATAAGAGCAAATGCTTATATGGTCTTAAACAGAGGCTGCTTTAGTCACAGAATGGGATGCCCCGGGCAGGAATCGACCTGGCAGGGTCCAGTAGGGCTTTGGCCAGCAAAAGTGTCTTTATCAGGCTAATTTCAAATATGATAAGAGCAAATGCTTATATGGTCTTAAACAGAGGCTGCTTTAGTCACAGAATGGGATGCCCCGGGCAGGAATCGAGCTGGCAGGGTCCAGTAGTGCTTTGGCCAGCAAAAGTGTCTTTATCAGGCTAATTTCAAATATGATAAGAGCAAATGCTTATATGGTCTTAAACAGAGGCTGCTTTAGTCACAGAATGGGATGCCCCGGGCAGGAATCGAGCTGGCAGGGTCCAGTAGTGCTTTGGCCAGCAAAAGTGTCTTTATCAGGCCTAATTTCAAATATGATAAGAGCAAATGCTTATATGGTCTTAAACAGAGGCTGCTTTAGTCACAGAATGGGATGCCCTGGGCAGGAATGGACCTGGCAGGGTCCAGTAGGGCTTTGGCCAGCAAAAGTGTCTTTATCAGGCTAATTTCAAATATGATAAGAGCAAATGCTTATATGGTCTTAAACAGAGGCTGCTTTAGTCACAGAATGGGATGCCCTGGGCAGGAATCGACCTGGCAGGGTCCAGTAGGGCTTTGGCCAGCAAAAGTGTCTTTATCAGGCCTAATTTCAAATATGATAAGAGCAAATGCTTATATGGTCTTAAACAGAGGCTGCTTTAGTCACAGAATGGGATGCCCCGGGCAGGAATCGAGCTGGCAGGGTCCAGTAGTGCTTTGGCCAGCAAAAGTGTCTTTATCAGGCTAATTTCAAATATGATAAGAGCAAATGCTTATATGGTCTTAAACAGAGGCTGCTGTAGTCACAGAATGGGATGCCCCGGGCAGGAATCGAGCTGGCAGGGTCCAGTAGGGCTTTGGCCAGCAAAAGTGTCTTTATCAGGCCTAATTTCAAATATGATAAGAGCAAATGCTTATATGGTCTTAAACAGAGGCTGCTTTAGTCACAGAATGGGATGCCCTGGGCAGGAATGGACCTGGCAGGGTCCAGTAGGGCTTTGGCCAGCAAAAGTGTCTTTATCAGGCTAATTTCAAATATGATAAGAGCAAATGCTTATATGGTCTTAAACAGAGGCTGCTTTAGTCACAGAATGGGATGCCCTGGGCAGGAATCGACCTGGCAGGGTCCAGTAGGGCTTTGGCCAGCAAAAGTGTCTTTATCAGGCCTAATTTCAAATATGATAAGAGCAAATGCTTATATGGTCTTAAACAGAGGCTGCTTTAGTCACAGAATGGGATGCCCTGGGCAGGAATCGACCTGGCAGGGTCCAGTAGTGCTTTGGCCAGCAAAAGTGTCTTTATCAGGCCTAATTTCAAATATGATAAGAGCAAATGCTTATATGGTCTTAAACAGAGGCTGCTTTAGTCACAGAATGGGATGCCCTGGGCAGGAATGGACCTGGCAGGGTCCAGTAGGGCTTTGGCCAGCAAAAGTGTCTTTATCAGGCTAATTTCAAATATGATAAGAGCAAATGCTTATATGGTCTTAAACAGAGGCTGCTTTAGTCACAGAATGGGATGCCCTGGGCAGGAATCGACCTGGCAGGGTCCAGTAGGGCTTTGGCCAGCAAAAGTGTCTTTATCAGGCCTAATTTCAAATATGATAAGAGCAAATGCTTATATGGTCTTAAACAGAGGCTGCTTTAGTCACAGAATGGGATGCCCCGGGCAGGAATCGAGCTGGCAGGGTCCAGTAGTGCTTTGGCCAGCAAAAGTGTCTTTATCAGGCTAATTTCAAATATGATAAGAGCAAATGCTTATATGGTCTTAAACAGAGGCTGCTTTAGTCACAGAATGGGATGCCCTGGGCAGGAATCGACCTGGCAGGGTCCAGTAGGGCTTTGGCCAGCAAAAGTGTCTTTATCAGGCCTAATTTCAAATATGATAAGAGCAAATGCTTATATGGTCTTAAACAGAGGCTGCTTTAGTCACAGAATGGGATGCCCTGGGCAGGAATCGACCTGGCAGGGTCCAGTAGTGCTTTGGCCAGCAAAAGTGTCTTTATCAGGCCTAATTTCAAATATGATAAGAGCAAATGCTTATATGGTCTTAAACAGAGGCTGCTTTAGTCACAGAATGGGATGCCCTGGGCAGGAATCGACCTGGCAGGGTCCAGTAGGGCTTTGGCCAGCAAAAGTGTCTTTATCAGGCTAATTTCAAATATGATAAGAGCAAATGCTTATATGGTCTTAAACAGAGGCTGCTTTAGTCACAGAATGGGATGCCCCGGGCAGGAATCGAGCTGGCAGGGTCCAGTAGTGCTTTGGCCAGCAAAAGTGTCTTTATCAGGCCTAATTTCAAATATGATAAGAGCAAATGCTTATATGGTCTTAAACAGAGGCTGCTTTAGTCACAGAATGGGATGCCCTGGGCAGGAATCGACCTGGCAGGGTCCAGTAGGGCTTTGGCCAGCAAAAGTGTCTTTATCAGGCTAATTTCAAATATGATAAGAGCAAATGCTTATATGGTCTTAAACAGAGGCTGCTTTAGTCACAGAATGGGATGCCCTGGGCAGGAATCGACCTGGCAGGGTCCAGTAGGGCTTTGGCCAGCAAAAGTGTCTTTATCAGGCCTAATTTCAAATATGATAAGAGCAAATGCTTATATGGTCTTAAACAGAGGCTGCTTTAGTCACAGAATGGGATGCCCCGGGCAGGAATCGAGCTGGCAGGGTCCAGTAGGGCTTTGGCCAGCAAAAGTGTCTTTATCAGGCCTAATTTCAAATATGATAAGAGCAAATGCTTATATGGTCTTAAACAGAGGCTGCTTTAGTCACAGAATGGGATGCCCTGGGCAGGAATCGACCTGGCAGGGTCCAGTAGGGCTTTGGCCAGCAAAAGTGTCTTTATCAGGCTAATTTCAAATATGATAAGAGCAAATGCTTATATGGTCTTAAACAGAGGCTGCTTTAGTCACAGAATGGGATGCCCCGGGCAGGAATCGAGCTGGCAGGGTCCAGTAGTGCTTTGGCCAGCAAAAGTGTCTTTATCAGGCTAATTTCAAATATGATAAGAGCAAATGCTTATATGGTCTTAAACAGAGGCTGCTGTAGTCACAGAATGGGATGCCCCGGGCAGGAATCGAGCTGGCAGGGTCCAGTAGTGCTTTGGCCAGCAAAAGTGTCTTTATCAGGCCTAATTTCAAATATGATAAGAGCAAATGCTTATATGGTCTTAAACAGAGGCTGCTTTAGTCACAGAATGGGATGCCTCACAGCAGACTTAAGATCAGTTCAGTATATATGCACAGTTAGTTACTATAAGCAGCCTGAAAACGCTAACAAAGGCTGGATGAAAAAAAAAAAATCTCCCTGTCAGCCAGCTCCGTTTTTCCTACCTTTCCCTGGCTTTCTGTCTGTCTCCTGTCTGTCTCCTGCCTGTCTCCTGCCTGTCTCCAGCCTGTCCCTGTCTGTCCCTGTCTCCAGCCTGTCTAACTGCCTCAGCTACACAGCGTTCTGTCTGTCTGTCACGAATGCAATAGAGAAATGAGGAAAAGCAAGATGGCCGCCGTTAAATACCGCTGTGTGACGTCACCGGGCTTGCTGGCTGCTGATAGGCTGCATGTGACTGCCCCAGCTTGCACTGGCGCGGGATACATGTCCAGACATGTCCCGTCCGCCATCTTAGAATGCCTGTAATGTAAATGAATGGATGTTAAAGGAAAACTTCGAGTGATCGAATCGCGGGGAAATTCGGATTCGATCCGAATCGAATTTTTCCTGAAATTCGGATCGAATCCGGGTTCGTCCGGATCGATTCGCTCATCCCTAATGAACACTTTAATGCCAGACCTGTAATGTCATTTCTGAGAAAATATTTGAAAAATAAAAAAATTATGAAAAAACTGCTATTTCAATGCCAGAAGAGGTCACAGAAAACCGTTTAAAGAGAAGAAAAGGATCGTCCATTGAAATGTATGGGAGAGCGCCAGGTAGCGAGAGGTCATACCTGGCGCTGTGCAAGGCTGAACGCTGGCGCTGTTCACTGAGGCTGTGAAAATGATGAATCAGGCGCTACATGGCGCTATCCCAGTCGCTAAACAGATTCTGCTTGATAAATGTGTAATTGCATGCCGTGTCCGGCGTTGACCAGTCGCTACCAGTCGCTACCTCTCATTAACCAGCCACTACCTGACGCTATCCCTTCTTAAATAAGGGCCAAAATGTAACACTCAGGGCAGCGCTGCTAGCAAAAGTGCCACTTCCAACAATAGTTTCATGTGTTTCAAGGTTTAAAAAAGAAAATTAATACTATTGTGTAAACATATTAATCTTATTAGAAAATGATTACAAGTTGCTAAAGTTTACTTCTCCTCTTTACAAAAATTGATTCATTTGCAAAAGGGAACTAGTTTTGCCTGGTCCACTTTAATTCTGCGCAGCCCCACAGCCTGCATTGTTGCTCTGCTGTTAGCTCGACCCTGATTGGCTCTGGTGCATTTTTGAACACCCATGCCTGGTGGGCTCTTTGAAAATAAAAATATATTATATTAAAGGGGGCCACTAGGAATAAAAAATCCTTTTACTCTAGAGCAGGGCTCCAACCTTTTTTCATCAAGTAACACTTTCCATTTTCAGATTATATCAAGCACTGCTTGGGTGGTGCATGAGTATTGTCACTACAGCCATTTAAAGTGTACGAATCATTAATTTTTATTTTTGGTGCAAACCATGCTTGAATGAAGCATTGATGGCAGAAGATTGAAGGAGAAAGAGAAGAAGGTTGGGGTACCCATCCCATTCCCACAGGCAGTGTGGCCTCCCTCCCTCCCATAGACAGTTTGGCATCCCCCCTCCCATAGGCAGTTTGGCATCCCCCATCCCATTTCCATAGGCAGCGTGGCATCCCCCCTCCCATTCCCCATATAGGCAGTGTGGCACGCCCCCCCCATTCCCCATATAGGCAGTGTGGCACGCCCCTCCCATTCCCCATATAGGCAGTGTGGCACGCCCCCCCCATTCCCCATATAGGCGGTGTGGCACGCCCCTCCTATTCCCCATATAGGCAGTGTGGCATTCCCCCATCCCATTCCCCATATAGGCAGTGTGGCACGCCCCTCCCATTCCCCATATAGGCAGCGTGGCATCCCCCCTCCCATTCCCCATATAGGCAGTGTGGCACGCCCCTCCCATTCCCCATATAGGCAGTGTGGCACGCCCCTCCCATTCCCCATATAGGCAGTGTGGCACGCCCCTCCCATTCCCCATATAGGCAGTGTGGCACGCCCCTCCCATTCCCCATATAGGCAGTGTGGCATCCCCCCCCCTCCCATTCCCTATATAGGCAGTGTGGCATCCCCCCTCCCATTCCCTATATAGGCAGTGTGGCACGCCCCCCCCATTCCCCATACAGGCAGTGTGGCACGCCCCTCCCATTCCCCATATAGGCAGTGTGGCACGCCCCTCCCATTCCCCACTTTAAATCTGGAGGGGTGGCATACCATTTTCCACCTTTGGGTGGAGTCATTTCCTTTTTCTAGTCAGCGCCTATGCAAGACATAAGGTTGCCCCGTAACCAACATTGGGACCTATTTATACTTTATATTCCTAATGTCATTCCCTCAATTCTTTCTGTCAGTCCTTCTATTCTTTCTTTCTTCACTGCTTTCTATCATTATTTACTAATATTTTTACATTCCTTCTATTATTTTTTCTTTCTTTCTTTCTTTCCTTCCTTCTCTCTTTTTTACATTGCCTTTCGCTATATAATTTCTTTTTTTCTGTCCTCGTGTTTTTTCCCTCTTACAGTCATCTTGCTTTTTCCTTCTTTCAGTCATCGTGTTTTTTCCTTCATTCTGTCCTCATGTTTTTCCTTCTTTCAGTCATCTTGTTTTTTCCTTCTTTCTGTCATTCCTTTAATTATTACGCTCTGTCATTCCTTATTTTCTTTCTTTCTGTCATTCCTTCTATTCTTTCATTCTTTCTTTTAAATTTTCCATTCGTCTACTATTTCTGTCATTTCTTCTTTCTCTGTAATAAGAACAAATACAAGCAGCAATGCCGCCATGTGTCATGAAACACAGTAAAGGGCACACTGAGACTCTGTTACCCAAGGGCTTACCTAAACCTGGAGCTGGCTGTGCTTGTACCCTCCCTCCTTGTAAGAGGTGCAATAAATGTCTGTACAGGGACAGAGGACTCCTGGCAATGAAAAGTGCCATAGATGCTGAAATCTCCTGGCTCGCCCAGCATGTCGATTTTCCTTGGAGTATTAAATCACTGTAAGCAGCTTTTAAGTTACTTTATTCCCTTATTTATGGTGGACATTGCAATAAATCAAAAAGTTAACTTGTCCATACATCCTATATGTCTATACCAGCTACAGAAAATAGCTCCAGCTGTTCCCAAATGTGTGCAGGACACAGATTGCTTAGGGCCTAATTTATGAAGTGCGCCATTTATCATCCTTATGGTGGCTATAGCGTCTGTTTTGGAGCGCCGGCATTCTTGTCTTTTCTGGCGCTGCGCTGTGGACTACAATGATGCTAGAAATCACAGCGACAAATGCTGACTAAGGCCCATATTTAAGAAGGGATAGCGTCAGGTAGTGCCTAGTTAATGAGAGGTAGCGACTGGTAGCGAGTGGTGAACCCCGGACACGGCACGCAATTACACATTTATCAAGCAGAATCTGTTTAGCGACTGGGATAGCGCCATGTAGCGTCTGATTCATCATTTTCACAGCCTCAGCGAACAGCGCCAGCGTTCAGCTTTGCACAGCGCCAGGTATGACCTCTCGCTACCTGGCGCTCTCCCTTACATTTCATTGGACGGACCTTTTCTTCTCTTTAAACGTTTTTTTTTTTTTTTTTTTTTAAATCACAAATAATTCTTTGACCTCTCCTGGCATTGAAATAGCAGTTTTTTCAAATTTTTTTCATTTTTTATATATTCCTTCAGAAATGACATAACAGGTCTGGCATTAAAGTGTTCATGTTACAATGTTGTTACAATGTAATTCCATATGTTTTCGCTTTGTTACTAGTTGATAGATGCTGAAAAACAGACTTTAAACACACCGCCTCCTGCGCTCTGGGCTTCAAACAAGTATTTTTCAGCGCTAGAGATTTGTGAGGCTGTTTTTTTGCTGAATATGGTGTGAGTCGGTCGCTATGAGCAGTCGCTAACATGCGCTCCCATACAGCGCTGTACTGGTCAAATAGCGACTCCTCACAATGTATTCAACATTACTGAACAGCGACTGAGTCGCTATAAAGTAGCGACTCACGGCCGAGCACTGCGACTACTAGCGGGCGCTCTGAAAATGCCTGCTACAGACGCTCATCTGTCGCTACCTGCCGCTAATGATGAATCAGCCTCTAACTTGCAACAATTGTTGCACGGGGAGGCCGATTCATCAATAGCGCCAGGTAGCGACAGATGAGCGACTGAAGTATGGCGCTATGAGCGCCGCTAGCGTCAGCCGCGGGCGTTAGCGATTCGCTATAGCAGGCCTCCTCAGTCGCTACCTGGCGTTGTTGCGAACAACGCCTACATTGCTGAATATGATGTTGGCCCTCAGCTTTGTTGGCGCTGTCAGTCAGTGTGACCACGCTATTCTACACAGCGCCTGTTAGCTTTGCTGTGTCCTGGCCATCCAGTACCTTCTGAATAAAACACATTGCCACATTTGTTTTAAAATGTAAAAATTTTTTTATTTTGTGTTGAAAAGGAAATTAAATTCTACCAGATCTTCGAATATAAATGGAAAATAAAACATAATTAAACACATAGCCACAATTTTTTTTTTTTTTTATTTGTTACCTAAAAAGGAAATACAATTAAATCACCAATGAGAAAGAAAAGGAAAATAAAAACAGAACAGAGAAAGAAAAGGAAAATAAAAACAGGACAGAGAAAGAAAAGGAAAATAAAAACAGAACAGAGAAAGAAAAGGAAAATAAAAACAGAACAGAGAAAGAAAAGGAAAATAAAAACAGAACAGAGGAAGAAAAGGAAAATAAAAACAGAACAGAGAAAGAAAAGGAAAAAAAAAACAGAACAGAGAAAGAAAAGGAAAATGAAAATAGGAATTAGAATGAAAAGGAAACTTACAACAGAATTAAACACATAGCCACATGTATATATCTAATTTTTTTTTTATTTTTTCTCTAACAAAAAATTAATAATAAAACATAAATGAAATAGAAAATGAAAAGTCCAGCAGAAATGCAAAAGAAAAGTAAAGTCCAGGAAAGGGTTGGAAAAGGAATGTAGAGATCATGGTGCATCTCTTTGTGCCTGAAAAATTAAGAAAAGTGCAGTTAGTATATATCTTTATAGTTGTTTTGTGTTTTCTTTTAAAAAAATGCATAACTTGATAACCAACATTGGCGTCTTACACCCCCCTTAGAGTGGTTTGGGTCATCTTACACCCCCCTTACAGTGGTTTGGGTGATCTTACACCCCCCTTAGAGTGGTTTGGGTCATCTTAAACCCCCCTTAGAGTGGTTTGGGTCATGTTACACCCCCCCTTAGAGTGGTTTGGGTCATCTTAAACCCCCCTTAGAGTGGTTTGGGTCATCTTAAACCCCCCTTAGAGTGGTTTGGGTCATCTTAAACCCCCCTTAGAGTGGTTTGGGTCATCTTAAACCCCCCTTAGAGTGGTTTGGGTCATCTTACACCCCCCCTTAGAGTGGTTTGGGTCATCTTACACCCCCCCTTAGAGTGGTTTGGGTCATCTTACACCCCCCCTTAGAGTGGTTTGGGTCATCTTAAACCCCCCTTAGAGTGGTTTGGGTCATCTTAAACCCCCCTTAGAGTGGTTTGGGTCATCTTACACCCCCCCTTAGAGTGGTTTGGGTCATGTTACACCCCCCCTTAGAGTGGTTTGGGTCATCTTAAACCCCCCTTAGAGTGGTTTGGGTCATCTTAAACCCCCCTTAGAGTGGTTTGGGTCATCTTAAACCCCCCTTAGAGTGGTTTGGGTCATCTTACACCCCCCCTTAGAGTGGTTTGGGTCATCTTACACCCCCCCTTAGAGTGGTTTGGGTCATCTTAAACCCCCCTTAGAGTGGTTTGGGTCATCTTAAACCCCCCTTAGAGTGGTTTGGGTCATCTTACACCCCCCCTTAGAGTGGTTTGGGTCATGTTACACCCCCCCTTAGAGTGGTTTGGGTCATCTTAAACCCCCCTTAGAGTGGTTTGGGTCATCTTAAACCCCCCTTAGAGTGGTTTGGGTCATCTTACACCCCCCCTTAGAGTGGTTTGGGTCATCTTAAACCCCCCTTAGAGTGGTTTGGGTCATCTTAAACCCCCCTTAGAGTGGTTTGGGTCATCTTACACCCCCCCTTAGAGTGGTTTGGGTCATCTTACACCCCCCCTTAGAGTGGTTTGGGTCATCTTAAACCCCCCTTAGAGTGGTTTGGGTCATCTTACACCCCCCCTTAGAGTGGTTTGGGTCATCTTAAACCCCCCTTAGTGCGTTTGTTTGCTCTTTTGGATGGGAGGTCAAAGACATTTAAACAGGAGTGCAGTACTTGCATTAGAGTGAAGGGTAGTTAGCTTACCGCAAAATAAGAAGTGATCAGCCTTTCCCTTAGCTCATCGCCAGTCTGGGTGTCCTCACTTCTATCTGCGGGCAGGTTGGGGATTTCTGGCACCAGTGCTGTCTCCTCGGGGGCTTGGATTCGGTGACATATACAGATATTGTGTAACACACAGCAGGCAAGGATGATTTTGGAAACCTTCTGTGGGCTGTAGAGCATCTCTCCTCCTGGCCGTGCCAAACAGAGAAAGCGTGCTTTCAGCAGGCCGATGGTTCTTTCCACAATGCTTCTGGTCTTGCGATGCGCTGCATTGTAGCGTTCATGGGCAGAGGTCCGTGGGTTCCTGACCGGAGTCATGACCCACGTTCTCTGCCCATATCCCTTGTCCGCTGTAGAAAAAACACAAGGAGAGAGACAGCAATTAGTACTAGTACATGTTTTTGGGTGGTAGTTTGTTTAAAATTGCCTTACTAGGCCACATATTACCAAAATACATAGACATGGTTAATTTATTACCCAGTAGCCAGCCAGCTGGCATTTCGTTGTTATCAAACTTCCGGCACAGGACTGTCCGCTGCAAGACGTAAGAATCGTGGCATGAGCCGGGGAACCCCGATCTCACCGCCCGCAGCTTCATCTCATGGTCACAGACCACCATGATATTAAATGAATGGAACTGCTTCCTGTTTCTGTAGGACAGCTCCTGTGCACGGGGAGGGCGGAAAGGGATATGTGTACCATCAACGCACCCTAGCACATTCGGGATCCCTCCCATCAGATAGAAAGCATGTTTTATTTTGGCAACCTCTTCCTCATCCTCAGGAAACTTGATGTAAATTGGGATTAAATCACAAATTGCCAGAACTACCTGGATTAGGATGCGGCTCATAGTAGCCTGGCTTATCCCGCTGAGGAGGGCTGAGGTTGCCTGGAAGGTCCCTCGTGCCAACACATTAAGAGTGGCACACAGGCGTACTATGCCTGGAATGGAGTGAGTGCGTTTGGTGGATGGCTCGATTTTGGTCTTAATCTGATCATATAGGGACTGTAGTGCAGCACGATTCAGACGGAAGCGGCTCCTGATCTGCTCGTCACTTAAGTCCCATACTGAAAGGCGGATTGCAAAGGAGCGGGGTGCCCTAAGCCTCACAACACCCCGCTCCCTTTCCTCCTGCTCTTTCAGCATACACATACATCCATCCACCCAGACACCATACATCACCCTCTTATCCATCACACACACTAAAGATATATACAAAAACAAAAATAAACAAAAAAAAACACTAACACACAACACACACACAAACAATCACACTACACACACACCCGCTACAATGCAGCTCACCACAAAACCAGAACTATAGTGGTCCAAACCACCAGCCTGCTGAAAACCAGCTTTCTAAGTTAAGCACAACCAAGAGGGGAGTTGCTGCACAGCCCACAAAAGGCCCCAAAATCAAGCCTCACTTGCTGTATGCTACACAATATTTGCAGATGCCACCCAAACCAAGCTCCTAAAGAAACAGCACTGATGTCAGAAATCACCCAACAAGCCACAGAGAGTGAGGACAGAAACCAGACAGAGGCTCAAATGAGCTAAGGGAAGCGAGCACAGCACCACACCACAGCCTTTGCCACAGTGTAAGAATAGCAGAACCTAGTTCATTCCTTCCTTTTATACTTCATTTTCAAAAGTGACAGGTCCGCTTTGCCGCCTTTTGCGTCGCTCTGCTATTTCCGGGCGCCAATTAGCCGACCCAGGTGTGCGTAAAACAGAGTGCGCACGCGCACGCTAGTAGCGCTACTAGCGTACTTGAGCCGTAACGTGCGTGCATTAACGGACATGGGCCAAAAATCAGGTGGGGACCAATGAAAGTGAAGCTGTTGTTTTTTTAAATAGCCGTTAGGCTAAGCACATGTCACAAGGGTTGCAGATACATCAGTCCATTGTTGGATTTGGGTGTGTGTTGTTTGTTTAATGAGGTCTGTAATGAGTTAATTGGCTAACACACATGCTTCTGTCAGTGCAGTGGAGGTGTGCCTAGAAGGAACTGGGCTGTATGTGTGAATCAATTAAGTGGGCTGCTTTTGGATTGGCTGTTAGAGCACATAAAACCTGCCCAAGCCTAAGAGATTGCGATGCCATTCTGTAGTGTGCATGCGTGCTTGTGGGGTGTTGATTTGTGTGTGTGTGCAGCTACAGGATGGAGCCAAATACAGGACATCTGCCGGCCACAGCAGGCCCGAGTAGGAGTTTGGTGGGTGCTGTGCGCAGACCTCCCTTACGGAAAAGGGCACAGCCTGAAGGTGGGGCAGCACCCCAGGCTAAGCGCCCAGGTGCCAAGAGGGAGCCTGAATTTAATTTGGCTGAGAATAATCATCTTGTGCGCCTGACACTTGCGAAATGGGAGCTGATATTTGGCTCCCAAAGCAAGTCCATAGGCAAACAAGAAAGAAGCAAACTGTGGGATGCCATTGGTGTGGAGCTTAGTAGCACAGCTCAACACCCACGTAGTGGCCCATCCTGCAGGAAACGCTTCTACACTTTGCGAGGGGCCCTTATGAAAAAGATGAATCACGATCTTGATGTGGACAGTGGGTTCATCCAGGCTCCAAAGAGTACCTACAGGCCGTATGAGGAGATGCTGAAGGCCAAAATCCCACTGGCTCGGCTGCAGGGTGTGGATCCTGGGGATGACACCACCGGTTGGGCTGAAGGTACATATTTTCTGGCTTTTACAATAACCTAATGTTAATGTCTGTGATTAGCATTTTTACATTCTGACCAACTAACTGTAGGACCTGTGAAGTATTACATTATAGCTCAAACATTTGTAACTTTTGTGTCTGTTGCTTTATGCATAGGTGCACATGCTGCTGTCCGGGATGTGGCTCCGGACACCCAAGCTCCTGCCCTTCCAGCAGCCACAAGGCTACCCCAGTCTGCCATTGAAGGTATTTACCCATTATTTGTTTGCTGGTTTTTTTCTAAACAAATGGGTGTGGGAGCAGCTCAAGCAATAAAGGTTTGCCCTGTTGACTATTAATAATATGTGCGTGCGGCCTAATTGCACGCCCACTGTAACACTCACAGGCAGTAACTAACAAGGCCCTAACATGTGTAGATATGTAGGATGCCAGAGATGTGTAGCCATATATCGGCATATCAATGTGTGAGCCACACTTGGCTTGATTAGTCAATATTAGTGAAAGAGCTGCTCACACACCTTAATGCATGTTGTATTTTGCTACGCACATTAGCTATGGCTCAATGTTGGTTTTATTTTGGCCTAGCTCCCATGCCCTTGGCCCCAGCATCTCCTCCGGATCCCACCTACTCTTTGGATGTCGGTAAGTGCATGTGTTCACCTTGCTTGATCCACTTTGACTCAAGTGCATGTGTCTCATTTGTCTTTTTTCTTGGTAGGCCAAGTGACTGGTTCATCTTTGGACCCCACTTCCGATGTTGCCGGTCAACAGGACCCTGTTGGTGTGTAGAGCAATACATAATGTATCCTTTCTGCTGTTTAGGTTACACTGGTTCAATTTTGTTAGTCTACTAAGCTACATGTTTGCTTGGTAAACTTGAAGATGCCTCTTGGGAGTGCTGGTTGCCTCCCCAGGGTCAGTCTCTTAGTTATTTTAGTGATAGCAATGTATATTTGCGGACATATTTTTAGCCAAACATTCCCTGTAGTAGTTTGCTGATTATTTAGACACATTTTTAATTTGTTTTAGTTGACCCGAATATCGGAAGTGGCTGTCCAGAAAGGGCCCCTCAAGTTCCAGCTGCCAGAGATGAGGGTAAGTGGTTTTGCCTTGCTCTAGTCTGTATTTTGGCTCTAATGTTGTGCCACTTGCTTCTGGCAACTTGTGTGTCCACATGTATTTTCAAGGTCCAAGCTCGAGTGAGGACCCCACTCCAGACATCTGGGATATTGCGGGTATGTTTAATTTAACCAATGTTTATGATGAGATTTGCAGAAATTAGTGCGTCTTAGTCCTGTAACATACATGTTAACAATCTGAGTTTAACCGAGACCTTTGGTCTAGTGTGTATTTTTAAACTTTTTAGAGGTATGGCCTCGATAGCCTAACCAGGTTACATTAGAGTTTGGCCCACAGACCTACTAACCTGATTTTCCTGTTTAGCATATGCCAACTTGCCCGACATCTCGGATGTTGAATTGCGACTCTCTGGCAGCGATACCTCGAGCCTACCTGGGCCGGAGGACACGCAGGTAACATGGCTGATGTAGACGACCTCGAAACCCATTGGCATATTCGTGGGTAGTGGAAGAAGCAACATGTAACATTTCCTTTCATTGTTGTTTTGGCAGGAGGCGGAACCAGAACCCCAAGCTGGGACCTCTTCCCAAGTCCCATGTGGCCAAGCTTCAGAGGCTCAGACAAGGGTAAGTTGTCTAGTGAGTGTTTATGGTAACTTTTGGGAGGGGCATAACTGCATTTGTTCCGTTTCACTAAAATGTGGTTTACTAATTGTTTAGCCTCCAACCACAGCAAGAGGAGGTGTGGCACCAACCAGTGCCGATTTCTACCAACTAGGGGTCCGGATGCTGGAGGACTACAGTCGCCAACAGCCGCGTGATGGAACTAATGAGCGCATTGCGGCGTTGGAAAATCAGGTGCTGATGTGTCAGCAACAAAATGAGGGCCTGCAGCGCCAGGTGGACCAGTTAAGGCAAAACCTACAACAGAACCAGGACCTTGGTCGCCTTGCAAATGTTATCGAGCAATCTGTACAGCGCCAGGAAGAAGCAATACAGCGCCAGGCAGAGGCAATACAGCGGCAGGACCAAACTTTGTTGTTGCTACAACAGCTCATACAACAGCAGTCTATATTTTTTACTGCACTGTTGTCCCCCAACACCGCCCCTAGCAATGACTCCCAACCTCCCCGGCCACCCAGCCAAGAATATTAATTTGTAAACCTTTTTCTTATGATTTATGTAAATATATTTTTGAAAACCACCTCTAATTTTTGTTTATCCATACATGTGAAAGCTAAATACACAGTCAGGGCTGATTTGCTCAATCATCTCTAATATTATGCCACCATTTATGTGCCACATTAGTTAACATTGCTTACTATGGTGTAAACATGTACTGGCTCAAAATGGCTGCCTAATTTTAGACATAATGGTTTTTGGGAATCTAAACCTATGCTGGTCAAGGAACAACACAGTTCTTGGTAAATATAAATGTATTTATACAAATTGGGCCAACACGGCCAACATAGGCCAACAAAGCCAATAAAACATGGCCAGGGCAGCCATCCCCCCCACCCTAACGTCTCCGACGCCTCTTCATGGCCAGCAGCATCCCTTTCATCTGTCGGAAGGCCCGCCACAGTCTGCGATGCTGGCGTATACAAGCTGTAGAGATGTGATAAAAAATAATATCTTAGAATTTGATTGGGAACTCAACATACACAGATGTAGCAATGTAATGTCAGTGTTTCTAACTTGCTAACACTCACATTAACATTGGTGAACAATGTGCCCCTAACATTTTAAAATAAAGTTTTAATATTGGCTTGAAAACATGTTAGGACCACATACCTTTACTCTTAAAGTGGACCAACACCCACAATATAGTTTATCATGGGTTTTGGCCCACTTTGTTGTTTCTCACAGATCTGTATTTCCCCTGATGTGTGTATACACACAGTAATCCATAGCCACTCACCTCTCCATGCTCCAACGTGCTTGGCACAAAGAACGCACGCTAACGTCTATGCAGGGAACAGGAATGTACACTCCTCTTCCACCCCCTCTTCACGCATGTCACTCTCTGGCTGCTCATGGGGACCCGGCGGCCATTCACAGAGGCCCAGGGGGGAAAAATGCACGTCTGGAGTGTTGCGCAGGAGCCAGCGGAAGATAAGTTCCCATAATTAGGGGTTTGCTTGGTGGGTTGGACCCGTGGTACCTGCACTTATCGTATGTTCCGCGGGGTGTTAGTTGTTAGTTGTTGGCAAATTAAATGTTTAATGCACATTAAACACCCTTGGTGTTGGGCCAGGTTAACTCTTGCAAATGTAATAATGTTTATGGCCAAGTAAGGACATTTATGTCTTTAGTCCAAGCCAAACATCAGTGCCTAAGGAAGATGGAAGTTTGCCCTATAATGTTATTGGTAAACACCTAATCAGCCCCATTTGGTTGTCTATACGCCACAAATAGTCCGTATGTGTCCGTAACAAGAATGTGAGGCAACTATCAAGGATGGTGACTGGCATGTTGGATTATTGACCAAACACATTTAACCTAGATGTGTGTGATATTCACACATTGGTCAATTACAAATTTCTACAAATGTAACTAGAAGAGAAATGTTTACAAAGTATTTACCCATATTAATTTGGATGTACTCACCATCGCAGCTGTGGCGGTGGCCCATGCTGCTGGCCGTCCCTGGAGCTGGTGTGGGGAGGAGGAATTCTGCCTCCGTCTGCGTAGCGACATCTGTCCATAAAAAAACAAAATACAAAACAACATTTAGTGGAGCTATGACACCCGAAGTTTGGACATCAATCTGGTTATTGAGTCTTAGCTCCAAAAACAAACACTTCTTTACATACATGTTAAACGATATTTGCTATATTCCTGGCCCATTAGTTAATGTGAAGTGTTTATGGTTGCCACATGTATCCATTTTGAAAATCTGGCACTAACCTTTACATTGCAATGTAAATGACTCATTACCAATTTAATGGATAATGTTACCAGTGTGCAACATGTGTTTGCCCTAACTACTTCACGTAAATTAACTATTGCTAGCACACATCATGGTGTGGCCAGAAACATAGGGGTGGTTTCCAGTTGGCTAGCACTGTAGTGTGGTTTGTGATGTTAATGTACATTAGCAAACCAGCTGAGACAATGGACCAGGAAACGTGTCTGTTAAAAGTGTACCAAGACACAGGATTGTGAATATTCAGTGTAGTAGTCTACTTTGGCAGAGCAACACAATTTTAGTCCGCCACCGCCCCTGCCTTCCGCACATCACTCCGCCAGTGTGTGCGCACACGCATGCCAGTATGAAACAGAGCGCAGGCGCACACACATCTCGAGTGCCACACAGGAGGCAGGGACAATGGCTTCTGCCACCCCCAAAGAGGGAAGTAGTTTGTGGTGTTTGGTTGGGGGGGGGCCCTGGGTGAGGGATGTGATTTGGCAGGCAAGGCGCCATAATCCAAGCAATATCATCAATGTTTGTGGGTCCACTTTAAGGAATGACATAAAGTCCAAAATGAACTAGCTTAAAACATACACTTACCACGACTATGCCCGAGGAGGATTTGACGCCAAAAATCCATGGAGGTGCCGCCTATATGATGCCCTGCAAATTACAGAGGAATTGCAAGGGCTAAGCACAAATGGTCAGATGAAACCTGGCACAGACTAACAATTAAAACATGTAAACTCACCAGGGGATGAAGCGCCACTTGAAGCCCAGGGAGGGCTCTGAGGAGGAGGCGGGGAGCCTCGGCTCCTCACACTCTGCTCAGAAGATCCACCAGGCAAAGGGCCACCCTCCTCCCTCTCACTCCCTGCTTGAGAGTGGCCCCTTGCCTGGTGAGAGTCCTCAGACTCAGAGTGTGAGGAGCTGAGGCTTGATCCAGCCTGCCCCCCAGCAGCACACTCCTCTGGGGCGTCATCCCCTTCCTCCCCTGGGTCCTCTAAATAGGACCCGCGGGAGGGACCCTCCCCCGATGACTCCCCCGAGTCCGCCTGCCTGGTTCGGGGGAGGAATCCCTTCCCACGTTTCCCCAGGGGAGGACGCTTATCTGTGTGGAGGGGGTGAAAGCAAATAATTAATATAAAGAGCAAAAAAGGACACAGCTTAGCAGATGATTCTGCACAAAGGCAAAAAAGAACATAAGCTTTAACTTACCTGATGCGTAGGCATCATATAGGCGGTACACGCCTTCTGGGTCCCGGCGCTTAAAATCTGACCATTTTTGTTGGATCGCCCGGATGGTCAGGTCGGTCTTGAAGCGCCGGGACACAGTGGCCTTCACCTCCATGGCAAGGCGTTTTTTCGCTCCTCGGGCATAGTCGTATTCGGCCAGGCAGAAGTCCTAGGAAAAAAAAAAATAAAAAATAAAAAAAAAATAAATACATGACCTCAGAACAATGTCATAAACAGTTATACAGAGACAAGATCAAAGTGGACCCACACCCAGGATTTACATTATTCTGGGTTTGGGTGCACTTTTTTGGGCCACAACTATTGTGGGTGGCCCACTGTCTGCAACCCCCTTTGAAGGGCCCAAATACACCGCTGAGGACACTCCCACGTCACTCCGCAAGCCAAACACAGCGCTCCACGCCGGTGTGGTATGCGCATCCAAGGGCCTTGGGAGGTGCATACCAGCTCAGCTGTGTCTGCACGGCAAAGTACGCATGTGGCGTTTGACTCTAACAGGGAGTGCGCCTGCACACCAAATGAAAATATGTATGGCGCAGGGGTACACCCTGCTAGAGGTAAGCGCAATAGGCATCCGCAACTCACGCATGCACAGATGGGACGGGGCAGAGGTAATTTTTAGGGCCCTCCAGGGGGGGGGGGCCATCCAAGCAGGACATCCACAATGGGGATGCCCCATGTGGAGTGTTAAATTTTGGCCTAAAAACAATAAAAATTCTGCCCCTATCCACCCTGTGTGTTTAAAAATTTTTAAGCTAAAAATACATAACTAAAATACTCACTTTCACAACCTGGCCATTTACCCGGCTATCCACCCGGGTGCGCCTTTGTTTTTGGGGCCCAGGAGGGGAATGGGTGGGAGGGGTGGTATTTGGGGAAGGTGAGGTAGGTGGGGGATGTGGGGGAGGGGTGGTGGGTCCGGAATCTGAGGAGGAGCTGGGGAGGCGCATTACTCGCCGTTTGGGAGCCATATTGGAAACGCTAAGGAGGAAACAGGAACCGGAAATGACGCTAGCGACATGAGACAAATAAAAAACAAAACAAAACAAAAATACGCACCGCGCCCCAGCAACAAGCTATTCTCAGCTATGTGCAAGCTAAGTGGCGGAAAAACTAAAATGACGCTTGAAAACAAGCTAGTGGCATAAGCGCAAGACAGTTTTACCTTAAGGTGGCGTTGAAACGCAAAGGAGGATCCAGGAACCGGATATGACGCAAGCAACTGTGCTGCAAAACAAAAAAACAAAACATGCGTGCAGCAGGGACAAGCTAATATCAGCTATGTGCAAGCTAAGTGGCGGAAAAACATTAAAAGGACGCTGAAAAACAAGCTATTGGCATAAGCGCAAGACAGTTTTACCTTAAGGTGGCGTTGAAACGCAAAGGAGGATCCCGGAACCGGATATGACGCAAGCAACTGTGCTTCAAAATTCCCAAAAAAACATGCGCGCAGCAGGGACAAGCTAATATCAGCTATGTGCAAGCTAAGTGGCGGAAAAACATTAAAATGACGCTGCAAAACAAGCTAGGGGCAAAGGCGCAACGAACTATTAGCTTGATTTAGCTGGGGATTCTACATACTGTAATGCATAGGTCCTTCTAAAGCATACACCGTTGTGCTTAAATATACAGAGATTATTGCTTCACAAAGTCATCACACAATCTAACTAGACAACTACCTGAAAATGTGGCACACATGAGAATGCATAACGGGTTGTTATGAGCTGGTACGACTGAATGTTAATCCTGCAATATGGGGCCAGGCACGCTCACAACTACAGTGTATTCATTAACAACGACTGGGGTCGCGGGAAGTGAATTCCTTGCAAATGGCAGAAGGGCACATGTATGAACAGCACAGCGCCGCACAACGCAGCGCACCGAGGCACAGCGACGCTCGCGCCGCCACATAGCGAATTCAAACAGCGACTGCACAAACACTGACCAACACAGATTCATCAAGGACAGGGCTGCCGAATAGCTTGGGCGCTGACAATTTCGAAGAGCGAACGTGACCGCCCAACCTGACAGGCTACAAAATAGCTTTACAAGCCCCGTTTGTGTGGAAAACCAGCGCTTTTGAGGCCAATGAGTTTGGGTGGAGGAGATGCAATTCCCATGTCACTCACAACATTACATTGTGAAAAATAAAAAAAAAAAAAAAAAAGATAAATAACCAGCTAGATTCATACAACATATCAATATAAACATGTGTGGAATTTTGTCCCAAAGCAAAAAACCCCAAAACCACTAAGAACAATCATTGCAGCGTCTGCCATTGAAATGTATGGGAGAGCGGCAGGTAGCGCCAGGTAATACGTGTCGCTGTGAAGGAATTTGCAGCGGCGCTGTTCGGTCCAGCCGGCTTCATGATGAATGCCGCGCTAGCCGTCGCTCTCGCCGGCGCTAGCCTCATTTTGCTTGATAAATGCGTCATTGTGACCGCCGCCGGGCGTACTTGAGTCGGTAGTCGCCGTTAGCTGCCGCTACCTGGCGCTCGTCAGACACTACCTGGCGCTATCGCTTGATGAATAAGGGCCTAGGTATTGTCCAGCCTGTGTCAGCACCTGTTGGCCCCAACTGCCGATTATCCCAGCGCCAGTAAGAGCCCCCTTGTACCGACATCTTTTCGGCACTGCACAGCATATTTATATTTTTTCACCTTGAAATCTTTGGAGCTGTATTTTTTCGGCGCTGGTCTGTGTTTCATCATTACAGTTACAAGAAATCACTGCTGGGGACAAACTTTACAATGCGTTTATGCTGCGTTTTAGTTGTTACACATCTGTTAGAAAGAGAAGCCACGAAAAAAAAAATTCTATGGAAAAGAAATGTTATTTGGTGACATCTAGGTCCTGCGTTTCCATAATTAACAAATCCCAATGCAAGTTCTGTCCAAATAAATGTGTGTAATATTAATTACATAAAATCAAATACAATATTAATTACATGGTAATATTAGTTAATAATAATAAACATAAAACCCTTTAATCCATTGTGCTCTGTGGGTTCTTGACCTACCTGCCAGGTTTCAACTCCCACTGCTTCAATTAGCTCTAGTGTTAAAGTGGACCAAAACCCAGGATTTTGACAATCCTGGGTTTTGGTCCCTACCCCTGGAGCACCCCGATCAGGGGGGCCCAGCGTGGCCACTTGTCCAATCTGCGCTCAGAGCCACTGACCTCACGCCATCTAAACCAGCGGCTTCGAGTGCACTGGCAGCTGCAACCCCCACTTCCTTCTAACAGGGAGCATGCCTGCACTGGCCATTCATTAATGCCTAGCACAGGCATGCGCCCTGCTAGAGGGATAGCGGGGATGCGGCTCGCACATGTGCTGTTGGACTGGGAAGCAAGGTAAGTGAACAGGGCGACCTGGGGGGGCATCCCAATCACGCAGGGATTCTGTCCACTTTAAGACAATTTCCAGCAAAAAAAAAAATGATATGCTCACCTTAAGTCCTGCGTAGCTCCTCTTGCTCATCGTGTGGTCTAATCCTGGGTCCCTGACATACAGCGACACCCCCGCCATCAGTCACAGTGAGCTGCGTCGGCCTCCTCCATTCATTGATGGCAGAGGCGCCCTGGAACTGGATCTAACAATGAGGTAGGCCCAACAACCCTGGACTAGCAGCTATGGGCTATGTGGGACTTAAGGTGAGCATAGCGTTTTGTTTTTTTTGCTTATGGCTGGCAGCTGCATCAGCGCTGCCGTTGTTTCATATCTTCTCCAACTCTTCCATATAATCTGGTGCAGACAGAACAAGCAGCTCGGTAGATCGCTGGGGATTCCATCCTTCCTCATTATACAATCACTGAGGAGAGAAATTATTATCACATGCCAAGAATTCTTCGCTGGCAAAGACGTTGAATTTAACACCCGCTGATAAAAACTATTTGTGCGGCATAACACCCAACTGAGGGAAAAGAAATCAGACTAACCACAGAGTTCCAAATACTCTATATTCCATACAGTGTGAAAAGAGGAAAGAACATGCAGAAAATAGAAGAGTATAGAGCATAGAGTCTGAGCGAATCAATATCAGGCAGCATTCATTTCAAAGTTCCTAAAAGATTATCCCAAGCCTGGAGGTCCTCTTCAAGGAAATTTGGAGTGAATTTGAGCTTAAAGTGGACCAAAATTCACATTTTTAACTGGAATCCCCTGAATTGCTCACCCCCGCGAATAGTAACTTTTGCCTATTTTTACTGCTTCCATTTCACTTTAATCCCAGATAATGGCACCTGTTTTAGCTGTAAAGCCCCGCCTCCTCCATTTATTGCTGCTGCTGTGTGTGGCAATGATGTCATTGCCATGCCTATGCAATGACTAATCACCTTCAATCCTGCAGGGGAGAGCAAACAAAAAGGAGAGCAAAAAAAAAATCAATGTTCCAGGGTTCAGTCCAAGTTCAGTGGGTTTTGGTCTGCTTTAAATGTGGCAGGTCAGGGCACCTTACTTTGGATTCCCCCCTGCACACTGCCACATGAGCATCACAAGGGTAGGTGTTTATGTGCAATAGAGAAAGGGCATTAATGAGCAGCACAAAGGTAGGGACTAACGTGCAGTGGAAAGAAGGAGATTATAAAGCAGGGGTTTATATGTAGCTGAGGTTAAAGTGGAGTGGATAAAGAGGGAATAAGGAGCAGTATAAAGGTGAAGTTACTGTGCAATAGAGAGAATGGGATTAATGAGTAGCACAGAGGCAGGGGTTAATGGATAGTAAAAAGAAGGGGATTAATGAGCAAAACAGAGGCAGAGGTTAATGAGTAGTGGATAGAGGGAATGGTTGAGCTGCACAGAAGCTGAAGTTACTGTGCAGTAGAAAAAAAGGGATTAATGAGTTGCACAGAGGCAGCAGTAAATATGTAGCACAGAGAAGAGGATTATTGAGCATAAGCACAAAGGCAGGGTTTAATGTCAAGTGCAGAGAAGTGTATTAATGAGCAGCACAGAGTGCTGTGTTATGTACCAGAGAGAAGAAAAGTAATGAGCAGTACAGAAGCAGAGGTTAATGCACAGTGAACAGAAGAGGATTAATGAGCAGCAGCACAAAGGCATGGGTTAATCTGTAGCTGAGGTTAAACTGCAGTGGATAAAGTGGTAATAATGAGCAGTACAGAGGCTGAAGTTAGAGGCAGGGGTTAATGGGTAGTTGATAAAAGGGGATTAATAAGCAGTACAGAGGCAGCGGTTAATCGGTAGTGGATAGAAGCGGATTAATGAGCAGTACAGAGGCTGAAGTTAATGTGCAATAGAGAGAATGGGATTAATGAGCAGCACAGAGGCAGAGGTTAATGGGTAGTGGATAAAAGGGGATTAATGAGTGGCACAGAGGCAATGGTAAATATGTAGCACAGAGGCAGGGGATTATTGAGCAGCAGCACAAAGGCAGGCCTTAATGCCAAGTGGAGAGAAGTGTATTAATGAGCAGCATAGAGTCTGGGAAATTATGTACCAGAGCAAAGAAAATTCATGAGCAGCACAGAGGCAGAGGTGCACAGTGAACAGAAGAGCATTGGGCAGCACTGAGACGGGTTAATACACTGTTGTGATAAGGATTAATGAGCAACACAAATACATGGGGTAATGGGCAGAGGAGATAATATTTTAATAAGAAGCACAGAGGCATGGATTAATGTGCAGAGGAGAGAAAATGGTAAATATCTAAGACAGGCAGGGGTTAATGTGCAGAGGCGAGAAGAGATTAATAAGCAGCACTAAGTTGTAGAGGAGAAAAGGGATTAATAAGAAGCACAGAAGCAGCGATTATTAAATAAAGCAGAGCGAAGAGGATTAATGACCAGAACTGAGGTAGGGGTAAATATGCAGAGGAGAGAAGGGATTCATGGCCAGAGCTGAGGCAGACTTTAAAGGGTAAGGGGGTAAATAAGCAGCACAGAGGCAGGGATTAATGTGTAGAGGAGAGAAAGGGATTAATGGCCAGTACTGAGGCATATGTTAATGGGATTTGGAAAGGGGATTAATAAGCAGCACAGAAGCAGGGGTTTATGTACAGAAGAGAGAAGGGGAGTAATAAGCAGCACAGAGGCTGGGGTTAAATGTAGAGGAGAGAAGGAATTAATAAGAAGCACAGAGGCAGTGATCGATATGCAGAAGGGAGAAGGGAATTAATGACCATAACCAAAGCAAGGGTTAATGCGTAGAGGAGAGAAAGGATTTATGACCAGAACTGAGGCAGAGGTTAAAGGCAGGGGTTTATGTGCAGAGGGGAGAAGGGGATTAATGACCAGTAGGGATGCAGGGGTTAATGTGCAGACGAGAGTAGGGGATTAATAAGCAGCACAGAGGCTGGGGTTAATTTGTAGAGGAGAGAAGGAATTAAACCGGACCTTCAGCATAATTTAATGAAAAGCCCAAACCCTTAAAAAACTATTCCCCAGCATATAAAATTAATATATTTAAAGTTTTTACTCATTTTCTTTTTATTCTTTCCCTCAAGAGGGAGCGGGATCAAAAGTGCATGGGAGCGGGGATACAACTGGATGGACTAAAGTCTTTATTCTGCCTTACATACTATGTTACTAACTGTGCTTTGCACAGACAGAGAAGAGCTGGGGTCAAGAAAAGGTCAGCAATCCCAGAATGCAGAGAGATACAGTCAGAAGACACTTCCTGTTTGCAGGCAGCCTGCACCTCCATGAGCCACCATCTTGTATGTTTAAAGTCACAGAAAATGCAATAGATGCAGGTAGGATGATTTTTTATGTGGGCAATCTGGATGTACAGTGTAGGGAAAACATATAAGATAGGCTCTTATTTAGGTTGAAGGTCTGCTTTAATAAGCAGCCCAGAGGCAGTGATTAATAGGCAAAAGAGAGAAGAGGATTAATGACCAGAGCTGAGTGCAGAGGAGATAAGGGATTAATAAGCATATAAGGGAATAATAAGCAGCACTGAGGCAGGGGTTAATGTGCAGAGAAGAGAAGGGATTAATAAGCATAGAAGGGAATAATAAGCAGCACTGAGGCAGGAGTTGATGTGCAGAAGAGAGCATGGAAAAATATGCACAGAAGGGAATAATAAGAAGCACTGAGGCAGGGGTTAATGTGTAGGGGAGATCAGGGATTAATAGGCATAGAAGGGAATAATAAGCAGCACTGAGGCAGGAGTTAATGTGCAGAAGAGAGCATGGATTAATATGCAGAGAATGGAACAATAAGCAGTACTGAGGCAGGGGTTAATGTGCAGAGGAGAGAAGGGATTAATAAGCATGGAAGGGAATAATAAACAGCACTGAGGCAGGGGTTAATGTGCAGAGGAGAGAAGGGATTAATAAGCATAGAAGGGAATAATAAGCAGCACTGAGGCAGGGGTTAATGTGCAGAGGAGAGAAGGGATTAATAAGCATAGAAGGGAATAATAAGCAGCACTGAGGCCGGGGATAATGTGCAGAGGAGAGAAGGGATTAATAAGCATAGAAGGGAATAATAAGCAGCACTGAGGCAGGGGTTAATGTGCAGAGGAAAGAAAGGATTAATAAGCATAGAAGGGAATAATAAGCAGCACTTAGGCAGGGGTTAATGTGCAGAGGAGAGAAGGGATTAATAAGCATAGAAGGGAATAATAAGCAGCACTGAGGCAGGGGTTAATGTGCAGAGGAGAGAAGGGATTAATAAGCATAGAAGGGAATAATAAGCAGCACTGAGGCAGGGGATAATGTGCAGAGGAGAGAAGGGATTAATAAGCATAGAAGGGAATAATAAGCAGCACTGAGGCAGGGGTTAATGTGCAGAGGAAAGAAAGGATTATTAAGCATAGAAGGGAATAATAAGCAGCACTGAGGCAGGGGTTAATGTGCAGAGGAGAGAAGGGATTAATAAGCATAGAAGGGAATAATAAACAGCACTGAGGCAGGGGGTTAATGTGCAGAGGAGAGAAGGGATTAATAAGCATAGAAGGGAATGATAAGCAGCACTGAGGCAAGGGTTAATGTGCTGGGGACAAAAGGGGATTAATGACCAGCAATGATACAGGGCTTAGTGTGGTGTGGAGTAAAGGGGATTGAGCACGTGCAACACTGGATATAGTTTAACATTTCTATTTATTTCATAAAGTAACTGCTGGCAGGGGCGTGGAAGGGTCAGATGTCGTTCTTTTGGGGCAGAGTAATAACTTGGACACGAAATAATAAGACGCACTGACCATCGTATGCACTGTGGCATAATACCTGACACGACCCTGCGGTGAAACATGTCCAGCTGTGAAGTGTGACAGGATTATGAATATGTGATCGGAAATGGCGACATTTCCAGAATTGCCGCCAGCCTTGACCTTTCTTCTGAAATATGTCGCT
Source organism: Gastrophryne carolinensis (assembly GCA_027917425.1). Classification (NCBI taxonomy): domain Eukaryota; kingdom Metazoa; phylum Chordata; class Amphibia; order Anura; family Microhylidae; genus Gastrophryne; species Gastrophryne carolinensis. Next base: position 375,902,197 of record CM051235.1, read on the forward strand.
GCCCATCCCCCGGCACCCACTCACTGATGCACGGTTATGTATTTGCTAGCCCATAAATCCATCACTTTCGCCATTACTGCTCTGATGTCACTCCCCTCCCCCCTTCCATAAGCTCTATAGAGCTCTACAGCGCTATATTTCTGTTGCCCAGAATTTAGACATTAAAAAGTTCTGGCCAGGACAGCCTCCCCCCACCTGCATCACTTGTGTGAGAGGGGCATAGACAAGAGTGATGGAAACAGGTCATCTCTTCAGCCACTTCTCTCCCTGCAGACTGTTATCTTCTCTGCTGCCACTTCTATCCCTGCAGACTGTTATCTTCTCTTAAGCCACTTCTCTCCCCGAAGGCTGTCATCTTCTCTGCCGCCACTTCTATCCCTGCAGACTGTTATCTTCTCTTCAGCCACTTCTCTCCCTGCAGGCTGTCATCTTCTCTGCCGCCACTTCTCTCCCTGCAGACTGTTATCTTCTGTCATCTTCTCTGCCACCGCTTCTCTCCCTGCAGACTGTTATCTTTTCTTCAGCCACTTCTCTCCCTGCAGGCTGTCATCTTCTCTTCTGCCACTTCTCTCCCTGCAGACTGTTTTCTTCTCTTCAGCCACTTCTCTCCCTGCAGGCTGTCATCTTCTCTGCCACCGCATCTCTCCCTGCAGGCTGTTATCTTCTCTTCAACCACTTCTCTCCCTACAGGCTGTTATCTTCTCTTCAGCCATTTCTCTCCCTGCAGGCTGTCATCTTCTCTGCCGCCACTTCTCTCCCTGCAGGCTGTCATCTTTTCTGCCACTGCTACTCTCCCTGCAGGCTGTCATCTTCTCTGCCTCCACTTCTTTCCCTGCCGACTGTTATCTTCTCTTCAGCCACTTCTCTCCCTGCAGACTGTTATCTTCTCTGCTGCCACTTCTCTCCCTGCAGACTGTTATCTTCTCTTCAGCCACTTCTCTCCCTGCAGACTGTTATCTTCTCATCAGCCACTTCTCTCCCTGCAGACTGTTATCTTCTCTTCAGCCACTTCTCTCCCTGCAGGCTGTCATCTTCTCTGCCACCGCTTCTCTCCCTGCAGGCTGTTATCTTTTCTTCAGCCACTGCTCTCCCTGCAAGCTGTTATCTTCTCTTCAGCCACTTCTCTCCCTGCAGACTGTCATCTTCTCTTCAGCCACTTCTCTCCCTGCAGGCTGTCATTTTCTCTGCCGCCACTTCTTTCCCTGCAGGCTGTTATCTTCTCTTAAGCCACTTCTCTACCTGCAGACTGTTATCTTCTCTGCTGCCACTTCTCTCCCTGCAGGCTGTCATCTTCTCTGCCGCCACTTCTCTCCCTGCAGGCTGTCATCTTCTCTGCCACCGCTTCTCTCACAGCAGGCTGTTATCTTCTCTTCAGCCACTTCTCTCCTTGCAGGCTGTCATCTTCTCTGCCGCCACTTCTCTCCCTGCAGACTGTTATCTTCTCTTCAGCCACTTCTCTCCCTGCAGGCTGTCATCTTCTCTGCCACCGCTTCTCTCCCGGCAGGCTGTTATCTTCTCTTCAGCCACTTCTCTCCCTGCAAGCTGTTATCTTCTCTCCAGCCACTTCTCTCCCTGCAGACTGTTATCTTCTCTTCAGCCACTTCTCTCCCTGCAGGCTGTCATCTTCTCTGCCACCGCTTCTCTTCCTGCAGCCTGCCATCTTCTCTTCAGCCACTTCTCTCCCTGCAGACTGTTATCTTCTCTTAAGCCACTTCTCTCCCTGCAGACTGTTATCTTCTCTGCTGCCACTTCTCTCCCTGCAGGATGTAATCTTCTCTGCCGCCACTTATCTCCCGGCAGACTGGTATCTTCTCTTCAGCCACTTCTCTCCCTGCAGGCTGTCATCTTCTCTGCTGCCACTTCTCTCCCTGCAGGCTGTTATCGTCTCTGCTGCTACTTCTCTCCCTGCAGGCTTTTATCTTCTCTGCCGCCACTTCTCTCCCTGCAGGCTGTTATCTTCTCTTCAGCCACTTCTCTCCCTGCAGGCTGTCATCTTCTCTGCTGCCACTTCTTTCCCTGAAGACTGTTATCTTCTCTGCAGCCATTTCTCTCCCTGCAGACTGTCATCTTCGCTGCCGCCTTTTCTCTCCCTGCGGGCTGTCATCTTCTCTGCCACCGCTTCTCTTCCTGCAGCCTGCCATCTTCTCTTCAGCCACTTCTCTCCCTGCAAGCTGTCATCTTCTCTGCAGCCACTTCTCTCCCTGCAGGCTGTCATCTTCTCTGCTGCCACTTCTCTCCCTGCAGACTGTTATCTTTTCTTCAGCCACTTCTCTCCCTGCAGGCTGTCATCTTCTCTACCACTGCTTCTCTCCCTGCAGGCTGTTATCTTCTCTTCAGCCACTTCTCTCCCTGCAGGCTGTTATCTTCTCTTCAGCCACTTCTCTCCCTGCAGGCTGTTACCTTCTCTTCAGCCACTTCTCTCCCTGCAGGCTGTCATCTTCTCTGCTGCCACTTCTCTCCCTGAAGGCTGCCATCTTCTCTGCAGCCACGTCTCTCCCTGCAGGCTGTTATCTTCTCTGCCTCCACTTCTCTCCCTGCAGGCTGTTATCTTCTCTTCAGCCACTTCTCTCCCTGCAGGCTGTCATCTTCTCTGCTGCCACTTCTCTCCCTGAAGGCTGCCATCTTCTCTGCAGCCACTTCTCTCCCTGCAGGCTGTTATCTTCTCTGCCTCCACTTCTCTCCCTGCAGGCTGTTATCTTCTCTTCAGCCACTTCTCTCCCTGCAGGCTGTCATCTCCTCTGCTGCAACTTCTCTCCCTGCACGCTGTTATCTTCTCTGTTGCCACTTCTCTCCCTGCAGGCTGTCATCTTTTCTGCTGCCACTTCTTTCCCTGCAGACTGTTATCGTCTCTGCCACCGCTTCTCTCCCTGCAGCCAGTCATCTTCTCTTCAGTCACTTCTCTCCCTGCAGGCTGTCATCTCCTCTGCTGTCACATCTCTCCCTGCAGGCTGTCATCTTCTCTGCCGCCACTTCTCTCCCTGCAGGCTGTCATCTTCTCTTCAGCCACTTATCTCCCTGCAGGCTGTCATCTTCTCTGCTGTCACTTCTCTCTCTGCTGGCTGTCATCTTCTCTGCCGCCACTTCTCTCCCTGCTGGCTGTGATCTTCTCTGTAGCCACTTCTCTCCCTGCAGGCTGTCATCTTCTCTGCTGCCACGTCTCTCCCTGCAGGCTGTCATCTTCTCTTCAGCCACTTCTCTCCCTGCAGGCTGTCATCTTCTCTGCTGCCACTTCTCTCCCTGCTGACTGTCATCTTCTCTGTAGCCACTTGTCTCCCCGAAGGCTGTCATCTTCTATTCAGCCACTTCTCTCCCTGCAGGCTGTCATCTTCTCTTCAGCCACTCCTCTCCCTGCAGGCTGTCATCCTCTCTGCTGCCACTTATCTCCCTGCAGGCTGTCATCTTCTCCGCAGCCACTTCTCTCCCTGCAGGCTGTCATCTTCTCTGCCACCACTTCTCTCCCGGCAGGCTGTAATTTTCTCTTCCATCACTTCTCTCCCTGCAGGATGTCATCTTCTCTTCAGCCACTTCTATTCCTGCAGGCTGTCATCTTCTCTGCCACCACATCTCTCCCGGCAGGCTGTCATCTTCTCTGCTGCCATTTCTCTCCCTGCAGGCTGTCATCTTCTCTGCCGTCACTTCTCTCCCTGCAGGCTGTCATCTTCTCTTCAGCCACGTCTCTTCCTGCAGGCTGTCATCTTCTCTTCAGCCATTTCTCTCCCTGCAGGCTGTCATCTTCTCTTCAGCCACTTCTCTCTCTGCAGACTGTCATCTTCTCTGCTGCCACTTCTCCCCCTGCACGCTGTCATCTTCTCTTCAGCCACTTCTCTCCCTGCAGGCTGTCATCTTCTCTGCTGCCACTTCTCTCCCTGCAGGCTGTCATCTTCTCTTCAGTCACTTCTCTCCCTGCAGGCTGTCATCTTCTCTGCCGTCACTTCTCTCCCTGCAGGTTGTCATCTTCTCTTCAGCCACGTCTTTTCCTGCAGGCTGTCATCTTCTCTTCAGCCACGTCTCTTCCTGCAGGCTGTCATCTTCTCTTCAGCCATTTCTCTCCCTGCAGGCTGTCATCTTCTCTTCAGCCACTTCTTTCCCTGCAGACTGTCACCTTCTTTGCTGCCACTTCTCTCCCTGCAGGCTGTCATCTTCTCTGTAGCCACTTCTCTCCCAGAAGGCTGTCATCTTCTATTCAGCCACTCCTCTCCCTGCAGGCTGTCATCTTCTCTGCTGCCACTTATCTCCCTGCAGGCTGTCATCTTCTCCGCAGCCACTTCTCTCCCTGCAGGCTGTCATCTTCTCTGCCACCACTTCTCTCCCGGCAGGCTGTAATTTTCTCTTCCATCACTTCTCTCCCTGCAGGATGTCATCTTCTCTTCAGCCACTTCTATTCCTGCAGGCTGTCATCTTCTCTGCCGCCACATCTCTCCCGGAAGGCTGTCATCTTCTCTGCTGCCATTTCTCTCCCTGCAGGCTGTCATCTTCTCTGCCGTCACTTCTCTCCCTGCAGGCTGTCATCTTCTCTTCAGCCACGTCTCTTCCTGCAGGCTGTCATCTTCTCTTCAGCCATTTCTCTCCCTGCAGGCTGTCATCTTCTCTTCAGCCACTTCTCTCCCTGCAGACTGTCATCTTCTCTGCTGCCACTTCTCCCCCTGCACGCTGTCATCTTCTCTTCAGCCACTTCTCTCCCTGCAGGCTGTCATCTTCTCTGCTGCCACTTCTCTCCCTGCAGGCTGTCATCTTCTCTTCAGTCACTTCTCTCCTTGCAGGCTGTCATCTTCTCTGCCGTCACTTCTCTCCCTGCAGGCTGTCATCTTCTCTTCAGCCACATCTCTTCCTGCAGGCTGTCATCTTCTCTTCAGCCACGTCTCTTCCTGCGGGCTGTCATCTTCTCTTCAGCCATTTCTCTCCCTGCAGGCTGTCATCTTCTCTTCAGCCACTTCTTTCCCTGCAGACTGTCACCTTCTTTGCTGCCACTTCTCTCCCTGCAGGCTGTCATCTTCTCTGCTGCCACTTCTCTCCCTGCAGGCTGTCATCTTCTCTTCAGTCACTTCTCTCCCTGAAGGCTGTCATCTTCTCTTCAGCCATGTCTCTCCCTGCAGGCTGTCATCTTCTCCGCCGCCACTTCTCTCCTTGCAGGCTGTCATCTTCTCTGCCGCCACTTCTCTCCCTGCAGGCTGTCATCTTCTCTGCTGCCACTTCTTTCCCTGCAGGCTGTCATCTTCTCTGCCGCCACTTCTCTCCCTGCAGACTGTCATCTTCTCTGCCACCACTACTCTCCCTGCAGGCTGTCATCTTCTCTGCCGCCACTTCTCTCCTTGCAGGCTGTCATCTTCTCTGCCGCCACTTCTCTCCCTGCGGGCTGTCATCTTCTCTGCTGCCACTTCTCTACTTCAGGCTGTCATCTTATCTGCTGCCACTTCTCTCCCTGCAGACTGTTATCTTCTCTGCCGCCACTTCTCTCCCTGCAGTGGCTGTCATCTTCTCTTCAGCCACTTCTATTCCTGCAGGCTGTCATCTTCTCTGCCGCCACATCTCTCCCGGAAGGCTGTCATCTTCTCTGCTGCCATTTCTCTCCCTGCAGGCTGTCATCTTCTCTGCCGTCACTTCTCTCCCTGCAGGCTGTCATCTTCTCTTCAGCCACGTCTCTTCCTGCAGGCTGTCATCTTCTCTTCAGCCATTTCTCTCCCTGCAGGCTGTCATCTTCTCTTCAGCCACTTCTCTCCCTGCAGACTGTCATCTTCTCTGCTGCCACTTCTCCCCCTGCACGCTGTCATCTTCTCTTCAGCCACTTCTCTCCCTGCAGGCTGTCATCTTCTCTGCTGCCACTTCTCTCCCTGCAGGCTGTCATCTTCTCTTCAGTCACTTCTCTCCTTGCAGGCTGTCATCTTCTCTGCCGTCACTTCTCTCCCTGCAGGCTGTCATCTTCTCTTCAGCCACATCTCTTCCTGCAGGCTGTCATCTTCTCTTCAGCCACGTCTCTTCCTGCGGGCTGTCATCTTCTCTTCAGCCATTTCTCTCCCTGCAGGCTGTCATCTTCTCTTCAGCCACTTCTTTCCCTGCAGACTGTCACCTTCTTTGCTGCCACTTCTCTCCCTGCAGGCTGTCATCTTCTCTGCTGCCACTTCTCTCCCTGCAGGCTGTCATCTTCTCTTCAGTCACTTCTCTCCCTGAAGGCTGTCATCTTCTCTTCAGCCATGTCTCTCCCTGCAGGCTGTCATCTTCTCCGCCGCCACTTCTCTCCTTGCAGGCTGTCATCTTCTCTGCCGCCACTTCTCTCCCTGCAGGCTGTCATCTTCTCTGCTGCCACTTCTTTCCCTGCAGGCTGTCATCTTCTCTGCCGCCACTTCTCTCCCTGCAGACTGTCATCTTCTCTGCCACCACTACTCTCCCTGCAGGCTGTCATCTTCTCTGCAGCCACTTCTCTCCTTGCAGGCTGTCATCTTCTCTGCCGCCACTTCTCTCCCTGCGGGCTGTCATCTTCTCTGCTGCCACTTCTCTACTTCAGGCTGTCATCTTATCTGCTGCCACTTCTCTCCCTGCAGACTGTTATCTTCTCTGCCGCCACTTCTCTCCCTGCAGTGGCTGTCATCTTCTCTTCAGCCACTTCTATTCCTGCAGGCTGTCATCTTCTCTGCCGCCACATCTCTCCCGGAAGGCTGTCATCTTCTCTGCTGCCATTTCTCTCCCTGCAGGCTGTCATCTTCTCTGCCGTCACTTCTCTCCCTGCAGGCTGTCATCTTCTCTTCAGCCACGTCTCTTCCTGCAGGCTGTCATCTTCTCTTCAGCCATTTCTCTCCCTGCAGGCTGTCATCTTCTCTTCAGCCACTTCTCTCCCTGCAGACTGTCATCTTCTCTGCTGCCACTTCTCCCCCTGCACGCTGTCATCTTCTTTTCAGCCACTTCTCTCCCTGCAGGCTGTCATCTTCTCTGCTGCCACTTCTCTCCCTGCAGGCTGTCATCTTCTCTTCAGTCACTTCTCTCCTTGCAGGCTGTCATCTTCTCTGCCGTCACTTCTCTCCCTGCAGGCTGTCATCTTCTCTTCAGCCACATCTCTTCCTGCAGGCTGTCATCTTCTCTTCAGCCACGTCTCTTCCTGCGGGCTGTCATCTTCTCTTCAGCCATTTCTCTCCCTGCAGGCTGTCATCTTCTCTTCAGCCACATCTTTCCCTGCAGACTGTCACCTTCTTTGCTGCCACTTCTCTCCCTGCAGGCTGTCATCTTCTCTGCTGCCACTTCTCTCCCTGCAGGCTGTCATCTTCTCTTCAGTCACTTCTCTCCCTGAAGGCTGTCATCTTCTCTTCAGCCACGTCTCTCCCTGCAGGCTGTCATCTTCTCCGCCGCCACTTCTCTCCTTGCAGGCTGTCATCTTCTCTGCCGCCACTTCTCTCCCTGCAGGCTGTCATCTTCTCTGCTGCCACTTCTCTCCCTGCAGGCTGTCATCTTCTCTGCCGCCACTTCTCTCCCTGCAGACTGTCATCTTCTCTGCCACCACTACTCTCCCTGCAGGCTGTCATCTTCTCTGCCGCCACTTCTCTCCTTGCAGGCTGTCATCTTCTCTGCCGCCACTTCTCTCCCTGCGGGCTGTCATCTTCTCTGCTGCCACTTCTCTCCTTCAGGCTGTCATCTTATCTGCTGCCACTTCTCTCCCTGCAGACTGTTATCTTCTCTGCCGCCACTTCTCTCCCTGCAGGCTGTTATTTTCTCTGCTGCCACTTCTCTCCCTGCAGGCTGTAATCTTCTCTTCAACCACTTCTCTCCCTGCAGGCTGTAATCTTCTCTTCAACCACTTCTCTTCCTGCAGGCTGTCACCTTCTCTGCAGCCACTTCTCTCCCTGCAGGCTGTCATCTTCTTTTCAGCCACTTCTCTCCCTGCAGGCTGTCATCTTCTTTTCAGCCACTTCTCTCCCTGCAAGCTGTCATCTTCTTTTCAGCCACTTCCCTCCCTGCAGACTGTCATCTTCTCTGCCGCCACTACTCTCCCTGCAGGCTGTCATCTTCTCTGCCACCACTTCTCTCCTTGCAGGCTGTCATCTTCTCTGCTGCCACTTCTCTCCCTGCAGGCTGTCATCTTCTCTGCCGCCACTTCTCTCCCTGCAGACTGTCATCTTCTCTGCCACCACTACTCTCCCTGCAGGCTGTCATCTTCTCTGCCGCCACTTCTCTCCTTGCAGGCTGTCATCTTCTCTGCCGCCACTTCTCTCCCTGCGGGCTGTCATCTTCTCTGCTGCCACTTCTCTACTTCAGGCTGTCATCTTATCTGCTGCCACTTCTCTCCCTGCAGACTGTTATCTTCTCTGCCGCCACTTCTCTCCCTGCAGTGGCTGTCATCTTCTCTTCAGCCACTTCTATTCCTGCAGGCTGTCATCTTCTCTGCCGCCACATCTCTCCCGGAAGGCTGTCATCTTCTCTGCTGCCATTTCTCTCCCTGCAGGCTGTCATCTTCTCTGCCGTCACTTCTCTCCCTGCAGGCTGTCATCTTCTCTTCAGCCACGTCTCTTCCTGCAGGCTGTCATCTTCTCTTCAGCCATTTCTCTCCCTGCAGGCTGTCATCTTCTCTTCAGCCACTTCTCTCCCTGCAGACTGTCATCTTCTCTGCCGCCACTTCTCTCCTTGCAGGCTGTCATCTTCTCTGCCGCCACTTCTCTCCCTGCGGGCTGTCATCTTCTCTGCTGCCACTTCTCTCCTTCAGGCTGTCATCTTATCTGCTGCCACTTCTCTCCCTGCAGACTGTTATCTTCTCTGCCGCCACTTCTCTCCCTGCAGGCTGTTATTTTCTCTGCTGCCACTTCTCTCCCTGCAGGCTGTAATCTTCTCTTCAACCACTTCTCTCCCTGCAGGCTGTAATCTTCTCTTCAACCACTTCTCTTCCTGCAGGCTGTCACCTTCTCTGCAGCCACTTCTCTCCCTGCAGGCTGTCATCTTCTTTTCAGCCACTTCTCTCCCTGCAGGCTGTCATCTTCTTTTCAGCCACTTCTCTCCCTGCAAGCTGTCATCTTCTTTTCAGCCACTTCCCTCCCTGCAGACTGTCATCTTCTCTGCCGCCACTACTCTCCCTGCAGGCTGTCATCTTCTCTGCCACCACTTCTCTCCTTGCAGGCTGTCATCTTCTCTGCTGCCACTTCTCTCCCTGCAGGCTGTCATCTTCTCTGCCGCCACTTCTCTCCCTGCAGACTGTCATCTTCTCTGCCACCACTACTCTCCCTGCAGGCTGTCATCTTCTCTGCCGCCACTTCTCTCCCTGCAGACTGTCATCTTCTCTGCCACCACTACTCTCCCTGCAGGCTGTCATCTTCTCTGCCGCCACTTCTCTCCTTGCAGGCTGTCATCTTCTCTGCTGCCACTTCTCTACTTCAGGCTGTCATCTTATCTGCTGCCACTTCTCTCCCTGCAGACTGTTATCTTCTCTGCCGCCACTTCTCTCCCTGCAGTGGCTGTCATCTTCTCTTCAGCCACTTCTATTCCTGCAGGCTGTCATCTTCTCTGCCGCCACATCTCTCCCGGAAGGCTGTCATCTTCTCTGCTGCCATTTCTCTCCCTGCAGGCTGTCATCTTCTCTGCCGTCACTTCTCTCCCTGCAGGCTGTCATCTTCTCTTCAGCCACGTCTCTTCCTGCAGGCTGTCATCTTCTCTTCAGCCATTTCTCTCCCTGCAGGCTGTCATCTTCTCTTCAGCCACTTCTCTCCCTGCAGACTGTCATCTTCTCTGCTGCCACTTCTCCCCCTGCACGCTGTCATCTTCTTTTCAGCCACTTCTCTCCCTGCAGGCTGTCATCTTCTCTGCTGCCACTTCTCTCCCTGCAGGCTGTCATCTTCTCTTCAGTCACTTCTCTCCTTGCAGGCTGTCATCTTCTCTGCCGTCACTTCTCTCCCTGCAGGCTGTCATCTTCTCTTCAGCCACATCTCTTCCTGCAGGCTGTCATCTTCTCTTCAGCCACGTCTCTTCCTGCGGGCTGTCATCTTCTCTTCAGCCATTTCTCTCCCTGCAGGCTGTCATCTTCTCTTCAGCCACATCTTTCCCTGCAGACTGTCACCTTCTTTGCTGCCACTTCTCTCCCTGCAGGCTGTCATCTTCTCTGCTGCCACTTCTCTCCCTGCAGGCTGTCATCTTCTCTTCAGTCACTTCTCTCCCTGAAGGCTGTCATCTTCTCTTCAGCCACGTCTCTCCCTGCAGGCTGTCATCTTCTCCGCCGCCACTTCTCTCCTTGCAGGCTGTCATCTTCTCTGCCGCCACTTCTCTCCCTGCAGGCTGTCATCTTCTCTGCTGCCACTTCTCTCCCTGCAGGCTGTCATCTTCTCTGCCGCCACTTCTCTCCCTGCAGACTGTCATCTTCTCTGCCACCACTACTCTCCCTGCAGGCTGTCATCTTCTCTGCCGCCACTTCTCTCCTTGCAGGCTGTCATCTTCTCTGCCGCCACTTCTCTCCCTGCGGGCTGTCATCTTCTCTGCTGCCACTTCTCTCCTTCAGGCTGTCATCTTATCTGCTGCCACTTCTCTCCCTGCAGACTGTTATCTTCTCTGCCGCCACTTCTCTCCCTGCAGGCTGTTATTTTCTCTGCTGCCACTTCTCTCCCTGCAGGCTGTAATCTTCTCTTCAACCACTTCTCTCCCTGCAGGCTGTAATCTTCTCTTCAACCACTTCTCTTCCTGCAGGCTGTCACCTTCTCTGCAGCCACTTCTCTCCCTGCAGGCTGTCATCTTCTTTTCAGCCACTTCTCTCCCTGCAGGCTGTCATCTTCTTTTCAGCCACTTCTCTCCCTGCAGGCTGTCATCTTCTTTTCAGCCACTTCTCTCCCTGCAAGCTGTCATCTTCTTTTCAGCCACTTCCCTCCCTGCAGACTGTCATCTTCTCTGCCGCCACTACTCTCCCTGCAGGCTGTCATCTTCTCTGCCACCACTTCTCTCCTTGCAGGCTGTCATCTTCTCTGCCGCCACTTCTCTCCCTGCAGGCTGTCATCTTCTCTTCAGCCATTTCTCTCAATGCAGGCTGTTATCTTCTCTGCCGCCACTTCTCTCCCTGCAGGCTGTCATCTTCTCTGCCACCACTTCTCTGCCTGCAGGCTGTCATCTTCTCTGCCGCCACTTCTCTCCCTGTAGGCTGTCATCTTCTTTTCAGCCACTTCTCTCCCTGCAGGCTGTCATCTTCTTTTCAGCCACTTCTCTCCCTGCAAGCTGTCATCTTCTTTTCAGCCACTTCCCTCCCTGCAGACTGTCATCTTCTCTGCCACCACTTCTCTCCCTGCAGGCTGTCATCTTCTCTTCATCCACCTCTCTCCCTGCAGGCTGTCAATTTCTCTTCAGCCACTTCTCTCCCTGCAGGCTGTCATCTTCTCTTCAGCCACTTCTCTCCCTGCAGGCTGTCATCTTCTCTGCCGCCACTTCTCTCCCTGCAGGCTGTCATCTTCTTTTCAGCCACTTCTCTCCCTGCAGGCTGCCATCTTCTCTTCAGCCACTTCTCTCCCTGCAGGCGGTCATCTTCTCTGCCGCCACTTCTCTCCCAGCAGGCTGTCATCTTCTTTTCAGCCACTTCTCTCCCTGCAGGCTGTCATCTTCTTTTCAGCCACTTCTCTCCCTGCAGGCTGTCATCTTCTCTTCAGCCACTTCTCTCCCTGCAGGCTGTCATCTTCTCTGCCGCCACTTCTCTCCCAGCAGGCTGTCATCTTCTTTTCAGCCACTTCTCTCCCTGCAGGCTGTCATCTTCTCTTCAGCCACCTTTCTCCCTGCAGGCTGTCATCTTCTCTTCAGCCACTTCCCTCTCTGCAGGCTGTCATCTTCTTTTCAGCCACTTCTCTCCCTGAAGCCTGTCATCTTCTGTTCAGCCACTTCTCTACCTGCAGGCTGTCATCTTCTGTCATCACTTCTGTCTATGTATGCTGTTATCTACTCTCTGCAAATAGTGATTGATGCAATTCCATGTAGCTAGAAAGCACTGTGATTTAAAGCAAAACAAAACCCAAGATTTTGACTATCCTGGGTTTGCCCCCTGCACTGGTGCATCCCAATTTGGGATGCCATGCTGTATTCACCCAGTAAAAACGTACCTTTTCCTGGGCATGGGCTGTCTGTTTGTTCTGCGCTCGGCAGTTGGGAGCCAGGCGGCCACATTCCCAGATGCGCATGCACTGCTGCCCCCTGAATGGCGGTACACGGGAGCACGTCTCCCCATAGATGTTGGGGATGTGCCCATGCCCACTCCCCATTGCTTCCATCACTGTGGGAATTTTTCTGGCCACGTTGGGTTTGGTTCCACTTTTGAGGTCCACTGAAGTAAAAGGCGTTTTTTGAGGTCATTTCAGTCTTTTTTCTTTTCTTCCTGCACCTGAATAAATGATATTCCTGTTTCTGCAGTACATTTGTGCACCGCTTGTACATTTGTTCTTTGTTCCATCCGGCAACGTTTACTTTCCTTCAGCGGCAGAAATAAATCTCTTATTCCCGAGAATTACATTTTCCTCCGGGGGATTGCTGTGTTCTCGCTGCAGACAAAAGAAACATGAAAGCTCCAGCATGTCGGGGGGCTGGCGAAACACGTGGGGCGCTTGGGGAAGCATCGCTGTAAAACAAACTCTAATACACTTAGAGTGTTTCACTAAATCCACAATTTACTTTCCTGGCTTTGTAAAAGTCCCTTTTCTTTCACCTCTCCCCATTACATTACGATTCCTTTACCTTACACCTCTCTCTTTCGTTCCATTTTCTTACTTCTCTTTGATTCCATTCTTCCTCCCACTCATCTTCCTATTTATATGTTGCTCTCATTTTTTATTTTTTATTTCCATATTTTACCTTTCCCTTTCTTTACATGCTTTCCTTTCTATAACTCATCATTTCTTTATTACTTTATTCTCCTTTAATCCTATTTATTTATTTCCATTTTTTCCTGCCCTGTCCTCTTCATTCTTTCCAACTTTTTCTTCTCCTTGAACCTATTTATTTCTGTCCCTTTCTTTCCCTTACTTTGCCTTTCCGTCTCCTTGTTTCCTTGTCTAACTCCTCTGTCTCAATCTTTTTATTCTTTTCAGTCTTACCATATTTTTGCTTCTCTAAATCATCTTTCTTCGAATCATTTCAGTTCACTTTCTGGAGTCTAAAAGACTCCAAGGCCATCCAAGTCCCACTCGCTGGGGCATCTTTATCTTACATTTTCCTAACTTGTGTTTATTTCCTTATTTCCTTCCCTTTACTCCCTTTTTCTTGAATTTACTTATCTTTCTACATTTTTCTCCAATTACATCTTTATCTTTCCCACTTTCATTAGACCAGGGAAGAAGTTTTTTAAATTCCTTTCCTGTCTTCTCACACATTTATATGCTTTGTTCTATCATTAACTCCCCTGACCTCTCTTGCCTCTTTCTTCCTTCCTTTTTTCTTTATTTCTTTCTCTTCCGTTTACATTTCCCTTAGATTTCCTTCTTTCCTTCCTTCCCCTTACTGCACTTTCTTTTGATTCTTAAACGTGCCTATGCATTGTTTTTCTCCACTTACTCCTCCTTATTTACCTCTTTCTTTTCATTTAATCGGGAGAGGACTGTTCAATCTTTTTAATGTTTATCGTCTGCCATGTCATTAAACCGGACCTTCACCATGAATAAGAGCCTATCTTGTATGTTTCTCCCCACTCTGTACATACATATTGCCCAGATTAAAAATCACCCTACCTGCACCTACTGCATTTTCTGAGCCTTTAAACATCCAAGAGGGTGGCACGTGGAGTCTCAGGCTGTCTGCAAACAGGAAGTGTCTTCTGACTCTGCTGCTCTGCATTCTGGGATTGCTGTTCTTTTTCTGACCCCAACTCTGCTCTGTCTGTGCAAAGCACAGCTATACCCACTCCCCCCTGCACTTTCCCTCCTCTCCTCTCCTTAGTATGTGATGCTACTGAACCAAGATGGCGAGGCCCGTATCCTAGAGCCCTGAACAGAGTTGCGGCCCAATAGGGGAAAGAATAAAAAGTAAGTGGCTAAAAGCGTAAATTATATTAATTTTAGATGTTGGTGAATAGTTTGCTAAGGGTTTGGGCTTTTCATTAAATGATGCTGAAGGTCCGGTTTAATTGTTTTCCCTCATTTCCCTTCTCCAATCCTCTCCTGAAACAATTTCTGTGTTAATTTTTGGTTTTGCTTGCGATGTGACCACTGTCAACACTAGGGACTTGTTTCAGATAACAAGCCTTAAAATGATTGGCAAGTCAAAAGTAAAAAAATAAATATCTGTAGCTTACCTTACTTTGAGTCCCTCCAGCGCTCTCCCTTCTGCTATGTCTGTCTACTTAGTGAGGGAATTGCTTCCTCATTCAGCTTTCAGTCTCCATGCCGCTGACCTGTTCCTTCAATCAATCTTCAGTGGACCAAGAACGGAAACACCCTCAATTCCCTCCCCAGACATCCTGATTGGCTGCCTCTCTCTGCAGCTTTGAAGCCCTCCTCCCTCCTCTCTGGTCTCACTATATTGGTCTGCGCTCCAATAAAATCCTGTTCTTATTCGGCATCCATTAAAATCAGCAAACAACAGGTACACACCAGAGATTTAAAAAAAACATGAGAAGAAAGTAAAGGTTCAAATCTGTGTCAGGTTGGAGGATCAGTCAGAGTAGAAGCCCAAAGTGAAGTTACAGGGAAAAACAAGCATGGAAAACAAGCAGCAATTGCAGTAGGCATCTATGGCCACTGAAATTGCTACTGTGACAATCTGAATGGAGGCGCCATGTCCGGAAATAACCTCATTGGGAGTCATTGACTTTGAACCAATTATGTTGTCAATGGACCAAAAGATTGTCTGTTTAACATTTCAGGCTTGCCCGCCCATAAATTGTGGGATGCTTTTTATCCTTTGATGATCTCAGACAATATTTTACCTATTAATGAAAGTTTCACAAAGCTGCAGTGACAGGCTATCATTTCCTGATGCTCCCCACACCTTTCATTATTTTTGAAATTCTAAAGGACATTTTTTTAAAGCTCTCTGGAGACAGTGATGCTCCAACATGGGTGTTGCATGCCGAACATGGTGTACAAGGCAGAAAACATATTGAGCAAGGCTTAAGTTTAAATTTAGGGAAAAGGTAACTGTCTTATAATAAAGATGAATGATTGCACTCCTGAAGTTAGTGCTTCCTACTTCAGGCTTTTATTGAGCTTCTTCTCTTCTTTAAAACTGAATTTCTCACACAAATGAAAACTCACTAACCCTTCAAACCATTAAAAATGCCCTGAACATGCAATTCTCTGGACAAGCAATATTTGTGACATTACATTTCCCGTCGAGGCCAGGGTGCTCACACGTTTTCACATTTCCAAGGAACACATTACAAGTTGCAGATAAGGAATATATATGTATCCTGGGAAAGTGTGCAGCTATTCCAGGTTTTTAAGATTCTTCCTCTCCTAAGTTGCAAGATCAGCCAAATCCAACAACAGAGTTCGCAAATCAGCAGCCACCCTTGATTATGAAAGCCCAGCCCAACAACTGTGTACCAAGGTCAGCAGCTAACATCAGTTACTGAAGCCAAATTCACCAACAGTTCAAATGTAAAACCCCATATAGTTGCAAATTCAACATTCATCCTCATTGATGAAAACCAAATCTACCAACAATGCTCCAGGGTGAGCAGCTAAAATAAGGAAGCCAAACCCACTAACAATGGTCCAAGCGCAGCACCTAATCTCAGGACAAGGAGAAGATCAACAGGTATTGAATCTAAACTGACCAACAATGTTACAATGTTCAGCACAAGCTACAGAAAGGGGAGTCAGAATTACCAACAGTGTTCCAAGACCAGCACCTAACCTCTGCTATGGAACCCACGCCCACCAACCGTGTTCCAAGGTGAGCACTAAACCCCAGATATGGAAGCCAAACCTTCTAACAATGCTTCAAAATCAGCACCCAACATCAGCTATTGTGGCCAAGGCCACCATTAGTGATATATAACGTGTTTCCCCAAAAATAAGACAGGTCTTATATTAAATATTGCTCCACAAATAGGTGCTAGGGCTTTTTTTCAGGGGATGTCTTATAGCCAGCTGGCAGTTGGCAGGTTGGTGGTGGCAGTACAGAAGCTCCAGTACAGTACATGCACAGAGCCGGCTGGCAGCAGGGGGTAGTTTGTGCGTGCCGGGCATGGCGGCAGGCTGGGTTAGAGCCAGGCTTACCTGTGTAACTTGATGTGTCTTCACCCTCCTTTACAGCCGTGATGTGTCCTTACCCTCCTTTACAGCCGTGATGTGTCCTCACCCTCCTTTACAGCCGTGATGTGTCCTCTCCCTTCTTTACAGCCTTGATGTGTCCTCATTCTCTTTTACAGATGCTCTCGCCCCTCTGCTGAAGCCCGGCAGCTGGATTATGAATTATAACTAGGCCTTATTTGGGGGGTAGGGCTTATATTTCACACATTAGCAAAAAATGCAGAAAGGTCTTACTAGGGCTTATTTTCAGGGTAGGTCTTATTTTCTGTGAAACAGGATATATATATATATATATATATATATATATATATATATATATATATATATGTACAGGACAGGGGCAGGATACCCCTCTTTTACATTTATAGTGAGAGCCTTTAAACTCTACTGCATAGGCTCCTTATGGCACCTCCCACACACATCAGCATCATCGGTGATATGCACTGTACTAGCCTTGCTATTATTTTCTTATATAATAGTCCAGCGCCTGGGGACGGTCCACCAAGCACACCGTGTTCCCGAAGCTCTGGCCATTAGTATCCCCTGTCAGTGAGATGACATGAAAGTACAATGTGTTACGCTGCTCACAATCATTCTCCGCTTCAAGGAGCAGCTCCTACTGCTGAGTAATGTGCGGTCATCACAAGACTTATTTATCTACAACAAAATGTGACTGGTCACTGACCACATGTTTTTGCTTTGTCTGCTCATAAACAGAATGGGCTTACAAAATAGTAAAACCTATATATAATGCTGGAGGTCCCCTCACTGAACCGATCATTGAACGCCCATGGAAATTAGATGCTAATTCATTCTTACAAACAAAATAATGTGGTTTAAGGGCAAAAGATGAATCCTTCTTTAAAGCAAAATAAATCCTGGGATTCCGACTATCCATGGTTTCGTTCTGAACCTGGTCCCCATTAAAGTCAATGGGGGGGGGGGCGCAGAGTGGGCAGCAGGAAGTGGGCTGCTGTTAGCCTGCGATCCTCTCCCTCTCAGCAGCGACAGCGGATCGGTGTTTGAATTTGGCCCCAGTCGGGGCTACAGAAAGGTCATCGCCGGCTCCCATGATTGAGGACACTTCTAGTGCCAACTGGGCCAAATTCAAACGCCGCTCCTGGCCGCGGGAAGAGGCCCAGCAGGCCATCAACCAGCTTTAATGCGTTCGGCAAAATTGAACACAGACATGGCTAAATTCCGTGTTCGCTTGGGATTTGGGTTTGGAAGCCCAAAATCACAAAGTTCAGTACTAACCCGACCTTTGCGGTTCAGGTTCACCCATCGCTAGTGGTGTGTCATGTGCTCTGGGGTAGTGTAGTCTAGTTTGATGTGGTCTAGTGTGAAGTCTTCATATTTACAGTAAGTGTATGGTTGCTGTACTTTTTTTCTCTGGTTGTGGGGTGAGACAGTGGGGGCTTGGGGAACATCTGTCAGAGAGTGATATTGGTTGGCGGCAGCGGTGAACTGGGGCCAAAAATCACCCTGGTATTTTACCTGCCCACCAGCCTATGGACATCCCAGCTTAGTCTCCCCCCAGCCGCATGTGGTCTCTCCAAGACATTGCAGGTACCACCTATGGGCAGAGGGGGTTATGACCAAATAAATGTTGTGGAAGCTTTAGTCCTGTAGGGGCAGATAACGTGGCAGGGCTGTGTAAAAACCTGGAGGGTGTATATTCCCCCTACAGCCATGATTCTGAGGCTCTTACAGTGAAGACAGGACATATACTGTTTTTTTGCCTAATGAGAAACGGCCTGGCTACGTACAAGGAGGCAAAAATTGGATGTGTGTGTAAGAATCGGGGGCTTAACCCATCCTAAAGCAATGCAACTCACCGGGTATTCTCTTGGGTCTCCCTATGGCCAGTCCACCGTGGGCTCCATACCATGGGCACCCTTAATATGGTCCTGTATTAGCTAAGAATGAAGCAAGGGGAAGAGCTTATAATTTATTAGGGATTAAGGGAGGACAGAGAAGGAGGAAGAGTTGGCAGATGGTTTTGCTGTGTATGGGCTTATTATACAATTGGCTAGACAGGTTAATATTTATCTGTCTCAGCATCTCTATGATAATTAATAGCAGAAAATGTAAGTTAAAATGGAACATACCTCCAGGTTGGGGTGTGTATGGAATTTATAATGGCATGTTGGTAAATCTCTCTGTGCCGTGCCGGCCTTTGATATGAATACATCTGACAAGTTCATGGCAGTCAATAGACTTAGACGTGCACCGCTGACTAGGAAAAGCACCCCGACCGTGCTTCAGTGTCCTAAAGGCTTAATCTGACCTTGATCAGTGCTGAAAACATGGCTGACAGGCAATACGATTGTATTTTGAACTTTTTAAACAATGTTTTCAGTTGAAGAGCAATTGGAGATTAACATTTAAAGGTTTAATTAGGGCAAAGGCTGTAAAGGTTACCGGTGACAATCCTGAGCAGTCCTCTAATGCCCTGGACAATCCAGGTTCAAGTTATGTAGGCTGTGGCACAGGGCCAAGCAGCAGAAAGGGACAGCTTTACTACCCTGTTTCCCTGAAAATAAGACCCAAAAATAAGTTCTGTTAAGATTTTTTGCTGATATGTGAAATAAATGCTCTACCCTGAAAACAAGCCGTAATTACAATTCATAATCCAGCTGCCGGGCTTCAGCAGAGAGACGGGAGCGGCTGCAAAGGTGGGTGAGGACACATCAAGTTGCACAGGTAAGCTTGTCTGTTTGGAGTGAAAGCTCTGATCTTGCAGGCACTACCCCAGCCTGCCATCATGCCGGGCGAATCCCACCACTGCCAGGCTCTGTACACATACTGTACTGGAGCTAATGTACTGCTGCCACCATCTTGCCAGTTGCCAGCTGGCTTTAAGACAGCCCCAGAAAATAAGCCCTGGTACCTATTTTTAGAGTAAAAATTAATATAAGACCTGTCTTATTTTCACGGTATGACACTGGAGCCCACTGCAAACTATCCACCATTAGTTATTTTTTTGAACTACATAAAGACACATTATTACTGCCTCCCTTCCATCCCCCCCCCCTTTCCAGCATGACAGAAGCACTACATTAGCAGCCATGGGCACACCACATGCTGCACACCTTGCCATAAGATCCTGCTACCATGTAAGGGTGTCACATACCACATGCCACCCACAATATGGCCCATTTATAACATCCACAGGCCCAATTCAAGGCCTGTCTGTGCTGAGCGGGAACCCTTCTTCCTCTATATAACCCTTCTCCACTCATACCTCTACAGGTCAGAGTGCCACCCTGGAGGCAATGTACCTTTGTAAAAGGACTCCTTGTATTTGGGGGCAACCACAAAGGAGAGACAAGCTGAAGGGGATACTGTAAGCAGCAGGAGGGGAGACAATGGGCAGCAGCAAGGGGACAGAAAAAAGTAAGGACGATGAAATGAGATCTCCCTTCTGCTTCTGAAGAGCTCACAAGGGGTGGAGAGCCTGAACATGCCCAGAGTGCCAGAGTCATTACTGCCCATTCCTTGCAGCCTTGGTTCTGCCAGTGAGCCTATTAGTTATTGAGATCTTCAAGGGCACTTTGGGGTACCCTGATATACTGTTCTGTCCATATAGTTCCTAGGACACCCAAAAAGTTCAGGTGGAAGAGCCATTTTCTCGGCTCAGAGTTGGTCTGGGTATATATGAAACCCAACAATGTGATATGCCTGAAGTGCCAGCATATTAAGTTAATAAGTTATTAAACATATTTTTTAATAACCTAAAATGGTGAGCTCAGATAGTGTGTGGTTGGGCTAGGGGGGTGGAGTTGACAGATTCTAGGGCTGGCTGCTGGCCTTCCCCAGGGCATCCAATCAGGATGCCCTGCTGTGTGAAACCTGGGGCTCACCCACAAAACTCACCTTTACCAGCGGCTCCCACAGCGATGGAAACAGCAGCAGCCAAATACCCAGCATCTCTGGAGCACTGGGGATGCAGATGCTCCAGATTCCCGAGCTCTGAACTAAACATATATATATTATATAACATATCATATTATCGAACATTAATATGCACAGCATACAGCGCTGATTGGATGAGAGCCCGTGCATGCGCTGTAGGACCGGGAAAGGTACGTTTGTATAGGCGATTCCCCGGCACTCAATTTAATAAAAAAAACAAACTCGCTTGGTTCCACCATCAAGCTCGTCCAATGGCATAGAGAGGCTGCAAACCAATGGCTACAGGGGAATGCACATATTAAGAATGACTGGCTGAAGGCTACTGGGTGCAGAGAATGTAAAAAAGTAAGGGCATCCCTTGAACATTTTTAAGCATTAGAGTATTTGAATTTGGACCCCCAAGTCAGAAATAACTGGAGGTCCAAATAACCGCTTACCTCAGGAAAATCCTGATTTGGGATGCCCTTAAAAATGGGAAGAGGCCCAGCAGGCCATCAACCAGCTTTTATGCGTTCGGCAAAATTGAACACAGACATGGCTAAATTCCGTGTTCGCTTGGGATTTGGGTTTGGAAGCCCAAAATCACAAAGTTCAGTACTAACCCGACCTTTGCGGTTCAGGTTCACCCATCGCTAGTGGTGTGTCATGTGCTCTGGGGTAGTGTAGTCTAGTTTGATGTGGTCTAGTGTGAAGTCTTCATATTTACAGTAAGTGTATGGTTGCTGTACTTTTTTTCTCTGGTTGTGGGGTGAGACAGTGGGGGCTTGGGGAACATCTGTCAGAGAGTGATATTGGTTGGCGGCGGCGGTGAACTGGGGCCAAAAATCACCCTGGTATTTTACCTGCCCACCAGCCTGTGGACATCCCAGCTTAGACATCCCAGCCGCATGTGGTCTCTCCAAGACATTGCAGGTACCACCTATGGGCAGAGGGGGTTATGACCAAATAAATGTTGTGGAAGCTTTAGTCCTGTAGGGGCAGATAACGTGGCAGGGCTGTGTAAAAACCTGGAGGGTGTATATTCCCCCTACAGCCATGATTCTGAGGCTCTTACAGTGAAGACAGGACATATACTGTTTTTTTGCCTAATGAGAAACAGCCTGGCTACGTACAAGGAGGCAAAAATTGGATGTGTGTGTAAGAATCGGGGGCTTAACCCATCCTAAAGAAATGCAACTCACCGGGTATTCTCTTGGGTCTCCCTATGGCCAGTCCACCAGTCCACCGTGAGCTTCATACCATGGGCACCCTTAATATGGTCCTGTATTAGCTAAGAATGAAGCAAGGGGAAGAGCTTATCATTTATTAGGGATTAAGGGAGGACAGAGAAGGAGGAAGAGTTGGCAGATGATTTTGCTGTGTATGGGCTTATTATACAATTTGCTAGACAGATTAATATTTATCTGTCATTAGGGCTCTCTCAGCATCTCTATGATAATTAATAGCAGAAAATGTAAGATAAAATGGAACATACCTCCAGGTTGGGGTGTGTATGGAATATATAATGGCATGTAAACCAATGGCTACAGGGGTATGCACATATTAAGAATGACTGGCTGAAGGCTACTGGGTGCAGAGAATGTAAAAAAGTAAGGGCATCCCTTGAACATTTTTAAGCATTAGAGTATTTGATTTTGGACCCCCAAGCCAGAAATAACTGGAGGTCCAAATAACCGCTTACCTCAGGAAAATCCTGATTTGGGATGCCCTTAAAAACTAAGTGGGAAGCCTGTAAAATGCCAGATTTTTCACGTGGTCCACACTTCTGCACCTCATGCGACTACTGGTAGCCAATCGGGCTCACAGCAGGCGCATAAATGACCCCTTTGTCACCAACGGAAAAAAGGAATGTGTGGGCCTCACCACAGGTGTCCAGAATCATAATTTTTTAGTGAGGGGGAGAATCCCAAAGAGGCTTCCGATATATCGGTAGGTGAATCCCGAACCCCAGCACCGTTACTTACCTACTTGTGTGATTTCTTGTTTCAGACGGCAGTTCAGACTGTGCAAGCACCCCACAAACATCCTTCTTACCTTTCTTCTATCTATCATTCCTCTTTCCTTCCTTCCTATATTAACCATTTTACTTTATCCACACCTCCCTACTACTTAATAGCCTTTCAGTTCCAGTCTTTCTTCTTTCCTTCCTTTTTTCTTCTTTCTTTCTTCAAGCCTTCATTCTTTCCTTCTTCCTTCCCTCCTACCTCCCTCATTTTACTTAATCCTCTCTTTCCTACTGCATAATTACCTTCAGTTCTACATCCCAGTTCCTTCCCTTCTTATTTTTCCTTCTTCCTCCCTTTCCTCATTTCACTTCATCTTCTCTTTGCTACTGCACATGAACCTGTCAACTGTACATTCCAAATAATTCCTTTCTTATTTCATTCTTTTCTCCATCCTTCATTCCTTCTTCTTTCGTTCCCTCCTCTCGGCATTATTTTACTCTACCCTCGAATATTCACCAGTTAATTACGTATTCCTTTCCTGCCTCCCTTCCTTTTTTTCTTTCTTCCAGCCTTCATTCCTTCCATATTCTTCCCTTCTTTCCTCCATCCCACATTTTACTTTATCCTCTCCTCCCTACTACATAATAATCTTTTAGGTGTACATCCCAATTCCCGTATTTTCTTCTTTTTTTTCCTTCCTTCATTCCTTCCACCCTCACGTTACTTCATCTTCTCCTTCCTTACTGCACATTTACCTTTCCGCTGTACATCCTTATTCACTCTTCTTCTGCTTTCCTTTCTTTCTCGCTTGCCCATTTTAAACTAGCCTCGTCTGTCCATGGCACACTGACCTTTCAGTTGTGCATCCCAATTCCGTTCCCACCGTCCTCTCCTCACTTACATCATCTTCTCCTCCTTATCGCACATTAACCTTTCAGTTGCACATGCCAATTTCCTCCTTCCTTCCTTTCTTCCTCCTTCCCCATTTTAGTTTATTCTCTTCTCTCTACTGCATTACAACTTTTCAGTTGTACATGCCAATTCCTTCCTCATTTGACTTTATCCGCTCCTGCATACTGCATCCCAGTTTCTTCCTTCCTAGCTAATGTACATATCATTTATCCTTCCTTCCTTTTTTCCTTCCTATCTTTCCTTAATTTACTTTATCCTTTCCTCCTACTGCAAATTAACCTTAGGTGTACATCCCAATTCCTTCTGTTCTGCCCTCATTCCCTCCTTCCTTCCTTCCTTCATCCAAATTACAGAATATTATGCTGTTATACTATATATTACTGGTTCAGTTAACTGTGTATAACCTTCCTTTGCTCTGCCAGGGTAAATTCCTTGTTTATATGTAAGTATATATACTTGGGAAAAACAAAATCATTCTGATTCTGAAACTCCCTCCTTTCTTCATTTTAATTAGTCTTTTCCTTCTTACTACAAATTGAGCTGTACATGTGTAGGGCCCTGGTAATAATTAGGAACACTTTAATTCACTAATAAGAATCCTTCAAATGGAGTCAACCATACATTAATTCACTTTTATGGTTTCTACCCATTTAAGTACATTGGAAGTGCCATAATCTAAATAGACACTAGATGGCAGTAGTGGGTTTAGGCCATAGACTAACATAGTCCATAGGCTAGAATGGGGAACATTCTAGAAGGAGAGGTCAGAAGGGTTGTTAGTCATAACAGGAGATAAACTAGTAACATAGTTACAACTGAAAGCTAGTGATTGGTCAGAGGATTTACCAACCATCAGATGTCGGACACGAGGCCGAACATGTGATAGAAGGTTCTGGAAGGTAGTGAGAAGGGATAAAGGGAAGCCCCCAACCCAAAGCCGGTGTGATTCACCATTTGAATTGTAAGGAGCAGGAGCACCAACTCTAAGAGAGAGAGAAAGGAGAGTTTCCAACCTAGGATATTATTCTCTATAGAAGCAATGCTGATGATTTTACCTGATATTGGACAGAGCCAGAGATGTAACTGGAAGACGTACTTGTTCCGTGTTTTGCTGTTTGCTTGTGGAATAAATAAAGAGGAACCTTGCTTTCAACAGTTGGACTGCTGTACATCTTTCCAAGCGGCACCAGTGAGTACTTACCTTTCCCTGAAACCCTAACCTTTACCTACTCACAACACACACATCGGACACCTGGGCCCAGAAGAACCTGCTCCCTGCCGTAATGTGTCGGACACCCCGGCACGGGAGGGCTACACATGCCAATTCCTTTCTTACTTTCTCCCATCCTTCTTTCCTTCCTCCTTTCCCTATTTTATTTTATCCTTTCCTCCTGAATGCATATTACATTATCCTCTCCTCCCCACTCCTGCCTACTGTACATGAATTTTTTAGC
Organism: Gastrophryne carolinensis; assembly: GCA_027917425.1. Taxonomy (NCBI): domain Eukaryota; kingdom Metazoa; phylum Chordata; class Amphibia; order Anura; family Microhylidae; genus Gastrophryne; species Gastrophryne carolinensis. The sequence continues at coordinate 375,926,602 of CM051235.1, forward strand.
TTCACGCCCCTGTTCCTCCCTTTATTTCAAATAAAAGAGGAACACTGGAGGCCATGGAGCCTAAGTGACTCTAGGGCCATTCGAAGTTCCACTCCCTGGGGCATCCTGCATGTGGATGCCGCACTGCATGAACACCGCCCCCCTCAATCACCCGATTTACTTACCTCTTTCTGGAGCCCTGGCCACATCTCCAGCATACCTCTATCTAGTGCGAATACCTGGGCAGGTCTTATTGAATGGCCAGAGCAAGCACACCCACAGATAGTGGTGAGCAGGGATGCAACTGGCACAGGCTGCTGTAACGTAATGAGTCGAATGAAGCCAAGCGAAACGGAGCGTGCTGATTGGTTAAGTGGCCTACACCTGCGCTGTGGGAATTCTGGAAAGGTGAGTTTGTTCCTGGTTGATCCATGGAAATAGACACAGCGGGACATCTCAAATCAGGAGCTCAGCCTGAGAGGAACAACACCAAGGAGAGGGAAATTTCAGAGCGTTGTTCCTCTTTAACTTTTACATACCAATTTCTATCCTTCTTTCCTTACTTCCTTCTCACCTTTCTTCCTTCTCTCCATCCTTCCTTTCTTTCTTCTCTTCATCCTTCTCTCCTTCCTTCCTCCATTTCACTTATCCCTTCCTTTCACTTAACATAACTATATTAATATATATGTGTATATTTCCATTGGGCTGTTACCCAGACAACACTACATTTCCACCACTTACAGTTCTGTGCTGTGACCCGGCTGGCAGGCTTCTTCCAGTTAGTAAATAAAGTGATTGCACGGAGCAGTATGCAGCATTCTGGGAAATCCTGATATCTACTGTAAGTTGGCTGCCAGTGTGATACTAATGAAAAAATGGCAATTTAGAACTGACCTGAGTGGTACTGACGACATACTGACAGTTTGACAGTTTATCCCCCTATCCCAGAGATAGAGGCAGCCCCATCAGACCCGCTTGTCCAGGTGAAATATATTGTGTGTTTCCGGAATTGTGCTTCATTTGCTCCATCACCCCCTCCCCATGACCCCCAAAGCCCAGCAGGAAGTTTGTGTTTTATTTTCTGTTCCAGTTTTCCAAACAGCTGTAAAATGACAAACTGTAAATTTAGAAAGTCGAGGACAGAAAAAACAAACACTGATGAGAAACTCAATTTACGAGCAGCATCCCTTGGTAAAGTCAATCGAGGTCAATCAGAGCGAGCATCTTTTTATAGGGTGAGGATCGTCTTTGGTCCTGTGGAACAGGGTTCCTCTTTGGTGCTGCCAGGTCAGGTGACATGAGTAATATATAAGGGCTTTCATCTAAACAGGGCTAGGCTTTCTTAGTAGCTTTAGGTCCACTTTAAATGAAGCTCATAGGGGACCCCTACACTCAGGGCTGCTATGCCCCAACACACTTGGTATCCAAAAATAGAGAAGCCTGTCCACTCACAACCCCCCTTAAAGTGAACCAAAACCCAGGATTTTTACTATACTGTTTTAGTCCTTGCCCCAGGGGCACCCCAATCGGGGATTCCCTGCTGTGTGAAACCTCCCAGGTCGCCCGATCTGACTTACCCTTCCCTGGTCCTACGGCGAATGCGCGGCTGCTCGTACAATCAGCATGCTCACATCTGCTGCCGTCACTTTATCTATTAGCTCGCCTGAGGTGAGTGGATCCGAGTGCTTTGGCAGCCACATCCCCCGCTACCCTCTATCAGTGAGTGGGCTCGAGCCGGCCATTCACAAATGCCTTGGGCATAGCTGGATTGCGGCCGCAGCTCGCACATGCGCCTTTGGACTAGGAAAGATGGTGAGTTTCTGGGTGGCATGGGGGGTTTCTTACAGAAGGGCATCCTGATTCTGGATTTCCTGGGGGGAGGGAATCCAGCAGCCCTGGAATCTTATAGATTTCAGGTCTGTTGGGGCGTGGGTTTTGGCCCACTTTAAAAAGCTCAAATATGGGTAATTTACTCACTACTCCTTTGGGTATCCTGTGTTGCAATGCTCCTACTCTTCATGTGACGTGGAGGCTGATTCATTACTAGCGCCAGGTATCGGCAGATGAGTGTATAGCGGCGTTTAGAATTTCCGCTAGTAGACGCTCATGTGCGGGTATCGGGCGCTGTAACAGAGCACCTCAGTCGCTGTAGTAACCTGTAGTAACCTGGCCAGCATTGATGAATGAGATTTATGTTGGGCATTCTAACATGCATTCTAGTACAGCGTTGCAGCGAGCAAAACGTAGCGCCAGCTCATTGTGACCGGCTCTCAGCGACTCGCACCATATTCAACAAAAAACACACACTCACGTCGGGGCTCTGGTTCTAGTCGCTATAGCATAGAGCGCCAGACGCTGTGTGATTAAAGTCTGTTTTTAAACACATATCCACCGGTAACAAAGCAAAAACACATGGAATGACATTGTTGTAACATTAACACCTTAGTGCCAGACCTGTAAAGATAATTCTGCATAAGAATATAAAAAATCAAAAAAGTTTTCAAAAATGACTTTTTCTAGACCAGGAGAGGTGACAATTATTTGAGAGAAAAAAAAATGTAAAAACAAAAAACCCTGTTTAAACAGAAGAAAAGGAACGTCCATTGAAATACATGGGAAAGCGAGAGGTAATACCTGTCGCTCTGGAAGCTAGAGCACCAGCGCTATACGGTGAGCCGCCTGTAATGGCAAATCGTACGCTACATGGCACTGTTAGAGTCGCTCACCAGAATCGCTTTCATAAATGTGGTATTGCGCACAGCGCCCGGTGTTCACCAGACGCTACCTAGCGCTACGAGGCGTTACCTTGATGAATAACCCACTTGGAGTTCACCAGCAGGCCAGGCATCAAGCATTATAGGTCACTGATAGTCATGTGGAGGGCAGGAGTGGAACAAGCAAGAGAGGGTGAGTAAACTGGACTTTTTTCACTGATGTATTCCTATAAGGTAAGCCTATGGGGTTGGAGATTTCAAGGTTTTAGGTCCCCTTTAAGGCAATGTTTACATATAGCCACCATGCTGCATGGTTCCATGCTGAACTGCATTTTGCCTGTATTGATTTAGCCCTACAGTAGGTCACGCAGAGAAAATACACAGGTTTCATTTTAAGCCAGACCAGACCCAAAAGTAAAAGTAACTGTAAGCACAAATAAAAAAACTGAATTCAAAAATACCCCCCCAACTCCCACCTATAGCTCAAAAAGATTTGCATTGTATGGCTCATTGCTTCGTAGAATGTCAATAAATCAGTCAGGATCCAGCGCAGCTTACATTCCAGGAACCCCAGACAGTGAGTGTCAGAGCAAATGTTTTTGTATACTTGTGACTCCTGGCTATAGAGATGAAGCAAGATTTACATCTCATAACTCAATGCTCCACATAATGCCAACAGAATCCTGAGAATCCTGTGCAGCCTAAATGCCATCTCTGCATACATATGTTTATAAGAAACGTTAGCGCCAGGTAGTGCCATGTAGCAGCAGGTAGCGTCTGGTGAACACTGGGCGCTGTACTGGAAGCCACATTTAAGAAAGTGAATCTGGTGAGCGCCTCTAATAGCGCCATGTAACGTCACATCTATCACTAGCGGCAGCTCAGCGTATAGTGCCGGTGTTCTAGGTTCAGGAGCACCATGTAGTATCTTTCGCTCAGTAGCTCTCTGCCATACATTTCAATGGTGTTTTTGCTATAGTAAACATTTGTGTGTCCTCTCCTGTCCAGCAAACAAACACTTTAATTGTTTTTTATTATTAGTTATTTATGCAGAATTGAATGTGCAGGTCTGACATTGCAGAATCATTGTCACAGTATTAAAACAATGTCATTTCACATGTTTCCGTGTTGTTCTGGAGCTGAGGTGTATGTGTTGAGAAACAGATTTTTATCACACAGTGTCTGGCTCTCTATGCTAGAGCGCCCAGTTTTAGACTACTGGCGCTGTGTGTGTGTGTAGGCTTCAGCGCTGAATGCTGTACGCACTTAACTGGCGCTACCTATCGCTCGCCGCAGCATTGTCCTGTTGTTAGATGCAGTGTAGTCTTGGGTGCTTTGACCTTGGGACACCACCTAAAGTTCACGACTGGCTCTGCAGTGAATCAGGGAGAGCGCTTCTACAGCACCCTGCAGACATCACATTCATCAATGCTGGACAGGATAGTACAGCACCACTTGTCCGTCTGCTAAGCTAGGTTACAGCGCCTGACACCCACTTACAGCATCTACTAGCAGTCAGGGATGTCATGATTAAGGACCTGTTGTCCGAAACGCATTGGCGTTAGGGCTTGTCATGTACATGCTGAATTATGCTGTGACCTGTTGGACTATTGATTTTAAACGAAGACAATAAATGCTGAAGGATTTTATAACAATTGCTGGCTGGCTTAATACTTTCCACATCTACTAGCAGTCACCCTAAGCACCGCTACACAGACTCTCAGATGGCGATATGTGGCGCTAGTATTAAACCAGCCTCCATGACTTGTATTGTATATTTGTTATTGTCTCATAAAATGCCAGGAAAATCCCCAGAAACCCCAGGCATTGTGTGCTTGAGGAAAGGTTCTGGATTCTGCTGCAGACCTGTTATTTCTGGCCACAGAACAGCATGTGTGGAGGAGTAAGAGTGTATAGGGCATAAAAACATTGCTGACCCTGGGCACCTGACTGGACCCGGGTATCGGAGTCTTATGATGCCTGTGATGAGAATAGAAAAAATGCCCATATAGCTGAGCCCTAAATCTTCCTTCAAATTCTCAGTGATGAAGAGGTTAATTGCCTCTCCGCTATTGCGCACAGCCCTGTAGATGGAAGCATTGGAGGTCACAACGCTCTGTGGAGGGTGCTCGTGTATTAGCAATCCTAATAGAGGGCAGAAAAGGCTTCCCTATGCTGAACAGAAGAACCGCTTCTCATCACAATGAAAACTCCCGCTGCCGCCGCCGCTACCATCCTACATGATTTAAACAGCAAATAAAAAAATCTACTTAGTCCATTTATCTCGCTTTTCCAGGCAGCACAAAAGGGACACCGAATTACAGGAGAAAAAAAAAGACACGTTGGAAACACAAAGGACTCTGCTCAATGACAACACAATAAAACGCAGGAGCGCAGCGATCGCTTCGCCATCAAACACTATAGTAAACAATTACGCGCGTTATGGTGGCACTGCTGGAAGAAAAGGAGCGATCGGAAGAGAATCCCGGACACGTCTTTTTCAAGAAGAGAAAGAATATTTTATGAGATAAATCGCAACACAACGCTGTGGGGGGAAGAAGATGTTTCAGAAAGTGATGGCAGCTTGTTTTCACTTGAGACGCGCTTAGCATTAAAATGGTGACAGTTCTCTGCCTAGACTTTTTCACAAGACCTACAAGCCCTGCTGTGATCAATATTTACCTACTCCCCGCACTTTTAGCTAAATACTCCTTTAATGCATGAGTCCCCTCAACCCAGAAAAGCAATACCCCCTCAATCCATCGGAGACTGAGACTCCTCAGTCCAAAAACACCCCTCAATGCATAAGAGACCTCTTAGCCAAAGGAATACCCTCTCACTCCATAAAAGACTCCTCAGCCAAATTAATACCCCCTCAAATAATAAAAATCACCCTCAGCCCCTTAATCCATAAGAGAAAGCTCTTCTGAGCAAATACCACCCTACCTAATGAATGCCCCCTCACTTCGTAAGGGAGCCTTTGGCCAGATGAATACTCCTCAGTCATAAGATACCTCTCAGCTAAATGATTACCCCCTAAATTCGTAATGAGACTTCACAGCCAGGTGAAGCCCCCTCATTTCATACGAGACTCTTTAGCCAAATGATAACCCCATCAATCCATAAGAGACCTCAGAGCCAAATGAATATCCCTGAACCCATAAGAGATCAGTCAAATAAATACCCTCTCAATGTATAGGAGGCCCTTATGCTATTTTTCATTATTTATAATCATAGTTTATTCATTGAGTGTGGTTCTGTATAAAGTAGAAATTTCAGACAGAGTAAAACAAACATGCTTCTAATTCACATAAAATTAAGATGATACAGAGATGCAACAAGTTGATACTGGAAAACAATATGGTTGAGAGCCCTAGTCCATAAGGGAGCGCTCAGTCAAATAAATACCCTTAAATCCACTACGCCAAAAAAAAACACTAAGCCAAATGAATACTACTCGTTACATAAGGGACCCCACACCCAAAATAATACCTCTTCACTTCATAAGAGACTCCCTAGTCAAATGAATACATCATCACTCCATAAAAGCCCCCTCCCCAGGCAGATGAATACCCCTCACTCCATAAGGGCCCCCCAGCCAGATGAATACCCCTCACTCCATAAGGGCCCCCCCAGCCAGATGAATACCCCTCACTCCATAAGAGACCCCCCCTCCAAGCCAGATGAATACCCCTCACTCCATAAGAGACCCCCCCTCCAAGCCAGATGAATACCCCTCACTCCATAAGAGACCCACCAGCCAGATGAATACCCCCTCACTCTATAAGAGACCACTAAGCCAAATGATTACTACTCACTTCATAAGGGTCCCCACACCCAAAATAATACCCCCCTCACTCCATAAGGGCCCCCCCAGCCAGATGAATACCCCTCACTCCATAAGCCCCCCCCCCAGCCAGATGAATACCACCTCACTCCATAAGCCCCCCCCCCCCAGCCAGATGAATACCCCTCACTCCATAACAGACCCCCCCTCCAAGCCAGATGAATACCCCTCACTCCATAAGAGACCCACCAGCCAGATGAATACCCCCTCACTCTATAAGAGACCACTAAGCCAAATGATTACTACTCACTCCATAAGGGTCCCCACACCCAAAATAATACCCCCCTCACTCCATAAGGGCCCCCCCAGCCAGATGAATACCCCTCACTCCATAAGCCCCCCCCCCAGCCAGATGAATACCCCCTCACTCCATAAGCCCCCCCCCCAGCTAGATGAATACCCCTCACTCCATAACAGACCCCCCCTCCAAGCCAGATGAATACCCCTCACTCCATAAGAGACCACTAAGCCAAATGAAGCCGCAACATAGAACAAGTATTTCACTGATAAATAGGGGAGGTTAGGTCGGCAGGTAGTCCTGTTTGTGAATACCACAGCTGGAAAGATTGACCAGTTTGTCTTTAACTCCATTTGTTGGTCTTTTCTCTCTATTATGACTCCTCTGGGATTTTATTTTAGATAAACCTATCAATACTTTGTCATCTCCTATAAAGCAAATAGAAAATAATATGTAAGCAAATTAGGAAATCGTTATGTATCTAATTCTCCCTCTCGTGACACACAGTGAATGGCGTGGAGTCCTGCAGTCGATAATCTCTTTTTTTTTCGGGCCCCTAATTAAAAGCTGATTTTACAAGGAGAAGGAATAGAGGAATCTTGCTGAGCTCATTCTGCCATCGACACATTCCTAATAGCTTTTCTAAAGCCAACCAAGACTGATTAAAAGACGCCATTGATCAGCGTGGAAACGTCCATTCATCATCGTCATTAGAGCGGCGCCCGGGAAAGGCAAGGACGACCTAAGTGATGATCTGAAGGGGGGGAAGTCATGGAGAGTAAATAGGCTCTAAAATGAGAGGAACAAGGGTGATGTTCTTCTAGCTTAATGAAGTGATTAAGAGACCTGCACTGGTCAGGAATGAATGCAATTTATTGACGAAGAGCAAGTTGCTTCTGCTGACGCATCTAGACCTACTTTAATATGTACGCATCTTTCCTTAAAGAACCCCTATAGGCCCTGGCTGGCTCTGCCTATCAGATTTATCATCGGCAAGTACATACATTACATCAGTATCAAAGTGGCCCACCTGAGGACCAACCAACAGGGCAGGGAGGACCAAGACTAACATGGAGGCTGATTCAATACTAACGCCAGGTATCGGCAGATGAGCGTCTGTATAGCGGCGCTTAGACCGCTAGTAGACGCTCATGTGCAGGTATCGGGGTGCTGTAACAGAGCGCCTTGGTCGCTCTAGTAACCTGGCCCGCATTGATGAATGTGATGTATGTTGGGTGCTCAGTACAGCGCTGCAGGGAGTGAAAGGTAGCACCAGCTCAGTGCGACCAACTCTCAGAGACTCACACCATACTTATCAAAGAACTACACACACACACAGCGTTGGCACTCTAAAGCTGGTCGCTATAGCACAGAGTACCAGACGCTGTGTGATTAAAGTCTGCTTTTGAACACATATCCACCGTTAACAAAGCGAAAACACATGGAATGACATTGTTTTAACTCTGGGACATTAATACTTTAGTGCCAGACCTGTAATGACAATTCTGCATAAAAATATAAAAAGTCAAAAAAGTTTCTAAAAGTGTTTGTTTGCAGCCAGGAGAGGTCACACAATGTCTGTCTGTAAATACAATTCTGCCTAAAACACAAATGAAAAATCAAAGTTTTCAAAAAAGGTGACACAATTATTTGGGAGAAAAAAACAAAAAAAAACAAAAACAGTTTAAAGAGATTAGAAGGAACGTCCATTGAAATGTATGGGAGAGTGATAGGTAGTGACAGGTAATATCTGGTGCTCTGGAAGCTAGAGCGCCGGTGCTATACGCTGAGCCACCTTTAATGATGAATCGTACGCTACATGGCGCTAGACCAGATGCTCACCAGATGCTGCCTGCCGCTACCTGGCGCTAGACCTTCATGAATAACCCCCATAGTGTTTCTGATTTGCCTGTGTTCAGTGTTTTTTTTATGCAGTAAATGAATTAATAAACAAATGAATCACACATTATATTGTGCAGCAACATGATTAAGTGTGGCATTTTTTTTATATAGATAACAGAATTTTTTATGTTGTGGGGAAGCGCTAGAGTAAATAAACAGAGCAGCAACTGGATTTGAGGGGCTAGCTCAAATAGTAAAAACAAAGGTTAAAGAAAGTTGACAAAGTAGATGGAAAAAACTTTGAACTTCAGTCACGCTGCAATGAATAAACGTTTCTTGATTGTCATAGAGGATTCTAACCACAAATATATATAATATTAGGGTGATCTCTAGGAGTCCTCTAAGAGGCCGATTCATTAACAGTGGCAGGTAGCAACAGTTGAGCGACTGTAGCAGAATTTTAAGAGCGCCTGCTGGTAGTCGCTGTGCTTGGCCGTTGTTCGGTAGTTGATAGCGACTCAGTCGGTTTGAATATTGGGTGAGGATTCGCTATTTGACAGGTTCCGCGCTGTATGGGAGCGCATGATAGCAACTGGCCATAGCGACCGGCTCCCACCATATTCATTTTCTCCAAAATTCATCCAAAATTCTCGCGCTGTGAAATGCATGTTTAAACCCCAGAGCGCTGGCGGCGATGGGTTAAAAGTAGTTTTTTAACCCCCAAACAACCGTATTTTTGGAAACCAAAAAAAACAAGTTTTTTAAATAATTTAGTAATATGAATACATTAATATCAGACCTGTAATATCAATTCTGTACATTTTTATTTATTTTTTTTTTACTTAAAAAAAAATTATCTAAAATGGCAAAAGTGGTTACAGAATTTTTCACATTTAAAAAAAAAAAAAAAATTAATAACAATTAATTATTAATATTTTAAGATTGTTCTATTGAAATGCATTGGAGAGCGCCAGGTAGCGAGAGGTCATACCTGTCGCTGTTCAAGGTCGGACGCTGGCGCTGTGGGCTGAGGCTGGAATAATGATGAATGAGTGGCTATCTGGCGCTATCTCAGTCGCTAAGCAGGATCGCCTTGATAAATGTGTGATTGTGGTGGGGAGCCTGCGTTCTCGTGGCGGTGCCGGTCATTACCGGCCACTCACCAGTCGCTACCTGTCGCTATTCCTTCATAAATAAGGGCCTAGATTTCAATTATTGGCTGTATCGGCAGATGAATCTGTCTTAGCAGCCCTGATAGGATCAGGAACAAGGGAGAGTATCCTTTTATATTTATTATGATCAACATTGCATTCCTAGGTCTAGTGTAAGTTGCCAAAGATTAGAAAGAATGGGGCACTTACCGCCGCGGCCCGGGGGTTAAAAAACCTCAAGGACCCTGGTCAGGCTTTTTAACCCCTGGGCCGCGGCGGTAAGTGCCCCATTCTTTCTAATCTTTGGCAACTTACACTAGACCTAGGAATGCAATATTGATCATAAATATCAAAGGATACTCTCCCTTGTTCCTGATCCTATCAGGGCTGCTAAGACAGATTCATCTGCCGATACAGCCAATAATTGAAATTTAGAGGACTCCTACAGATCACCCTAATATTATATATATTTGTGGTTAGAATCCTCTATGACAATCAAGAAATGTTTATTCATTGCAGCGCGACTGAAGTTCAAAGTTTTTTCCATCTACTTTGTCAACTTTCTTTAACCTTCATTTTTTTTATATATCTGTACAGGGCCGGATTATGAGAGGGGCGCAAGGGGCTCGCGCCCCGGGGCCCCCACCACTTGCCCTGTAAAGGAGGCCTCCACCAAACTATGGTTTATGGTCTGGTCCAGGAGGCCTTTCAGTTTTTTGGTCTGATGGCCCGTGGGGCTGGTAACAAAATTATTGGTGGCAGTGGGGGCGCGCCTGGGCAGTAATGGGTGCGTGCAGAGCTGTCACTGCACATAAGCCACCAAGCACAGCCGCTGGCAGCTCAATGCAGGGAACTGTTTTCTGCTGGACCAGCTGGGCGACTACACTACCCAAGAATGGCAAAGCAGGAGATCCTGAGCAGCACACACCCACACAAGGGTGGCACAAGGGACTCGATCTGGTGATCCAGTAAGTAGGCGGGTGCCAGACAACCACCAATCAGTTACTTGGCTGGTCTATTATTTTAAAGGGAAAAAACTACTGCATCTGGGGCCCCCACCATATTTTGTGCCCAGGGGCCTCCACCACACTTAATCCGGCCCTGTATCTGTATAGTGTAGGGCCATAAGTTAGGTAGAGTCAGGGCTGCGGTTAGTAGTGCAGGCCCCTCTTCCCTCCATATTGGGCTCATTCATGGGGGGAGAGTGCTGCTTGCTGCTAAGGAAGAGGCACAGCTTGGAACATATACGTATTGAACAGCATCATCATAGGATGGGTGGGGATAAGATTTATTTTTCCTTTCTGCACTGCAGTTGCCCTGGGGAGGGATGTATATGAGCACTGTTTTTTGTGTTGATCTGGTTTAAGTCATTCTTGACTGTTGGTCCAATTTAAGTGAATGTAATGCACTGTCACTGCACCTTGGACCCACCAGAGGAAATTATTCATCATTCTTGGGGCCCACTCGAGGTAATGTTTCTTGGAGGCCACCAGTGGAAATAATTCTTGGGGACTCCAGAGGAAATCATATTTTTGGCCACCTATCTTCCTCATTGTTGGTTCTACTTTGACAATTCTTGTTGAGTATTCGATGGCGATTGTTGTGTCCTCTTAAACCGGACCTTCAGCGTGATTTAATGAAAAGACTAAACTCTTAAAAAACTATTCCCCAGCATCTAAAATTAATATATTTTAAGTTTTTAGTCAATTATTATTCTTTCCCCGCTGGGCTGCAACTCTGTTCAGGACTCTTGGATACGGGCGCCGCCATCTTGACTCAGAAGCATCACACATACTGAAGACAGTAGTACAGGGGTTGCTTACTTAGGCCCTTATTTATGAAGGAATAGCAACAGGTAGCGACTGGTGAGCGGCCGGTAATGACGAGCTCCGCCACGAGAACGCCGGCTCCCCACCACAATCACACATTTATCAAGCCGATCCTGCTTAGCGACTGAGATAGCGCCATATAGCGACTCATTCATCATTATTCCAGCCTCAGCCCACAGCGCCAGCGTCCGACCTTGAACAGCGACAGGTATGACCTCTCGCTACCTGGCGCTCTCCAATGCATTTTAATGGAACAATCTTTAAATATTCATAATTAATTGTTATTATTTGTTTTTTTATTTTTTTTAAATGTGAAAAATTCTGTGACCACTTCTGCCATGTTAGATAATTTTTTAAGGTAAAAAAAATAAAAAAGAAAAATTGTACAGAATTGATATTACAGGTCTGATATTAATGTATTCATATTACTAAATTATTTAAAAAACTTGTTTTTTTTGGTTTCCAAAAATATGGTTGTTTGGGGGTTAAAAAACTACTTTTAACCCATCGCCGCCAGCGCTCTGGGGTTTAAACAAGCATTTTACAGCGCGATAATTTTTTGAGCGTGATTTTTTAATGAATATGGTGGGAGCCGGTTGCTAGGGCCAGTCGCTATCTTGCGCTCCCATACAGCGCGGAACCTGACAAATAGCGACTCCTCAGCCAATATTCAACATTACGGCAAACCGACTGAGTCGCTATCAACTACCGAACAACGGCCAAGCACAGCGACTACTAGTGGACGCTTTGAAAATGCCGCTACAGTCGCTCAACTGTCGCTACCTGCCGCTATTAATGAATCGGCCTCTTACTTGCTTATTGTAATGGCCATCACAAAGTATCCACTGCAGTCCATAATTTATCTGACCGGCCCTGTTCAGTCTACCGGATCGTTTGTAAATGAGTGATTTTTTTATACCGCTCATTAAAAACATTTATTACTGGTGCTTTACACATAGGCGCTGTGCCTGGTTTTGTTTTGGGAGGGATGAATGTTTTTATTGACAAAAAAAACTGGTTCTTCTTGAGTTATGTAGAACTGTTTTATGATATTCAGTGATATTTAAGATATGGTAGACATACAGTAGATGACACCAAACCTTAGAATATCTACGTTTCTTTTGACGCCGTCCCTAGTGACTTTCCTTTGGAAAAAACCCTTAGAGATCGGCCCAGGAATCTTATAGATTGATCCCCTTCCCCCAGGCATCCAGAATCGGGGATGCCCTGCTGTATGAAACCCCCCAGGTCACCCATAAACTCACCTTCTTTCCCGGTCCAACAGCGAATGAGCGAGCAGTGGCTGTATCCCTGCTATCCCTCTAGCAGGACGAGTGCCCGTGCCAGGCATTTGTAAATGGCCAGCATGGGGACACTCCCAGTCAGCCGCCAGAGCCCTCGGATCAGCTCGTATTAGACGAGCTCCTGGACAAAGGGGTTCAAGCAGATCCGAGCACACTGATTGGACGAGCAGCCACGAATGCGGCATAGGTCCGGGAAGAGGTGAGTTTGTTCGGGTGACCTGAGGGGTTTCACACAGCGGGCCATCCCCGATCGAGGTGCCCCTGGGGCAAGGACCAAAACCCAGGATAGTCAAAATAGTTTCTTGTTGAGTCCCCTGGCATGTCCATTACTTAATATAGTTTGGAGGCCATGGTTTAATCATATTTAATATCTATTGTTGATACCCCTTTTATGTTCATTACTTCATATCATTTGAAGGTCATGGTTTAGTCCACTTTGATGCCTATGGTTAAGCCTCCTTTGACCTACTTCATAAAGCATCCATCATATAGTGTTCATGTTTTAGTGCCTTTTACCACCTATCATTAAGTTTATTAATGCTCCTTTCTTCATCCGCTTTGATGCACATCATTGATTCCTCCTTTGATGCTCTTTATTTGGCCCCCTTCAATGCTCATTTGGAAGCCCATAATTTATCTCACTTGCCCAGCCCAGTCTGGATATTCTTTGAGGCCCTAATCTGACTCTCCATTTTTGTCCATCATTAAGGCCCCTATTACCCATGCCGTTGTGATATAGCAATGGTCAAGAATAAATTCCCTAGACAAGCTGGCTCTTCATGAGTTAGAGAGCTAGATCATTTCTTTACAGTCCAATCAATATTTTAATTATGCAAAACATTATTTAAAGAAACCGCTTAAGCAAAATAAGCGCATCCCAAGCCTCAAACTTCAGTCTTCACAGACGCTATCCAGCAGCCAACTAGAGCAACAAATCATCAAGCACATTAAACAGAGGACACATATGAAGATATGTTTGTTTGTTTTACTCTGGGGCAATTAGAAATAAAGAAAAAGGGGCCGAAAAAATGAGGGTTGGGGAAGTTCAATGAAGGGGTGCAGAAAGGAGGATCTAGGGGAGGATCAGGGGAGCACAACCTTTTTGGCTCTATAGCAAGCATTGCCCTCCACTTCAATTGCTTCCATGAAACACACACTTGCTAACATAGGAAGAAAAATACTAGATCAGCTCAACCCCTTGAGCACATTCTTTTGGCAAACAAATAATATACCCTTTCAAAAATTCCATCTAAAGTGGACTTACCTTTTAAAGCATTGCATTTTCTTTTATGCATATGTTAGGTGGTGGGGGTGAACATAAGTAAGAAAATGTGAGGTGGGCAGAGGTGGGTAGAGGAGAGATTGGAAGATGTGAGGTGGGCAGAGGTAAGCAGAGGTGAGCAGAGCTAAGGCAGGAAGAAGTGGATAGAGTCAGGCAGGGGTGAGGTGAGATATCATGGGAAGAGGTAAACAGATGTGGACAGAGTTGAAACAGGCAGGTGATGGAAAGAGGCAGAAATAGGAGGAGGTGAGTTGAGCGAGTGGGGGAAATGGTGAGGTAGGAAGGGGTGAGTAGAGGTAGACAGTGGTATAGAGAGGTTCTCTGAGCACATGTAGGGTGGGGAGAAGTAAGCAAAGGCGAAGAGCTTGGAAGAGTCTACATACAGTGGACCCACACCCTCTGCGGCGAGGGTGTTGGTGGCCGCAGGTGCCGCCGCTTTATAACAGGGGGTGGGGGCATCCAGAATACTAGAGGCACCCGCACATAACCGGTGCCCTGGGGGGTTATGTGCGGGGGGCTCCAGTATTCTAGATGCCCCCACAGACCTGTCATTTACTGGCGGCCACCAAAACCCTCGCTGTGGAGGGTGTTGGTGCGCTTACACCCAACACAAACAACACACCAGTAGCATGAGTGCATCACCTACCTCCTCAGCAATGTTAAAGTGGACCAACACTCAAAAATGACTAAAACCAGACCAAGCAACAAGCAGTGCTCATATACATCCCTTCCCGGGGCATTTACCTTTTTCTAACTCCTGCTGTAGTGAAGTTTAGAAACAAGGTGGCAGCTTATGCATTTGCAGGCCACCTGCAAACAGGAAGTGCTGCTGGGCTTCCTGTTACTGTGCATTGTCAGTTATGTCAGTTGAATCCAGGGCTGAGATTCTGGGAGAGGAAGCTCCAAAATGCCCTTTACCTTTCTCTTCCAACTGTGCCAGGCTGTTGGTCCAGTTTAACCAATGCCCTGATTCAGGAATTAGTGTTCATCTGCCCTCTAGTGGCCAGCTGCTTGTACTGTAGGCAAGGCTCAGTGCTCCAATTCCATAGGAGTGCTTGGGGGGGGGGTGCAACTTATGGCAGTGGGGGCACATAGAGGTTGTAAGGAGGGGCAACTAAAAAATGTAATGGAGCTATGGAGAGGTGAATAGAGGTACTGACATGTCTGATGCTGCCATTCATTGGGAAAACTGGACGGGACTGCAAACATACAATGCTACTGTCATTTGCTAATTCCAGCATGACATTTGATTGGACATAAGACCTTTCCTATCTGGACAGCTATCCCTGACTAGCAAGTCAACCCTGCAGCAAGGGTAGTAAGGACACTGGTGACACCTATTTGTTTCCGCAAGGAAATCTGGGAAATTTTCCCAAATTGCGAGATGCAAACAGAAATTAAACCCATAGGTTGTAGAAAGGGAATCTGGGAATTTTTCCCAAATAGCGAGATGCAAACAGAAATTAAACCCATGGGTTGCAGCAAGGAAATCTGTGAATTTTTCCCAAATAGCGAGATGCAAACAGAAATTAAACCCATGGGTTGCAGAAAGTGAATCTGGGAATTTTTCCCAAATAGCAAGATGTAAACAGAAATAAATAACACTTGAAGTGTAAAACCAGAATAAGTCAGTTCAATCCACTGGCTGTCTGAAAATATTCTGTTTAGAGCATGTTTAATCTTCAAAGAATTCCAGATGAAAAAAATATCAAAGTGTGGGGAAAGTTTATGCTCAGTGGAGGATGAGGGTCTTCTACCAAGCTGACAGCAGACAAGGGTTTACACCTTTAAAGTAAATACAATTGTATCCACCAAATGTGCAGTTTTCGTATTTGTGTCCATCACCCAGAAGTTTCTGAGTCTCAGTAGTGCTACTGCTGGGACTGCAACGGATCTAAATGCCCGGCCCCACTTCCAATATACAGACAAATGATAAGGAAGCCTGTCCAACACCTTTATGACTACTCTAAAGTATAACTAGGACCCACACAGAACCCATGCCTCACTCTCACTCCCTATATTTGCCCCCCAATGCTCCCATACTATAATTTGACCCAGAGGCATGACTACTTATAAAACCTTCCAGCACAGAAATTAGAGGACATTTACTAATGCAATTATGAAACCCCTGCCCTTCTTTCTTTGATCCAGATCAGCCATCAGGACAGACATTATCAAGTATAGGGCCCAACACTTTGCTGCTGTACATAAGGACCAGAAAATGCCATTGTAATTCCCCAGATCCCTATTGTAATTTCTTCTCTTTCATCTATATTAATCGTATGGGTGCAAGGTTGTATATGAGGACCTCTGGATAGGCCCCGAAATAGGGTATAGGGTTTCTTATGGTTTTAGATAGGGGCCTTGGGCAGTATCAGCCGCCCCAGGGTGAGAACGGGGCAGCAATAAAAGTGTGGCCCCAAAGTGTTAGAGAATAAACAGGAGGGATGGCATCTGGGTGGTAAATAGGGCCAGCAGCCAGGTATTGTTTTTTAAATGTAAATGTAGGCTAAATCTTTGGGTATTTTTATGTTACACTGTATCAGCTTATGACAGCGCCCCGTATCTTCCAACCACTCCTGCACAGCAGCTGCCAACCTGGGTACTGTTGTCCCATTTTCTGTTTTATATTCACCCCATAAGACACACATATATCCCTCCTAATCGCAACAAAACAATAAGATTGACAGGAAGTGTGTGGTGAGACAAACATATATAATACGATCATCAGGAATGTATATTTTCATATTCACAGGAAGAGCACAATGCGCATACATGAAACAGGTAATCTGGTGGGCATGCTCAGTTGTATTTCCATTAGGCAGACACCAAATTCTGCTTGTGCATGGGAATGCGCACATGTGTGGAAACATTCTCAATGCATTCCACTGCCACCTGCCCATTGACCTCGGACCTTGGCAATGCATCTTTGCCTCCTTGGCCTGTGTTTCATTACGAGCTTGATTTCCTTCTGTCACCAGGTACTTACCATGGCTGTGTTCATCCTTACCTCACAATTCAGTGATCAATTCCCTAGTCACATGACCTGGACGTCCCCTGCAGCCCAGTCCAACTTTTCTTGCAGAGGAGCTCCAGTGAAGGCATAGACTGGTTGAGCGGTGAGATGAATCTGCCATCTCCTCCATCAGAGTTCCATCTGGTATTGTGAAAAAGATTGTTCCAATCAAACAAACAAAAAGGGTCTAATCAAGACTGGACATCCAACGGTTACAGCCCCAAACTGGTAAAGGGAGACATAAGGGTCGATTCAGAGAAACATGTAAAAGCTTTGTTTTTGTTGCCGATCATGGTATTTTTTCCGAACGCTCGTGCACTTGTATGAACTTGCGAGCGATTCTATACACTAATCCGTTTCCTATCGTAAAATGCCCGTCCGTTCGTATGCTATCTTCCGACCTTGGCTCTGTCATTTTCCATCGTAAATTATAGGTTGATCTATTGTAGCAACGGCAGCATGTGTTTTTTCCCTTCTTCCATCGTCCACCTCTAGTATTGTATTGCGCATGCGCAAGATCTTCTACATTTCCGAACGAACGAATATTAGAGGTTAAAAACCCTTCTAATCTATCGGGAAACGCCAGGAATTCGTAGAGGTGGACGATGGAAGAAGGGAAAAATCACATGCTGCCGTTGCTACAATAGATCAATCAACCTATAATTTACGATGGAAAATGACTGAGCCAAGGTCGGAAGATAGCATACGAACGGACGGGAATTTTACGATAGGAAACGGATTAGTGTATAGAATCGCTCGCAAGTTCATACGAGTGCACGAGCGTTCGGAAAAAATACCATGATCGGCAACAAAAACAAAGCTTTTACATGTTTCTCTGAATCGACCCAATAGAGTTATATATGAAAATCCTCAATAGCATGGAAATGGCAGGGAGATTGGATACCTATGATGATAAAAAGGGCATTTGGAAATACCTGACACAAGGGGTGTGTTTGGGAAACAGTAAAAATAAATGTGGCCGCAGGATGATAAAGAGGCAGGATATATGGCAGCCTTTTAGTATTTGCCTCTGAGTTGGTTAAAGAGAGCCCTAGCTGTATGGGGCCCAGATATTCCCTACTAGAGAGACTACTGAGCCGAGAGCTAGTGGCTCTGAGAGCTCTCCCATGAGGTATTCATATAAACTACCAGAAAATATGAGACAGTGGCAGCAAATATACAGCTTTACGCATTTCACTTTTTTCATTATATGTTTCATTCATTAAACACTACGCACTTTTTTTCAGCATGTTTTGTTATTAGTGTATTATCATAAATATTGTCATTGTATTTGTTGAGTGTTAGAATTAAAAAAAAAATTCTATTTAAATGTATATAAAAATAATTAAAACACATAATAAATTAAAAATTCACACTGTGTACGACGTTGCACACTCGCCCCAAATAATACACCCAGCAGGTGGCATCGAGCACTCTCATTGTCATGCAAGGCGTTCCTTGCTGTCGCCGATCACAGTGAGTGGGTCACGTTCTCAATAAGCTGTGACAGGCGGCCATTGTGCATGCTGCTGGCATTTCATCGGGCGTGAAATATAGAGAGAGCACTCTGCTGCCGAGATAACTGCTGGCGCTCTATCCAGTTACAGTTGGGTGCTCTGGAGATAGGATGCATCTTCTGCAACTTCACGTATCCGGAGAGCTCACTGTACAGGGAAAAACTCTCCCCACTTCCTGGATTTATCTTAAAACTGGAATTAGCTGTGACCTTTTTGTGCCCAAATACCTGGCATTCTGGCATTTGAAGAAAGGGTACTGTGTGATGAGATTTTCTAACTTCATTTGATGCGTTAAGCATTATGGTAAGGTTTAAATGTTTAGTTACGTTTTCAGCCAAGATGAGAGAATAAAGCTATTTCTGATAAGATTGTTTCCATTCACAGAAAATATGTTCCAACTAATAGGAGACTTTTCCCAACTCACACGAGATATTTCCCAACTCACTGGAGACAGTTTCCAACTCACAGGAGACATTCCGCAACTCATGGGAGACATTTACTGACTCACACAAGATATTTCCCAACTCATTGGAGAAATTTCCTGACTCACAGGAGACATTTCCTGATTCACTGGAGAAATGTCCCAACCCACAGGAGACATTTCCCAACTCACTAGAGATATTTCCCAACTCACATGACATATTTCCCAACCCACAGGAGACATTTCCCAACTCACTAGAGATATTTCCCAACTCACATGACATATTTCCCAACTCACAGGAGACATTTCCTAACTCACAAGAGACATTTCCCAACTCACAGGAGACATTTCCCAACACACAGGAGATATTTCCCAACTCACAGGAGACATTTCCTAACTCACAAGAGACATTTCCCAACTCACAGGAGACATTTCCCAACTCAGAGAACATATTTTCCAACTCACAGGACATATTTCCCAGCTCACTGGACATATTTTCCAACTCACAGGACATATTTCCCAACTCACAGGACATATTTCCCAACTCACTGGACATATTTTCCAACTCACAGGACATATTTCCCAACTCACAGGACATATTTCCCAACTCACTGGACATATTTCCCAACTCAATGGACATATTTCCCAACTCAATGGACATATTTTCCAACTCACAGGACATATTTCCCAACTCACAGGACATATTTCCCAACTCACTGGACATATTTCCCAACTCAATGGACATATTTCCCAACTCAATGGACATATTTCCCAACTCACTGGACATATTTCCCAACTCAATGGACATATTTTCCAAATCACTGGAGACATTTCCCAACTAACAGAAGACATTTTCCAACACACAGAAAGCATTTCCTAATTCACAGGATATATTTCCCAACTCACAGGACATATTTCCCAACTCACTGGAGACATTTCCAAGCACACAGGAGACATTTCCTAATTCACAGGATATATTTCCCAACTCACTGGACATATTTCCCAACTCACAGGAGAAATTTCCCAACTCACAGGAGACATTTCCTAATTCACAGGAGATATATCCCAACTCACAGGAGACATTTCCTAATTCACAGGATATATTTCCCAACTCACTGGATATATTTCCCAACTCACTGGACATATTTCCCAACTCAATGGACATCTTTCCCAACTCGCTGGACATATTTCCCAACTCAATGGAGACATTTCCCAACACACAGGAGACATTTCCTAATTCACAGGATATATTTCCCAACTCACATGAGACATTTCCTTATTCACTGGAGAAATTTCCCAACCCACAGGAGACATTTCCCAACTCACTAGAGATATTTCCCAACTCACATGACATATTTCCCAACTCACAGGAGACATTTCCGTCCTCACAAGAGACATTTCCCAACTCACAGGAGACATTTCCCAACTCACAGAACATATTTTCCAACTCACAGGACATATTTCCCAACTCACAGGATATATTTCCCAACTCACAGGACATATTTCCCAACTCACTGGACATATTTCCCAACTCAATGGACATATTTCCCAACTCACTGGACATATTTCCCAACTCAATGGACATATTTCCCAACTCACTGGACATATTTCCCAACTCACTGGAGATGTTTCCCAACTCACTGGAGACGTCTCCCAACACACAGAAGACATTTCCTAATTCACAGGATATATTTCCCAACTCACAGGACATATTTCCCAACTCACTGGAGACATTTCCAAACACACAGGAGACATTTCCTAATTCACAGGATATATTTCCCAACTCACTGGACATATTTCCCAACTCACAGAACATATTTTCCAACTCACAGGACATATTTCCCAACTCACAGGATATATTTCCCAACTCACAGGACATATTTCCCAACTCACTGGACATATTTCCCAACTCAATGGACATATTTCCCAACTCACTGGACATATTTCCCAACTCAATGGACATATTTCCCAACTCACTGGAAATATTTCCCAACTCACTGGAGATGTTTCCCAACTCACTGGAGACATCTCCCAACACACAGAAGACATTTCCTAATTCACAGGATATATTTCCCAACTCACAGGACATATTTCCCAACTCACTGGAGACATTTCCAAACACACAGGAGACATTTCCTAATTCACAGGATATATTTCCCAACTCACTGGACATATTTCCCAACTCACAGGAGATATTTCCCAACTCACAGGAGACATTTCCCAATTCACAGGAGATATATCCCAACTCACAGGAGACATTTCCTAATTCACAGGATATATTTCCCAACTCACTGGATATATTTCCCAACTCACTGGACATATTTCCCAACTCAATTGACATCTTTCCCAACTCACTGGACATCTTTTCCAACTCACTGGACATATTTCCCAACTCACTGGAGACATTTCCCAACACACAGGAGACATTCCCTAATTCACAGGAGATATTTCCCAACTCATTGGACATATTTCTCTACTCACAGGACATATTTCCCAACTTACAGGACATATTTCCCAACTCACAGGAGACATTTCCCAACACACAGAAGACATTTCCCAACACACTGGAGACATTTCCTAATTCACAGGATATATTTCCCAACTCACTGGACATATTTCTCTACTCACAGGACATATTTTCCAATTCACAGGAGACATTTCCCAAGTCACAGGAGACATTTCCCAACTCACAGGAGATATTTCCCAAGTCACAGGAGACATTTCCCAACTCACAGGAGATATTTCCCAACTCACAGGAGACATTTCCCAACTCACAGGACATATTTCCCAACTCACAGAAAATTTCTCCCATTGCATAGAAGACATTTTCCAACTTGCCAGCTCACAGGAGACATTTCCATCACATGAACAGCACTGAAGTAATGAGATGTTTTTTTCAGGAGTTCACATCACACACTACCAGTGTGAGCGGCGATATCTCTGCCGCTCCCACTGTCCCTGTCACTTCTCCATGGCCCCAGCAGACAGAGGCATCCGGACTATACAGCGGTGGGCGTGGCCGATGCTCGAGCGTCGACCACGCCCACCACTGTTTAAAGTGGACCAACACCCAGGATTTTGACTATCCTGGGTCTTGGTCCACTTCGGTGGGGCACCCCCGATCGGGGTGCCCCGCTGTGTGAAACCCCCCCGAACCCCCCGAAAAACTCACCTCTCCCCGCTCCCAGCGCCGACGGACAAGGAATCTGACAGTCCCGGACAAGCGGCTCCTCCGCCGCTGCCTCCCGCGCGTCAAGACGGCCGGCGCGGGCGCGCGCACGCCTAGAGGGGCGCGAGATAAGGTAAGGGGGTTTGGGGTGTTTGGGGGGGTTTCACCCCGCGGGACATCCCGATCTCGGATGTCCCGCGGGGAGGGAGGTGATCGGCCCGGGAATCTTATAGATTCCCGGGCCTATCACCCGTGGGTGTTGGTCCACTTTAAGGCAGTGTGTTCACTCTGTATGCCGGCGCCGCAGAGAGGAAGCGATGGAGGCAGCTGTATCTGCTGCCTTCTCCGCAGCTGCCTCTGCCGCTTCCTCACTCTCTGGGGTGCCAGCACACAGCGTGAACACCTGGCCTTGGTATAGTGGTGGGTGTGGCCGATGCTTGAGTGTTGGCCACGCCCGCCACTGTAACAGGCCGGTGATTGTGTGTGCTGGCGCCGCAGATACAGCTGCCTACACCGAGAGGTGAGTTAACTTTTTCCTTTTTATTTATTTTTTGCCCACATTCGCCCAATAAGACGCACTGACATTTCCCCCCCACTTTTGGGGGAAAATAAGTGTGTCTTATAGGGCGAAAAAATACGGTATATATTATATCTGCTAAAATAAATCTGATTCTAATTCTTATTCATAGAAGCATAACTGGATTCTAGACATTTCTCAGCTCACAGAAGACCAGCTCACAGGGGATATTTTCCAACTCACACAGGGCCGTATCTAGCCCCCTGCTACCTGAAGCAAACTATAAAATGTAAAATTGTAAAATACCAGTGTATCAAATAAAGGGCAAAAGAGAGTTTTATTTTTTTAATTGCTTAACACAACAAATAAAAAAAAAACCCTGGACATTGAAAATCTATTGGCAGTCCTAGAAACCTCGGGAGAGCCTAAAAGAGAGAGCGAGTAACACCAGTGGTGCCCTGCTCTGTAGATTCAAATGTGAAGCCTCAGTTGTGGAAGTGTATTGATTAAGTGGAAAGCCCTACTTCTGATGTCGAAGTTATCCTGTTGTGGTAAAATAATGTCCACTTTCGATGGCATATTTTTTAAGTCTGTATTATCGTTTGCCAAAGTGCTAAGCTCCCTCGCCTTAGCAATGGCCATAGCAGCAGTGTTCTGAAGTGCACGCCGGGATGTCTTTGTCTACGGTTGCTAATAGCAACAGACTGCAGGTACGGAAAATGGTTTCCATAAAACACAGATTGGCTGTTATAGGAAAAAGAATTGCTAGAAAAGCTTAACCTTAGGGACATCCTTTTGGCAAACAATAATATACACTTTCAAAAATGCCATGGAAAGCAGAGTTGGTGCACCTCACCCATACTACACCTCATCCAGTGATACCCACCCTAGGTCCAAGAACCCTCCCCTACTTCCTCACTCCCCCACCGGCGGAGGGACCTAACACATGCACATAATATATTAGATTTCAGATCAGAAAGGCACAGCATGGAGCAATCTGTGTGCATCAGTGTCATAGCAATGTTGGCCTAACACAATTATCCCTATCACAATATCAATGTCCATAAACTGAATCCTACTGTGGTTGGCTAAGCAGGGATAGCAATAGTACACAGTAATTATTACCAATACACAGCCCCAATCTGAGCAAACAAAACCCCAGTATGAGCAGCCCCCAGATTTTAAAGATAAATAGGCAAAGTGCAAATGGATCCTCTACCCCAGTGATTTTCAACAGGTGTGCCGCGGGGAAAGTTCCCCAAACAAAGGTGCCCCCTGTTCCCCGGCAATGCGCAGCGATGCGGCTTCCGCACAAGGAACAGGGCCGTATTTGCCTTAAGGCAATGCCTGCGAGGAAGGCACTGTCACTTACCCGCCAGTGGATCCGGGGGGCGGGGGCACTGAGCGGTCGCACGCTTCCCGCGAGGAAGGCATTTTCCAGCTAGTGGATTCATCTCGCCGGCCTCCTTGCTTCCCCCCGAACAGCTGCTTCGCGGCGCGCGCCCGCCTCCATCTCGCTTCCCCCTCCCCCCGATCAGCTGCTCCGGCACCCGCCCGCCTCCATCTCGCTTCCCCCTCCCCCTGATCAGCTGCTCCGGCACCCGCCCGCCTCCATCTCGCCGGCCTCCTCGCTGCCCCGGCACCCGCCCGCCTCCATCTCGCCGGCGTCATCGCTGCCCCCCTCCCAGCTGCTCCGCGGTGCGCGCCCGCCTCCATCTCGTCTGCCTTCTCGCTGCCCCCCTCCCCCGATCAGCTGCTCCGGCACCCGCCCGCCTCCTTCTCGCTGGCCTCCTCGCCACCCATCCCCCCCATCAGCTGCTCCGGTGCCCACACACAACTTGCCGGCCTCCTCGCTACTCGCCCCCCCCCCCCCCCCGATCAGCTGCTCCGGTGCCCACCCACGGGGGTCACTCCGTGCTCCTCACTAACCCCCCCCCCCAGTCCAGTACCAGCGCGGGACATGTGAGCGGGATGCCAGGCTCTGGCCACCCGCTGATTCATCACTCCCAGACGCGTGACTGCTGAGGACCCCGGAGGATAAGGTAAGGAACTTTATAATATTTTATATATATAAAAAAAAAAAAAAATTATGATTTTGGAGTGTGTGTGTGCTTGCTTGCATGGCAGAGGGCAGCCTTACATGACTGCAGCAAGCAAAAAAATCTTTTTTTTTTACAGTTCGGCCATGGGGCTCCCGCGCGTGTGCCCGCAGGAGCGCACATGCCCCGTGAAGTAAATCTGGCCAGCTGGTGTCAGCAACCCCTCTGCCTCAGCGGCTCCAGCGCCCTTCCCCAGGGGAATCCCGATCTGGAATGCCCTGGGCGGAAGGTCAGAGGCCAGCCCCCACAACACCCATAGACACTCACCTTTTCCCGGTCCAATGGTGCATGCGCAAGCTCTGGTCCAGTGAGAGCCGGCCACTGTCACTAGGTAATTCGGCAGGTGGCTTTCATTAGAATCAATAGGGATCCCAGCCTGTTGAATTACGCAGTGACGGTGAGCGGCTTTCATTGGACCAGAGCCCGTGCATGCACCGTTGAAGCCAGGTAAGTGTTAACTGGACTTTCTGGGGGCTATACACAGCAAGGTATTCTAAACTGATATGCTCCGCTGGGTAACCCCCCCCCCCCCAGAAGCCCCATTTCACTCACCTTGTCCCAGAGCCCTCACCACATATCTGCACAGCGGCCGCATCCCGGCTCACCTCTGCCCGAACCTGCGCTTGGCCTTTCTGAATGGGTGCACCACCCACACGTCCACCGCACATGCAACGGCTGATAGGTGAGCGGGAATGCGGCTGGATGCGCACTCTGCTCCCTTTGGCTGCTTAGCCTTCAGTGGTGCCAAAGGGAACCAAGTGAAAGGCGCTCAGGCTATCAATCAGTGCGCTCGTTCTGACCCCAGTCTGGGCTGTGGGAGCAACAGGAAGCAGGAAGGTGAGTGAATAGGGCAACCTGGGAGGGTACACACAGTGGGGCATCCCAAATCAAGATGCCCTCACCGAGAGGAACAACACCAAGTGAAACAAGTGAAAATCTTTAAAGTGGACCAACACCCAGGATTTTGACTATCCTGGGTTTGGTCCTTTCCAGATCGGGGTGCCCTGCTATGTGAAACCCCCCAGATCGCAAGTTACAACTCACCTCACCCTGCTCCTACGGCGCATGCGCGGGCACTCGTCCAATCAGCGCGCTCTGAGCCGCCGTGGTATGCGCGTCAATGAGACGT
Organism: Gastrophryne carolinensis; assembly: GCA_027917425.1. NCBI lineage: Eukaryota > Metazoa > Chordata > Amphibia > Anura > Microhylidae > Gastrophryne > Gastrophryne carolinensis. The sequence continues at coordinate 375,952,656 of CM051235.1, forward strand.
CTTACCGCAGCGGCTCCGAGCGCGCTGGCTGCTGCATCTCACGCTTCCCTCTAACAGGGAGCGCGCCCTCGCCGGCCATTCACAAATGTGAATTCACAAATGTGAGCTGGGCTTCTCAAGCTTGACTGCGATAAAAACTAAAAACAGGGAGAGACTGAGAACTGTTGAGGAAGAGCTTCGTGTGTGTCTTTCCACCATTCCTGCCAGGATATCCCTTTTGTGTTCATCGAAACAGGCCCAGGTTTCACACTGAGTGGTAAGAAATACATTTAGAATCTATATTATTAACTATATGTATAGTATGTACTGTTTTAGTGTCCTTTTGTGCCATTTTGGTTGGTGGTGTGCCGTGGGATTTTTTAAGTATAAAAAGTGTGCCGCTGCTTAAAATAGGTTGAAAATCACTGGTTTATAGTATTGAGTCCATTCGGACCAGGTTCCTTCACTTCTCCCATTTCCTGGATGGCCAAGAGGATTTCCCTTTCAGTTACATATTCATCCATAATCTTTCTTTGAGAGTCAGACTCATCCAACTATTTTTTAATAGTATCCTCGTTCAACCTGGGTTCTCCAGAATATACGGTGGAATAAAACTCAGCAGTTACCTTTTCTGGATTCCATGACAGGATACATCCATCACATTCATGATTTTTGAAAAAGAAAGGTCTTTCTTCTGCAGGTTTATTTGTCTGACCAGGAGTTTACTAGGCCTATCTATAGCCGTATAAAAGTTTGATCTATTCCAACTGAGCAATTTTTCTGCTCTGATGGTGAGCAGTAAATGTATTTCTGTTCTGAGGTCATGGATTTTTACCAGGTGATTTCTATTGGGGCCTCTTTTATGCTGTTTAACAAGTTTCTTTAACATTTTGGATTTCTCTATGTTGTGTTCTTTTTAAACCCTAGATTAAATTTGGATCAGCCTTCTTCTTATGTAGGCCCAACCAGCTAATAGATGGATTAGTATCATTGGGCTGATTTTGTTTGAAATATTCCCTCAGGCTGTTTGATATTTCTTCCACTACCACCACCTACCCCAGAATAGCCTTATTAAGTCTACATCTAACACATTTGGTTTAGACCATAGCCCTCTCAGATTTAACTTGACTACTGCATGGTCTGGCCAGGAGCGTTCAATAATCAGTGGACACTTTAAGGACCACAGAGTTCCATATATAAATGTGATCTATGTGGGAGTATGTGTGGTGCACTGAGGAAAAAAGGTGAAAACTTTCTTTGTCAGATTGCACTCTACCCCCATATCAGTCATCTTTTTTTCCTTGGACCATGACAAAAAAGGTGGTAAATCAACTCTTAAAAAAGCTTGGGGGACCAGATTATTTAAAATGAGTATCATCCAACAGAAAAATATCTGCCTCAATACCATTATAAAACTTAAATGCTTTAATTCTCTTTATAGGAGAATTAAGGGCTTGCAGGTTATGGGAAATAACTGTATAATGCAGCATCTCTAAGATGTTTCACAGCTCAATCTTTGGGAGACCAAATACCCCAGCAAGAACTACACAAAGGAAAACATTTTCCTCTTTCCTCTTTACTCTCATAGATGAAGTGTTGAAGAGGGGGTCTCAGCAAGAAACTCCGAACCTGAGGCTAGGACCTAACAGGAGCGTGACCTTCCACCCAGCACGCCTTTATAGCTCAGTGTAAGTTTAATACTTATGCTATTTTCGACATTTTGATGACTACCGAGGAAAGGATTTGAGTTGCATGTGGTCCAAAAATGTCTGAAAACCTAACGTTGCACTTTGGAGTAATTTCCGCCCCTCTTTATGAAGTGAGCTTCACACTGTTACATTGTTGCTCAAAAAGGTTCCAGAGAAGAGCGTCATCATTCCCATAAAACAATAAGATCTAAGTTCCAAGCTGCTCCAGCTTGTGGCAGTTTGGCATTAGTGTGGTACCATCTGCCTTTACTACCCTTACTCAGCCAAACAGCTGCAAGGCCCCACCAAATCATCTGACACATTTGCAGCCATGTGTTTATCACACCATGATGGGAGATGAGTATCTCCTGACGGTTTTATTGTCTTCTTACTGCATCATCCTACTTTCTTCTCTGTACCCTTACTTGTACCCTAATAGATTGTAAGCTGTTTTTCTTATATATCCTTTGTTATCTGACAGTTGAAGATACAGGTCTTCAGTATCCTCCCTTAAACACAAGTAGGATTGTAAGCTCTCACTCCTTCTGTATCCTCCCTTATACCCTAATAGATTGTAAGCCCTTCTCCTTCTGTATCCTCCCTTATACCCTAATAGATTGTAAGCTCTTCTCCTTCTGTATCCTCCCTTATACCCTAATAGATTGTAAGCTCTTCTCCTTCTGTATCCTCCCTTATACCCTAATAGATTGTAAGCTCTTCTCCTTCTGTATCCTCCCTTATACCCTAATAGAATGTAAGCTATTCCCCTTCTGTATCCTTCCTTATACCCTAATAGATTGTAAGCTCTTCTCTCTTCTGTATCCTCCCTTATACCCTAATAGAATGTAAGCTCTTCTCCTTCTGTATCCACCCTTATACCCTAATAGATTGTAAGCTCTTTTCTTTCTGTATCCTCTCTTATTCCCTAATAGATTGTAAGCTCTTCTCCTTCTGTATCCTCCCTTATATCCTAATAGATTGTAAGCTCTTCTCCTTCTGTATCCTCCCTTATACCCTAATAGATTGTAAGCTCTTCTCCTTCTGCATCCTCCCTTATACCCTAATAGATTGTAAGCTCTTCCTCTATCGTTATCCCCCTTATACCCATATAGATTGTAGGCTCTAAATCCTTCTGTATCCACATTAATACCCATTGACAGATCATTAACAGACTTTAAAGTGATACTGCAGGCAAATGTTATTGTTAGATCATTGTGTCAGGCTATATTTGACAATGTCCTAAACTGTTTTCGTTTTCTAAATTGTAGAAAAAATGGTCGAGATATTGAGGTTTACCGTCTGAAAAAAAGTGGGCATGCACTCCCAAAGTGCATGGGCACACCCCTAATGTGCATGCGCACACACCCAAAGAGAGAGAGGAGGAGGTGGGGCGGCAGGCGCTGCTCTGCTCTCACCCGGAATCGGCCAGGGAGAGAGGAAAAGGTTGGTCGGCAGACTCCAAGGTGCTCGGCCGGGGGGAGGGAGAAGAGGAAGTGGGGCAGCAGACGCCACACTGCTTTCTCCTGGCATCAGCCGGTGATATTTGTAATATTTTTATTACTCTTAGATTCTGGTCGTGGGTGTGGTGTGCCACCACATTCTCCAAACTGATCATATTTTTAAAGCCTGTTAATCCGATCAAATCCCTCTTCATGCTCAGTGTGTAACTGTAAGGTGATCCAGCCGGCACTGGAACGGGTTGGTTAAAAACAAATTGCAAAGGAATTTCAAGCTGATAAGACACATAATAGGGTGTATCTGAGAAGATTCTAATCGCCTATTGCACTGATCGCAGCACTTAAAGTACATTCCGACCTTTGTCTTAAAGAATTTTATATTATTCAACAACCTAATTATGTTTCAGCTGAAGGATGAGCTAAGGTATTTAAGTCTGTCTGTCATTTCCCTCACACAAACATAGCTGTGACAGGTGTTTAGGAAATGAATAGGACAAAAACCAAATTGTTTGGGCCAAATTCAAGTTTGACTAATTAAAAGCTCACACTAGTCAATACTACCGTAGAGTGTAGGGTTTAGTTTAGATTTTGTGCTGTAGTTTGTTTTAGTTTAGATCTTAAAGCAGACAAGACCCTCTCCTTGTTTGGGATATGTGAAACCCCATGCAACCTCTGGATTCTTACCTTGCTCCATGATGAATGCACAGGTTTCCATTCAATCAGGTTATCCTCAATGGATTCTTGCCACAGGCCATGCCCACCCGCTGCACTGATCCGGGTGTGTGCGTGGATCATCAGCGGACGCACCCAGAGCCATAGCAGGGATCTGCAATCCTGCCCTCTCCCTGCCCAGCCGTCCGCCGCTCCTCCATCTGGCATCCTGGTGAAAGCAACGCAAGAGTGGCTGTTATGTAAGTTTCTGGGTTTTTTTTCCTCCAGCGTATGGGGAGGGGTCTGGGTGATTTGGCTGCACTACCTATAATGGGGAATGGTAAGGGAGATGCAACACTGCCTATAATGGCGAATGGGAGGTGGGGATGCCATACTGCCTATAATGGGGAATGGGATGGGGGGAATGCTACACTGCCTATAATAGGGAAGGAGAGGGAAAGAATGCCACACTGCCTATAATGGGGGGGGGGGGGATGACACTCTGCCTGTAATGGGGGGATTCTGCACCTTGCCTAATATTCAGTTCCTGGGGGGGGGGGTTAGCAACATTTGGTTCATAATTATTTTCTTGTTTTCCTCCTCCAAATCCTAGGTGCGTCTTATGGGGGCGAATAATACGGTACACAATGTTTATAATGCAGGATATTTGACACAGTGCAAACATTTAAAACATTTTAAACTTAATTTATAAAACTGATTAATTGTATTATTCCATCAATGAAATATACATGGAAAGTTATCTATGCTAATAAAGACATGTTTGAATCAGTTAATGTTGACAAAAATACTCCCCTCCACGTGGGCCACTGGAGGCATCCCCTGCACCCCTTTATCCCCTAGCCACCCACACCAGGCATATCTGAATGGCTGATGGCAGGTGCCCACAGCCAGGGGAGTAGCTAGCCAGAGTGAGATTGCATAGAATTAAATTTTCATTCATTGTCACACATTAATATGGCTATTCACAATGGAATGTAAAGAATGTTTTTTTAATAGCAGCTAGCTAATAAAATGTAGGCTTCAACAGATAATATTTATTGCACAGTAGGTTGTACTCCCCATGATGTAGAGAACAAAAGCCCCATATTTAAGATAAACGTAAAATTGAGTTTGTTTTTCACATGGTGCAAACTCAGCAGGAATATTAAGAATTACCATCACTCCTTGTGAGTGGGCGGAGCCATGCAAATCATCCTGTTATGTCTCTTTGTTATTCCAAGTGCCCAGAAGAACTAAGTATTAAATGCTTGAATATACCTTTTTAAAATATATTCAATTTCAGGGATAAATTGGTTTAGACTTAAACAAATAACTGATATTCGGGTAAATTTACCAGAGCTCCAACAGGAAACACTGCTGTGAACCATTACAGTAACAGACTTATAGAGATTTAACAGCATGTTTTGCAATTTCTCCTTCTTCAAAAAATAATATTTCTTGCTCTGCTGCAGCTTTCGGCGTACTGTATTCAGAATAAGATCCCCCTGCTGTTTTGGAGTCTCTCTGCACTCTGCACTCTTCAGCCAGAGGTGTATTACTCGCTTCATATCTGGGAAGTTTCCCTGCTGGGATGGCCATGGCAGCCGTCACAGTAGTTATGTTGGATCTTAGGAGAGATATTTCCTTTGTCATGGTGATTGGCTTGCTCTGTACTATTCATATCCAGCTTACGGCACCAAAAATGTATAACAGAGCCCTTAGGACGTCTGCTAAAGGAAACCTTACTTTCTCCTTCAGTCAGTCAGCTTTCACTATATTCCTGTTATTATCTGTGACGATTGCAAGGGTTGATCAGACCTCCTAATCGTTCATCTGATCAAACCAGCCAGTCGTACTCCACGTGTGTCGCCGTGTGGCAAAACACGTGGCTATAAAATGCTGCCACCAGAACACAAACAGTGTTCGCCACTATCTAAGCCACATAAAACACAATCAGGTTGAATGAATCGATCGACCAAAAACCACTTCCAGGAAGGGAGCGATCAAGCGTCCTAGGCAAGTAACCTGGCTCTTCAGAACTAGTGTAAGCTTTTTAGATCCTTAATTCAGAGAATCGGTGACCCTCTGCTGTATTTTCAGAATTTATTTAAACAAAACACAAAAACAACGTGAAAAACGATGCAAGATGATAAAACAGGATTAACTATAAAACATGGTACAAATAAATAGATAGCAATACAAATAAAAAGGGGAAAAATACTGTCTGGGCTGTGATTCGATCTAATCAATCATCTGTCAGTCCTCACACGTCTCCCAATGACCAATGATTCCTGGTCTCCTCCTTAAATGTTACAGTGGAGCATGTGTCACTCTTGATGGTAGGATTTGAGTGTCTCGCTGGCCATTCTGAAGCTCACCTTATTCCCTCTCACCAGGGGTCAGCTTCTGACCCCTCCAATTGGGCAGAGAGATTGGAGTCACCCACTGTTTGATTGGTGCATCTGGGATTCTCCATCTTTGGGTACCTGAAAGTTGGTCCATATGATATCCTTCACCTGTCCTGGGATTCCAAAGGGGAGGAGGAATGGAGGACATTCCATGGAAGGGGGGGCAGTAGATGGCTCCTGTCTCTGCTTTTCATGGCTGGTTGGGTGACTTGTTGGGTGATTTGCTTTGATAACCCTTACTCCATTACTTTGTTTATGCTGGGAAGTTTTATGAGGGGAGAAAGTCATCCCAGCTGACCCTGTGTACATGCAGGGGGTAGCCTGATGAAGTGGGGAATACACCCACGGAACGCGTGGCTCCTGGTGTTGTAGGCAGTGGGGAGACCCTTTACTGGCATACCTGCTATACCTTGAGTATATTTTGGTTGGATGTATTTTTGCGCTGTATTTGGTATTTGATGGTTGATTGATACTAGCATCTATATTGGTGGGGTATTTTGTGGTCATTTTTATATTTCTTATAGGGCATTTAGGTATTGGGTAAATATGTAGGTTCTATTTGTGATTATATATTGTATTTGTAGCTATTGATTGGTTGCACTTTGCACTTTATAGTTATTTGATATAGGATCCGGATCATAAGTAGGATTTGCACATTGTTATTTGCACTGATTAGATCACTTGTGTTTATGTGTTTTAAATATAGATGCTGATTGATATTTGTGCATGCCAGTGCTCTCCCCATCGCCTACACACTTTCATGTTGGTTTGTCTTATATGTATTGTCTCATTATGTGTTTTTTAAGGGATTTTAATTGTGTAGTGGTTATGTGTAGTGATTCATTTAGTGATATGGAATAAAATATATTTTTTGATACATTTTTTGGAGTGCCTCCCTCTATGATTCTGTGTTCTTGAGGTGAGCTTTATGTAGCTTTGGGAGTGGCACATTTAATGATTATAGGGTATTGTGCAGATCCCCTTGCCTTTATCTGCAGAAGGTTATATGGCAGGCAGGTAGGAGGGGGAGACATGAGGAGAGTTATACAGCAGGGTCAGCCAAGGTATATATATATATATATATATATATATATATATAATATATATATATCAGCCTGTGGACATTAGGGAGAGGCACAGGACTCATCAATAGGAGGCTGACAATCAAAAACTAGCCAAGAACAACTAGAGCCTGCAGACTATGGCAGTCTGGTCTTCACCCTTGCCATTGTTGGTGGGGATGGACTAGAGCATCAGATACTCGGGTTTTATATGGTAGACGTAACTTTAGTGACCAGGAAAACAAGAATACAGATTCGAATGGAGTGCTGGTAGCACACTTCACACATCAGTGGAGCCATGGTGGCAGACTGGGGGCACTGGTTCATAGTCGAGAGGAGAGCCGGGGTCAAACACAGAGAAGCAATCCAAAGAAACGAATAAGCAGGAAGTAGCCGGCTTACACACATAAAAGCAATACAATAATCGGGTTGTCACGAAGAAGCAGAAGAGGAGAATGGCAGGAGTTTTAAAAAACCAACTGGGGCCCATGGTAATGTGCTGCCAGGCCAAATGTGTGCACACTGGAGTATTCAGTGAATGCGCACTCACAACTGCGCAAAGGTCCTCAGGACAGACCAAGGCGGAAACCTTTTAGAAGATTCCTTATAAGGAAGACATGTTTTTGTATTTCTCTTTTTTTTGTACAGGCAGTACGTGCTTCCATTAAAACATTCAGCAAATTTTAAATAATAATAATCCAGACTGGGAACTGTATTACTTCATGTATTTTGGCATTGAATCCTACAAAAAAAGCCTTTCTGTGGGAAGCGGCACAGGATTTTCCTGAGTTCGACCTCCCACTGTTTCTTCTTTTAATAATCTAATATTTACAAACCCGCAGTGATATCAATATTTCTCCCGCTTACCTTTGTACCATTCCTTGTTTGTACAGCCAGGATATTGTGACACCTCCAGGATGGAAGTCACCTTTTTCAGAGTACCTGTGTGCACAGTGATATCACACCTCTGGGATGTAACATAAAGATATGATACCACAACATATTATTAATATATTGTTAGATAATATTAATAACAACTAATTTATTCTCTTATATTACTGACTTTGCGTCAATTCAAGCCGAGTTGCACATTCTGGAAGAGAGTTTAATTTTCATTAGCATGAAAAATTGAACCAATAAATTGCAAATATGACAAATCGTTAGTGCTGTTAAGCTTGCTAATAGCCTCCTGAATATACTAATATAGTTCATTTTAAATGTGCCATCTGAGGGATACCATGGAATATCTGGATATCTTTTTTTATTACTATTATGGATTTTAACCTATGATTAAAAGCATATTTTTATTTTTCAGTGCGTCTTATTGGGCGAATCTAAAAAAAAAAAAAAAAAGGGGGAAAAAGTATACTTACATGAGTCTCGTCCCCACTGTCCCCGCTCAGACTTTCGGCGCTGGCGCCCTCTGACAGCCAAGTGTTTGCGTCAGTGCGCGCCTGCCCAAGAGGCAGTGGTGGTGCAGGAAGCCCCAGCAGGGACAGAGAGCGTCGCCACTCTGGCTTCTGGCTCCACCACTGCCTCTCGGTCAGCTCACACTGGCCTAAGAGGCTGTGGCGACATTGGAAGTGGGGACAGCGTTTATGTAAGTATACCTTTCTGGGGGGGAATGCCACACTGATTAAGGGGATGGGGAGAAACCACTGCCTATATGAGGAATGGAATGGGGGGATGGTACAATGCCTATAGGAATGGAAGGGGGGATGCCACACTGCCTATGGCGAATGGGGGAATGCCACACTGGCTATATGGGGTATGGAATGGGAGGGGGGAATGACACACTGAGTATGGGAATAGGAGGGGGGATGCCACACTGAGTATGGGAATAGGAGGGGGGATGCCACACTGCCTATATGGGGAATGGGATGGTGGAATGCCACACTGCCTGTGGAAATGGGAGGGGGGAATGCCACACTACCTATGGGAATGCCACACTGCCTATGGGTATGGGAGGGGGGAATGCCACACAACCTATGGAAAAGGGGTGGGGCGGAATGCCAGACTGTTTATGTTGAATGGGGGGGGGGGATGCCACACTGCCTATGAGGAATGGGATGGAGGAATGCCACACTGCCCATGGGGAATGGGATGGGGGAATGCCACACTGCCTATGGGAATGGGATGGGGGAATGCCACACTGCCTATGGGAATGGGAGGGGGAATGCTAGACTGTTTATGTTGAATTGGGGGGGAATGCCACACTGCTAATGAGGAATGGGATGGGGGAATGCCACACTGCCTATGGGAATGGGATGGGGGAATGCCACACTGCCTATGGAAATGGGAGGGGGGAATGCCAGACTGTTTATGTTGAATGGGGGGGAATGCCACACTTCTAATGAGGAATGGGATGGGGGGTAATGCCACACTGCGTATGGGAATGGGAGGGGGGGATGCCACACTGCCTATAATGGGGTGTTTTAGCACATCATTTGGGTTAGAATATTTTATTATTTATATACTGCCTATATGGTGAATGGGATGGGGGCATGCCACACTGCCTATGGGAATGGGATGGAGGAATGCCACACTGCCTATGGGAATGGGATGGAGGAATGCCACACTGCCCATGGGGAATGGGAGGGGGGAATGCCACACTGCCTATGGGAATGGACGGGGGAATGCCAGACTGTTTATGTTGAATGGGGGGGAATGCCACACTGCCAATGAGGAATGGGATGGAGGAATGCCACACTGCCCATGGGGAATGGGATGGGGAAATGCCACACTGCCTATGGGAATGGGATGGGGGAATGCCACACTGCCTATGGGAATGGGATGGGGGAATGCCACACTGCCTATGGGAATGGGATGGGGGAATGCCACACTGCCTATGGGAATGGGAGGGGGGGTGCCAGACTGTTTATGTTGAATGGGGGGAATGCCACACTGCTAATGAGGAATGGGATGGGGGGTAATGCCACACTGCGTATGGGAATGGGATGGGGGGATGCCACACTGCCTATAATGGGGTGTTTTAGCACATCATTTGGGTTAGGATATTTTATTATTTATATACTGCCTATATGGTGAATGGGATGGGGACATGCCACACTGCCTGTAATGAGGGGTTTCTTATTTTCCGCCTCCAAATCCTAGATGCATCTTATAGGGCAAAAATACGGTAAGTTTTAATATTTTCATTTCTGGAGAGTGCTGGAAACTTTTTAAATTAGCAAGTCATTTTGATCAGCATGAAATTACGAACCAATAAACACCAAAAATAACAGCTAGTGTTATTTCTTTATGCAATCTATATCTTCTAATAGCTTTCTGAATATACTAATATAGTCATATTTAATATGTAACAGATTGGTATTTACTGATACTGAATTCTTTAAACTTTTTATGAAGGTAGCTGGGGTAAAGTGCCAGTTGTGAAATGTTGTGGGAAAGTAGGTCAAAGCAGGTAGGGTTGGCATTTAGGGGAGGCAAACTAGCAATTTCCCATGGCTCCCCTCATCAAAGGGGCCACTCAATGTTGGACCTGCCTGCTCGGGGACCGCCCCAGCCGCTGAACACACTCTTAACCTAACACCCCTCCCTATATGGGGAGGCCCCACCAATTCTCCCTGCCATTTGTGGAAAACAGATAAGGATGGCCGTTATTCAACCAGTTGTCTATAACCTGTGACTCATTATAAGTTGCTTGATAGAGATGATAAGATGTTGGATGGTAAGAGATGTTGAACTAACCTGTTATTCATCGTGTTTAGCACAGCCCCATTTTTCCCACTAAGTTTGGGTCTGTCTCTCTACAAGTCAGTCATATTCCAAATCTTTAGGTGCAAGAAGCTGATTCACTAAAAAGAAAAAAACTTTTCAACAACTGAAGCTTGGGAGTTTTCTGCGACGAAAGACAGGGCCGGTCTTGCATTGTTCCGGGGACACTGAGAGTGTTTGTACAGCCAGCAGGATTGTTTTTCCAGTAACCGACTTTCCTCCTTTAGATAATAGAAAAGCTCTAATCCCTTGAGATTATCCGACATACCGGATAAGCCCCACTCAAACTGTGCAGAAAGCAAACACTTCTGAGTGTGGGACAGTGATAAGTTGCCTGGAGCTTGTGCAGTTATCTCAGATGGCATTGCTCGGACTACACCTGTGCGAGAATTCCGGGGGGAAATAAAAAGGCCTCCTAACTCCCCTATATACCCCTTCCAAAGCCAGGATAAAAGACTCTGATAGATTCTGGGTCTAAAAAGTCCAGCAAAAGAAAGGAGCTGATTAACCATGGTTGCTTTCAAACCTAGCGTTGAGCTGTAGAACTTGGAGTACAGCACGGAGCAGGGTCACGTGGCTGCAACTCTTGTGTGCTACATTGTGACTGCATTGTGCAGTGTTTTGTCATAGACTCACCCAGCACTGTGTTTTTATCCATTACAACAAGCCAGTCATCTCAAGAGTCCATATTTACATAAGATGTTGATTTCCCCAAAAAATGATTTTTTTTGAATGACAACGTTTGTCAGCCTCTAAAGACTTCATCAGAGGTAAACAAATAGCTTCATGGTCTTCTAACCCTACAGGTTAATTGACCAGGAAGCTATTTGTTACCCTCATTGTTTTATCCATCATAAAGTGCTGAATAGGTTAATAGTTTCTATCTCAAGCGTTATTTATTATTATTAATTTATTTATATGGCACCAGGACCAGCCTTAAGATAGAAGGTTCTATGTGTGAGACTGCAGGATGGCGTTCCCCACCAACAATACATTTCTGTGCTTGCTCACCACCCGCCTACTGCCCCAAATGGTTGCCGGCATCCACCTGGGTCCGCTGGAAGCCACCTGTGCCTAGCCTAGCATCAAGAATCGTTCTCTAGCCCTTCGCTAGCAGTTTACTGCCCCATGTGGGGTGGGGAACTGGCAGATGGTGGGGAGGCAATGCGGTATCAGGCATGATGAAAGGAGCAAATCATTTTTGACTACTGGCTCACTTTAAAATGGACTAAAATCTGCATTTGCCTGCCCTGAAGCCAAAAACAACAGAGGTGAGTATAGCACCCCTTCCTTCTGACCCGACTAACTGTGCGACCCCAGCAGCTCCAATCGACTCCCCCCCACTTAAACTGAGTGGAAGACCAGTGAACCATTAAAATGAACAGGTGGGGGAGACTGAGAGCCCCCTGAACATGGCGCTCTGTGTGATGGCATATTGGCACACAAAGGCTGGCCCTGTATAATGCCATCTTCTTCTATAGGCCTTTACATTGTAGTAGTCAACAGGGTAAAACATATAGTACATAATCAGTTGCATGCAACAAGTTACAAAGCAAACATTATGAGAGTAGGACACAATAGGAGGGAGAGTCCTGCCCTTTCAAGCTTACAGTCTAAAGGATAGGGTAGAGACAAAGGGGATGGGTCACAACTAGTATTACGTTTGGCTGCACGTGTCCAGTGCACTGTCGAATAATATCCCAGGCTACTGATTTGATGTTAGATTATGTGCAGAATCTTCACTACCAACAATGGCTGATTAACCATTTAGGCTCAGATGCTTAAAAAGATATCAGTTTCACCCTAGCATACCAATTCTAATTACTAAACTAAAAATATAAAATGTTTAGGCCAGCTTTGGGATTTTAAAGCCAGACTGTTTATGTTGAATGGGGGGGGGGGATGCCACACTGCCTATGAGGAATGGGATGGAGGAATGCCACACTGCCCATGGGGAATGGGATGGGGGAATGCCACACTGCCTATGGGAATGGGATGGGGGAATGCCACACTGCCTATGGGAATGGGAGGGGGAATGCTAGACTGTTTATGTTGAATTGGGGGGGAATGCCACACTGCTAATGAGGAATGGGATGGGGGAATGCCACACTGCCTATGGGAATGGGATGGGGGAATGCCACACTGCCTATGGAAATGGGAGGGGGGAATGCCAGACTGTTTATGTTGAATGGGGGGGAATGCCACACTTCTAATGAGGAATGGGATGGGGGGTAATGCCACACTGCGTATGGGAATGGGAGGGGGGGATGCCACACTGCCTATAATGGGGTGTTTTAGCACATCATTTGGGTTAGAATATTTTATTATTTATATACTGCCTATATGGTGAATGGGATGGGGGCATGCCACACTGCCTATGGGAATGGGATGGAGGAATGCCACACTGCCTATGGGAATGGGATGGAGGAATGCCACACTGCCCATGGGGAATGGGAGGGGGGAATGCCACACTGCCTATGGGAATGGACGGGGGAATGCCAGACTGTTTATGTTGAATGGGGGGGAATGCCACACTGCCAATGAGGAATGGGATGGAGGAATGCCACACTGCCCATGGGGAATGGGATGGGGAAATGCCACACTGCCTATGGGAATGGGATGGGGGAATGCCACACTGCCTATGGGAATGGGATGGGGGAATGCCACACTGCCTATGGGAATGGGATGGGGGAATGCCACACTGCCTATGGGAATGGGAGGGGGGGTGCCAGACTGTTTATGTTGAATGGGGGGAATGCCACACTGCTAATGAGGAATGGGATGGGGGGTAATGCCACACTGCGTATGGGAATGGGATGGGGGGATGCCACACTGCCTATAATGGGGTGTTTTAGCACATCATTTGGGTTAGGATATTTTATTATTTATATACTGCCTATATGGTGAATGGGATGGGGACATGCCACACTGCCTGTAATGAGGGGTTTCTTATTTTCCGCCTCCAAATCCTAGATGCATCTTATAGGGCAAAAATACGGTAAGTTTTAATATTTTCATTTCTGGAGAGTGCTGGAAACTTTTTAAATTAGCAAGTCATTTTGATCAGCATGAAATTACGAACCAATAAACACCAAAAATAACAGCTAGTGTTATTTCTTTATGCAATCTATATCTTCTAATAGCTTTCTGAATATACTAATATAGTCATATTTAATATGTAACAGATTGGTATTTACTGATACTGAATTCTTTAAACTTTTTATGAAGGTAGCTGGGGTAAAGTGCCAGTTGTGAAATGTTGTGGGAAAGTAGGTCAAAGCAGGTAGGGTTGGCATTTAGGGGAGGCAAACTAGCAATTTCCCATGGCTCCCCTCATCAAAGGGGCCACTCAATGTTGGACCTGCCTGCTCGGGGACCGCCCCAGCCGCTGAACACACTCTTAACCTAACACCCCTCCCTATATGGGGAGGCCCCACCAATTCTCCCTGCCATTTGTGGAAAACAGATAAGGATGGCCGTTATTCAACCAGTTGTCTATAACCTGTGACTCATTATAAGTTGCTTGATAGAGATGATAAGATGTTGGATGGTAAGAGATGTTGAACTAACCTGTTATTCATCGTGTTTAGCACAGCCCCATTTTTCCCACTAAGTTTGGGTCTGTCTCTCTACAAGTCAGTCATATTCCAAATCTTTAGGTGCAAGAAGCTGATTCACTAAAAAGAAAAAAACTTTTCAACAACTGAAGCTTGGGAGTTTTCTGCGACGAAAGACAGGGCCGGTCTTGCATTGTTCCGGGGACACTGAGAGTGTTTGTACAGCCAGCAGGATTGTTTTTCCAGTAACCGACTTTCCTCCTTTAGATAATAGAAAAGCTCTAATCCCTTGAGATTATCCGACATACCGGATAAGCCCCACTCAAACTGTGCAGAAAGCAAACACTTCTGAGTGTGGGACAGTGATAAGTTGCCTGGAGCTTGTGCAGTTATCTCAGATGGCATTGCTCGGACTACACCTGTGCGAGAATTCCGGGGGGAAATAAAAAGGCCTCCTAACTCCCCTATATACCCCTTCCAAAGCCAGGATAAAAGACTCTGATAGATTCTGGGTCTAAAAAGTCCAGCAAAAGAAAGGAGCTGATTAACCATGGTTGCTTTCAAACCTAGCGTTGAGCTGTAGAACTTGGAGTACAGCACGGAGCAGGGTCACGTGGCTGCAACTCTTGTGTGCTACATTGTGACTGCATTGTGCAGTGTTTTGTCATAGACTCACCCAGCACTGTGTTTTTATCCATTACAACAAGCCAGTCATCTCAAGAGTCCATATTTACATAAGATGTTGATTTCCCCAAAAAAAGATTTTTTTTGAATGACAACGTTTGTCAGCCTCTAAAGACTTCATCAGAGGTAAACAAATAGCTTCATGGTCTTCTAACCCTACAGGTTAATTGACCAGGAAGCTATTTGTTACCCTCATTGTTTTATCCATCATAAAGTGCTGAATAGGTTAATAGTTTCTATCTCAAGCGTTATTTATTATTATTAATTTATTTATATGGCACCAGGACCAGCCTTAAGATAGAAGGTTCTATGTGTGAGACTGCAGGATGGCGTTCCCCACCAACAATACATTTCTGTGCTTGCTCACCACCCGCCTACTGCCCCAAATGGTTGCCGGCATCCACCTGGGTCCGCTGGAAGCCACCTGTGCCTAGCCTAGCATCAAGAATCGTTCTCTAGCCCTTCGCTAGCAGTTTACTGCCCCATGTGGGGTGGGGAACTGGCAGATGGTGGGGAGGCAATGCGGTATCAGGCATGATGAAAGGAGCAAATCATTTTTGACTACTGGCTCACTTTAAAATGGACTAAAATCTGCATTTGCCTGCCCTGAAGCCAAAAACAACAGAGGTGAGTATAGCACCCCTTCCTTCTGACCCGACTAACTGTGCGACCCCAGCAGCTCCAATCGACTCCCCCCCACTTAAACTGAGTGGAAGACCAGTGAACCATTAAAATGAACAGGTGGGGGAGACTGAGAGCCCCCTGAACATGGCGCTCTGTGTGATGGCATATTGGCACACAAAGGCTGGCCCTGTATAATGCCATCTTCTTCTATAGGCCTTTACATTGTAGTAGTCAACAGGGTAAAACATATAGTACATAATCAGTTGCATGCAACAAGTTACAAAGCAAACATTATGAGAGTAGGACACAATAGGAGGGAGAGTCCTGCCCTTTCAAGCTTACAGTCTAAAGGATAGGGTAGAGACAAAGGGGATGGGTCACAACTAGTATTACGTTTGGCTGCACGTGTCCAGTGCAAATGCTTATTAACTATTACCTACAAGGGAGATGTTGATTGCCAAAATAAATATTTTATATCTGGATGTGTTTCATCAGCCAACAATGACTTCCTCAGAAGCCAAAAAAAAAATGGCTTCCTCAGCTAACGCTATAGGTAGCCTCAGTGGCCTTCATGACAACAAGCAGGTTAACTCAATAGTTCTTATCTCAAGTGTCCATATTTACTACTTAAAGTGGACCTGTAGTCAAATATTACCGTAGGTACCGTAGGTGCCAAAATTGAGCACAGAGCTGTTTTTGATTGGGGACAGGCAAAATGTTGTGCATGCCAAAGCAGCTTGTCTCCTATTGGAGTGGATGCAGCTGCTGGACATGGTTGTAGCTGTTTACTGTCCCCACTGGATGGAGCTGCGCAAGCAAAAGGTGAGTGTCTATCTATTGCAGGGATCACCAATGGTGTGAGGGGGTAGGTTAGGTTAGTTTAGTGTCCCTGTAAACCAAAATACTTGTCACAGAGTTACTAGGAAGGGTGTAGGTCCACCAAATACATTTTTCTTGTCTGAAATGTTTCATTGGCCTCTAGAAGCCAATCAGAGGCAAGAAAATAGATTCCTCATCAGCTAACTCTATAGGTTAAATGGCCAGGAAGCCATTTGTTGGCCTCAGTGTTTAATCCCATAACAAAAAGCAAATTGGGTCAATCATTTTATCTCAAAAGTCCATATTATCAGGGACGTCTTTATAGGCATGGCTTCCTGGTCAGCTAAGTAGACTCAATATAAGGAAATATTTTGTCGTCCTTCATTGTTCTTTATTCTCTGAAAGCAATTTTGGAGTCACTTCAAAAACGGAAAATTAGGAGTCCCCTGAGGAAGTTGTCAGAGTTCAATTAAAAGTGAAAGGCAAAAAAACTATTTGGAAGGGGGAGAGAAATCATCATTTTAATTGCCAGCTGGCATGTTCATCACATTTTTTCTATGGAAAGGAGCCAAACAGGTCTGGTATTTCTTTAGCTATCTATGACCACTGCCGTTACTGGAGGTCAAGACAAGAAGTTAATTTAATAGTGATAGGACACGAGGGGGGCCAGATCAAAATAAGATGCATAACTCTTGTCCTAGGTATGTTTATAGATTGTATCTAGGATTTTGTAGATTATTCTGTCGAATAATATCCCAGGCTACTGATTTGATGTTAGATTATGTGCAGAATCTTCACTACCAACAATGGCTGATTAACCATTTAGGCTCAGATGCTTAAAAAGATATCAGTTTCACCCTAGCATACCAATTCTAATTACTAAACTAAAAATATAAAATGTTTAGGCCAGCTTTGGGATTTTAAAGCCTTCTTTTGGAAGCGTTCTGTCCTGTGATGCACATCTCAGGAAATAAGAAGTGAAATTACACCTTATTTCACTACTGATAAGTTCACATTATTATTAAAGGTGACTGTCCAAGCAAAATGTAAAAAAACATGACTCAGCTGAGCACATCATACCTGCCCCCTCCCTTCCCTTGCTGCAGCACCTAGAAGCAGAAATTGGCACATGACTCGTGGCACTCCCCTATGAGTCCCCTAGTAGTAGACAGGGAGGCTGATTTATTAATAGCGACATGTAGCGACAGTTGAGCTACTGTAGCGGTATTTTCACAGCGCCTGCTAGTAGTCGCTGTGCTTGGCCGTTGTTCGGTTGTTGACAGCGACTCAGTCGGTGTGGCGTAATGTTGAATACAAGGTTACGAGTCGCTATTTGACAGGTTCCGCGCTGTATGGGTGCGCATGATAGCGACTGGTCAGAGCGACCGGCTTCCACCATATTCATCAAAAAATCACGCTCAAAAAATTCAAGCGCTGTGAAATGCATGTTTAAACCCCAGAGCGCTGGCGGCGATGTGTTAAAAGTAGTTTTTTAACCCCCAAACCACCATATTTTTGGAAACCAAAAAAAAAGGATAATATTAAATAATTTAGTAATATGAATACATTAATATCAGACCTGTAATATCAATTCTGTACAATTTTTTTTTTTATTTTTTTCCCTTAAAAAAAGTATCTAAAATGGCAGAAGTGGTCACAGAATTTTTCACATATAAAAAAAAAACAAAAACAAAACATTAATAATTAATTATTAATATTTAAAGATTGTTCCATTGAAATGCATTGGAGAGCGCCAGGTAGCGAGAGGTCATACCTGTCACTGTTCAAGGTCGGACGCTGGCACTGTGGGCTGCGGCTGGAATAATGATGAATGAGTGGCTATCTGGCGCTATCTCAGTCGCTAAGCAGGATCGGCTTGATAAATGTGTGATTGTGGCGGGGAGCCGGCGTTCTCGTGGCGGTGCCCGTCATTACCGGTCGCTCACCAGTCGCTACCTGTCGCTATTCCTTCATAAATAAGGGCCTATGATAAGGCTTGAATGGTGGGCTATAATAGGGAAAGGCTTTAGGGCTATGTGTGAATATATGGTCCATGTAGTTGTCTGGACAATCCTTTTAACACTTCCAGCTTGTGCTGCAACATGTAACATGTGATGTAACAAAGCATTTCTTCTGCCCAGAGCAAAAGAACTAAATGTGAATGACTGTCGTGCAAAATGCTGGTGCAGTGTAGATGAAAATGTAGTACAAAGGACGTCATGTAGCGTCCGATGTATTATTAAAGGCGGCTCTGCATATAGCGCCGGCGCTCTAGCTATTACTTTTTGCTCAGTGTCGCTCTCCCATACATTTCAATGGCCGTTCATTTGCTTGTGTTTAAACAACGTGTTTGACATTTTTTGTTTTTTATGCTGAAATCATTGTGTGACCTCTCCTGGCTGCAAACAAACTTTTTTAGAAACTTTTTTGACTTTTTGTATTTTTATGCAGAAAGGTATGTAGAGGTCTGGCACTAAAGTGTTAATGTCACAAGTTTTAAAACAATGTCATTCCATTCCATGTGTTTTTGCTTTGTTACTGGTGCATATGTGTTCAAAAACAGACTTTAATCACACAGCGCCTGGCGCTCTATGCTATAGCGACCAGATTTAAAGCGCCAACGCTGTGTGTGTCCTTTTTTGAACTATGGCGTGGAGCGCTGAGAGTCGGTCGCACTGAGCTGGCGCTACCTCTCGCTTACTGCAGCACTGTACTGGTGTTAGAACGCCCAACATATATCACATTTATCAATGCGGTGCAAGGTTACTACAGCGAATGAGGCGTTCTGTTACAGCGCCCGATACATGTTTACAGCATCTAATAGTGGTCGCTCTAAGCGCCGCTATTCAGGCGCTCATCTGTCGATACCTGGCATTAGTAATGAATCAGCCTCCACAATAACACTAGAGATAGACAGAGGAGATATGAGTTGAAGAGCGCACAAACATTAGAGTGAGATGAAAATGTGCAAGAAGAGGAAGACAGATGAAATGTGGAAAAAGAAGATGGAACTCTGGAAAAGACAGAAAGAAAAGCAGGAGCGAGGAAAAAAAACAGAGACTAAGGAAATTGGGAAAGAGTTAATGAAGGGGGGGTGTGGAAAAAAGAGAAAGATGGGAAAGCGTGCCGAAAAAGAGGGCAGAGGAAGTGTGGAATAGAGAGAAAGAAGGAGGGAATGTCGGAAAGAGAAAGAGAGATGAAGTGCAGGAAGGAGAAACTGTGAGGGTCATGCTAATTATTTTGTAAAGTAGTGTAGTTTTAACTTTGGGTTCACTTTTGGGTGAACTGAAACTAACATCTGAGTGAGTTTTTCTTTAACACATAAAACGTGCAATAACATGTGTAAGTTCTAATTTTTCTGTAACAAATCACCTGTTCCTGTTGATGGGGCATTTTTACAGGTGAGATACATCATTTTTTCAATGAGGTATAGCACTCATAGCACTATTTGGGAATAATGATTGTCAGCTCTACTCACGACATGTTTCTATACCGAAATCTACCTGTGGAAATATTACAGATAACATTTAGTTTGGTTGGGGGATCTTCCTCTGATTCAGTGTTACAGTCACACACCTCTCTGCTATTTGGTTCTCTCTGGCCCAGAGGTTACCTGTTAGAGAAACATAGAAACATAGAAGGTTGACGGCAGAAGGAGACCATACGGTCCATCTAGTCTGCCCTTATGTGTATACTGTATGTACTCTTAGGATAGATGTGTGCTTATCCCAGGCATGTTTAAATTCAGTGACTGTTGATTTTTCAACTACCTCTGCTGGAAGTTTGTTCCAAGCATCTACTACTCTTTCTGTAAAATAATATTTTCTAACATTGCTCCTGATCTTCCCCCCGACTAGCTTCAGGTTGTGCCCCCTTGTTCTATCATTAAGTTTCTTCTTAAAAACACTTCCCTCCTGAACCTTATTCAATCCTTTCACATATTTAAAGGTCTCAATCATGTCCCCCCTCTCCCTTCTTTCTTCCAGGCTGTACAAATTAAGTTCTTTAAGTCTCTCCTGATAAGTTTTAAGTTTAAGTCCTTCCACCATTTTCGTTGCCCGCCTTTGGACACGTTCTATTTGAATAATGTCTTTTTGCAGGTAAGGTCTCGAGAACTGCACACAGTATTCGAGCTGTGGCCTTACCAGGGCTCTTTACAGCGGCATCGCAACCTACTGGTGATGCCTCGAGCTATGCAGCCGAGCACCCTGCTTGCTTTTCCCACTGCCTGGCTACACTGTCCACTCATCTTGCAGCTATCAGTAATCAGTACCCCTAAATCTCTCTCCTCCGAGGTCCTGGCTAACACAGTACTGCCCATACAGTACTCAGAGCAGGGATTCCTTCTACCCAAGTGCATGATTTTGCATTTAGAGACATTAAACTCTAGTTTCCACAGTTTTGACCATCTATCCAGTAAAGCTAAATCATTTTCCATGTTGCAGACACCTCCAGGAATATCCACCCTATTACTAACCTTTGTATCATCAGCAAACAGACAAACTTTTCCTACCAAGCCTTCTCCTATGTCACTTACAAATATAGAGGTGACAGTCCCTCCTGCTGATCTTCTCTGTGACTTTTTTGCTGGTTTCTCTACCACTGGTCACTCACTCCCAGGTTTGTGGGTGCCATGTCTTTTTCTTTCCTACTCTTAGTCCCAGAGACTCAGGCGTCCCCAGGGAGTGGGGCTCTAGTGGGGGAGGGGTTACCTGCTGGCTTTGGGTCTGCCTTTGTAGGTTGGTTACTGGGATGTGGGAATTTACATGCCAGTTTGTTTTTGTTTCTGTTATCACCTCCCCAGACATTGGAACTTCCTCATTCTCCACCCCACCATCTCCTCTGTAGCCTGGCTATGGATGTTCTGGAAGGTTTCTGAACAATCTTTATGATAGTGGCCCAGCTTGCCACAGAGGTTTCACCTGACATTAGTGCACATGGCGATCTCACCACACATTTCCCGGAATACATTTTGATACACATGTTGGTAACCTCCTTCAATTTCAATTTAGTGAGGCATGACTATACAATTATGATTTTTGCTGGTAGGTTTCTGCTGGTGGTTTACTGACATTATTTGGGTAGAAGTGATATATTATATTGCTGTTTAATAGGTTTTGCCCTATAGCACTTTACTGCTTGGTGTCATTTATTAAAAGATTAGCACTTTATCGTTTACAACAATCTGTTTTATGCACTAGCATTTGTTACTTGGTTATTATTCATCGGGATTTTACCAGCTGAACCTCTTTATTCATTTTACTTGTATTATTTATATCCATATAAATTTCAACATATGTGTCCACTATGAACTGTATATAGTCATATATTACCCTTAGGGGGGGTCATTTACAAAACGTTCACCAACCATTTGCTAGTTCGCAGCATTTTGCTAAAAATGGCCTATTCGCCAGGCTAAGGCTGTGTTTGACAAGTCCCTTCTACTTTGCGGGGTGAATGCTCGCAAACGACCTTTCAGTGCGCCAGCTTTTATTAGAGAGCCCCATAGGAATCAATGCTATTTTCAGAAAGAATGGCTGCTTATGTGATTTTACATCTGTCACTAATACATCGAGCATGAAGATCAGATAGATAACTAGTATTGGAGAAACAACTAATAAAATGGTTTTCACATGATTTTTTAAGCTATTTTTTGGAGGCTTTCAAAAGACCACAGACTCTAGAGACACAACACATACATTTTGAGACAAATTCTATGCTGCCCTAAGCTGTAAAGTGGGTTCCCAGCACGATTTCTGGTTTTGGAACAGCAAATTGCGCCGCTGCAATTCGCCCGCTCTCAAAGAGCGACCTGTTTGCTAGTAATTATTACACATTTTTGTGTAAACTGCAGCAAAGACACAGCAAAATGGCACCAGAAAGTTAATTGTTTCCTGCATTCGCCAACACAAAATAGCTTAGATCACTGTGTTATTCCACACTCCTAGTACACACGGCATACCCGGCCAGACTTAAACTGGCAAACAGGCACAAGTGTAGTAAATGACCCCCTTAGTGACTGGATATACATGTATACTGCCCTCTGCTGTTGGTCTGTTTGTTTATAATGGGGGGAATATTTTAGCCTGTAAAAAGGATTCAATAGAAATATTTTGTGGTGAAAGAAATACATTATTTTTAGTGTCTTTTAAGTGAAAGGGGCTTTTTGTTGTTTTAAAAGGATGGTTTGATTCGTGTTGCACCTCTGTTATTAGGGTAAAGTGAACAAATATTAATAGTGATCATCTAGGTACTGGGGGTTTTGTTTTGCTCACCACACAGATGACATTTCACCACTATGCACACCCCCGCCACATGATTGGCCTTCCCAAACGTGAGGCTGATCAGTTTAGAAGCACACCCTCTCTACCGGCCAATGAAGAAGGAGTTAGGCAGATGTTGGGTGACTTTATTTTGCTGTTTGACTCTAACACCCTTTCACTAACACCCTCCATCGTCCTGTCCAGATCATCGTCATCCAGACACCTTCAAAAACAATATCTTTTCATCTACACCACAATGTCCTGCGGAGGGGAATAGACTCCCAGAACAGGATATTCACACTCAACAAACTGGCTCTAGACACAGGGATAAGGGTGAACGTGCCCCATCCCTCAGTGTCTCTACATTGCCCCACACTTTCCCAGAATCTGTCCAGACTAGACATAAGCTTTATGCTGATATCGCAGCCCTGCCTGTCCATGAGCCAAAATGTCAGTGAGTGTGAACCCCAATTGACTACATGTCTAGCAGCTCTTCTTTTGCACCCTTATTCTTCAATCCCACCATGTGCCTCCTCTGAAAAACCTGGATTACGGGGGACCCGATTCCTGTGGCTGCTCAGCTGGGGGGGAACTAGGTTATTATTTCGTTCATTGGGGGAGGACTGTTCATTGTCCCATGTGAGCTTCCACATTGCATCAGAATTATTGTCACCTATCACAGGCATCCTTTATTATATAAATCTCCCGCCTTAAATTCAGCACTGAGGTCCTATGTAGGGTTGCCACCTTTCCCTACAAAAAATACCAGTCTTTTGGGTGTGTGGTCTTGTGGGGTCGTCCTCAATCAATGCGTAGGAGTGGAGGTCGGAACAAACAGATGTGGTAGAAAAGGGAGGGAGGAAGGGTATGGGGCAGGGCATGGCTGACATCATAGCTGAGGAGTGAGGCATGGAAGGGGGAGCATCAAAGTAACATACAGCATGATTCCCCAGTGCTCTACAATGAAGAACCTGGCCTTGGCCACGCTCAGCACCCTGCTCCTGTTCAAGTACGACCCAGAGAAATACAGCTTATGCTCAGGGCTCTGCGGTTCTGAGGAGGTTATTGAGTCAGGCTCAGGGGTGCTCTCCTGACCTTCCTGTGACCTATCCATCCCTGTCCCCTAAGCTCTACTTCATCCATCCCTGTCCCCTCAGTTCCGCCCCATCCAGCCCAGTCTCTCTGCTCCATCTATTCCTGTCCTCCCAGATTTGCCAATCTATTACTCTTTCTTCCAGCTCTAGCTATCTATCCTGCCCCCCAGCTCTGCCCATCCATTCCTGTCCTTCTAGTTCTGCCCATCCATCCTTCTCCCAGCTGTCTCTCTCCATCCCTGCCCTTCTGTCTATTCATCCCTCTTCCTTACAGCTCCTCTCCAATTCATCCCTCTCCCCCTGAGCCCTATCTATCCATCCTTGTTACCAGACCTTATTGCGAGTGACATTTTGGGCCCTAATCCACTCCTGTACACAACCTGCACAGAATGCAAGGGGGGGGGGGGGGGGTTAAAAGCAGTGTGCTGCGGGCTAGAGCTTTAGATTCTGTGGGACAAAAACAAAAAAAAAGGATTATTGGAGTGGGGGCAAACAGCCTTTTTTAGTTTTGCCTGTGGAATCTCTTTCCCCAATGTGCTGATTTCGAATTATCCACTCCCCGCGACAGCCCCGCCCGGACCTTCACTTCTCACCGAATGCCTGTGAATAGACCTTTATAAGAAGTGGTTGAGTATCCCTGGTGTAAAGTGTAATGCTAGGTTGTGTATATAAAGGATTGTATATAGAATTGTTATTGTAATTCTGAATTTCTTTTTTGTTTAGTTATTTTTATTTTATATAATAATTTTATTTTAATTATGTATCTATTTATTGTAACTTTGTATATACTTTATCTATTGTATATGATTGATTTATTTTACTCAATAAAAAAGTAACAATCTATTAGAGTATATGAGGGATACAGAAGGGAGAACAGTTTAAAATCTATTAGGGAATAAGGTAGGAAGGATTCAGGGCATTTCTGTCCATATGACACCATTGTCTTTTCTATTAGATAAAATGGCTTTATTAGTTACATTGGATTCCTTACTATAAAGTTTTATCAGTAATCAGCACTTGTTCTGGTGTCTCCTGTGAAGCCCAAGCTACTGCTGGATTCAAGGGGTTATGATCAGCAATACAGGGCAGTTTTATTGGAATGGAGCTGTGTATGGTATGTGATAGGTTGCTGTCATTTTCCCAGGAACTTGCCATTTATTCTGCGGTCTCACACATGAGGAATGTGTGCCATAGAAACATTGTCCCTGAAAGCTCCGCCTGGTACAATGTGTCCTTTGAGCTTCCTGAGAATCGATGGCCTGCAAACAGAAAGGGTTAAACCAATATTACCATCAGGGAAACGCCTTCCAATTAAAGAACTGCCACCCCAGATACTTGAAGGAATTGCCAATATAATGCCAGGGATATACTGGCCCAGTTTAAAGTATTCACCCCCTCCTGACTCATTTAAATGAACCCTGACCTCTGTAATGTGACTTCAATTTATGACAAATGTTAGAAACAAATAAAAAAAGTTCAATAACTTGAATTGCCCAAAATGGAATTCTCTTAAAACATCACATAAGTGTGTCCACCACCAGCTTATAAAACTCTTACCAGAGTTTAAATAATTTAGGCGTCAACTCATACTTCCATTGCATCACTATCACCAATGGTAACCATTCCTCTAATTTAGTTAAAATGGGGTAATACCCCAATATAACTCCAAAACCTAGGCCAAAAAGCATACGGTGATAAAAACATAAGCCTTCTAGCGTAACAGGGTTTTAGCTAGAAGCACTTGTATTAAAATAAATGCTTATGCACTCACAAGTAAAAATAAAATTCAATGCACACCGTTAAACACAGAGGGCTCCAAGCGTGTCCCCACCCAGTACTGTAACAGGCAAAAAGAAATGGGGTAGATGAAGTTTGCAGGACCTGTGCACCATCCTCCTCTATGAGCTTCCAAGGGTCACCGCTGAGGCCGCCACTGCCGATAGGTTTCGATGTTGTATCGACTTTCATCAGCCTAGTCAAAATCGATACAACAATGAAATGAGTCGGTGGTGGTGGCCTCGGCGGTGACTCCTGGAAGCTCAAGCGTGCATAGTGGTAACTGTGAGGAATAGGAATGAACAAGCTTGCCACTTACCTCTTTTGGGAGCTGCTTCTTAAGGTAACTGACTATTATATATCTCTGTGTAACTCACTGTAACCTGTAACCACAGCATTTGTATTCATTCATATTCCATTATAGCTAAGCGTTTGATATCACTGCCTAGTGAGCGCTTATTGCATTAAAACCTTTGTTTAACTTGAGCGATCTTTTTGCTTTAGCCAAGAATCTGTGTCCGCAGGCTTTGGGCCTATTAACCAAATGGACGGGGGTTCGGGAAAGCGGTCTGTGTGTTGGGAGGTCCCTGATTGATAGTTTGGATCACGTGATCCACGGTTCCCTGACAGTGACTATGCAAATGGCAAGGGGCCAAACAAGCTTAATTTTGGGGTGCCAGCAAGCTGCAGGTCACCCCACAAAAAACGCTCTATCCTGAGGTCTTGCCCCGGGACTCTTAGTTCAACAATAGCTACCAGGCTAAAGCAGGACAGAATCTCTTCTCTTCAGCCAGCCAGATGCAGGGCCACCCAACTGCACAGTCACAGACTCTTGAGGCCAGCAGAATCTCTCTTCAGCACAGCAAAGCTCCAGGCAGCCCAGCAACCAGCTCCCCCCTTTCCCAGGCAACACAGCCAGCCCAACTCAGCAGAGCTGGATCACAGTGGGGAAATATCCTCAGCCTTAGTGTACAGAACACGCTGGGGCCTACCTTCTGCAGCTCTGGGAACGCTGCCTAGCCTGCACTCTGCCAGCAGAGGTAAGGAAATGATCCCCTTCATCTTCCCTGCATAGCACCATTAGTTGAGAGGTATTCCTGGGCTTTAACACAGCCCCAAGATGTTCTAAAGTCTTCTCCAGCAGGCCTTGCTTCAGCAGCCCTCCTCACTCTGTTCCTCTCCTGGCTCCTTCCCTTTTATATCGACCCTGCCCCCAAACCTCCTGCAGCCGAATCCTGTGAGATCCCGCAAGTTTCAGCTAGTAGAGGGCACCTGCCCAAAATGGCTGCGGCAGCGGCATCCCAGTTGGGCACCACTCGCCAGCCACAAAACAACAAAACAAATACCTGTCCTATACTCTTTCCCTCTGACACAGTGCCTCCTAGCTCCGACTCTTCTCTTTTCTAATTTATGCCTGGCCTAGTACTGGAACAAGTGGTGGAGGATCCTCTCAACTCCCCATAATCTGGTAAAGGGGGTGACCATATGGCTAGGGGCTGGAGGCCCTCTGAGCATATAAAGTCTTGCTCTAAAGCTCTATTGCGGCAACAATAATCTGGTCCCGTGTATTCCTGAGCTATCTGGTGTGTGTCTGGGTTTTCATGATGCTGTATGTTCACTTATGGCACTAATGTTTTCTAATAGAACTCTAAGGTCCTCACAGAGCAGCCTTCAAGGACCCCTTACCAGTTCACAAAGGGTTAAATGTAAAAAAGAAAAACACCACACACAGAAAAAAGTAATTTTTTTCTACTTACCTCCTTCCATTGCTGATTGAATGGGTGTTCTCTACCCTGATGAAGATCCCGAATGCGGGATAGGAGGCCCCCAAGGGGAGAAGGAGATGCCCATTGCTGGATCTTGGCTGGATGCTGTGGCTGGCATTTAACATTTGGAGAAGCAACCACTTGCTTTTTTCACATGCTTGGCATGTAAAGGGTGAAAAGTAGACATCCTATTTAGCGCCACTAATATCAAAAGTCCCCTTTAGCCATTGAATGTAGCAGAAGGAGATGTTTAGACAGTACATTAGTTTTTACTTTTTATTACTTTTATATTTATACAGTTATATAGTTGTATATACAGATCATGCCACAATGGTAATTAAGCATCGGTCACAATTACAATTCATCCAATGTGTGCTGCATAACAGCCATGAGGAAATGTGAGCTACATTCAATATTCTGTTGTCCATTAACCTCTGACCAGCAACAAGTTATATACAGATTGGGTATTGTAGTATCACAGCTAATAGGTACATAATGATACACAGTTAGAGTAATGGCCTTCAATATTCATGCAATAATGTCACTCCAGACAAAGACGCTTACAAAAATGTATAGTAAAGTACATAACAATAGAATGCTTATAATGCCATTACCTAGGTACCAAGCCCCGTACATGTATACATGCTTAAGTTTTCATCTAATGTTTTCATACTTTGTCCATAGCATTGCACTATTTGACACTTTTCTCATATTTCCCATATTGCTTGAAAACTGTGGTTTACGTAAAAATGTGGATCATCTTTCTTAAGGGAGTGCTATCACGAAAAAAATGGTCTAATAAAAAAAAAATCCAAATAAATATGCTAGGTAGCAGTCATTGATACACCAGCATCAAAAATATTTCAGACGAGCTGGGGTTTTTCTTTGAATAGAAGAAAGAAGAATCCGGTTTTGACGGTATCATTCTGAATTTACAGGAAAGATCTGCTCAACTCTGATAGTCTGTCTCCTGAGTTAGATCCAGCCTGTGGTGAAATATCAACTTATTGCTGTTGCAATTATTCTGATGTGTGCAGAGTAGAAGCCCACATGCTTAGTGAGGTTTTTTCCAGCTGGGGTGTATACCGTATATAAGTAATTCCTTTTCTCAGAATCCAAGATGTCATATGGGTTTTTAATATTTAGTGATACAGTTCCTTCAAGTAGTTTTCCTTTCATTTTCTCACCTGACAAACTAATGAATACAGGTGTTTAATATTGATTTCATTGAGCTAAAGAGCCCTGAAACATCCATGAGTTTAACAGGTAAACAAAAAAATAATTCTATAAGACATTTAAATCTAATTTGCATAATATGTGGAACATACTGTAAGGGTAGATGAATAAATAAGTTAAATCTTAGTCCACATCAGGACTAAGAAAGAAGGTATAATCAAAGCTATATCTATATAATACCAATAAAATCATGTGATTTTTATTCGTCAATACTTAGCACATATGGTAATGCTCATTTGCAGTTCTCGTTTCAGCAAGAATAGAACACTTGCCCAATTCCCTCAAATGGATTATGTGCATTATTTATGAGCCCAACACGTTCTGTCAAGATAACTTTCTCAGGAGATCGCTTATTAATTCAATGATAAAAGTCAGCTTTATTTATTACATGTCAAATGTGGTCAGGTTCACCAGATCCTAAGCCCACTAAATGGGGAAAGCACTTCTCAGACACGGGGGCAAGAAGTCTAAATAATTTTATCCTGTATTTGAAGCTTCGCACTCATAGCTGCAGTGACTTGTTTATGAATGGTCTGGGCTGCGATTTATTAAGATGATCATATTTCCCCATTACAAGGTTCCGGCGGAACACAGGGAATTTCTTAGATGCTGTGTTGGAAATTATTGATCATGAGCTGAACTGAGTTGACCCCAAAGCCCCAGCTCTGGAGAGCAGTGAGTGCTGCTTTCTGTGCATCTCCATTGTCTCTGCCTTACTTGTGTGTTAGCGATGAGCTGAATATGTCTCTGTTACATTCTGGTCAAGTTCTTCCACATTTTTTGAAATATTCTGGGAAAATGTTGATTTTTTTATCTTAAATTAGAACAATATACCCCAGACTTTATGGTCTTCCCATTATTCAATTTGGGGGCATTTGGCTGCTTTAGTTGCTTTTCGCCAAATAATGTAATTTTGGAGGAGAAGTACCTGAAGTCTGTTCCTATGCCGATAGTATGGGATCATGCAGAGTGAGGGGAGTGCACATGGGTCCAGGAAAGCACACCGCGCGCTGAGCGCTCCACGCGCTGAGCTGTTACATGCCGAGGGTGATCACTGGAAGGAGGTTGGAGGGGTAGGGGGTTGTGATCCCCTGCCTCCCCAGCCCCTCTCCAGTGATCACCCTGACAGTTGTCAGCAGATCTCCGTGGGACAGGATCGCAGAGGGACACAGGATCAGAGGTGAATGTTAAAAAAATAAAATAAAAGTCTTTTTTTCTCAAGTTTGGTGGACCAAACCCCACATTTTTAAATACCTTTTGCCAGTTTGTAATGCTCCTGCTTTAATCTGATCCCAGATAATGCCTCCTGTTTTAGCTTTAAAGCTCCGCCTCCTCCATTCACTGGCACTGTTGTGTGTAGCAATGATGTCATTGCCACACCTATGCAATGACTGATCGCCTGCCATTTACAGAGAGAGACAGCAAGAAAAAACAGTGTTCCAGGATGATTCAAAAAGCGAAAATATCATTCTCTAGTTCTACATACTAAGAAGGAAGTATCTTCAGGGGCTTTGGCCGAAAGTATTTCACAAGTTCAGTGGGTTTTGGTCTGCTTTAACCCTTTGTGAACTGGTAAGGGGTCCATGAGAGAACTAGGCTACTAGTTCCAAGGCTTGGAGGCAATCTCTGAAGTCAAGCTTTTCCTCAGGAAGTGTCAGTATGAACAGCTTGCTTCTCTGGTTCTGGAGAGGGATTATGAGAAATGCCACTCACCCAATCCTTACCAAAATTGCAGACAAGCTGCAGAACTCAAGATTGTCCTTAACCAGGTTAGCACAGGTTCCCTGGTAAGATCGGGGAGGCCGATTCTTTAATAGCGCCAGGTAGCGACAGATGAGCGACTGTAGCGTGATTTTTTCAGCGCCAGCCAGTATTCGCTGTGCTTGGCCGACGTTAGCTTGATGACAGCGACTCAGTCGGTGTGCGGTAATGTTGAATACAGGTCCAGCGTTGTATGTGAGCGCCTGACAACGAATGGCCAGAGCGAACGGCTAGCTTCATATTCATTAACAAATCACGCTCCGAATGTGCTGTCGCTGTCCATTCCTTGTTTAAACCCCAGAGCGCTGGCGGCGATGTGTATTAACTAGTTTTTAACTCCTAAACAACCATATTTTTTGAATGTAACATTATACATGTGTTTAGAATCATTTTGTAATATGAATACATTAATCTCAGACCTGTTAGATCAATTCTGCACAAATTTGTTTTAAATTTTTTTTTTACTTAAATAAATAAATCCTAACATTGCAGAAGTGGTCTCCATTTTTTTGACATTAAAAAAAAAAAAAAATTAATACCAATTAATTATGAATAATTATAGATTGCTCCATTGAAATGCATTGGACATCGCCAGGGAGCGACAGCTCATACCTGGCGCTGTGAGGGAATTTGCAGCGGCGCTGTTCGGTCCAGGCGGCTTCATGCTGAATGCCGCGCTAGCCGTCGCTCTCGCCGGCGCTAGCCTCATTTTGCTTGATAAATGCGTCATTGTGACCGCCGCCGGGCGTACTTGAGTCGGTAGTCGCCTTTAGCTGCCGCTACCTGGCGCTCGTCAGACACTACCTGGCGCTATCGCTTGATGAATAAGGGCATAAGTCTGGGATCCTGGAGATTATTGGGACATTTTATGCTGCCCTCATGGGGAAAAAGATTCTTAACTGGACAGGGATGGAAAGTTTCCTGGACTCTAGGATTGGGAAGTGGTGACCTTTCTGTGGCTAGCTTGACAGAGCCGATCACAGCTGATGTGATGGTAAATGGGATTGATCGCTTTGTCTTTAAAAAGTCGCAAAGGCCAAATGGTTTGACAGGAACCTCATTTGGTGGAGGCTTTTAGCTGCTATCTGGAAGAGGGTCCCCTCCATCCATGAGGCGCTCAGCTGTGAGCCTTCTGTAAAACACTAAGAACCCTTCAATGATTGACTCCCTATCAGCCTTCTCAATGTTGGTAGAAAGATAAGATACTGACAAATATTTTGTTCTGACGCTTGTTGTCAGTGGTGGAGTGGCTGATTTCCAGTCGTTAGCACTGGTCAATCCAAGGTAGAAGCACCTTCATAGCAGTTTTAGCTGTCCAGGCTGCTTGCTGGGGAAAGAACTTACTGGTGTTGGACCAGGCAAAGGCTTTTGAAAGGGTGGCTTCTTGGCAAGTACGACCTGTCCGGTAGGTCCATTAACTGGCCACAAACCTTGTAGGAAGGGGCTGAGAGCTTCCCTCTTGTGAATAGTTAGGCTGAAAGACCATTTAAGGTTGACTCTGGTGGGCACCCCGGGATGCCTTCTGAGTCCCTTACTGTATGTGTTTGCGATTGAACTTTATAAGGAGGGTCGAAAGCCGCATGTTATGTGGGGTTCCTTTGGGTGTGCGTGGTAATCTGTGATTATCTCTGGGGTAAATGAGGCAGAGGAGGTTGGCCTTCCTGATAACACAGTATACAAAAGTGTCGGGCTCCAAGGTCAATCATGAGAAGAGTTGGCCTGTCTGCACACGTGATACTAAAGCATTGCCAGCACTTACATTTGCTTCTGCATCCACTTGAAGCGGACCAAAACCCACTGAACTTGTGAAGTACATTTGGCCAGAACTAGAAATGGATATTTTCATTTTTCTAATTGTCTTGGAAGACTGTTTCTTTTGCTGTCCTTCTCTGTAAAATGGCAGGTGATCAGGCATTGCATTGGTGTTGCAATGACATCAACTGACAATGTACAGCAGCAAAGCAGCACTTCCTGTTTGCAGGTGGCCTGCAGATTCATGAGTTTCATTCTGTTTTTTTCACCACAGCAGGCGTTATAAAAGGGTACATTTTTATGTGCAGCAATCTAAATTGTCCTCGGGAGGGATGTATATGAGCACAGTTTGTTGTGTTGGTCCAGTTTAAGTCATTTTTGACTGTTGGTCACTTTAAGATACTTGGCATTAATTTCGGTCTAGTCGATGGCCACAAAAATTGGGAACAGAAGCTGGAAATTACCAATGTCAAGGATGCAGTCAGGAAGAGATGAAACATGTCTCTAAAGGAGTTGACTTTATCAAGACCTACCTGGTCCAGATCTTTTTATATGACAGCTTCATCTGTGTTTGGCAGTGTCTCTCTACACAAGAGTATATAGCGTGTTTTTCCAGATGTTTTGGGGAAACTGCATAAACCTGATGATTTATAATACATAATTTTGGTAGCATGCTGGTCGAATGGTGGCCGGATGAAAAGTCCTGGATGGCAATTGACAGCAGAGGACATAAAACTGATTCAGATTGACTCAAAAGAAGCTCCTGGTGAGTCGGGTCATGGGTATAGCCTTTCATGAGCCATTGTCCCTTAAGGATTGCCCAGGCTCAATCATGAGGGAGGGTTTGAGGCTTATTAACTCCTTAAGGATATAGCCTGTCTCTCCCTTCAGGGAAAACTCTACCTTAGGGGTATGCAGAAGCGTCACAACCTGGCAGAGATAATTTGTCTCTGTGAGGAATGTCAGGGTGAGGTGGAGACTATGGACCACTTCGTGCCTCAATGTCCCCTTTATTGTAGAGGTATGTAAACAGGTGGGGTTGGTGCTTGGTTCCCCTTTTTCTACCAGCTGATTTTGTATATTGGGCATTAAAGAACAGAGGGATTTTTGTTTGGAAACTGAATTTCTGTTCAGTTTAGTGATCCGCTATTTCACTTGGAATGCACGGTGCCAGCTTAGAAAGAATGTCCTCCCTGTCCCGGTGGTGGTGCATGACATCCTGCATTGGGTGGGGAAGATCCAGGTGCTGAAGAGGGGCAGGTGAGCACAGGGGGCCTGAATGAAGGCATGTAGGAACATCGGGTCTCATTAGTCCTCATGACTTCCCTCTGGGTAGCCTTTTCTGTTTCTTTGCACAGGTGGACTGCTTGCACAGCTTGACACAGTCATCCTGCTGAATTGTGTATGGTGTAATAATAGGTTGTATATGGCATCTATTTGGGTATACAGAGGAGGGAATAACTTACTATCTACAGTATTAGGGTATAAGGGAGGACACAGAAGGAGGACGAACTTACAATTATTATTATTATTACCTTATTAACTCCTTGAGGATTCAGTTGAAATTCCGGGATATAGCCTGGCTCTCCTTCCAAGGAAAACTCTACCTTAGGGGGATCCGGAAGAGTCGCAGCCTGCCAGAGATAATTTGTCTCCGTGAGGAGTGTCAGGATGAGGTGGAGACTATGGACCACTTCCTGCTCCCTTTAATGTGTCCCTTTAATGTAGATGTGTGTAAACAGGTGGGGTTGGCCCTCGGTGCCTCCTTCTTCTCCAGGCTTTCCTATGCTGAGTGGGTGTATGGAGCATTCAAGAACAGAGGGGATTTTTGTATGGACACTTTATATCTAGTTAGTCTAGTGATCCACTATTTCACGTGGAATGCATGGTGCCAGCTCTGCATTAGGAAGAAAGTCCTCCCTGTCCCGGTGGTGGTGCATGACATCCTGCATGAGGTGGGGAAGATCCGGGTGCTGGAGAGGGACAGGTGGGAACGGGGGGCTTGGATGAAGGCGTGGAGGAACATCAGGCCTCCTTAGTCCTTGTGACTTCCCTCTGGGTGGGCTTCCCTGTCACTTCTCACCTATATATTTTTGGTTACAACGGATTTTTGAATAACAGCTGCATGCACAAGTGATGGGGTCTCTTAGTCTTTCTGCTGAATTGTGTATAGTATAGTGTTAGGTTGTATATAGGATTATGTGTATGATATTTTGTATGCCGAATTGTTAGGCCTGTTTCTTTTTTGTTTAGTTATTATTTATTTTATTTATTTAATGTAACTTTGTATATATTGTATATGATTGACTGATTCTATTCAATAAAAAAGTTACAATATATTATGGTATAAGAGAAGATACAGAAGTCCTGGCGGATGACCTTGTAAACAATTATTATTATAAAAACATCAATAAAAATGATGATTAATGTAACAATAACTGCTTACTGTAGGTTCTAGGTTATAGGTGACAAAATACGACAAAATATATATAAAATTAGCGTTTAAACAAGGATAGAAGTACCCTCAGTAAGGGTGGGACCGTGCAAGAACAGCCAACAGCCAACTGCGTCAACCTAAACAGGAACAACGGCACTGACACCTCAAGCTTAGACCCAGGAGAGGGGTTCACCACCATCTGCAACACCTTATGCCCCAGAGCTTCATCGGCAGGTGTCCTGACATCAAGTGTGTAAAACATGATGAAAGTGTGGATAGATGACCAGGTCGCCACCTTGCGTTGGAAACCCCAAAATGCGGCAATCGCCCTGGTGGAGTGAACGGTGACCCAGAAGGGCACCTCTCTCCCCTTGCAGGCGTAGGCTTGTATGAACATTATATAAACTTACATTAACCCCTAGACAGTATAGGTATCTCAGGGCCTTAACAATTACATAAAACAATTCCTAAAATGTTCTATTACTATTTACAATTGCCATCTAGGCCTAAAATTACTTGCTCATAGTTACCAATGCAGGGCCTTCGTGCACATGCGTCCTTATTCCTCCTTGGTCCTCTCTGCACTGCTCAAATATTTCTCCAAATCTTTCAAGGATACCTCACTTCCTGTTGGAAAGGACTAGCTCATCCCTTTGGCCAGCTCATCTACTCACAAAAGATTTTCATGGGCAGGTATTGCATTACATAGTTAAGAATCCTTTATACACCCAAATCTATTGAGTCCACCCAATAATAGCCAAGATGTCTGGGTCTTGGTTGATACCAAATTAGCATCTAAGTGTCTCAATCACCATCCTAGCTAAGGAATATATCTGGAGACCTAGTTTAGATATTTTAAATTTATATCTGTAATATTTTATGTATTATGGGAATTCTCTATTTCTTACAACCTCACAAGGCACTCCCTGTCATCAGGCCCCATAGCAGCAGCATGTTTTTTATGGCTTTAATTATGTCTATACAAGTACATATCATAATCAGCGATTACAAAACACAGCAGAAGAGGGAGGCTTGCCTATAGGAGCTTACACTCTGAACAGAACATTATAGCATACAACGCTGTCAGAGAGCTGGCTGATCCAGGCAATAAATCATTACAGCATAGGGAAGGGAGATGCACAGCCCAATACAGAACGCCTTGTATATAATTATTTGTTACGTATTCACTGAAAGCCAAGACTGTGAAACTGGGAAAACAAGAATAATTAGAGAGGAAATTAGATTAAAACAGTGAAGCCGTGAGACGGAAACAGCTCCTTGCTTCCCGCTGTGCTGCCATTTTTTCCATATTAATAGGCTGAAGTGGGCATAGGAGCTCTCCTGAGGGTAGCAGGTTAAAAGGGCGCCATAGGTATATATACACATCCATCCAGGCTTATAGTGTAAACCAGTGGCCCCCAACCTTTTTTTTTAATCAAATACCACTTTCTATTTTTCAGACCACACCAGACCATATTACTCACCACAGCACACCAGACCACACCACCACACATAACACAGACCACACCTCACCACACTAGACTGCTCCGCGTTTCGTCGCGATCTGCGACTTTAACCGGGCCATTCTATTTTTCCCTTCATGTGCGGACGGTTTATGATGCATCCTGAATGATTATGCTATAAACGCCTATTCTATGGGAGCTAAAGCTGGATGGGAATGATTTTTAATTGAACCGGGTGTTCAGCGGCTGGTGGAAAATATTCAACTATTATTCTACTTGAGAGGCGCTGGTCAAGATACCCGTTTGGTAAGAATTTGCACATAGGGGTGTTGAGAGCACTGAGTGTGCATGCACCTTGGGATAAGGTTGAAGAATATAGGAAGATTACAAGAATGTTTTCTGCACTTTTTGGTTGAAGGATCAGTTCACTATTTTGGACATTATAGTCCTTGGACATTATTAGTTTAAGTTAGCTCTGTGTATTTTTTGCATATTTCATTGGAAAGTTTGGGACTTTTTAACACGTTGAGCTTTACTAAAAGATTTCACTTGTATATGTTTAATTGTTCTAATTGTTCTATTTGGAAGCGCGGTGTTGCACATTTGTATATAACAGCTGGGCACATCCCTGACTTTCTTCTCGAATGTGCACACTCCCGTTCCCAGACATTCAGAATAGAGTATCGCACAGAAAGGACATCCTGCTATAGGATGCCCCAAGGGCAGGCTAGTGACCAGCCCCGCAGTCTTTTAGATTCAAGGGCTGGTTGCAAAGCGTTTAGATCGCCTTTAAGGGTTTAACCCTTGATATTGAAATTTAACTGCAAAGTGCAGTTAGTTGCATATTAGCTTTACATTGTTTTATTAAAAAGGCATGGGCTCCCCTCTCTCCAGCAAAAGCCCAGACACCAGCAAAGTGGACTGGCATCCCAGAACTCAGAGTGACCAACCCCGGCCAGGCTACCAGCCCACATAGCCCACCAGGGCACCAGGCTCATCCAAACTCCTGCACTGCCAGTTGGGGATGTAGGTAATCAGACAAGTCATCCGCTTGTTGGCAGGTGACTTGCCAGGCCCTCCTGCCCTTTGAATTGGTATAGGGGTCACAAGGACCCCTTACCAGTTCACAAAGGGTTAAGCAAAACACACACACACACACACACACACACACACACACACACACACACACACACTCTTTATACATTTTTTCACCTCTACCTACCCCCTTCCGTGCTGTCACATGTCAATCTCTGCTGTCTTCAGTGAGCAGCGGAAGCGGAGTGGCAGATCTGTGTTCTCCTGGCCACTCCCGCCTTCTGCAGCTCACTCCCATCG
Organism: Gastrophryne carolinensis; assembly: GCA_027917425.1. Classification (NCBI taxonomy): domain Eukaryota; kingdom Metazoa; phylum Chordata; class Amphibia; order Anura; family Microhylidae; genus Gastrophryne; species Gastrophryne carolinensis. The sequence continues at coordinate 375,990,205 of CM051235.1, forward strand.
CAGGGAGGGGATTTTTATACCAGCAGAGAGAGGTGACATCGCCTTGCTTTGTTGGTATAAAAATCCCAGACAATCATTGACATCAGCAGGGGATTGGAGGCCCCCTCCCTAGGGGTGAGGACATGCCCGCTGAAACCTTGATGGAGGTATGCTTTTTTATCTCTTAATGGAGGTAAGATGCCAACCATGCGAAATTTATGTGGCTGGCACTTGATGACTGCCGATTCGGCCACATGGCTGGTAGTTAAATGGTTAAGGGACGTCCAGTTCTTGGTAATGTGTCAGTGTAATCTGCGTCCCCGATGAGGGACCAAAAACACACTGCTGCTGCACAAATTGTCACTTTTGGATTTCGTAGTCAGTGTGGGCTACACATGATTCTTTTTAAATTCCTCCTGAGTGCCGGCAGGTTGCAAGGTCACTATTAGGGGGAGAGCTCACCCCACCACTGTGAACATAAAACTCTGGGTCCCCCTCAGCAGCTGAGCCCCACTTTCCACTTTGTGCACGGCAGTGCGTCAAAGTCTCTGGGGAGCCACACCACCCCCCAGCTACTTCTCCAAGCTATAGGGCCGGGATTTTACCTTAGGAAATGTCCACCTCAGGTGTATCCCGGCAACAGCAGACTGGGGCCTCTCTCCCCCGACTGGGGAGCCAGCTCACCTCAGAATTGTAGAAGCAGTTTAGGGAAGTTCTCCAGGGGCACCTCCAGTTGTCAGGGTGTAATAGGGCTTGATCTGGTGACATTAGCTGCCCTCCTCGCTCTCCCTCATGACTTGGCTCTTTCCCAGATCTCGTCCTAGCTGCAATCCCATGTGACTCATGGGTCCTGGCCAGCTAAAGTCTTCTGTCCGCAACCAAGATGGTGGCGCCAGTGGCACCTCGGGCAGGTGCCGCTCACCAGAGGATTTTCAACAATAAAAACACATTTATTACCATCTCGGCCAGGTGCTGCTCGCCAGAGGATTTTCCACAATGAAAACACATTTATTACCATCTTGGCCAGGTGCCACTCACCAGAGGATTTTCCACAATAAAAACACATTTATTACCATCTCGGCCAGGTGCTGCTCGCCAGAGGATTTTCAACAATATAAACACATTTGTTCCATGCCCTTCTTCTCACTGATACCTTTCAAACAATGAGATCCCTTTGATGTGGCTTATCTTTTGCAGTAAATGCTACTTAAAATGCAAGAAAATGTCAGGAAAATCCTACTAGCACAGTAGAAGTTTATTTGGGGCTAAGCAGAATCACTTTAAATGATGGCAGCTGTGGACTGCCTGTATGAGATTAAATCTGATTATTCTAATTCTGATTATGCTAATTCTAAAAACAACCACACCCACAATTATTATGTGATTATTGTTATTTTTATTTTCCCATCTAAATGATTTCATCATGTTTAGCAACTGAATTGTGCAGATTATGGCTCACATTGAAGGTGGAAAAAGTTTTGAAATTATTTTTCTTGGTCTGATTATTTCACATGACAAAAACCCGCCATTGTAACAGGGGTGTGGAGACTTTTTATATCTGCTGTATGAAAATACATCTTATGTAATGGTGTGCTGATATCTTCATGTCAGATATGGGTAAGGTGTGTGTACTAGGTACATACCTAGCTAATACAAGCCTGTTATCAGCAGTATCAGCACAGCCATGTCACCAATACTACACTGGATTCCAGCAGAGAATGAATGAGGTCACATGAGGACAGTGTGTGGACACTACAAGTCAGTTTTTTTTAATACTAATGCTGGCACCATCCGTTGTGCACCTGTCACTCTTATGAATTTTTTGAAGAATACCTGGAAGACGGGTTTGACCCTATCCTCATTCTTACGCTAACCTTGTACCATGTACCCCCCAAACTATAGATTTTAAATAAGTTGATTGGAGGAAAGGAAATAGCCTCACAATGCAGTGGAGATGTGGCTTTCACCCATGAGTGTGCAGCTATTTCCTGTCCCTAATTGGATAGAGCTCTGCTAGCAAAAGATAATAACCTCCATAAAACAGGGCTCACTGTTATAGTGCGGGGATAGGTGAGGTTTCCTTTCCCCTATTGAATGGCGCTATTGTAGGAAAAGTTGAGTATCTCTCAAATGCAGGGCTCGCTGATGGTGTAAAGGGGGTAGGTAAGGCTAGTTTCCTGTCCCCATTGGAGAGCTCTGCTCTCTAATGCAGGCTCACTTGGTGTTCACCAAGGTGAATATATCTATTTAATGCTTTGCTTACTGAAGGCTCAAGGGAGTAGGTACATTTCCTGTGCCCAATCAGAAAAAGCTGTATAAGGAAAAGATGAGTATCCATCTAATGCAGGGTGCACTGATGGGGTGAGGGGTAGGTAGGGTTAGTTTCATGCTCAAAACTTCTGAAAAAAGTCACCAAATCTGAGTCCTCAACTTCTATCAGGGCCCCAGGCAAGGTTAGAATGTCTTTCAGACATGGCTTTCAACGTTCCATCGTATCATTTTCTGATTCTGCCTTATCTCTTACTTCATTATAAGGTAGCATTTGTTGCCTAACTGCATTTAACCCAAAACAAGAATTGAATCTTGCAGAGTATGTATCAATATCACGTGTGCTTCTGCCCCAGTATTACACTTACTGGACAAATGTCTAGGTTGCTTGCAGGCAAAACATATAATTCTATGTCCAGTTTTTCTGCTGGCCAACTTAGTTTGAATGTGAATGCACATATGAAACAAAACTCAGTTCGAAAGCTACCAAGCCCAGTCTTCAGAACAAAGGAAGGTCGCCCACCATGCTGCATAATAATTAGAGAACCAACCATGCTGGCTAAACAAAAGGGGGTCACCCTATATACTGTGCATTTTTGATTGTATATATATATATATATATATATATATATATATATATATATATATATATAAATATCATAGCGTTACAAGAATTAACTGAAGAAGGTGAAAGAAGAGGAAGATGTGATGGTGATCAATGAAAGGAGATGGACTGAATGTGGAAGAGAGAAATGGAGAGAAGGTGTAAAGGCCCAGAAAAAAAGAAGAGGGAAAAATGTGACAAAGTGGGGCCTGGTGAGTCCACTGAGAGTTTTCTCTCTTACAAAAAGATTGGGGTGGCATCACAGGGACACTAAACTAACCTAATCTACCCCCTCATGTCATCAGAGAGATACTCTCCTTTTCTTAGCAAAGTTTGAAACATGCGTCAGGAGCAATTACTCCAATAGGAGGTATGCTTCATTGTAGTGCACAGCTACTTCCTGTCCCCCCATCATAGAGAGTTCCTTCTCTGATTTTGGCTTTCTAAGGATCTGTAACTGTAGGGTCATCCCAAATCAGGATCTCTCTGGTGCGACTGCTAAAAGGGACCTAAAGCCATTTTTTATGGAAACTCTTTAATATGAGCACTGTAGAAAAAAACATATTTGAAATGAAGCCCATACCACCAAAGCGTAAAAGTACATGTTTACACAGGGCTTTCAAATAGCTCTCTTCTGTATTTGCCTTTCTTTCTATTTTGAATCACCACCTATGTCTATCATCACTGAATTTTCCACCCAGAACTAAAGGCTTTAAGCTTTAGTCGGTATTTACTTTGATGAAATCTTTTTTTTAGCAGTGGAATATAAAAATATAACCTAGGCTTTAAGATTAAATTCTCAATTGTGAGTATTAATTTGGCTCTATCCCTTTAAGAGTTACACAAACAAATCATAACAGAAACTCTTTGCAGGAACAACGTATCTTGGTACTTAGCATAAGCTTACACCACAGTTTGGATGTTGGGCTATGTGTGAATACAGCTGTATAAGAAGGTGGAAGATGTGCCATTAGAGCAGATCACTCAATCAGGCATCTGATGATTACTGCTCATTACTGCTTTTGATTGTCTGTGATACCATCCTGGGCACACACTACATTGTCAGAACGCAAGAGTGGTTTGAAGATAAGTGACTTCCTTATTGTATGCTATCTAAATATTGCACTAATCACAAGAGTGCTCGATATTGATTTTATGGGTGTATTTTAGCCATATTATTCTGTAAAGACATGCAAGTTTCTGCTAAACTTTCTGTGGCGTTCGTTGAATTTAATTTTGAATACACCCCTGCATACTTGGGAGTTTATTCATGAAGCTCTAGCACCAGGTAGTCTGGTGAACGCTGGGCTCTGTACGCCATACCACACTTATGAAAGCGAATCTGGTGAGCAACTCTAACAGCACCATGTAGCATCCGATTCATCATTACAGGCGGCTCAGCGTAAAGTGCCAGCGCACTAGCTTCCAGAGCACCAGATAATACCTGTCGCTACCTTTCGCTCAAACATACATTTCAATGGACATCCTTCTAATCCCTTTACTGATCCCATTTTTTTTTTAACTCTCAAATTTTTTGACCTCTCTTGGGCTAGAATAAATTATTTTTTAAAACTTTTTAGATTTTTTTATATTTTTATGCAGAATTGTCATTACAGGTCTGGCATTAAAGTATTAATGTCACAATGTTACAACAATGTAATTCCACATGTTTTCGCTTTGTTACTGGTGTATATGTGTTCAAAAACAGACTTTAATCACACAGCGTCTGGCGCTCTATGCTACAGTGACCAGATCCAAAGCGCTTACGCTCTGTGAGTCTGTTATTTGTTGAATATGGTGTCACTGTCGGTTGCACTGGGCTGGCACTACCTCTTGCTCCCTGCAGCACGGTACTGGTGTTAGAACGCCCATCATACATCACATTCATCAATTCCCAGCCAGGTTACTAGAGCGACTGAGGCACTCTGTTACAGTGCCCGATAGCCGATCACAGCGTATACTAGCGGTCGCTCTTACAGACACTCATCTGCCGATAGCTGGTGCTAGTAATGATTCAGCCTGTTGGTGTCAGAAGTGTGATTGCGATTTAGGCCCTTATTTAAGAAGGGATAGCGTCAGGTAGTGGCTGGTTAATGACAGGTAGCGGCTGGTGAACGTCGGACACGGCACGCAATTACACATTTATCAACCAGAATCTGTTTAGCGACTGGGATAGCGCCATGTAGCGTCTGATTCATAATTTTCACAGCCTCAGCGACCAGCGCCGGTGTTCAGCCTTGCACAACGCCAGGTATGACCTCTCGCTACCTGGCGCTCTCCCATACATTTCAATGGACGATCCTTTTCTTCTCTTTAAACTGTTTTTTTTTTTTTTTTTTTTTCCAAAAAAACACGAATAATTATTTGACCTCTTCTGGCATTGAAATAGCATTTTTTTCATATTTTTTTCATTTTTTATATATTTCTTCAGAAAATCCAAGGTTAAGGTAATACCATTTATTGGCTAACTCATTTAGATTTTCAATCTAAATGAGTTAGCCAATAAATGGTATTACCTTAACCTTGGATTTTCTGCTTACATCGATGGCTAACACGGTACAACAACTTACTACTATATAATTCTTCAGAAATGACATTACAGGTCTGGCATTAAAGTGTTCATGTTACAATGTTGTTACAATGTAATTCCATATGTTTTTGCATTGTTACTAGTTGATAGATGCTTGAAAACACACTTTAAACACACCGCCTCCTGCGCTCTGGGCTTCAAACATTATATTATTATTACAGTATTTTTCAGCGCCAGAGATTTGTCGGTCGCTATGAGCAGTCGCTACCATGCGCTCCGATACAGCGCTGTACTGGTCAAATAGCGACTCCTCACAATGTATTCAACATTACAGAGCAGCGCCTGAGTCGCTATAAAGTAGCGACTCACGGCCGAGCGCTGCGACTACTAGCGGGCGCTCTGAAAATGCCTGCTACAGACACTCATCTGCCGCTAATGATGAATCAGCCTCCCCGTGAAGTTTGCCAAATGGAGCAGTAAACTTTGTGTTGCATGATTTATTTCCTTTTTTTCTTTTAATAAGCATCTGAATTAATTGGAATGCCTGGAGGGTGGATATTAAGCAGACCTGATCACTGCAGTGGGCTGTGTAATCTCTAAGCTTCCGCCATTTTGGGCCAGATCCTGAAGCTGAAATTCTCACATTCCCCTTTCAGCCAAAATAATTTGCTTTTCGTCATAGAGGCTGTGCATACTGCCTTGAACAAGGAACTTTTCACGCCCCATTAATTCCATTATACAGGTCAGCTAAATCTATTTTCACCCTGATCTGGGAAGGGCCTCCAGGAAATATTACAGTACAAGGTTTTGCTATCAGTCAGTCTCTAAGTGGAGTTTACAGATAGCCAACACATCTAAAACCAGCTTGATCAGCAGTAATAACAGCTGCTGTAAAGTAAACAGGACTATCTGCTAAATGCTAGATACAATGTTGCAGCAGCATCTCTCTGCAGATGTAATTATCCGGGACAACCAGGTCAACAGACTTTATTGACAGGGTAGTAATGATGTGGAAAAATATGGGACCTATACTGTTGGATGCTGAGGTGAAAGACAGGAACCCCCACTGCATCTCAATCCATTTTCCTGTTGATCTCCAGAACCCCTCAGTAAACCATGATTCTAGCTACCTATTCCCCATGGGATGTTGTTTTAAAAAGCAGACTCTAATTACTGTGTATAAATAGAATTAAAGCTAATACAAAAAGATGCCTTAGTGGGATCTAATAATTGTATAGAAATATATACAAGACTAAAACAAAAAGATGCCATACAGGGGATTGAATCTACGTGTATACAATAAATATATACAAGGCCAATATATAGAGATGCCTTAGAGGCGAATTCATTATTGTGTATGGATTTATAGAAGAACAATATAAAAAGACACCTTAGAGGTGATCAAATCACTGTGTATGTGTATAAAGAGATGCCCTAAAGGAGATCTTATCACTATGAGTAAATAAATACCAGGCCAACACAAAGCGATGCTCTACAGGCAGTGTTCCCCAATGATCTCCTTGAGAGCCACCAACAGACCAGGTTTTGCTGATCTCTACACAAATGCATAGGTGGAGACATTAGTTCTCATACAGCACTATAGACAGGCCTGTGTGGAGATCCACAAAACATAACCTCTTGGTGGTTCTCGAGGCAAGGGCTGGGGAACACCGCTATACAGGTTATCTGATCACTGTGTAAAAAAAATATATAAGACCGATACGAAGAGAGGCTGTAGAGGGGATCTAATCGCTGTGTTTGACTATATACAAGGCCAATACAAAGAGAAGCCCTAGAGCTAATCTGATCATTGTGTATACATTTATTTATACAAGTCCAATATAAAGAGAAACCTTAGAGAAGATACAAGAAACCTTAAGACCGATACAAAGAGAGGTTGTAGAGGGGATCTAATCAGTGTGTATGACTATATACAAGTCCAATATAAAGAGAAACCTTAGAGGGTACCTAATCACTGTGTACAAATATATATCAATAGGCCAATTCAAAGAATATATATATATATATATATATATATATATTGTAAGCGGGCAAACAATCAGCAGTGACGACAATGGATTTGAACGGCAAAACGGCTTTTATTCAGCAAAGTTCAGTAGCTAGTCCAAAGGTTGCAGCATAAATGCAGTAAGCAAAAAGGGTTACTTCACCAACCAAATAGTCCTGGGCTGGGTACTCCAGCAAGCTGATCAGTTCCAGTCCACTTTACAGGGCGTATCAGCCCTTTGTTCAATGTCCAGTGCTATCCTTCACCACGGTGCAGCTCAGCCTGGGCTCACTCCAACAGGCTGGTCATCCAACCCAGGAAAGGCCGTGTGCTCTCTTCTTATACAGGCTTCCCCTGTAATCAGCATGCACACTTGTTGAGGCCTTAGAACATGTAAAAACCTGTTATGGAATTGGGGAAGTGACCCGGGTCCTGAAAACCCGGGCCGGATTGTGCTTTATGCAACCAAGCAGGGAAGAAACAGACATTCTGATACAATTTACCACATATCCCCCCCTCTTCTTCAGACCCAGGGTCTGACAACCTTCAGCGACCATACAGTGGGTTCAGGACACAGCGACTACATTCCCCGGCTTATGTTCCGCTTTAAAGTTCACTTTTTCAGCCAGGGGTGCTATTCTCCGCACTCGGTCACCCTGATTACAGGCCCTCACCCTGGTCGGCCTATTACATAATGCGTTGGGGACCACACGTCTAACGGACTTAACGGGGAGGGTTACCCGTTCTGCCGGGGGTACTCCATTGTTGGCAGGAGGGATACACCTTTCCCACAAGGGCCAGAACAAGGGGAAATCCCACCCAACCACGACATCATAGCCCAGGCGTTTTACTACGCCAACCTCATGGGACAATGTTCCCGCGGGGGTCTCAAACTTACCCACTGCAACAGGGTAAGTCACGATATCCTCATGGATGCAAAGCACGCTCAGCTTTTTCTTTGGTTTACAACCACCATGCACCAGGTTGGCCCGGACCAAAGTTACCCGGCTACCTGAGTCCAATAATGCCTTTACTGGGCAACCATTCATCAGACACAACCTGCGTTTCAGATTTTGACCGCTGACTGGCGGCACAACCGGGGTCTGCCAGCAAGGAACTTCTGCGACCCGCGTCACATTCCATGGGTTCAGGGCCAAGGGGGCAATCTGCGGCTATGTTCCCCCACTCACGGCACCTCCAACACTGGGGACCCCGGAACCTCCGTGCCCGGACGTCTTCCCTAGGGTTAGGGGGCCTCTAGGGGTCAGGGACAGTCTTTTGCCCTCTCACAGCTCTCCACACACTTCCCAGGGGAACTTGTTTACTCACTGGTCTGCCGGTCTTGTCAGGGGCATCCCGAAGTTGGTCCTCAGTCGCGACAAATCGTTCCACGACGTTAACTAGCTGCTCAACAGTCTGTGGGTCGCCCTGTCCAGCCCATTGCTGTAGCTTCGACGGCAGTGCCCGAACAAAATGGTCCACCACGACTTTTTCGATGATCTGCGCAGGGGTCAAACGCTCTGGCTCCAACCACTTTTGGACCAGATGAATTAGGTCATACATCTTGTTTATCAACAGAAAAAGTCTAGTTGTGTACTCGCCTTGCCCGAACAGCTGGCGTGACTCCCAGGCGAGCAAGGATCTCCATTTTTAGCTTGGCATAGTCCCGCACATCCTGCTCCCTGAGATCAAAATTTGCTTTTTGCGGCTCACCTGACAGGAATGGTGCAATCACGTCAGCCCATTCCGTGACTGGCAGCTGCTCTCCCTCAGCCATGCGCTCAAACACCGTGAGGTAGGCCTCCACATCATCTTCATGGGTCAGCTTTTGTAGGACCCGCTGTACGGCTCTCCTCGCACCCTCCGACTAAACTGGGCTTCTCTCCGGTTGTGAAACTTTAGCACCACCAGTCTCTCTAATCGCAGCTATCTGTTCCATCAACAGGCGACTTGTCTCCTGCTGCATTTGGAACTGTTGTGCCAGGGCCTGTTGCTGGGCTTGCTGCTGTTGTGCCAGGGCCTGCTGCTGTTGGGCCAGAGCTTGCTCATGCCGGAGGTCAGCTTGTATCAGGTGTTTTATCACCTCCTCCATTTGCTTTTGTTGAGACATCTTGATTACTGCCTTCGCCAATGACAAGCAAAATGCAGTGCGTTTTGTCACTCCGTTGCCCCTAGCAACAGTCACTGTGCCCCTCGCATCCTCCATCAATTGTAAGCGGGCAAACAATCAGCAGTGACGACAACGGATTTGAACGGCAAAACGGCTTTTATTCAGCAAAGTTCAGTAGATAGTCCAAAGGTTGCAGCATAAATGCAGAAAGCAAAGAGGGTTACTTCACCAACCAAATAGTCCTGGGCTGCAAGCTGATCAATTCCAGTCCACTTTACAGGGCGTATCAGCCCTCTGCTCAATGTCCAGTGCTATCCTTCACCACGGTGCAGCTCAGCCTGGGCTCACTCCAACAGGCTGGTCATCAACCAAGGAAAGGCCGTGTGCTCTCTTCTTATACAGGCTTCCCCTGTAATCAGCATGCACACTTGTGGAGGCCTTAGAACATGTAACAACCCGTTATGGAATTGGGGAAGTGACCCGGGTCCTGAAAACCCGGGCCGGATTGTGCTTTATACAGCCAAGCAGGGAAGAAACAGACATTTTGATACAATTTACCACAATATATATAATCACGACGATGCCCTAGAGGGGATCTAATCACCGTGTAGAAATGTATGTCAGGTCAATACAAAGAGACTCCATAGAAGGCATCTGATCGCTATGTATAAATATACATACAAGGTCAAAATAAAGAGATGCCATAGATGGAATAAAATCACTGTGTATAAATATATAAAAGGCCAATACACAGTGATGCCCTAGAGGGAACCTAACAATTGAGTATAAATATATACAAGGCCAATGCAAAGATAAGCCTTAGTAGGGATCCAATCATTGTGCATAAATCAATCCAAGGCCAAGAAAAAGAGATGCCATAGAGGCAGGAATTGGATTCAGCAGGCTCTCCCTGGTTCTGCAGAATCAGTTGCTAAATTGTAGCAGTTCTCAGAACCGAGGAGAATAGGTGATACAATCTCTTAATATTGCTTAGACACATTTTAATAGTATTACACAGTTTGCTGTTTATTAGATTGCATGCAAACATTTGTTATAAAAATATAAACGTGTGCAGCACTTGACAACTTTATGTATAGGGAACGGGTAGTTAAAAATCTGAATCCCACCTCTGCATAGAGGGGATTGAATAACTGTATTAATATATAAAAGGCCTATACAAAGAGCTGCGTTAGAGGTGATCTAACCTCTATCTAACCAATTACTTTTTAATATGTAAATAGTGCATATATAAATAGTAAAAAGTATATATATAATACATAATTATAGTATATAGTTATTCACACATATTTGCATATTACACAGGAGCTTATAAGGTGCGAGGGAGGTGCATTTAAATCTTGTTTTTTGGCATTGATGTTGCCCTAATCTTTTACATTTCTCCCCATGGCAGGCCACGCCCACTTGGATACTAATTGTAGATTTATTTCCCAGAAAATAATTAGTATTGTTAGTATAAATAGTGTTTAATTGTAATTATCAAAATAGTCTGCAATGCGTTAGAGGTCCGTGCAGCTGATGGCAGCTGCCTCAGCCACACCTGCTAATTACTGAATAATGAAGAGGCTAATGTTAGCGACAGTATCCCCTCCCGAGCACTCCAATAACATAAGATATGTTTAATGACGGATCAGAAGCAACTTGTAATTAGATTATTTCATCACACAAAGGTGTGCCTTCAAAGTACTCATTCTAAAGCAAAATCACAAGGCCAGCTGGGTAACTAGCATTTCAAGAAGTGGACGGACCAACATTTACTCATCAAAATTAAAGCCAAATTTTCCTAAAAAAAAAATATGCGAACAAGAAAAAATAAATTAAATCTGAAAAAGCAAGGTCCGCGGAACAGAACAATACCCAACATACATAGATACTGTCAAGGGTAAAGTTACCAAACACCCCAAGCATGCGCGTAATGGTAATTTTACTTGAATATTTCAGCTTTGCAGACAAAGTGTGCACCTTGCAAATTTTCAACCAAACCAACCCTTTATGCTTGAAATACCACCCACAAACCATATATTCCCTGAAAGTACACACAATAAGCTTTCTAGGCATACCCAGCTTGTTGTAGTGGGATCACCTTTCCGGAAGTACTCCCTCAAATAATTCTTTGGTTGCACAGGGTTTGCCTAAAAAATTGATTAAAAAGCTGAATCAAAAACACATTTTCCTAATATATCAATATGCAAACAAGAAAAAATAAGCTAAATAAAAGGTCCTCCGAAGAGAACGATAACTAACATGCATAGGTACACCTTAACCCTTTTAACTGCCAGCCTACTTGAAATGTTGTCACCCTCTGTTGACAGGTCATTTTTCACTATGTTTAAAACATAAATAAAAATTATGTTTTTTTAAATTTGACTCATTTATTTTAAATAAAAATCAATTTTATTACAAAAAAAAAAAGGAAACTGAAAAGAGCACTTTATAACATTTACAAGTAAACTACAACTACTATCCACACTATAAAGGGTTAAATATAATTAAATCAGTGTGGGGTCCCCCTTATCCAGCATAACCCGCTTGGCAACCAGCTATGCAGGGCTTGTAGAACAGGCGAGATTCGGTGGTCCCCGGTCCTGCATGACTACAAGCCTAAATGACCCCGGGCTTTTCTGCCCCCCCAGGCTTTGGGGAGACAGGTAAGGGGGGGATGGGGGTTAATGGCAAGTCACCCGCTTTCTGCAGGTGACTTGCCAGACCCTGTGCCTTGTGAACTGGTATAGGGGTCTCATGGATCCCTTAGCAGTTCACAAAGAGTTAAATGTAAAAAACACACATACACACTCATCTGGTTTTTGTTCTCCTGCTGCTGCTGGAAGCCTTTTATATCTGCTGAGTGATGGGGCAGCATCACTCAGCATTTATTTTAAAAAAATCACCTCTGATCATCAGCTCCTGTGTCCCTCGCTGATCTCAATGACATATGTTATCACTGCTGGAGGGGGGTGGAGAGGCACCCCTCTCTGCAGCAATCACATCAGACTGTCAGGTGGGAGCAGGATGACGTTAGCGGGATGACGTTATCTGCCACGGGCCCAAATGGGCGGTGCTAGTGGTGAAGATGGCGACGGCTGGAGCGGGGAGAGGGCCTATCGGGCCCTGAAGACTGAAGAGCCTTGGGGGGGTCGGAGGCCGTCCTGGTGAAGATGAGACCTGGCGTGAGGGCTTGCGCATTGGGTTAGTAAAATGTCATTTTAATTTAATTTTTTTACAGCTATTGTCGGCGGCTGCGAAAGCGGGGGGGGGGGGGGCTGTTCTTGGCCCTCCCCTGAAGCCAGAAGAGCCCAGGGGGGGACCCGACCATATCGATTGAGGGGTCAGGCTTTTTTTTAGCCGCTAGCAGAGGGGAAGGCCAGGCACATAAAATTTATGTGGCTGGCGTTTAACTGTAGGAGAGGCAGCCACGTAAATTTTATCTGGCTGACAGTTAAAAAGTTAAGGAAAAGAGCAGAAGGGGGGCATGCTGACATTACAAAATTCTTTGTTTTTCCGTGTCGGGTGATTCTGGGCTGTTTTTTTTCCGAGTTAGCTGTTTTGTGGGACTTTATGGTACGTGTAGACCAAGTATTCACCATATTATTTCAGTTGATGCCTAGATTTCTTGTTCTTGCGAAAGTCATTTTATAGGTTTACCCTGCGCTTGCTCGTGATTTGCCCCTTTTTCAGCGCTATAAAGACTGTACGTTTCCAGTTCAAACTTACAACTTAATTTGGTTAGTGAGAACCAACATACACACTAACAATGGAGCCCCTTGACATGTTCTGAGATGAGTACAAGCATATGCAGCAGTGGGGGGCTGTTAACCAGTTAACTTCCAGAGCTTAGTCATACCTGCAGTCACCTGGATATCGATCAGATGTCCGATCAGCAGGTGTTCGAATTGACCCGACTGAACTGCCTTTCTCTTGAGAAGCTTTCCTCAGATCGGTCCCCCATGTTGGTCCCCGCCACAAGAAAGGGGCGTGCAATCGGATATATGACTAAACTGGTTAGATGCCTTCAATTTTAAGTTAATGGCTCCTTCCAGAGGCTATTGGCACTGTCAGGTGGCATGTCCCAGCCTTCGCTGAGCCACGCCCTGACTAAATTTCTTGGTGGCATGGCTGTCCTTCATGAGATCTCTTTTCTTGACAGCATGGCACTGTGAGGTTGAGTTTTCAACATTGTGAATATGCCAAGTGTCATGGGCGCCATCGACTACATGTACCTTGTTTCCCCAGCTGCTCAGGAGTATATGTTTCGGTATGTTTAGGGTGACTATTGCTGCACCTTTTAGCCCCCTCTCCTGTATTTATGCTTTCTAGCCCCCTCTCCTGTCTTTTTACTAGGCTTGCTCCAGCTTCCCTAAACCAGCTTCCTTGTGTCTTTGTTGTGCCTTTGTAATTTAGAATTTTATTTGCAATTAATTATTTGGAGCCACTCTATTTACCCTCTGATTGGATTTGTTTCAGAAACCGCAAGATGGACCACTCTCTTAAAGTCCAATGCGTCGTGGGACTGGATCTTCATTTTTTCAGCGTTTTGGCCAGCTTCCCAGGCTCGTCCCATGACGCATTCCTCTTGCGGAGTATTTGCCCTTTTTTGTTGTGTTGCTACTGTTGTGGATGCCTAGTTTTCTCACTGCACTACATCACTACTACTGTGCTCATCTGTCTAGTTAAAATGACCCTGCTCCCAATTGCTAATCACACCCCTTTTCCATGTATACCGCTCATATTGCTCAGTGATTTGCCATAGGCAACACTAAATTGTTGCCTCCTACAAAATGTATGTATTGACCAATCTCCTACTGGTTCCACTTAGGACTTGCTGTTTGTGTGTTTTGGTCATTAATTGGTGTTAATGTTGGTTTTTGATGTCCTTTTTAGGGGATTTACCCCCTGCTTCTCTGGCTCCTGACACCCTTTTGAAGGCTCAGACAGATGACCAGAAGGCCTATAATTGGGCCCACCGCCACACTCGGGCAGTTGTGGAACGTGTCTTTGGTCTATTGAAGTCATGATTTCGGTGTCTGGGCCACACAAGGGGACGCCCTTCAATACAAGCCCAACAAGGTTGTTAAAATTATCATTGTCTGTATCTCCCTGCACAATTTTGCCCTAATGGAGAGGGTGTCAGCATGTGTGGAGGAGCCAACCCCTGCTGCGGCTCCTGAAATACATGGCCTACTGTATTCCAGTACTGTGTTCCAGGTCAACACAGCTCCCCCCAAAAGTCCCTCAGCCATGATTAGGGTGAAGTGGCCTGGTTGACACTCTCTGCTGGTTGGCATGCCTCAAGCAGTGGTCACATTCTGGCATTTTGCTGATTTGCCCCCACCATTTGGCCCAGCAGTGCCTCCAACGTTGGTTGTGATGCCGCTGCTTCTCCACCACTGCATCCAGGCCCTCCTGGATTTTCCTGGTGGTATGGCACACCACTTAAATAGCGGGAGGAGCATCCAAAAGTGTGGTTACTATGGGCCCGCCAGTTTGCCTCTATGATTTGGCACCGCTTTAACAAAGGCAAGTGGTGCCCATGTGCAGGGCAGGCTGGTCTCCTCCCGTCCCTTTGCTGGAGGTGGTGTGCCTGCTGCTGCCAAACTGCTGTTGTGGGTCAAGGTTGGGGCAGGTAGGTTAGG
Source organism: Gastrophryne carolinensis (assembly GCA_027917425.1). Taxonomy (NCBI): domain Eukaryota; kingdom Metazoa; phylum Chordata; class Amphibia; order Anura; family Microhylidae; genus Gastrophryne; species Gastrophryne carolinensis. Next base: position 376,005,352 of record CM051235.1, read on the forward strand.
TGTGAAAGCAGCTGGAGGAGGCATCAGCAGGATATTCGGTGTGCGGTCCACACTTTCCTGACTGTCTTCCTCAAGCTGCTGTATCGCATTCATTACAGGTGCAGTCTGTGTTTGAGAAAGATAATCATTCATTATTGGGTCCCTCAATGTGCCCACACAGTCCCAAAATGCTTAAAGTAATGTGGGCTCAGCGACTCCTCCATCCTGCCCCTTGCACTTGGTTCCTTACAGACACACAATTACCTCATCAGTGTCTGTGCTCCCCTCACTAGGTGGGTACCTTCTGTGTGGCCATGGCCTTGACGGTGGGTCCGGGGCAGCCATAGGAGACTGTTGGTGCTGGGGTTGCCTCTTGAACACTGGTAGCTGCTGGCTGGTTGTTTGCTGCAAAGCCAAGTGAAAAGCAATGGCAAGGTCAAGCATAACTTGTACTCCTTCCAATACTCCACCAGGGTTACACCTGGGGCCCAAACCACTATGCTGTGAATTTTATGATCCACCTTACATCGAAATAGTTGCCCATAGCATTTGTGTTTTACTTTGCCCCCCATGTGTGTCCCAGGCCATCCCTCCCACTTTGGGCATGCCTGAGGACAGTCATTTTGCTGTGTTTTGTTTCGGTTCTTCCCCCATCCCCCTTTGCCAATCTACATATTGCAGTCAACTCTTATGACTGGTGGGCACATGCCAGCGATCAATGTCACCGGTCCCCGACACCTCCTGGTAGGTGTTGCGATGCAGCATCCCCGTTCCTCAGCATGTGTAAAATGAAGGGTTTTGGGAAGCTCTTCCCCAGTTTGCAACCTGCAAAAAAAAAAAAAATGATGAGTGGAGAGTGTTGGAATTTATGAGGCCAAAACAGCCCTCTGCTCACTCAGTATTTACCTCTCAGCCTGTCTGGTGCTTTTTTACTCCAGACAATCATTTGAGATCATCCCATTTCTTTTTAGCCCATATCTGCCCACATCTGCTCCTGCAATGGTTTGGGGGTAGAGCTGGACCCTGACTCAGCCAGGCGGTCATAATTTGCAGAAACACCATCCAGCTGGGCGTCCTTAAACTGGCCACTCAGCTTGCCCCTGGTGAGTTTGCGACCAGTCTGGTTGGCTGATGCTGGGGTCTGCTGGGTGGTGCGTTGGATGGAAGCTGAGCCACTGTGGGCACTACCAGGGCCAGAAGAGATGGATCATAGGCTACTGGCCAGCGAGGAAGCAGGCCCAGCTGTGGCTCAGCTCCTGTGCCTTTGGCTCTGCCATTGGCTCTGCAAAGGGCTCCGCTGTGGACTCCACTGTGGGGCCCGCACTGGGGTCCACACAGGGCTCCTGTGTCCTGATCGGTGGGTGTAACATGGTGGGCTGTGCCGGGAGCTGCTGCCGCAAGGGAGTGCCTGCGGGTGAACAATGGGGCCTTGGGCTTGGGCTGTGGTACCTTGGCCATGTGCTGTGGCTACCTCGGCCACGCCTATGTTCTGGCTTCGGGGGCTGTGAAGACATCTGTGTTTGGGAATCTGGGAATCTAAATGAAGCACTGGCCTCAAAGGCTGTGGGTCAGGTGAGTTCTTTTATACATAAGTTGCTGGTTAATTGGACCTCATTTGTGTGTATTTTACAGGCTGGTATAGGCGCATTGAACCTCTTGCCTACATTTGCGCGTATGGACACAAGCATACTTCCAGGGTCCGCTGGAGTGCCGAGGTGCAGGGGGGCGTGTCATACAGATGCCAACGCCGATGCAAAGGACCAACATGGCACCTACAGTGTACACCAGGGAGCAACAGGACTATTTCTGAGGGTAAGTTCCATGCTATGCCAAGTTATGCCATTTGCCTACGCAGGTGTGCCGCTTTACTTTCAAGCAGGTAGGTAGGTTAGGTGTGAAAGCAGCTGGAGGAGGCATCAGCAGGATATTCGGTGTGCGGTCCACACTTTCCTGACTGTCTTCCTCAAGCTGCTGTATCGCATTCATTACAGGTGCAGTCTGTGTTTGAGAAAGATAATCATTCATTATTGGGTCCCTCAATGTGCCCACACAGTCCCAAAATGCTTAAAGTAATGTGGGCTCAGCGACTCCTCCATCCTGCCCCTTGCACTTGGTTCCTTACAGACACACAATTACCTCATCAGTGTCTGTGCTCCCCTCACTAGGTGGGTACCTTCTGTGTGGCCATGGCCTTGACGGTGGGTCCGGGGCAGCCATAGGAGACTGTTGGTGCTGGGGTTGCCTCTTGAACACTGGTAGCTGCTGGCTGGTTGTTTGCTGCAAAGCCAAGTGAAAAGCAATGGCAAGGTCAAGCATAACTTGTACTCCTTCCAATACTCCACCAGGGTTACACCTGGGGCCCAAACCACTATGCTGTGAATTTTATGATCCACCTTACATCGAAATAGTTGCCCATAGCATTTGTGTTTTACTTTGCCCCCCATGTGTGTCCCAGGCCATCCCTCCCACTTTGGGCATGCCTGAGGACAGTCATTTTGCTGTGTTTTGTTTCGGTTCTTCCCCCATCCCCCTTTGCCAATCTACATATTGCAGTCAACTCTTATGACTGGTGGGCACATGCCAGCGATCAATGTCACCGGTCCCCGACACCTCCTGGTAGGTGTTGCGATGCAGCATCCCCGTTCCTCAGCATGTGTAAAATGAAGGGTTTTGGGAAGCTCTTCCCCAGTTTGCAACCTGCAAAAAAAAAAAAAATGATGAGTGGAGAGTGTTGGAATTTATGAGGCCAAAACAGCCCTCTGCTCACTCAGTATTTACCTCTCAGCCTGTCTGGTGCTTTTTTACTCCAGACAATCATTTGAGATCATCCCATTTCTTTTTAGCCCATATCTGCCCACATCTGCTCCTGCAATGGTTTGGGGGTAGAGCTGGACCCTGACTCAGCCAGGCGGTCATAATTTGCAGAAACACCATCCAGCTGGGCGTCCTTAAACTGGCCACTCAGCTTGCCCCTGGTGAGTTTGCGACCAGTCTGGTTGGCTGATGCTGGGGTCTGCTGGGTGGTGCGTTGGATGGAAGCTGAGCCACTGTGGGCACTACCAGGGCCAGAAGAGATGGATCATAGGCTACTGGCCAGCGAGGAAGCAGGCCCAGCTGTGGCTCAGCTCCTGTGCCTTTGGCTCTGCCATTGGCTCTGCAAAGGGCTCCGCTGTGGACTCCACTGTGGGGCCCGCACTGGGGTCCACACAGGGCTCCTGTGTCCTGATCGGTGGGTGTAACATGGTGGGCTGTGCCGGGAGCTGCTGCCGCAAGGGAGTGCCTGCGGGTGAACAATGGGGCCTTGGGCTTGGGCTGTGGTACCTTGGCCATGTGCTGTGGCTACCTCGGCCACGCCTATGTTCTGGCTTCGGGGGCTGTGAAGACATCTGTGTTTGGGAATCTGGGAATCTAAATGAAGCACTGGCCTCAAAGGCTGTGGGTCAGGTGAGTTCTTTTATACATAAGTTGCTGGTTAATTGGACCTCATTTGTGTGTATTTTACAGGCTGGTATAGGCGCATTGAACCTCTTGCCTACATTTGCGCGTATGGACACAAGCATACTTCCAGGGTCCGCTGGAGTGCCGAGGTGCAGGGGGGCGTGTCATACAGATGCCAACGCCGATGCAAAGGACCAACATGGCACCTACAGTGTACACCAGGGAGCAACAGGACTATTTCTGAGGGTAAGTTCCATGCTATGCCAAGTTATGCCATTTGCCTACGCAGGTGTGCCGCTTTACTTTCAAGCAGGTAGGTAGGTTAGGTGTGAAAGCAGCTGGAGGAGGCATCAGCAGGATATTCGGTGTGCGGTCCACACTTTCCTGACTGTCTTCCTCAAGCTGCTGTATCGCATTCATTACAGGTGCAGTCTGTGTTTGAGAAAGATAATCATTCATTATTGGGTCCCTCAATGTGCCCACACAGTCCCAAAATGCTTAAAGTAATGTGGGCTCAGCGACTCCTCCATCCTGCCCCTTGCACTTGGTTCCTTACAGACACACAATTACCTCATCAGTGTCTGTGCTCCCCTCACTAGGTGGGTACCTTCTGTGTGGCCATGGCCTTGACGGTGGGTCCGGGGCAGCCATAGGAGACTGTTGGTGCTGGGGTTGCCTCTTGAACACTGGTAGCTGCTGGCTGGTTGTTTGCTGCAAAGCCAAGTGAAAAGCAATGGCAAGGTCAAGCATAACTTGTACTCCTTCCAATACTCCACCAGGGTTACACCTGGGGCCCAAACCACTATGCTGTGAATTTTATGATCCACCTTACATCGAAATAGTTGCCCATAGCATTTGTGTTTTACTTTGCCCCCCATGTGTGTCCCAGGCCATCCCTCCCACTTTGGGCATGCCTGAGGACAGTCATTTTGCTGTGTTTTGTTTCGGTTCTTCCCCCATCCCCCTTTGCCAATCTACATATTGCAGTCAACTCTTATGACTGGTGGGCACATGCCAGCGATCAATGTCACCGGTCCCCGACACCTCCTGGTAGGTGTTGCGATGCAGCATCCCCGTTCCTCAGCATGTGTAAAATGAAGGGTTTTGGGAAGCTCTTCCCCAGTTTGCAACCTGCAAAAAAAAAAAAAATGATGAGTGGAGAGTGTTGGAATTTATGAGGCCAAAACAGCCCTCTGCTCACTCAGTATTTACCTCTCAGCCTGTCTGGTGCTTTTTTACTCCAGACAATCATTTGAGATCATCCCATTTCTTTTTAGCCCATATCTGCCCACATCTGCTCCTGCAATGGTTTGGGGGTAGAGCTGGACCCTGACTCAGCCAGGCGGTCATAATTTGCAGAAACACCATCCAGCTGGGCGTCCTTAAACTGGCCACTCAGCTTGCCCCTGGTGAGTTTGCGACCAGTCTGGTTGGCTGATGCTGGGGTCTGCTGGGTGGTGCGTTGGATGGAAGCTGAGCCACTGTGGGCACTACCAGGGCCAGAAGAGATGGATCATAGGCTACTGGCCAGCGAGGAAGCAGGCCCAGCTGTGGCTCAGCTCCTGTGCCTTTGGCTCTGCCATTGGCTCTGCAAAGGGCTCCGCTGTGGACTCCACTGTGGGGCCCGCACTGGGGTCCACACAGGGCTCCTGTGTCCTGATCGGTGGGTGTAACATGGTGGGCTGTGCCGGGAGCTGCTGCCGCAAGGGAGTGCCTGCGGGTGAACAATGGGGCCTTGGGCTTGGGCTGTGGTACCTTGGCCATGTGCTGTGGCTACCTCGGCCACGCCTATGTTCTGGCTTCGGGGGCTGTGAAGACATCTGTGTTTGGGAATCTGGGAATCTAAATGAAGCACTGGCCTCAAAGGCTGTGGGTCAGGTGAGTTCTTTTATACATAAGTTGCTGGTTAATTGGACCTCATTTGTGTGTATTTTACAGGCTGGTATAGGCGCATTGAACCTCTTGCCTACATTTGCGCGTATGGACACAAGCATACTTCCAGGGTCCGCTGGAGTGCCGAGGTGCAGGGGGGCGTGTCATACAGATGCCAACGCCGATGCAAAGGACCAACATGGCACCTACAGTGTACACCAGGGAGCAACAGGACTATTTCTGAGGGTAAGTTCCATGCTATGCCAAGTTATGCCATTTGCCTACGCAGGTGTGCCGCTTTACTTTCAAGCAGGTAGGTAGGTTAGGTGTGAAAGCAGCTGGAGGAGGCATCAGCAGGATATTCGGTGTGCGGTCCACACTTTCCTGACTGTCTTCCTCAAGCTGCTGTATCGCATTCATTACAGGTGCAGTCTGTGTTTGAGAAAGATAATCATTCATTATTGGGTCCCTCAATGTGCCCACACAGTCCCAAAATGCTTAAAGTAATGTGGGCTCAGCGACTCCTCCATCCTGCCCCTTGCACTTGGTTCCTTACAGACACACAATTACCTCATCAGTGTCTGTGCTCCCCTCACTAGGTGGGTACCTTCTGTGTGGCCATGGCCTTGACGGTGGGTCCGGGGCAGCCATAGGAGACTGTTGGTGCTGGGGTTGCCTCTTGAACACTGGTAGCTGCTGGCTGGTTGTTTGCTGCAAAGCCAAGTGAAAAGCAATGGCAAGGTCAAGCATAACTTGTACTCCTTCCAATACTCCACCAGGGTTACACCTGGGGCCCAAACCACTATGCTGTGAATTTTATGATCCACCTTACATCGAAATAGTTGCCCATAGCATTTGTGTTTTACTTTGCCCCCCATGTGTGTCCCAGGCCATCCCTCCCACTTTGGGCATGCCTGAGGACAGTCATTTTGCTGTGTTTTGTTTCGGTTCTTCCCCCATCGCCCTGTGCCATTCTGCATATTGCAGTCAACTCTTATGACTGGTGGGCACAATGCCAGCGATCAATGTCACCGGTCCCCGACACCTCCTGGTAGGTGTTGCGATGCAGCATCCCCGTTCCTCAGCATGTGTAAAATGAAGGGTTTTGGGAAGCTCTTCCCCAGTTTGCAACCTGCAAAAAAAAAAAAAATGATGAGTGGAGAGTGTTGGAATTTATGAGGCCAAAACAGCCCTCTGCTCACTCAGTATTTACCTCTCAGCCTGTCTGGTGCTTTTTTACTCCAGACAATCATTTGAGATCATCCCATTTCTTTTTAGCCCATATCTGCCCACATCTGCTCCTGCAATGGTTTGGGGGTAGAGCTGGACCCTGACTCAGCCAGGCGGTCATAATTTGCAGAAACACCATCCAGCTGGGCGTCCTTAAACTGGCCACTCAGCTTGCCCCTGGTGAGTTTGCGACCAGTCTGGTTGGCTGATGCTGGGGTCTGCTGGGTGGTGCGTTGGATGGAAGCTGAGCCACTGTGGGCACTACCAGGGCCAGAAGAGATGGATCATAGGCTACTGGCCAGCGAGGAAGCAGGCCCAGCTGTGGCTCAGCTCCTGTGCCTTTGGCTCTGCCATTGGCTCTGCAAAGGGCTCCGCTGTGGACTCCACTGTGGGGCCCGCACTGGGGTCCACACAGGGCTCCTGTGTCCTGATCGGTGGGTGTAACATGGTGGGCTGTGCCGGGAGCTGCTGCCGCAAGGGAGTGCCTGCGGGTGAACAATGGGGCCTTGGGCTTGGGCTGTGGTACCTTGGCCATGTGCTGTGGCTACCTCGGCCACGCCTATGTTCTGGCTTCGGGGGCTGTGAAGACATCTGTGTTTGGGAATCTGGGAATCTAAATGAAGCACTGGCCTCAAAGGCTGTGGGTCAGGTGAGTTCTTTTATACATAAGTTGCTGGTTAATTGGACCTCATTTGTGTGTATTTTACAGGCTGGTATAGGCGCATTGAACCTCTTGCCTACATTTGCGCGTATGGACACAAGCATACTTCCAGGGTCCGCTGGAGTGCCGAGGTGCAGGGGGGCGTGTCATACAGATGCCAACGCCGATGCAAAGGACCAACATGGCACCTACAGTGTACACCAGGGAGCAACAGGACTATTTCTGAGGGTAAGTTCCATGCTATGCCAAGTTATGCCATTTGCCTACGCAGGTGTGCTGCTTTACTTTCAAGCAGGTAGGTAGGTTAGGTGTGAAAGCAGCTGGAGGAGGCATCAGCAGGATATTCGGTGTGCGGTCCACACTTTCCTGACTGTCTTCCTCAAGCTGCTGTATCGCATTCATTACAGGTGCAGTCTGTGTTTGAGAAAGATAATCATTCATTATTGGGTCCCTCAATGTGCCCACACAGTCCCAAAATGCTTAAAGTAATGTGGGCTCAGCGACTCCTCCATCCTGCCCCTTGCACTTGGTTCCTTACAGACACACAATTACCTCATCAGTGTCTGTGCTCCCCTCACTAGGTGGGTACCTTCTGTGTGGCCATGGCCTTGACGGTGGGTCCGGGGCAGCCATAGGAGACTGTTGGTGCTGGGGTTGCCTCTTGAACACTGGTAGCTGCTGGCTGGTTGTTTGCTGCAAAGCCAAGTGAAAAGCAATGGCAAGGTCAAGCATAACTTGTACTCCTTCCAATACTCCACCAGGGTTACACCTGGGGCCCAAACCACTATGCTGTGAATTTTATGATCCACCTTACATCGAAATAGTTGCCCATAGCATTTGTGTTTTACTTTGCCCCCCATGTGTGTCCCAGGCCATCCCTCCCACTTTGGGCATGCCTGAGGACAGTCATTTTGCTGTGTTTTGTTTCGGTTCTTCCCCCATCGCCCTGTGCCATTCTGCATATTGCAGTCAACTCTTATGACTGGTGGGCACAATGCCAGCGATCAATGTCACCGGTCCCCGACACCTCCTGGTAGGTGTTGCGATGCAGCATCCCCGTTCCTCAGCATGTGTAAAATGAAGGGTTTTGGGAAGCTCTTCCCCAGTTTGCAACCTGCAAAAAAAAAAAAAATGATGAGTGGAGAGTGTTGGAATTTATGAGGCCAAAACAGCCCTCTGCTCACTCAGTATTTACCTCTCAGCCTGTCTGGTGCTTTTTTACTCCAGACAATCATTTGAGATCATCCCATTTCTTTTTAGCCCATATCTGCCCACATCTGCTCCTGCAATGGTTTGGGGGTAGAGCTGGACCCTGACTCAGCCAGGCGGTCATAATTTGCAGAAACACCATCCAGCTGGGCGTCCTTAAACTGGCCACTCAGCTTGCCCCTGGTGAGTTTGCGACCAGTCTGGTTGGCTGATGCTGGGGTCTGCTGGGTGGTGCGTTGGATGGAAGCTGAGCCACTGTGGGCACTACCAGGGCCAGAAGAGATGGATCATAGGCTACTGGCCAGCGAGGAAGCAGGCCCAGCTGTGGCTCAGCTCCTGTGCCTTTGGCTCTGCCATTGGCTCTGCAAAGGGCTCCGCTGTGGACTCCACTGTGGGGCCCGCACTGGGGTCCACACAGGGCTCCTGTGTCCTGATCGGTGGGTGTAACATGGTGGGCTGTGCCGGGAGCTGCTGCCGCAAGGGAGTGCCTGCGGGTGAACAATGGGGCCTTGGGCTTGGGCTGTGGTACCTTGGCCATGTGCTGTGGCTACCTCGGCCACGCCTATGTTCTGGCTTCGGGGGCTGTGAAGACATCTGTGTTTGGGAATCTGGGAATCCAAATGAAGCACTGGTCTCAAAGGCTGTGGGTCAGGTGAGTTCTTTTATACATAAGTTGCTGGTTAATTGGACCTCATTTGTGTGTATTTTACAGGCTGGTATAGGCGCATTGAACCTCTTGCCTACATTTGCGCGTATGGACACAAGCATACTTCCAGGGTCCGCTGGAGTGCCGAGGTGCAGGGGGGCGTGTCATACAGATGCCAACGCCGATGCAAAGGACCAACATGGCACCTACAGTGTACACCAGGGAGCAACAGGACTATTTCTGAGGGTAAGTTCCATGCTATGCCAAGTTATGCCATTTGCCTACGCAGGTGTGCCGCTTTACTTTCAAGCAGGTAGGTAGGTTAGGTGTGAAAGCAGCTGGAGGAGGCATCAGCAGGATATTCGGTGTGCGGTCCACACTTTCCTGACTGTCTTCCTCAAGCTGCTGTATCGCATTCATTAGAGGTGCAGTCTGTGTTTGAGAAAGATAATCATTCATTATTGGGTCCCTCAATGTGCCCACACAGTCCCAAAATGCTTAAAGTAATGTGGGCTCAGCGACTCCTCCATCCTGCCCCTTGCACTTGGTTCCTTACAGACACACAATTACCTCATCAGTGTCTGTGCTCCCCTCACTAGGTGGGTACCTTCTGTGTGGCCATGGCCTTGACGGTGGGTCCGGGGCAGCCATAGGAGACTGTTGGTGCTGGGGTTGCCTCTTGAACACTGGTAGCTGCTGGCTGGTTGTTTGCTGCAAAGCCAAGTGAAAAGCAATGGCAAGGTCAAGCATAACTTGTACTCCTTCCAATACTCCACCAGGGTTACACCTGGGGCCCAAACCACTATGCTGTGAATTTTATGATCCACCTTACATCGAAATAGTTGCCCATAGCATTTGTGTTTTACTTTGCCCCCCATGTGTGTCCCAGGCCATCCCTCCCACTTTGGGCATGCCTGAGGACAGTCATTTTGCTGTGTTTTGTTTCGGTTCTTCCCCCATCCCCCTTTGCCAATCTACATATTGCAGTCAACTCTTATGACTGGTGGGCACATGCCAGCGATCAATGTCACCGGTCCCCGACACCTCCTGGTAGGTGTTGCGATGCAGCATCCCCGTTCCTCAGCATGTGTAAAATGAAGGGTTTTGGGAAGCTCTTCCCCAGTTTGCAACCTGCAAAAAAAAAAAAAATGATGAGTGGAGAGTGTTGGAATTTATGAGGCCAAAACAGCCCTCTGCTCACTCAGTATTTACCTCTCAGCCTGTCTGGTGCTTTTTTACTCCAGACAATCATTTGAGATCATCCCATTTCTTTTTAGCCCATATCTGCCCACATCTGCTCCTGCAATGGTTTGGGGGTAGAGCTGGACCCTGACTCAGCCAGGCGGTCATAATTTGCAGAAACACCATCCAGCTGGGCGTCCTTAAACTGGCCACTCAGCTTGCCCCTGGTGAGTTTGCGACCAGTCTGGTTGGCTGATGCTGGGGTCTGCTGGGTGGTGCGTTGGATGGAAGCTGAGCCACTGTGGGCACTACCAGGGCCAGAAGAGATGGATCATAGGCTACTGGCCAGCGAGGAAGCAGGCCCAGCTGTGGCTCAGCTCCTGTGCCTTTGGCTCTGCCATTGGCTCTGCAAAGGGCTCCGCTGTGGACTCCACTGTGGGGCCCGCACTGGGGTCCACACAGGGCTCCTGTGTCCTGATCGGTGGGTGTAACATGGTGGGCTGTGCCGGGAGCTGCTGCCGCAAGGGAGTGCCTGCGGGTGAACAATGGGGCCTTGGGCTTGGGCTGTGGTACCTTGGCCATGTGCTGTGGCTACCTCGGCCACGCCTATGTTCTGGCTTCGGGGGCTGTGAAGACATCTGTGTTTGGGAATCTGGGAATCTAAATGAAGCACTGGCCTCAAAGGCTGTGGGTCAGGTGAGTTCTTTTATACATAAGTTGCTGGTTAATTGGACCTCATTTGTGTGTATTTTACAGGCTGGTATAGGCGCATTGAACCTCTTGCCTACATTTGCGCGTATGGACACAAGCATACTTCCAGGGTCCGCTGGAGTGCCGAGGTGCAGGGGGGCGTGTCATACAGATGCCAACGCCGATGCAAAGGACCAACATGGCACCTACAGTGTACACCAGGGAGCAACAGGACTATTTCTGAGGGTAAGTTCCATGCTATGCCAAGTTATGCCATTTGCCTACGCAGGTGTGCCGCTTTACTTTCAAGCAGGTAGGTAGGTTAGGTGTGAAAGCAGCTGGAGGAGGCATCAGCAGGATATTCGGTGTGCGGTCCACACTTTCCTGACTGTCTTCCTCAAGCTGCTGTATCGCATTCATTACAGGTGCAGTCTGTGTTTGAGAAAGATAATCATTCATTATTGGGTCCCTCAATGTGCCCACACAGTCCCAAAATGCTTAAAGTAATGTGGGCTCAGCGACTCCTCCATCCTGCCCCTTGCACTTGGTTCCTTACAGACACACAATTACCTCATCAGTGTCTGTGCTCCCCTCACTAGGTGGGTACCTTCTGTGTGGCCATGGCCTTGACGGTGGGTCCGGGGCAGCCATAGGAGACTGTTGGTGCTGGGGTTGCCTCTTGAACACTGGTAGCTGCTGGCTGGTTGTTTGCTGCAAAGCCAAGTGAAAAGCAATGGCAAGGTCAAGCATAACTTGTACTCCTTCCAATACTCCACCAGGGTTACACCTGGGGCCCAAACCACTATGCTGTGAATTTTATGATCCACCTTACATCGAAATAGTTGCCCATAGCATTTGTGTTTTACTTTGCCCCCCATGTGTGTCCCAGGCCATCCCTCCCACTTTGGGCATGCCTGAGGACAGTCATTTTGCTGTGTTTTGTTTCGGTTCTTCCCCCATCCCCCTTTGCCAATCTACATATTGCAGTCAACTCTTATGACTGGTGGGCACATGCCAGCGATCAATGTCACCGGTCCCCGACACCTCCTGGTAGGTGTTGCGATGCAGCATCCCCGTTCCTCAGCATGTGTAAAATGAAGGGTTTTGGGAAGCTCTTCCCCAGTTTGCAACCTGCAAAAAAAAAAAAAATGATGAGTGGAGAGTGTTGGAATTTATGAGGCCAAAACAGCCCTCTGCTCACTCAGTATTTACCTCTCAGCCTGTCTGGTGCTTTTTTACTCCAGACAATCATTTGAGATCATCCCATTTCTTTTTAGCCCATATCTGCCCACATCTGCTCCTGCAATGGTTTGGGGGTAGAGCTGGACCCTGACTCAGCCAGGCGGTCATAATTTGCAGAAACACCATCCAGCTGGGCGTCCTTAAACTGGCCACTCAGCTTGCCCCTGGTGAGTTTGCGACCAGTCTGGTTGGCTGATGCTGGGGTCTGCTGGGTGGTGCGTTGGATGGAAGCTGAGCCACTGTGGGCACTACCAGGGCCAGAAGAGATGGATCATAGGCTACTGGCCAGCGAGGAAGCAGGCCCAGCTGTGGCTCAGCTCCTGTGCCTTTGGCTCTGCCATTGGCTCTGCAAAGGGCTCCGCTGTGGACTCCACTGTGGGGCCCGCACTGGGGTCCACACAGGGCTCCTGTGTCCTGATCGGTGGGTGTAACATGGTGGGCTGTGCCGGGAGCTGCTGCCGCAAGGGAGTGCCTGCGGGTGAACAATGGGGCCTTGGGCTTGGGCTGTGGTACCTTGGCCATGTGCTGTGGCTACCTCGGCCACGCCTATGTTCTGGCTTCGGGGGCTGTGAAGACATCTGTGTTTGGGAATCTGGGAATCTAAATGAAGCACTGGCCTCAAAGGCTGTGGGTCAGGTGAGTTCTTTTATACATAAGTTGCTGGTTAATTGGACCTCATTTGTGTGTATTTTACAGGCTGGTATAGGCGCATTGAACCTCTTGCCTACATTTGCGCGTATGGACACAAGCATACTTCCAGGGTCCGCTGGAGTGCCGAGGTGCAGGGGGGCGTGTCATACAGATGCCAACGCCGATGCAAAGGACCAACATGGCACCTACAGTGTACACCAGGGAGCAACAGGACTATTTCTGAGGGTAAGTTCCATGCTATGCCAAGTTATGCCATTTGCCTACGCAGGTGTGCCGCTTTACTTTCAAGCAGGTAGGTAGGTTAGGTGTGAAAGCAGCTGGAGGAGGCATCAGCAGGATATTCGGTGTGCGGTCCACACTTTCCTGACTGTCTTCCTCAAGCTGCTGTATCGCATTCATTAGAGGTGCAGTCTGTGTTTGAGAAAGATAATCATTCATTATTGGGTCCCTCAATGTGCCCACACAGTCCCAAAATGCTTAAAGTAATGTGGGCTCAGCGACTCCTCCATCCTGCCCCTTGCACTTGGTTCCTTACAGACACACAATTACCTCATCAGTGTCTGTGCTCCCCTCACTAGGTGGGTACCTTCTGTGTGGCCATGGCCTTGACGGTGGGTCCGGGGCAGCCATAGGAGACTGTTGGTGCTGGGGTTGCCTCTTGAACACTGGTAGCTGCTGGCTGGTTGTTTGCTGCAAAGCCAAGTGAAAAGCAATGGCAAGGTCAAGCATAACTTGTACTCCTTCCAATACTCCACCAGGGTTACACCTGGGGCCCAAACCACTATGCTGTGAATTTTATGATCCACCTTACATCGAAATAGTTGCCCATAGCATTTGTGTTTTACTTTGCCCCCCATGTGTGTCCCAGGCCATCCCTCCCACTTTGGGCATGCCTGAGGACAGTCATTTTGCTGTGTTTTGTTTCGGTTCTTCCCCCATCCCCCTTTGCCAATCTACATATTGCAGTCAACTCTTATGACTGGTGGGCACATGCCAGCGATCAATGTCACCGGTCCCCGACACCTCCTGGTAGGTGTTGCGATGCAGCATCCCCGTTCCTCAGCATGTGTAAAATGAAGGGTTTTGGGAAGCTCTTCCCCAGTTTGCAACCTGCAAAAAAAAAAAAAATGATGAGTGGAGAGTGTTGGAATTTATGAGGCCAAAACAGCCCTCTGCTCACTCAGTATTTACCTCTCAGCCTGTCTGGTGCTTTTTTACTCCAGACAATCATTTGAGATCATCCCATTTCTTTTTAGCCCATATCTGCCCACATCTGCTCCTGCAATGGTTTGGGGGTAGAGCTGGACCCTGACTCAGCCAGGCGGTCATAATTTGCAGAAACACCATCCAGCTGGGCGTCCTTAAACTGGCCACTCAGCTTGCCCCTGGTGAGTTTGCGACCAGTCTGGTTGGCTGATGCTGGGGTCTGCTGGGTGGTGCGTTGGATGGAAGCTGAGCCACTGTGGGCACTACCAGGGCCAGAAGAGATGGATCATAGGCTACTGGCCAGCGAGGAAGCAGGCCCAGCTGTGGCTCAGCTCCTGTGCCTTTGGCTCTGCCATTGGCTCTGCAAAGGGCTCCGCTGTGGACTCCACTGTGGGGCCCGCACTGGGGTCCACACAGGGCTCCTGTGTCCTGATCGGTGGGTGTAACATGGTGGGCTGTGCCGGGAGCTGCTGCCGCAAGGGAGTGCCTGCGGGTGAACAATGGGGCCTTGGGCTTGGGCTGTGGTACCTTGGCCATGTGCTGTGGCTACCTCGGCCACGCCTATGTTCTGGCTTCGGGGGCTGTGAAGACATCTGTGTTTGGGAATCTGGGAATCTAAATGAAGCACTGGCCTCAAAGGCTGTGGGTCAGGTGAGTTCTTTTATACATAAGTTGCTGGTTAATTGGACCTCATTTGTGTGTATTTTACAGGCTGGTATAGGCGCATTGAACCTCTTGCCTACATTTGCGCGTATGGACACAAGCATACTTCCAGGGTCCGCTGGAGTGCCGAGGTGCAGGGGGGCGTGTCATACAGATGCCAACGCCGATGCAAAGGACCAACATGGCACCTACAGTGTACACCAGGGAGCAACAGGACTATTTCTGAGGGTAAGTTCCATGCTATGCCAAGTTATGCCATTTGCCTACGCAGGTGTGCCGCTTTACTTTCAAGCAGGTAGGTAGGTTAGGTGTGAAAGCAGCTGGAGGAGGCATCAGCAGGATATTCGGTGTGCGGTCCACACTTTCCTGACTGTCTTCCTCAAGCTGCTGTATCGCATTCATTACAGGTGCAGTCTGTGTTTGAGAAAGATAATCATTCATTATTGGGTCCCTCAATGTGCCCACACAGTCCCAAAATGCTTAAAGTAATGTGGGCTCAGCGACTCCTCCATCCTGCCCCTTGCACTTGGTTCCTTACAGACACACAATTACCTCATCAGTGTCTGTGCTCCCCTCACTAGGTGGGTACCTTCTGTGTGGCCATGGCCTTGACGGTGGGTCCGGGGCAGCCATAGGAGACTGTTGGTGCTGGGGTTGCCTCTTGAACACTGGTAGCTGCTGGCTGGTTGTTTGCTGCAAAGCCAAGTGAAAAGCAATGGCAAGGTCAAGCATAACTTGTACTCCTTCCAATACTCCACCAGGGTTACACCTGGGGCCCAAACCACTATGCTGTGAATTTTATGATCCACCTTACATCGAAATAGTTGCCCATAGCATTTGTGTTTTACTTTGCCCCCCATGTGTGTCCCAGGCCATCCCTCCCACTTTGGGCATGCCTGAGGACAGTCATTTTGCTGTGTTTTGTTTCGGTTCTTCCCCCATCGCCCTGTGCCATTCTGCATATTGCAGTCAACTCTTATGACTGGTGGGCACAATGCCAGCGATCAATGTCACCGGTCCCCGACACCTCCTGGTAGGTGTTGCGATGCAGCATCCCCGTTCCTCAGCATGTGTAAAATGAAGGGTTTTGGGAAGCTCTTCCCCAGTTTGCAACCTGCAAAAAAAAAAAAAATGATGAGTGGAGAGTGTTGGAATTTATGAGGCCAAAACAGCCCTCTGCTCACTCAGTATTTACCTCTCAGCCTGTCTGGTGCTTTTTTACTCCAGACAATCATTTGAGATCATCCCATTTCTTTTTAGCCCATATCTGCCCACATCTGCTCCTGCAATGGTTTGGGGGTAGAGCTGGACCCTGACTCAGCCAGGCGGTCATAATTTGCAGAAACACCATCCAGCTGGGCGTCCTTAAACTGGCCACTCAGCTTGCCCCTGGTGAGTTTGCGACCAGTCTGGTTGGCTGATGCTGGGGTCTGCTGGGTGGTGCGTTGGATGGAAGCTGAGCCACTGTGGGCACTACCAGGGCCAGAAGAGATGGATCATAGGCTACTGGCCAGCGAGGAAGCAGGCCCAGCTGTGGCTCAGCTCCTGTGCCTTTGGCTCTGCCATTGGCTCTGCAAAGGGCTCCGCTGTGGACTCCACTGTGGGGCCCGCACTGGGGTCCACACAGGGCTCCTGTGTCCTGATCGGTGGGTGTAACATGGTGGGCTGTGCCGGGAGCTGCTGCCGCAAGGGAGTGCCTGCGGGTGAACAATGGGGCCTTGGGCTTGGGCTGTGGTACCTTGGCCATGTGCTGTGGCTACCTCGGCCACGCCTATGTTCTGGCTTCGGGGGCTGTGAAGACATCTGTGTTTGGGAATCTGGGAATCTAAATGAAGCACTGGCCTCAAAGGCTGTGGGTCAGGTGAGTTCTTTTATACATAAGTTGCTGGTTAATTGGACCTCATTTGTGTGTATTTTACAGGCTGGTATAGGCGCATTGAACCTCTTGCCTACATTTGCGCGTATGGACACAAGCATACTTCCAGGGTCCGCTGGAGTGCCGAGGTGCAGGGGGGCGTGTCATACAGATGCCAACGCCGATGCAAAGGACCAACATGGCACCTACAGTGTACACCAGGGAGCAACAGGACTATTTCTGAGGGTAAGTTCCATGCTATGCCAAGTTATGCCATTTGCCTACGCAGGTGTGCCGCTTTACTTTCAAGCAGGTAGGTAGGTTAGGTGTGAAAGCAGCTGGAGGAGGCATCAGCAGGATATTCGGTGTGCGGTCCACACTTTCCTGACTGTCTTCCTCAAGCTGCTGTATCGCATTCATTACAGGTGCAGTCTGTGTTTGAGAAAGATAATCATTCATTATTGGGTCCCTCAATGTGCCCACACAGTCCCAAAATGCTTAAAGTAATGTGGGCTCAGCGACTCCTCCATCCTGCCCCTTGCACTTGGTTCCTTACAGACACACAATTACCTCATCAGTGTCTGTGCTCCCCTCACTAGGTGGGTACCTTCTGTGTGGCCATGGCCTTGACGGTGGGTCCGGGGCAGCCATAGGAGACTGTTGGTGCTGGGGTTGCCTCTTGAACACTGGTAGCTGCTGGCTGGTTGTTTGCTGCAAAGCCAAGTGAAAAGCAATGGCAAGGTCAAGCATAACTTGTACTCCTTCCAATACTCCACCAGGGTTACACCTGGGGCCCAAACCACTATGCTGTGAATTTTATGATCCACCTTACATCGAAATAGTTGCCCATAGCATTTGTGTTTTACTTTGCCCCCCATGTGTGTCCCAGGCCATCCCTCCCACTTTGGGCATGCCTGAGGACAGTCATTTTGCTGTGTTTTGTTTCGGTTCTTCCCCCATCGCCCTGTGCCATTCTGCATATTGCAGTCAACTCTTATGACTGGTGGGCACAATGCCAGCGATCAATGTCACCGGTCCCCGACACCTCCTGGTAGGTGTTGCGATGCAGCATCCCCGTTCCTCAGCATGTGTAAAATGAAGGGTTTTGGGAAGCTCTTCCCCAGTTTGCAACCTGCAAAAAAAAAAAAAATGATGAGTGGAGAGTGTTGGAATTTATGAGGCCAAAACAGCCCTCTGCTCACTCAGTATTTACCTCTCAGCCTGTCTGGTGCTTTTTTACTCCAGACAATCATTTGAGATCATCCCATTTCTTTTTAGCCCATATCTGCCCACATCTGCTCCTGCAATGGTTTGGGGGTAGAGCTGGACCCTGACTCAGCCAGGCGGTCATAATTTGCAGAAACACCATCCAGCTGGGCGTCCTTAAACTGGCCACTCAGCTTGCCCCTGGTGAGTTTGCGACCAGTCTGGTTGGCTGATGCTGGGGTCTGCTGGGTGGTGCGTTGGATGGAAGCTGAGCCACTGTGGGCACTACCAGGGCCAGAAGAGATGGATCATAGGCTACTGGCCAGCGAGGAAGCAGGCCCAGCTGTGGCTCAGCTCCTGTGCCTTTGGCTCTGCCATTGGCTCTGCAAAGGGCTCCGCTGTGGACTCCACTGTGGGGCCCGCACTGGGGTCCACACAGGGCTCCTGTGTCCTGATCGGTGGGTGTAACATGGTGGGCTGTGCCGGGAGCTGCTGCCGCAAGGGAGTGCCTGCGGGTGAACAATGGGGCCTTGGGCTTGGGCTGTGGTACCTTGGCCATGTGCTGTGGCTACCTCGGCCACGCCTATGTTCTGGCTTCGGGGGCTGTGAAGACATCTGTGTTTGGGAATCTGGGAATCTAAATGAAGCACTGGCCTCAAAGGCTGTGGGTCAGGTGAGTTCTTTTATACATAAGTTGCTGGTTAATTGGACCTCATTTGTGTGTATTTTACAGGCTGGTATAGGCGCATTGAACCTCTTGCCTACATTTGCGCGTATGGACACAAGCATACTTCCAGGGTCCGCTGGAGTGCCGAGGTGCAGGGGGGCGTGTCATACAGATGCCAACGCCGATGCAAAGGACCAACATGGCACCTACAGTGTACACCAGGGAGCAACAGGACTATTTCTGAGGGTAAGTTCCATGCTATGCCAAGTTATGCCATTTGCCTACGCAGGTGTGCTGCTTTACTTTCAAGCAGGTAGGTAGGTTAGGTGTGAAAGCAGCTGGAGGAGGCATCAGCAGGATATTCGGTGTGCGGTCCACACTTTCCTGACTGTCTTCCTCAAGCTGCTGTATCGCATTCATTACAGGTGCAGTCTGTGTTTGAGAAAGATAATCATTCATTATTGGGTCCCTCAATGTGCCCACACAGTCCCAAAATGCTTAAAGTAATGTGGGCTCAGCGACTCCTCCATCCTGCCCCTTGCACTTGGTTCCTTACAGACACACAATTACCTCATCAGTGTCTGTGCTCCCCTCACTAGGTGGGTACCTTCTGTGTGGCCATGGCCTTGACGGTGGGTCCGGGGCAGCCATAGGAGACTGTTGGTGCTGGGGTTGCCTCTTGAACACTGGTAGCTGCTGGCTGGTTGTTTGCTGCAAAGCCAAGTGAAAAGCAATGGCAAGGTCAAGCATAACTTGTACTCCTTCCAATACTCCACCAGGGTTACACCTGGGGCCCAAACCACTATGCTGTGAATTTTATGATCCACCTTACATCGAAATAGTTGCCCATAGCATTTGTGTTTTACTTTGCCCCCCATGTGTGTCCCAGGCCATCCCTCCCACTTTGGGCATGCCTGAGGACAGTCATTTTGCTGTGTTTTGTTTCGGTTCTTCCCCCATCGCCCTGTGCCATTCTGCATATTGCAGTCAACTCTTATGACTGGTGGGCACAATGCCAGCGATCAATGTCACCGGTCCCCGACACCTCCTGGTAGGTGTTGCGATGCAGCATCCCCGTTCCTCAGCATGTGTAAAATGAAGGGTTTTGGGAAGCTCTTCCCCAGTTTGCAACCTGCAAAAAAAAAAAAAATGATGAGTGGAGAGTGTTGGAATTTATGAGGCCAAAACAGCCCTCTGCTCACTCAGTATTTACCTCTCAGCCTGTCTGGTGCTTTTTTACTCCAGACAATCATTTGAGATCATCCCATTTCTTTTTAGCCCATATCTGCCCACATCTGCTCCTGCAATGGTTTGGGGGTAGAGCTGGACCCTGACTCAGCCAGGCGGTCATAATTTGCAGAAACACCATCCAGCTGGGCGTCCTTAAACTGGCCACTCAGCTTGCCCCTGGTGAGTTTGCGACCAGTCTGGTTGGCTGATGCTGGGGTCTGCTGGGTGGTGCGTTGGATGGAAGCTGAGCCACTGTGGGCACTACCAGGGCCAGAAGAGATGGATCATAGGCTACTGGCCAGCGAGGAAGCAGGCCCAGCTGTGGCTCAGCTCCTGTGCCTTTGGCTCTGCCATTGGCTCTGCAAAGGGCTCCGCTGTGGACTCCACTGTGGGGCCCGCACTGGGGTCCACACAGGGCTCCTGTGTCCTGATCGGTGGGTGTAACATGGTGGGCTGTGCCGGGAGCTGCTGCCGCAAGGGAGTGCCTGCGGGTGAACAATGGGGCCTTGGGCTTGGGCTGTGGTACCTTGGCCATGTGCTGTGGCTACCTCGGCCACGCCTATGTTCTGGCTTCGGGGGCTGTGAAGACATCTGTGTTTGGGAATCTGGGAATCCAAATGAAGCACTGGTCTCAAAGGCTGTGGGTCAGGTGAGTTCTTTTATACATAAGTTGCTGGTTAATTGGACCTCATTTGTGTGTATTTTACAGGCTGGTATAGGCGCATTGAACCTCTTGCCTACATTTGCGCGTATGGACACAAGCATACTTCCAGGGTCCGCTGGAGTGCCGAGGTGCAGGGGGGCGTGTCATACAGATGCCAACGCCGATGCAAAGGACCAACATGGCACCTACAGTGTACACCAGGGAGCAACAGGACTATTTCTGAGGGTAAGTTCCATGCTATGCCAAGTTATGCCATTTGCCTACGCAGGTGTGCCGCTTTACTTTCAAGCAGGTAGGTAGGTTAGGTGTGAAAGCAGCTGGAGGAGGCATCAGCAGGATATTCGGTGTGCGGTCCACACTTTCCTGACTGTCTTCCTCAAGCTGCTGTATCGCATTCATTAGAGGTGCAGTCTGTGTTTGAGAAAGATAATCATTCATTATTGGGTCCCTCAATGTGCCCACACAGTCCCAAAATGCTTAAAGTAATGTGGGCTCAGCGACTCCTCCATCCTGCCCCTTGCACTTGGTTCCTTACAGACACACAATTACCTCATCAGTGTCTGTGCTCCCCTCACTAGGTGGGTACCTTCTGTGTGGCCATGGCCTTGACGGTGGGTCCGGGGCAGCCATAGGAGACTGTTGGTGCTGGGGTTGCCTCTTGAACACTGGTAGCTGCTGGCTGGTTGTTTGCTGCAAAGCCAAGTGAAAAGCAATGGCAAGGTCAAGCATAACTTGTACTCCTTCCAATACTCCACCAGGGTTACACCTGGGGCCCAAACCACTATGCTGTGAATTTTATGATCCACCTTACATCGAAATAGTTGCCCATAGCATTTGTGTTTTACTTTGCCCCCCATGTGTGTCCCAGGCCATCCCTCCCACTTTGGGCATGCCTGAGGACAGTCATTTTGCTGTGTTTTGTTTCGGTTCTTCCCCCATCGCCCTGTGCCATTCTGCATATTGCAGTCAACTCTTATGACTGGTGGGCACAATGCCAGCGATCAATGTCACCGGTCCCCGACACCTCCTGGTAGGTGTTGCGATGCAGCATCCCCGTTCCTCAGCATGTGTAAAATGAAGGGTTTTGGGAAGCTCTTCCCCAGTTTGCAACCTGCAAAAAAAAAAAAAATGATGAGTGGAGAGTGTTGGAATTTATGAGGCCAAAACAGCCCTCTGCTCACTCAGTATTTACCTCTCAGCCTGTCTGGTGCTTTTTTACTCCAGACAATCATTTGAGATCATCCCATTTCTTTTTAGCCCATATCTGCCCACATCTGCTCCTGCAATGGTTTGGGGGTAGAGCTGGACCCTGACTCAGCCAGGCGGTCATAATTTGCAGAAACACCATCCAGCTGGGCGTCCTTAAACTGGCCACTCAGCTTGCCCCTGGTGAGTTTGCGACCAGTCTGGTTGGCTGATGCTGGGGTCTGCTGGGTGGTGCGTTGGATGGAAGCTGAGCCACTGTGGGCACTACCAGGGCCAGAAGAGATGGATCATAGGCTACTGGCCAGCGAGGAAGCAGGCCCAGCTGTGGCTCAGCTCCTGTGCCTTTGGCTCTGCCATTGGCTCTGCAAAGGGCTCCGCTGTGGACTCCACTGTGGGGCCCGCACTGGGGTCCACACAGGGCTCCTGTGTCCTGATCGGTGGGTGTAACATGGTGGGCTGTGCCGGGAGCTGCTGCCGCAAGGGAGTGCCTGCGGGTGAACAATGGGGCCTTGGGCTTGGGCTGTGGTACCTTGGCCATGTGCTGTGGCTACCTCGGCCACGCCTATGTTCTGGCTTCGGGGGCTGTGAAGACATCTGTGTTTGGGAATCTGGGAATCTAAATGAAGCACTGGCCTCAAAGGCTGTGGGTCAGGTGAGTTCTTTTATACATAAGTTGCTGGTTAATTGGACCTCATTTGTGTGTATTTTACAGGCTGGTATAGGCGCATTGAACCTCTTGCCTACATTTGCGCGTATGGACACAAGCATACTTCCAGGGTCCGCTGGAGTGCCGAGGTGCAGGGGGGCGTGTCATACAGATGCCAACGCCGATGCAAAGGACCAACATGGCACCTACAGTGTACACCAGGGAGCAACAGGACTATTTCTGAGGGTAAGTTCCATGCTATGCCAAGTTATGCCATTTGCCTACGCAGGTGTGCCGCTTTACTTTCAAGCAAAGGTGCACACCGATAACAGACCGGACTGGCAACATTCAGCCGAAGGCACTTGGCAGGGCGCACAGTAATGTATTCTAAGTGGTTCAACAGGCCCATATTATTGTGCAATCCCACATGTGCCATTTTGCTTAAGTGCGTCCGTGACTGCAATCCGTCAGTAATGTCGGATGGGAGAGCTGGTTCAGCCATGTGTCTATGCGGTGTCAGCGAGCACTATCCAACAGTACTAGCGGAGGGGAGAGTTAGGTGTGCCATTTGGCCTAAGTGTGTCTGTGACTGCAATCTGCCAGTACTGTTGTATAGTAGAGCTGGGTCCCCCGTGTGGCTATACATGCATTTGTTGGTTGCTTTGTCAGACACCAGTTTTTAAATGAACAGCTATGTGCATGTGGACCTCAAGTCAAACCAAACTGGGAAGGACAGAAACTAACTGTGCAATTTGTTTGTTTCTTTGTAAACTTTCATGAAAACCAATATGACTTCACGCCCAACACCCATGAAAAGTGGACGTTGGCAGAAGAGGTGGCAGCCCAGCTGAGAAGCATGGGGACATGGCCTTACACCCAGACACAAATTAGGTGGTTCTACAGTCAAAACTTCCCAGGTAGGTGGATGTACTAGAGAGAAGGTAAGCTCTCAACCAGAACTTGTAAAGTGACTTTTAAATCTCTATTGTAGCAGGGGAGTTTTGGCTGTGCATCAGAGCCAAGAGGTCTCACTAGTGGGACAAAGAAGATGGGTCCAACATTCTCGTCCTCCTCTTCAGCCTTCCCATCACCAGCCAACGGAACAGGCTGAAGAGCAGGGGGTGTTGGGCTTGGAGTCCTGCAGCAGTCAGGTAGGCCAGTAGTCCAAAAACAATCCAGTTGTGTGAAGGGATGGCCAAATGAGATAAATATGAGATATATGCTAAGTGCTGTTCTGGTGTGCTTCTCTTTCCATACGAGGGAGTACGCTGCAATGGGGTCACCCAAGATGGGTCCGGTGCCAGACTCAGGTGTGTAAACACAGGTAGGCAGACCACTACACAAGCTGAAGTAAAACAATACATGCGCAGAATGTCTGAAAATGTTGATGCCGTAGAAAACCGAACATTCTTGGTGAGGCTTTGAATCAGGCCGATGGTCTAGTAGTGAGGAGGTAAGGTCTAAAAATCCCAGAGAAGCGTAATCCCTATTCAAGTACACTTCATTGTGGTGCTAGTCCTGCATTGCTCTTCCACATTCCATTCACTTTTTTCTATTGAGGATTTACAAAAGATAATGTACTTCACTTGTTCACATTAAACCATCTCTTAGTAAGGGGCTCTACCATTTCTTTTCAGGTTCAGAGGCTTCTGTTAAAGTGACCTAAATGGGTGCCTTGCCAGTTCACTTTTAATTTTATCTAAATGGCAAGCTTGCAGTTCACTCTTGGGCTATGAGATTGCTCTACATGAAGCTCTTATCAGTTCACCCCAGGGTTCACACAACATTACCTTACCAGATCACATTAGGGTTCAAACCCTCTCCTAAATGGTGGGCTTGCTAGTTCTCATCACTGTGCATGTGCAAAGCTTCTCCTAAATAATGTCCTTATCGGTTCTCATCAGGGTTCAACACTTCTTCTAAATAATATACTAACTGTTATGTTTTCATCTTTCCCACATGCTGGTTAATCACCTTCTCTGTGTGCTCTTACTCTCAGTATGGTTTCGCATCCCGGCCTACCTTTAATGTGGAACAAACCCAGGATTTTGGTCCACTCCCCAGGGGCACCCCGCTATGTGAAACCCCCCAGATCTCCCAAAAAAACTCACCTCACCGCGGTCTTACGGCGCGTGCGCAGTCGTCCAATCAGCACACTCGGAGCTGCTGAGCTATGCACGTCTAAGAAACGTCTTAGCTCAATGGCTCCGAGCGCGCTGGCGGCCGCATCTCGCGCTTTACTCTAACAGGGAGCGCGCCCGCGCCGGCCATTCACGAATGGCTGGTGCGGACACGCGCCCTGCTAGAGGGATAGCAGGGATGCGGCCAGCACATGCGCTGTTGGACCGGAATTCAGGTAAGTGTAGCCGGAGACCTAGGGGGTTGCACACAGCGGGGCATCCCATTTTTGGATGCCCCGCAGGGAGTGGATGGATCAGCTCGGGAATCTGATAGATTCCTGGGCCGATCCAGCAGGGTTTTGGTCCACTTTAAGGGGGGTTGTCTCCTTTTCTGACTATGTTTTGCTAGTTATTGCAAGTCAGCATCCCCAAAGTTATTGCTGGGGTTAAGGTAGCGGGCTGGCTCTGGCCCCCTGTCCTGGTTGGACAATGGTCAGATAATACCAGGCCTCTCCCAGCATGCATTGTCCATTATAGCTTTTTTCTGGGTGTTATAGTACCGCTGTTAGCTGAATTCTGATTATCTGTTGTCGACCTTCTCTTTGTCTGACCCTCCTCTGATCGCTGCCTGGACTGACGTCTGCCTGCCTGACCTTGAACCTGTCTAATCATCTGTACCCTGAACCCTCTGACAACCCAGCTTGACTCCTGGCTTGACTTTTGACCATTCTCCTGTGCACGGGTGTATCTAGGGGGGAGCAGGGGGGGCACTTGCCCCAGGTGCAGCAGGTAAGGAGGGCACCAAAGGGGGGCCTGAGCACAGGTGGGGTGCCATTTCAAATCTTTGCCCCAGGTGCCAGAAAGCCTAGCTACTGCTCTGCTTCTGTGTATCCCTTGTCATTCCCGTGTATGATCTCAGCCAGTTCAACTTCTGCCCAGCCTGGTCCCAATTTCATCTGCCTTCACCCTGTAAGTCCGCATCCTTTGTGTTATCTAAGTCCTGGGGGCAACTGTTTTTAGTGAGGCATATCCAGCATCCTGGCAAACGGAGGCTTGTCTATAGGTAGAAGCAGCAGCAGAGATTGGGGGGTTACGGACTCCCCTGAAGGCGGGCGTCCCATGGGGCCTGACAGTGGCCTTACTGGCTCTCAGCATGGCTCAAAGCATTTCCTAAATGCTGTCCTTTTCAGTTCTCATCATGACATGATTTAAAGCTTTTCCTAAACTGGTGCCTTACTAATAGGCCCCTTTCACACCTAGCCGCTTGCGCTGAGTCCAGCATGCTGCGTTTCCAAGGCAATAGGGGCATTACTGGTTCTCTTCAGGGTTTGAAGCTTCTCCTAAACAGTGCCATAAGCCGTTCTTAGATTTAGAAACTTCTCCTAAATTAGACCGTTACCAGTTCTCCCCAGGTTTAGAAGCATATCATAAATGGTGGTCTTACTAGTTCTCTGGCAGTTGGCTTCTGCTAAATGGTTCTCATCAGGGTTTGAGGAGCTTTGACTTACTTACAGGTTCACAGTTTCCTATGATTCAGTATTTAGGGCTTTCCCAAATGGCTGATCTATTAGTTCACTTCCAGTTTTCTGAGGTCATGCACAAAGGACCATCTTAACCCATAATAGACAATCTTTATGGGCACTGTGTTTCAATGATCTACCCCCACTGCTTCCACCAGTGGAAAGTTCAACACACTTCAAAACTTGCTCAGCAACAGCATGTTCCAGCATTAAATTTAGCTGCACTGGCAGAGGTATGGAGAATCGCACTATGTGTGGCGTGTGTGACTTGTATATAAAAAAAAACTCAAACACTCCATAGATCTCCCAACACCATCAGCATAATGAGGTGCGGGGACCCTGTCCTGTCTCTGCAGGCTTTCTCTACACTCCTTGAGCACTCCGTCTGCACCAAACCAAACCCAAGGCCATCAGGTCACATACTTTTTGCATAGAAGAGACCCTGCACCTGTTGTTTAAAGGGCCATGTTATATTATTATACATGTGATATTAATTAATCTGATGAAAGCTTTTGTTTGTGGAGCATTTAACAACTTTCACTAGAAGTTCATAACTTTTTTATTCTGGTTAAAGCTTAACTCCAGATATCACTAGCTTTGGATAGAGTAGAGATGGGTTAGAACCAATTTAAGGTTGTTATTTTTCTGCTTCTGTTGTGGAAACCAAACCTCACTAAGTTGCGTTACAGCAGGGGCATAGCTAGGGGGGGAGCAGGGGGGCACTTGCTCCGGGTGCAGCAGGTCAGGAGGAGCGCCAAAGGGGTGCCTAAGAACAAGTGGGGGCACCATTATGAATCTTTGCCCCAGTGCTAGAAAGACTAGCTACTCCTCTGCCTTACAGATCCCCATCTAGGTTTGAAGCTATTTCTAAATGAGGGCCTTACCAGATCTCATCAAAGTTTTAAGCTTCTGGCCTTACCAGTTCTTTCTAGGTTTTGAAGCTGCTTCCATATGGTAGCCTTACTGATCCTCAAGGTTTTGTGTTATTATCCTAAATGATGGCCTTGGCAGTTTTCAACTGGGTTAACAAAATCTCCTAAATGGTAGCCTTGGCCAAACACATCCGGGCTTAATGCTTTTCCAAAATGGTTGTGTAACCAGTTCCTATATTTAGAAGTTTTTCTTAAATTATAGACTTACCAATTCTCCCCAGGTTTAGAAGATTATCTTAAATGGTGGCCTTGGCAGCTCCTTTGGGTGCTCAGATCTTCCCCTAAATGGTGGCATTAGTGGTTATCATCACAATTTCAGGATTTTCCTAAATGGTGGTCTTTCTGATTCTCATCAGGGTCCAAAGCTTCCCCTAAATGGAAGTCTTACTGATCCTCTTCACAATTTGAAGCTTTTCCTAAATGGGGGACTTGGCAAATCCCATCAGGGTTCAGAGCCTCTCCAAAGTGTTGGCCTTACTAGTTCTTTTAAGGGTTCCAATTGTCTTTTAGTGCATAACTTCTATTCTCCAGTTAATGCTTCACTTTCTGCTTTGTCACTAGAAAAAAAGTTCATGTGTCATGTGTGATGGTGGTGATAGGTTCAGAATATGGTCAGTGTTGATGACTCCCATCTACTTCCAGTGAAACAAAAGGCACTCTGCTAGATCAACATTGGTCTCACATTTTCTCAGTCATGCCTTTTTAATTGATTAATACGGGACTCCCATGGCTATGGCTCCCCTCTTTTCCCAATGACACAGCAACAAGTTACAACAAATATACTGCAGAACAATTGAATTTGGGACCTGGAGCTGTTGGTTTTCAAATCAAATCTCTGACCAAATTATTTATTCATATATGTTTATGTATTAATTGCAGGATAAGAACAGGTCAGAAGAATACGCACACTCTTACATGATTGCTGTCTTCCTGGCCTCAGCCTGACCTCTATTTCTCAAACTGACCTTGCAAACCTACATAGAAAATAGCAGATGGCCATTCTAAGAATTCCAGACCCGGAAAAGAAACAATCTTCCTCTCTTTCCTTCCTATTTTATTTGAGCAGTAACCTGATCTATATGTCCTTGAAGGTTTTCATGTATCCATTCATACAGGTCAGGGTATATCTGAAGAGATAAGTTAAAACAACTGGACTTACTATGCTTGGTCAGTAAGTATCACCAAAGAAGAATTACTTAAAGCAGAAAAAACCCACCTGGGCAGGCCTTGAATCCAGGCACTGGTAATCACTCACACCTTTCCCCGCTCCAATGGCGCACACGCAGGCTCTTGTCCAATTAGAGCCATTTGCCTTTCAGCAAACAGCTCTGATTGTTTTTAATGGGTAGCAGGAGCGGCTGCATCCTCAGCACTCTTGCCCAGCCATTCAGATAGCGCGGGCCAGGATCGCGCCCGCCGCTGGGGATGCGCCCGCTTTCGTTCCCCATTGAAATAAATCAGAGCCCTTTGCAAGGCAACAGGCTCTGACTAGATGAGAGCTGTTGGACCAAGGAGACATGAGTTTTACTGGGCGAACTGGGGTGTTTCGCACAGAGGGGGAACAGAACAAACCCCAGAAAAGTCAAAATTTCGGGTTTTGTTCCACTTTAAGATCCTGTTTCCTGTGGTCATTTGACAGGTGAATGCAAATTTACCCTTCCTTTATTTGGTTATGTGCAAGTTATTATCATTAGAATTATTTTTGTTTAGATATTTATATAGGCGCCATTTTCTTCCGTAGCGCTATACAAATAAATCAGAAACACTTGGCTAGAACAGTGACCACAAAAAACATACACAGGGGAATGGAAACTTTTGCAGAGGCTGTAGGTATTCCCATTAACGTCATGCACCTGTAAACTGCTCAATAAATATGCAAATGTTTTTTTTTGTGTAACATGCTAATGAGTTCCCTGGAAAAAGCCTTCAAAGTTGCAGCACACATGCCTGTTCAAAACAAATGAATAGGATACAATTATAAAAATAGGATACAATAATAGATTGGTCACACAGATATAACTACAGCGGGATTCCCTTTTAATTGCATGTATATTTTATTGTGTGCTAAAAGCCCAACTCCAGGCAAAATATTTTATTTCTCTGTCAAAGTTTTTGACATAAGAAAGAAGACACCTCAATAGATTTGCCTTTTTATTGTTTATTCAAAAAGCACAATCATCTTCTGTAGAACTCTACAAAATAGAAATTACAGATAGGGTAAACCAAATAATATACTGTAATAGCAGTTAATTCACAGGTGTTTCATAATGGTTGTCATTTAAATAGAAATAACATTTCTCACTTTATTGTGTACTAATAGAAAGCATCCCAAAAAACAAAGGCTCCCAAAAATATTTGGCTAAAATAATCCTGTGTAGGATGTGGCAGTTTTACAGGCGACAGTGCATAATATTTCTAATGTGGTAGATATTTTACTTTAGGTATTTGGAAATAACAGCAGCCTATTCAGACTTTAAAGTTATAATAAAGGCAAGCTCGAGTGTTGTCCCATTGTCTCTGGCTACACGTTTGCACTGTCCTAAACTTCAATGCATTTTCAAAAACACCCTGTAGTTCTTACGTTATATTTAAAAGTGTTAGAGCACTGGAGATGCAGAGACAAAATGAGAAAAAGTGGGTGTGGCAACAGCGGCGTGATGTAAGCACACTGTGATAAGTGTAAAAGGAGGGCGGGGTTTCAGAGCTTCAAGAGAGGCAACCCATCAGCACCTCTGGGCAGGGAGTGGGGTGTTTCTGTTTTTGGTCCACTGAAGTTTGATTGATGGACCAAGTAAGCGGTGTGGGGACTGAAAGCTGAATGAGGAAGTGATTTTCCTCACTAAGGAGACAGAATCACAGCACTCTAGCCAGCCAATGAAAGGTAAGCTACTGATATTTATTAACTTTTGACTTGCCAAAATAAACCTCTCCAAATGTTTATGTGTGTGTGAATTCACCATAAGTGGCTATTTCCAATACTCAAAATAAAATATCTGCGGAAGTGGTCCCCAACCTTTTTAGTACCAGGGACCACTTTTATTGGAGTCAATTATTCCAAGGTTTTGGGGGTTGGGATGTGATTGGGATTGGGGACAGGACCTTCCAATTTGGGATGCTATGCACTACTAATGGCTCTGATTGGACGAGAGCCCGTGCATGCGCCATAGGACTGGGAAGGGGGGAGTTAACAGGGTGATCTGGGGGGTTTCACACAGTGGGGCATCCAAGGAACAAAACCCAGGATAGTCAAACTCATCCTGGGTTTGGTTTCACTTTAAAACAGAGTGAATGCCAATGTGGACTCAGACTCACTGTGCTGTTTACCTTGTCACTCTTCTCTTTACCGGCTGATCCCACTGCTTTCAATCACTGCCACAGCCAGTTTGGCGCTTAGTGAAGGGAGTCACGTCACTCCAGCTCTCCGGTGGGTGGAGAGGGGACAGATAAGGGAAGGGGAGGGGAGTGGGAAGATAAGGAGAGGATGAGGGGGAGAGGAGGAAGCCGGAGGAAGGCAGTCGCCAGGCACCGGGCACATACATCCAACAAGTAAAGGCAGTGCAGCAACAGCAATGTCTGCTCCAGCGCTGTCTTGTACCACACTGCACCTGGGGCTCGAGGCCCCGCTTCACTTCACCCAGCTCTTGATGTTGCCGTTTGTGGTGCTGCGGCCCACCTGACAGGGAGGCCCCGGGTTTAGGGACCCTGCACCTCAATTGTAGCACTTCATTATTGCAGGTGCAGTTGACTGTTTTTCGGGTCTGTCCCGACCAAATAAAAAACAAACTCCCCTTTTCTCGCCTGCAGCTGTTCAGTCTTACACCCCCACGTTGCTCGCTGATAGACCCTTTAATGGAGGATTTCCATTGTGTGCTGAAAAGAAGCTCTCAAAAGTGGAAATTTTAATAGTCCATCTCTTTATTGCCATTTCACTGGCATAAATATAAGAGATTAGAAGTCACATCAAAAAAAGGGACAATAAGGGCAAGAGGCAGGGGTTATGGC
This sequence comes from Gastrophryne carolinensis, assembly GCA_027917425.1. Taxonomy (NCBI): domain Eukaryota; kingdom Metazoa; phylum Chordata; class Amphibia; order Anura; family Microhylidae; genus Gastrophryne; species Gastrophryne carolinensis. Next base: position 376,036,069 of record CM051235.1, read on the forward strand.
TATAAATAATGTAATATTGCTTGTGGTGAAGGGCTACTTAATTTAATAATGCAGAATGTGGGATGTTGTGCAGCTCTCTGCCTTGGAAGCAGATATGGGCACAAACACCCCCGTAGAGAGGGACATATAAGATATATATATATATATATATAGTTGCTGGTTGGGGTTGGCTAGACAAATAGACATAAATAAAGGGGTTAACATGCCCCAACATGCTCTGTGGCACAGTGCAAGCTGCGGTCACGTGTAATACATGTGACATACATGTGACATCACCTTGCACTGGGGCCATCCTGACTTTAGTTTTACATGCAGCTAGGAAGGGTTAGATCTTTTTTTCCCACTCTAAAACCCAGCACACAAGGGGTTACAGCAGCAGGACGTGCTGTTAGTTCGGGTGACGTGTATACACATGAGCTAATATTTGAGCTCCTAAACATTCCATAAGTCTGTAGGGTGATAGATTGGGAGGCCAAGAGCACTCAGGTGGACAGGTACAACACGATATTAACAGGTTATATAACTGTGGGCCAACTAGACAACGTGCAGATAATGACAGGATATTTTTAGATGTGCTAAAAATGTCTGCAGGGGGAGGTCCCACCTATTTCTTTGGGTCAGCGCCAGCACCTGAACGATCAGGTTGGCGCCGCTCCCCTGTGGGAATTATCTGTTACATCATCACCCATCCGAGGCTGGCCATGCGCAGGATTATTTTTCCAGGAAAGGATTGCCACAATAAAGACACAGGTCACTGCTGTTCGCTTTCTGTTGTGGTGTTGCCGTGGTATAAAATGTAAAGAGAAGAAGAATACAATTATTTGGAAATCTCATATAACATATTTTAATATAATATTATAAAATAAATCAATGAAGTGTCATTAAGAATATTAGAGAACTAATAGATAAAACACTTGAAAAAACATCTAAAAAACGAAAAAAGTCTAACATATAAAATCAATAAAATATAATAACTCAATCATTTAAGTTCATGTCCAAATAAGCAAAAACCCAAGAGCTAAAACTAAAACCTAAAAGCTAAAACATACTAAAATAAAAACTAAAAGTAAATCTAAAAAATAAAAACATCAGATAGATACATTATCATATTAGTATAACTATATATAAATGTAATATATATATATATATATATATATATATATAATGATGTATAGGTACAGAGAGGCTGACAAACAGGACCAGAGTGGAAGACATCAAACAAGGAGGCAAACAAATGACGAGAGCTGAGATGGGTTGCAAATAAAGAAAGCGACGAGGCAAGACAAGACCAACAAAGATTCCAAGCGCATAGGAGACATGAGACAGGACACATTTGATTGGCTGAAAACAACCACAAAAAACAAGTCGGAATACAGAAAACGCAGGGCTGGTAATGAATTCACAAGAGTTGGAGAGAGGATACAGGGACACAGAAAGGGCTGATGGTGGGATTCAGCAGATACACAGAAAGGCCCTGGAGAGAGGAGGCAAAGATTCAATAATCACAATAATCACACAAGTGTCTGACCTCCAACCTCTGAGATAGCAGCTGGAAAATTTGCACCATGATTAGATACTGAATCTACTTATGACATAACCCTAATGGTTTGAAAATGCCCATTCCAAAAATCTCAACTTCACTTGCATGTGGAAAATATGCAGGTGTCGGAGGACCCCAGCTGCTGGACCCCGACCTAGCGGACCAGTAAATAGGATGCCACCTGCCAGAAGAAAGAGAGTGAGATGGGTGAGCACTGATACATTTAGATGAGTTGAGGACTCTCAATTCAAAGGAGACATTTCTGAACTCACAGGAGACATTTACTTACACACATTAGATATTTTCCAACTTACAGGAGACATTTCCCAACTCCCAGGAGACATTGTCCATCTCAAAGGAGACATTTCCCAACTCACATGAGATATTCCCCAACCCACAGGAAACATTTCCCAACTCACATGAGACCTTTCCCAAATCATGAGACCTTTCCCAAATCACATCACACACTTTTTTCCCCAACCCATAGGAGATATTCCCCAACCCATAGGATATATTTTCCAACCCACAGGAGACATTTCCCAACTCATAGGAGACATTTCCCAACTCAAAGGAGACATTCTCCAACTCGAAGGAGATTTTTCCCATCTCACAATAGGCTTTACCAACTCATAGCAGATATTTTCTAACCCAAAGGAGACATTTCCCCAGCTTACAGGAAATACATGTATATTCTGTAACAGGATAGTCCCCTGGCTAGGAGTGCACCTGGGGGGGGGGTCCCCAGAGAATAGGGAGATGCCCTGGGATACCTTGGGTGGGGGGTTTATTAGATTAAGCTATACGTTTAGTGGGTAAAGTAGAGTAGCTGTAATGGGAAGCCACAAGATACCCCCATAGGATAAGAAATTTAATAGATAGTTTGAGTGAAAAGCCTCTATGCACACAGGTGTTTAATGAAGTACATCCCACTTCCCTGATTGCTTAGTTTCAGGAGGGGATAAGAGGGGCCTAGGGGGTGGGGCTAAGAGAGTTCTAAACAGACTGAGCAGAGAGACGTCAGAGGAACGGGTGAGGATAATGGGCCCTGATGAGAGCAGCCTGATGAGAGAGATGTGACCAGGAGAAGCTGAGAACCTGGAGAGTGGTACCATGAATAATTGGAGTCGGGGACCTAAGGGAGACCTGAAGTCATTTGTGATGCAAGGTTGAACTGTCTGTCTGTGCCTGAATAAAGAGAGGGGCATCCCTCAGTTAAAACTGCCCCTGGTCTGTGTCTGAAATCCCTTCTGCTGCATACTGGAGTCAAGAGGGACCACCAGTGACTACTGCAAGTGTGAGTACTTTGCCCCATCCCTGGGAAACCCGCTGAGCCAGCTTTGGAGGACTTTGGCCATATTTCATCTGGCATCCCCAAGCGCTGGCAGGAGATGATGTGTGATGTCTACAATTCCAATTTCCAACTCACAGGAGATATTTTTCAACTCACAGGACACATTTCCTGACCTACAAGAGATATTTCCCAGCTCACATGAAACACTTTCCAACTTACAGGAGACATTTCTTGACTCACAGGAGACAGTTGACATTACTCAATGCAGGTGCCGAGATGGGAGCTTATAATGAGTGGTGCCTATATAAGTGCTGGTTCTGGGGTGGTGGGCAGGCGGCTTCTCACAGGTGGTAGGGTAGTGAGTGGACACTAGCTTGCTGGTGGTAGAAGCATCTTGATGGTGCCTACTGAGACAAGCATATGGCTGCCTGTTGATAGCAGGAACCCAACAATCAGGCAGTATGAGGGCCTAGCATTACTCCCGGCAGCCATGTCAGCGACAATGAATCACGCCCCAACCGGGCATCTGCTTTGGCATGGAAATGGTTATTCCTGGAAAAGCTTCAACATTGGATCCAGTTTATGAACATCCCACTAAATCTCAGATGGATGCAGAGATTGGCATGCATGACGCCGCCTGGAATTAATTAATATCCATCTGTTAATTAGTCCAATTTGCAGTGCGAACATAACACTCCTTTCATTTGGATATCGGCTCCCTCACGGTTTCCATATCAGCCTGAGAGCCCCAGACAGCTTATTAATGAGGATGAGCTGTCATGGGCCTCTGGGTGAGATCCGGTGCTCAGCTCTGCGCATGGTATTTACTGTGGACCCATTTCCCTAGGTTGGTGCAGATCCCTTTTCCCCTTCCATGGCAATTCAAACCACTATGGAGAGAGACAAGGATCACCAGGCGACTCTCTGCCAGACAGTCAAGGCACAGAGCCTTCCCCCCGCTGCTCCTCATATGCATTTCTGATGGTGGTGAATAGGAAATGGGTAAGGAGTGTACATGTCAATATGGCGGGGAGGCTGAGGGGAGGATAGAGAGAGACAGGAGAGATTCATAGTAGAACGTAAGAAGAGAAAGAAAGGAAGATAATAAAAGAAAGGTAAAAGAAAAGAAAGCCAATAAAGTGAAGATGTTAGGAAGAAGAAAGAAAAAAAGAGAAGGTGAGTTAAAAGAAATTAAAAGTGATGAATGAAGAAAAGAAAGAGAGAGAGAGGAAAGTACTAGAAAAGGAAGGAAAAAGAAACAAAGGAAGAAAGTAAACAAAATATAAAAAATATAAAACAGAGTGACTAATAAAACAGATATAGAACTAAAGGTAAGGGTTGAAAAGAGAGAACAAAGTAAGAAAAAGGGAAGACAATGAGGAAAGAAAGAAAGAGCGGCTATATAGTGATGAAAGAAGAAAGTAGGAAAGGAACATGAAATAAAGAAGAAAAGGGTTAGTTAAAAGATATGAAAGGCAATGAAATACCGGTAAGTGAAGAAGAAATGAAGAAAGTACAGAAAGATAAAAAAAGAAATACAAACGAAAAAAAGAAAAAGAGAGGAGGAAAAAGAAGGCAAGAAAGAATGAGAAACAAAGCAGGTAAAGGAAAGAAAGAGACAAGAGATAAGTTTTAAAAAATTAAGACAGTGAAGTAAGTGAAAGAGAAAGTAAAGAAAGAAAGCAAGAAAAAATGAAGAGAGAGATAGATAGATAGATAGATAGATAGATAGATAGATAGATAGATAAGAAAAAGGAAAGAAAAAACAAATGAAAGCAAGAGACCAAGGGAGGAAAGGTGGAATGAAAAAAAGAAAGAAAAATATGAAGAAGAAAACTAAAGAAAGGGAGAAAGAAATAGAGGAAAGAGAAGAAAATGCAGAAAATAACGAAGGAAAGGAGGAAGGAGGTAGAAGATAAAGAAAGACAATAGGAGAAGTGAGATGGGAAAAAAAGAAAAAGCAAAAAGAAGGTAAAATATAAGGAAGGAAAGAGAGGGCAAAGGAAGTAGGGTCAAATGAAGGGAGAGAAAAAAAGGACCAAAATAACAAATTATAAGTAAATAAAAATAGAGACTCCAGCGCTGTCAGAAACACTGATAGGTCCAATTTAAGGAGGATGCAAACAAGAAACTGATTAAGGAGAAAAAGAACTTGGGAAAGGGTAAACAAAAAAAAACAAAAGCAGGAAGCAAACAAGGAAAGAGAGTGGGAGGGGGAGATCAAAGGAGGAAGAAAAAAGAAAAAGAAACAATACTGTTATACTATGTTGCTTCGCTCTCTCCACCTTCGCTCTCTTAGATAGGTGTCCTCCCCTTCCCCCTCCTCCGGTGTGTTGTGATGGGTGTCAGACAGCTATGGCAACCAGCACACTCTACTTGTTGCGCACAATACACTATCAACCTCACAATGGCTCCTGATGACACACTGCTTTCACCTCTTGCTTGTTGCGAAATGCGTTGACAGATTATTAGAGGCACCAAATAAATGTCTCACCTCCCAAAGTGACCAATCTAACCATGTAATCAGACGGCAATATGGCAAAAAGTCATCCCCCGGCCCTCCTGCTAAACTACCTGGAGCTTTATGTATGCCGACGAGGGAGTGTGGGTACCCCAGGCACAGCAGAGAAGGGCACAAGGGCTGATTGGCCAGCATGACCTTGGCATCTGCTTATGAGTACCTGTCCCATGCTTGGTGCACAGAGAGGACACCAGATAAGGTAGGTGCAGGGGGGAGTGCTACTGGAAGCACAGTGCTGACAACACAGTGTAGAAAAAACAAGAGGATTACATGTAGAAAGAGTGGGAATGTAAAGAGAGTGGAAAAAGGAAAACTGACAGAAGGAATCAGCATGCAGAAGAGAGGATGACAGAAAGGAAAAAGCAGAGAGTGAGAGTACCGATTGAGAATTAGGGAGCTCAGAGAGAGCAAAAGGAGGATTATAGTGTAGAGAGAAAGGGGGAACACACTGAATACTAGAATGCAGAAAGAGAGAAGACTATTTATTATGGTGTATGGTGAGCCAAAAAGAGATCAGACTGAGGATTAGAGTGCAGATAGAGAGATCAGACTGAGGATTAGAGTGCAGATAGAGAGATCAGACTGAGGATTAGAGTGCAGATAGAGAGATCAGACTGAGGATTAGAGTGCAGACAGAGAGATCAGACTGAGGATTAGAGTGCAGATAGAGAGATCAGACTGAGGATTAGAGTGCAGACAGAGAGATCAGACTTAAGGATTAGAGTGCAGATAGAGAGATCAGACTGAGGATTAGAGTGCAGACAGAGAGATCAGACTGAGGATTAGAGTGCAGATAGAGAGATTAGACTGAGGATTAGAGTGCAGACAGAGAGATCAGACTGAGGATTAGAGTGCAGACAGAGAGATCAGACTGAGGATTAGAGTGCAGATAGAGAGATCAGACTGAGGATTAGAGTGCAGATAGAGAGATCAGACTGAGGATTAGAGTGCAGATAGAGAGATCAGACTGAGGATTAGAGTGCAGATAGAGAGATCAGACTGAGGATTAGAGTGCAGATAGAGAGATCAGACTGAGGATTAGAGTGCAGATAGAGAGATCAGACTGAGGATTAGAGTGCAGACAGAGAGATCAGACTGAGGATTAGAGTGCAGATAGAGAGATCAGACTGAGGATTAGAGTGCAGATAGAGAGATCAGACTGAGGATTAGAGTGCAGACAGAGAGATCAGACTTAAGGATTAGAGTGCAGATAGAGAGATCAGACTGAGGATTAGAGTGCAGACAGAGAGATCAGACTGAGGATTAGAGTGCAGACAGAGAGATCAGACTGAGGATTAGAGTGCAGATAGAGAGATCAGACTGAGGATTAGAGTGCAGATAGAGAGATCAGACTGAGGATTAGAGTGCAGACAGAGAGATCAGACTGAGGATTAGAGTGCAGACAGAGAGATCAGACTGAGGATTAGAGTGCAGATAGAGAGATCAGACTGAGGATTAGAGTGCAGATAGAGAGATCAGACTGAGGATTAGAGTGCAGATAGAGAGATCAGACTGAGGATTAGAGTGCAGACAGAGAGATCAGACTGAGGATTGGAGTGCAGACAGAGAGATCAGACTGAGGATTAGAGTGCAGATAGAGAGATCAGACTGAGGATTAGAGTGCAGACAGAGAGATCAGACTGAAGATTAGAGTGCAGACAGAGAGATCAGACTGAGGATTAGAGTGCAGATAGAGAGATCAGACTGAGGATTAGAGTGCAGACAGAGAGATCAGACTGAGGATTAGAGTGCAGATAGAGAGATCAGACTGAGGATTAGAGTGCAGATAGAGAGATCAGACTGAGGATTAGAGTGCAGATAGAGAGATCAGACTGAGGATTAGAGTGCAGATAGAGAGATCAGACCGAGGATTAGAGTGCAGATAGAGAGATCACACTGAGGATTAGAGTGCAGATAGAGAGATTAGACTGAGGATTAGAGTGCAGACAGAGAGATCAGACTGAGGATTAGAGTGCAGACAGAGAGATCAGACTGAGGATTAGAGTGCAGACAGAGAGATCAGACTGAGGATTAGAGTGCAGATAGAGAGATCAGACTGAGGATTAGAGTGCAGATAGAGAGATCAGACTGAGGATTAGAGTGCAGATAGAGAGATCAGACTGAGGATTAGAGTGCAGATAGAGAGATCAGACTGAGGATTAGAGTGCAGATAGAGAGATCAGACTGAGGATTAGAGTGCAGATAGAGAGATCAGACTGAGGATTAGAGTGCAGATAGAGAGATCAGACTGAGGATTAGAGTGCAGACAGAGAGATCAGACTGAGGATTAGAGTGCAGATAGAGAGATCAGACTGAGGATTAGAGTGCAGACAGAGAGATCAGACTGAGGATTAGAGTGCAGACAGAGAGATCAGACTGAGGATTAGAGTGCAGATAGAGAGATCAGACTGAGGATTAGAGTGCAGATAGAGAGATCAGACTGAGGATTAGAGTGCAGATAGAGAGATCAGACTGAGGATTAGAGTGCAGACAGAGAGATCAGACTGAGGATTGGAGTGCAGACAGAGAGATCAGACTGAGGATTAGAGTGCAGATAGAGAGATCAGACTGAGGATTAGAGTGCAGACAGAGAGATCAGACTGAGGATTAGAGTGCAGACAGAGAGATCAGACTGAGGATTAGAGTGCAGATAGAGAGATCAGACTGAGGATTAGAGTGCAGATAGAGAGATCAGACTGAGGATTAGAGTGCAGATAGAGAGATCAGACTGAGGATTAGAGTGCAGATAGAGAGATCAGACTGAGGATTAGAGTGCAGACAGAGAGATCAGACTGAGGATTAGAGTGCAGACAGAGAGATCAGACTGAGGATTAGAGTGCAGATAGAGAGATCAGACTGAGGATTAGAGTGCAGACAGAGAGATCAGACTGAGGATTAGAGTGCAGATAGAGAGATCAGACTGAGGATTAGAGTGCAGACAGAGAGATCAGACTGAGGATTAGAGTGCAGACAGAGAGATCAGACTGAGGATTAGAGTGCAGATAGAGAGATCAGACTGAGGATTAGAGTGCAGACAGAGAGATCAGACTGAGGATTAGAGTGCAGATAGAGAGATCAGACTGAGGATTAGAGTGCAGATAGAGAGATCAGACTGAGGATTAGAGTGCAGATAGAGAGATCAGACCGAGGATTAGAGTGCAGATAGAGAGATTAGACTGAGGATTAGAGTGCAGACAGAGAGATCAGACTGAGGATTAGAGTGCAGACAGAGAGATCAGACTGAGGATTAGAGTGCAGACAGAGAGATCAGACTGAGGATTAGAGTGCAGATAGAGAGATCAGACTGAGGATTAGAGTGCAGACAGAGAGATCAGACTGAGGATTAGAGTGCAGACAGAGAGATCAGACTGAGGATTAGAGTGCAGATAGAGAGATCAGACTGAGGATTAGAGTGCAGATAGATAGATCAGACTGAGGATTAGAGTGCAGATAGAGAGATCAGACTGAGGATTAGAGTGCAGACAGAGAGATCAGACTGAGGATTAGAGTGCAGATAGAGAGATCAGACTGAGGATTAGAGTGCAGATAGATAGATCAGACTGAGGATTAGAGTGCAGATAGAGAGATCAGACTGAGGATTAGAGTGCAGATAGAGAGATCAGACTGAGGATTAGAGTGCAGATAGAGAGATCAGACTGAGGATTAGAGTGTAGATAGAGAGATCAGACTGAGGATTAGAGTGCAGATAGAGAGATCAGATTGAGGTTTAGAGTGCAGATAGAGAGATCAGACTGAGGATTAGAGTGCAGATAGAGAGATCAGATTGAGGTTTAGAGTGCAGATAGAGAGATCAGATTGAGGGTTAGAGTGCAGATAGAGAGATCAGACTGAGGATTAGAGTGCAGATAGAGAGATCAAATTGAGGTTTAGAGTGCAGAGAGAGATCAGATTGAGGTTTAGAGTGCTGAGAGAGATCAGACTGAGGTTTAGAGTGCAGAGAGAGATCAGACTAAGGATTAGAGTGCAGAGAGAGATCAGATTGAGGTTTAGAGTGCAGAGAGAGATCAGACTGAGGATTAGAGTGCAGATAGAGAGATCAGACTGAGGATTAGAGTGCAGACAGAGAGATCAGACTGAGGATTAGAGTGCAGATAGAGAGATCAGACTGAGGATTAGAGTGCAGACAGAGAGATCAGACTGAGGATTAGAGTGCAGACAGAGAGATCAGACTGAGGATTAGAGTGCAGATAGAGAGATCAGACTGAGGATTAGAGTGCAGACAGAGAGATCAGACTGAGGATTAGAGTGCAGATAGAGAGATCAGACTGAGGATTAGAGTGCAGATAGAGAGATCAGACTGAGGATTAGAGTGCAGATAGAGAGATCAGACTGAGGATTAGAGTGCAGATAGAGAGATCAGACCGAGGATTAGAGTGCAGATAGAGAGATTAGACTGAGGATTAGAGTGCAGACAGAGAGATCAGACTGAGGATTAGAGTGCAGACAGAGAGATCAGACTGAGGATTAGAGTGCAGACAGAGAGATCAGACTGAGGATTAGAGTGCAGATAGAGAGATCAGACTGAGGATTAGAGTGCAGATAGATAGATCAGACTGAGGATTAGAGTGCAGATAGAGAGATCAGACTGAGGATTAGAGTGCAGATAGAGAGATCAGACTGAGGATTAGAGTGCAGATAGAGAGATCAGACTGAGGATTAGAGTGTAGATAGAGAGATCATACTGAGGATTAGAGTGCAGATAGAGAGATCAGATTGAGGTTTAGAGTGCAGATAGAGAGATCAGACTGAGGATTAGAGTGCAGATAGAGAGATCAGATTGAGGTTTAGAGTGCAGACAGAGAGATCAGACTGAGGATTAGAGTGCAGATAGAGAGATCAGACTGAGGATTAGAGTGCAGATAGAGAGATCAGACTGAGGATTAGAGTGCAGATAGAGAGATCAGATTGAGGGTTAGAGTGCAGATAGAGAGATCAGACTGAGGATTAGAGTGCAGAGAGCGAGATCAGTTTGAGGTTTAGCATGCAGAGAGAGATCAGACTGAGGATTAGAGTGCAGAGAGAGATCAGACTGAGGATTAGAGTGCAGATAGAGAGATTAGACTGAGGATTAGAGTGCAGATAGAGAGATCAGACTGAGGATTAGAGTGCAGATAGAGAGATCAGACTGAGGATTAGAGTGCAGAGAGAGATCAGACTGAGGATTAGAGTGCAGATAGAGAGATCAAATTGAGGTTTAGAGTGCAGAGAGAGATCAGATTGAGGTTTAGAGTGCTGAGAGAGATCAGACTGAGGTTTAGAGTGCAGAGAGAGATCAGACTAAGGATTAGAGTGCAGAGAGAGATCAGATTGAGGTTTAGAGTGCAGAGAGAGATCAGACTGAGGATTAGAGTGCAGATAGAGAGATCAGACTGAGGATTAGAGTGCAGACAGAGAGATCAGACTGAGGATTAGAGTGCAGATAGAGAGATCAGACTGAGGATTAGAGTGCAGACAGAGAGATCAGACTGAGGATTAGAGTGCAGACAGAGAGATCAGACTGAGGATTAGAGTGCAGACAGAGAGATCAGACTGAGGATTAGAGTGCAGATAGAGAGATCAGACTGAGGATTAGAGTGCAGATAGAGAGATCAGACTGAGGATTAGAGTGCAGATAGAGAGATCAGACTGAGGATTAGAGTGCAGATAGAGAGATCAGACTGAGGATTAGAGTGCAGATAGAGAGATCAGACTGAGGATTAGAGTGCAGACAGAGAGATCAGACTGAGGATTAGAGTGCAGAGAGAGAGATCAGACTGAGGATTAGAGTGCAGACAGAGAGATCAGACTGAGGATTAGAGTGCAGATAGAGAGATCAGATTGAGGTTTAGAGTGCAGATAGAGAGATCAGATTGAGGTTTAGAGTGCAGAGAGAGAGATCAGACTGAGGTTTAGAGTGCAGACAGAGAGATCAGACTGAGGTTTAGATTGCAGAGAGAGAGATCAGATTGAGGTTTAGAGTGCAGATAGAGAGATCAGATTGAGGTTTAGATTGCAGAGAGAGAGATCAGATTGAGGTTTAGAGTGCAGAGAGAGAGATCAGATTGAGGATTAGAGTGCAGATAGAGAGATCAGACTGAGGATTAGAGTGCAGACAGAGAGATCAGACTGAGGATTAGAGTGCAGATAGAGAGATCAGACTGAGGATTAGAGTGCAGACAGAGAGATCAGACTGAGGATTAGAGTGCAGATAGAGAGATCAGACTGAGGATTAGAGTGCAGACAGAGAGATCAGACTGAGGATTAGAGTGCAGACAGAGAGATCAGACTGAGGATTAGAGTGCAGACAGAGAGATCAGACTGAGGATTAGAGTGCAGATAGAGAGATCAGACTGAGGATTAGAGTGCAGATAGAGAGATCAGACTGAGGATTAGAGTGCAGATAGAGAGATCAGACTGAGGATTAGAGTGCAGATAGAGAGATCAGACTGAGGATTAGAGTGCAGATAGAGAGATCAGACTGAGGATTAGAGTGCAGACAGAGAGATCAGACTGAGGATTAGAGTGCAGAGAGAGAGATCAGACTGAGGATTAGAGTGCAGACAGAGAGATCAGACTGAGGATTAGAGTGCAGATAGAGAGATCAGATTGAGGTTTAGAGTGCAGATAGAGAGATCAGATTGAGGTTTAGAGTGCAGAGAGAGAGATCAGACTGAGGATTAGAGTGCAGAGAGAGATCAGACTGAGGATTAGAGTGCAGAGAGAGAGATCAGACTGAGGATTAGAGTGCAGAGAGAGATCAGACTGAGGATTAGAGTGCAGAGAGAGAGATCAGATTTAGGTTTAGAGTGCAGAGAGAGATCAGATTGAGGTTTAGCATGCAGAGAGATATCAGACTGAGGATTAGAGTGCAGAGAGAGATCAGACTGAGGATTAGAGTGCAGATAGAGAGATCAGACTGAGGTTTAGCATGCAGAGAGAGATCAGACTGAGGATTAGAGTGCAGATAGAGAGATCAGACTGAGGTTTAGAGTGCAGAGAGAGAGATCAGACTGAGGATTAGAGTGCAGATAGAGAGATCAGACTGAGGTTTAGCATGCAGAGAGAGATCAGACTGAGGATTAGAGTGCAGATAGAGAGATCAGACTGAGGTTTAGAGTGCAGAGAGAGAGATCAGACTGAGGATTAGAGTGCAGACAGAGAGATCAGACTGAGGATTAGAGTGCAGAGAGAGAGATCAGATTGAGGTTTAGAGTGCAGAGAGAGAGAGATCAGATTGAGGTTTAGAGTGCAGAGAGAGAGATCAGATTGAGGTTTAGAGTGCAGAGAGAGAGATCAGATTGAGGTTTAGAGTGCAGAGAGAGAGATCAGATTGAGGTTTAGAGTGCAGAGAGAGATCAGATTAAGGTTTAGAGTGCAGAGAGAGATCAGATTGAGGTTTAGATTGCAGAGAGAGAACAAAGTAAGGGGTGTAACTATATGGGTACAGGGAGTGCAACCACACCAGGACCCAGAAGGCCAAGGGGGCCCCATCAATAATGCTCACTTAGCATCATTTAGAGAAAGGAAGCAGCATTTGTCTCAGCTGTTTCAGTCATTAGTTGTCTAGCTGCATCCAACTGCGTTAAAAGAAAGAAAAAGGTTTACTGTATAAGCCTTGACAGAACCCCAAGGTGCCAGAAGAGGGAATAGTTAAGGTTATAGTTCAGAGGGAGAGGGGACAGACTGACGATCAGAGTGCACAGAGAGCGTAGACTGAGCATTAACATGCCAGAAGAGGATGCAGTTGGGGTTAGAATGCAGAGAGAGATCTGACTGATTAAAGCACCAGAAGAGGAAATGGTTAGGGTTAGAATGCAGAGAGAGGGGGGACAGACTGAGGATTAAGGTGCCAGGAGAAGGGTGTAGTTAGGGTTAGAGGGCAGAGAGAGAGAGCGCGCAAACTGAGGATTGAGGTGCCAGAAGAAGGAGAGGGGGCAGATTGATGGGTGCAGAGAGAGAGCACAGACTGAGGATTAAGGTGCCAGAAGAAGGAGAGGGGGCAGATTGATGGGTGCAGAGAGAGAGCACAGACTGAGGATTAAGGTGCCAGAAGAAGGAGAGGGGGCAGATTGATGGGTGCAGAGAGAGAGCACAGACTGAGGATTGAGGTGCCAGAAGAAGGAGAGGGGGCAGATTGATGGGTGCAGAGAGAGAGCACAGACTGAGGATTGAGGTGCCAGAAGAAGGAGAGGGGGCAGATTGATGGGTGCAGAGAGAGAGCACAGACTGAGGATTAAGGTGCCAGAAGAAGGAGAGGGGGCAGATTGATGGGTGCAGAGAGAGAGCACAGACTGAGGATTAAGGTGCCAGAAGAAGGAGAGGGGGCAGATTGATGGGTGCAGAGAGAGAGCACAGACTGAGGATTGAGGTGCCAGAAGAAGGAGAGGGGGCAGATTGATGGGTGCAGAGAGAGAGCGCAAACTGAGGATTGAGGTGCCAGAAGAAGGAGAGGGGGCAGATTGATGGGTGCAGAGAGAGAGCACAGACTGAGGATTAAGGTGCCAGAAGAAGGAGAGGGGGCAGATTGATGGGTGCAGAAAGAGAGCACAGACTGAGGATTGAGGTGCCAGAAGAAGGAGAGGGGGCAGATTGATGGGTGCAGAGAGAGAGCGCAAACTGAGGATTGAGGTGCCAGAAGAAGGAGAGGGGGCAGATTGATGGGTGCAGAGAGAGAGCACAGATTGAGGATTAAGGTGCCAGAAGAAGGAGAGGGGGCAGATTGATGGGTGCAGAGAGAGAGCACAGACTGAGGATTAAGGTGCCAGAAGAAGGAGAGGGGGCAGATTGATGGGTGCAGAGAGAGAGCACAGACTGAGGATTAAGGTGCCAGAAGAAGGAGAGGGGGCAGATTGATGGGTGCAGAGAGAGAGCACAGACTGAGGATTGAGGTGCCAGAAGAAGGAGAGGGGGCAGATTGATGGGTGCAGAGAGAGAGCACAGACTGAGGATTGAGGTGCCAGAAGAAGGAGAGGGGGCAGATTGATGGGTGCAGAGAGAGAGCACAGACTGAGGATTAAGGTGCCAGAAGAAGGAGAGGGGGCAGATTGATGGGTGCAGAGAGAGAGCACAGACTGAGGATTGAGGTGCCAGAAGAAGGAGAGGGGGCAGATTGATGGGTGCAGAGAGAGAGCACAGACTGAGGATTAAGGTGCCAGATAAGGGCATATTTAAGGTTAGAGTACAGAGTTCGGGGGAAAGCAGACTGAGGATCAGAGTGCGGATAGAGAGGCCAGACTGAGGATTAAGGTAGAACAAAAAACAAGGTTTGCATTATACCCCTGCCAGCTGGACTATATACATTCCATGCTATCGTTCCCATGACCGGACCCAGCTCTTCTTTGGCCATGCATATTAATGTAAAGAAGCTGAGTGGAAGCCTAGCTGTACTCACAACAAGCGCACGCAAAGAAGATATGAGAGGTGCTGATGATGTCTGAGCATACAGTGTGGGCTCGCTGGCAACATAAGACTATCATTCAACCTGGGGGGTTTCACAGAGCAGGGCATCCCATTTTGGGGATGGGTATTTAACCAGACCTAGAAATGCTAGGTTAGGTTTTGGTCCATTAAAAGGTGCCAGAGAGCATATTTAGGGTTAGAGTGCATAAAGAGAGAGCAGGCTGAGGATTAAGGTGTCAAAAGAGGACATATTTAGGATAAGAGTGCAGAGAGGGTAGACTAAGCATTAACGTGCCACAAGCACATGCATTTTCAGGATTAGACTGCAGAGAGAGAGGGGGCAGACTGAGGATCCAAGAGCGGAGAGAGGGTACACTGAGGATTAAGGTGCCAAAAGTAGGCATATTTAGGGTTAGAGTGCAAAGAGGGAAGACTGAGAATAAGAGTGCAGAAAGAGAGGGGGCAGACTGAGGATCAGAGTGTAGACTGAGGATTAAGGTGTCATAAGAGGACATATTTAGGGTTAAAATGCAGAAGAGGGCAGACTGAGAATTAGACTGTATGGACACAGGCAACTGCCCCCCCCACTCCATGACCTTCAGCTCGCACTTGGCATAATTCTCAGGCTCCTCTGTTGGGGATTATGGCTGGCAATGCTTTGCCTTTACATTTTTGCTGCCTGGACTTGGTCATGAGGTCAGCCGCATTGAATACCTACTAAGCTGGTTCTTCATGTCAGTAAAATATTATCTATGCAATGGATGGCATTGCCAGATAACAGACGGCACTGGGAGGATTGGTTCCCTCCACATGCTTGCGCTCTAATCTGGCACCCAGTGTCAGGAAGATGTTGTGCTGACTGAGGCTGACAGCATCATTGCTTTTTATATAGCCTCTATCACAGGGGGGAGGGGAGCTGATTCAAGTCAGAGCTGAATTCAGTCTGAATTTTGCCAATTTGTTCCAGGTTAGCTGAAACAAACCCATACCTCGCAAGTGTCCCTGATTTGGATGGGCTGTCCCTCTTTTGACTCTGTGTCCCCCTGTCCCTCGCTGTTCTCCTCTGTCCATATTTGAGGTGTAACATGCAGACCTTCATCAATAAATGATTGATTTCCCCATTGAAAGTGTTTCTATTGTTTTAACTGTTACAAGCTATCTCCCATCCATCCCTCAATGAGGAGGCGTGGCCTAATTTAACAAATGGTGCTCTTTCCCACCCTGAAAAGTTGGTAGGCATTGCAAACCTTCAGCAAACATCATGTCATATTCTGCCATCTCGTTTTTGCAAAAAACGCCAGTAATTTGTCTGTAAATGGCATCAGCTTTAGACGTAATATATTTGAAAGTGGAAAAGGACAGAAAAAGCCCCTTTTCAATGTCTTAAACTTAAAATTAAGGCTAGAGCAAATTCATCCAGCAAATTACCTTCCCTACAAAAGAAAATAACACCTTAGATCACTGTTACACGGTGCTTAAAGTGGACCGTCACCCTCCCGTAATTGGCCCGGGAATCTATAAGATTCCCGGGCCGATCACCTCCCTCCCCGCGGGACATCCGAGATCGGGATGTCCAGCGGGGTGAAACCCCCCAAACACCCCAAATCCCCTTACCTTGTCTTCGGCGGCGGCCGGCTGCCACCACCTCCCTCGCGCCCCTCTAGACGTGCGCGCGCCCGCGCCGTGTGACGCGCGGGAGGCGGCGGCGGAGGAGCCGCTTGTCCGCGGCTGTCAAAAGGCTTGTCCGTCGGCGCTGGGAGCGGGGAGAGGTGAGTTTTTCGGGGGGTTCGGGGGGTTTCACACAGCGGGGCACCCCGATCGGGGGTGCCCCACCGAAGTGGACCAAGACCCAGGATAGTCAAAATCCTGGGTGTTGGTCCACTTTAAGGATGCGTATTGCTCAGTGCCAAGAGCAAGGCTAGGGTTCTCAGATCACAGCCTATTCACTTGATCCCTGTGTACAGACAGAGGCTTAAGGTAAAAAAAAAAAACTCAGATCAGGCTAGTCATGGACAGAGGAGGACAAACAGAAGCTGTGCGCATGCTTCGAGTGTACTGAATGGCCAGTCTTTCAGTCCCAGAATATAGATGAGTGGGCTGACTCTGTGACGTCATATATAAAATATATATTTTATATATTTATATATTTAATAATATATATTATATATATAATATATATTGTGAATCTCCCTCCTAGGTGGGGTCCAAATGCATAACAATAACAAACAATGATTTAGATCTAGGCTTTCAGAGCTCAGAAGAAGTAAGGAGGTTGCCTTTAAGGAAGACAACAGGCTGATGTATAGGAAACTGAGAAATCCCCTAAACAAAGAAATTGGGAAGGAAAAGAGAACTTATGCTAGTAAGCTGAGAGCAAGATTATCAGCAGGCTACCCCAGGGCAGTGTGGAAGGGACTTAGAGAAGTTATTAACCCCTCTCCTCCCATAAATTCTAGCCAAAGCGAGGCAAAAGCTCTAAATGATTTTTATTACAGGCTTAACAAGCTACATACAGGTCAAGAGGAGCCACAACTGGTTCACTGTCTGTCTGATCCCAGTAGAGTTTCCCCTTTACCCAACAGTAACCCCACCTTGGTCCTCTGGGGTTCCCTTCATCCCTCTGGTGCATCTGATTCACAGAAAATAGAATCTAAGGATGCGGTTTGTCATCTACTTAAGAACCTAGATTCCAGGAAAGCCCCTGGACCAGATGGCATATCAAATATATGCCTCAAGGCCTGTGCAGCCCAACTGTCAACAGTTCTCATTAACATCTATAGCAAATCACTTGAGGTAGGCACAGTTCCTACATCTTTCAAGAGGGCCGCTATCATTCCTGTCCCCAAGTCATTCGAAGACATCTGACCTAAATTACTTCAGGCCTGTGACACTCACCTCAGTGATCATGAAAGTCCTTAAATGGCTGGTGCTGACTTACCTAAAATAATTCACGAAGAATAGCATTGACCATCTACAATTTGCATATAGGGCGAACAGATAGGTGGATGATGCAGTCAACCTAACTCTTCACTATCTGTTAGAACACATGGATCTACCAGGCTCCTATGCTAGGATTCTGTTTATAAATTTCAGTTCAGCGATTATCCCAACCACTCTTACAAAAGATGTCCATGCTTCCAAGATCCCTCATTTCACCTGTGTCTGGATCTGGAACTTCCTGACGGGTAGATTGCAACAAGTTAAAATTTTTGGCACTTGTGTATGAACCACCAACATAGGTGCCCCCCAGGGTTGCGTTCTCTCCCCATTGTTGTTTTACACCAACAATTGTGTCTCCTTAGAGCGATCTGTGAAGATCATAGAATTTGCATAAGATACCACCATGATAGGTCTAATTAAAAACAACAAGAAGGCCTACTGTAGGGGGATTGAAAGACTCAGCAAGTGGTGTAGCAATAATAACCTGGTGTTAAACACTTCTAAGTGTTGATGGTGGAGATGGTGGTCGACTTTAGGAATAAAATTATCAGTTCACCCATCTCTATCTATGGGCAGGAGATGAAAAGAGTTCAAGAAACCAAGTTCCTATGCACCATTATGACATACAATTTGATATGAGAGAAAAATATCAATGTCATTCTGAAAAAAATACACGAAAAACTGTTCTTCCTCAGACAGCTAAGGAAGTTCGGGTTGTCACAAGACATAATGATTATGTTTTATAATGCCTTGATAGGGTGCACTTTATGCTCCTCCTTCATGATCTGGTTTGCAGGAGCTTCCAAGAGGGACATCTCTAAACGTCAAAGGGTAATTAATATAGCAGAGAGAAGCATTGGCTTACTGTTACCTCCATTACAGGTTCTTTTTGTGCATTGGGTTAGAACCAGGGAGGAACGGATCATAAAGGATCCTACACATCCGTGTCACAGTTTGTTTCTATTACTACCCTCTGGACGCAGATTTAGGGCACCAGTCAGAATTACAAGGTTCAAAAATAACTCCTTTGCCACAGCCATTCATCTTCTAAACAACTAGGTGGATGTGTATTATACAAATATGTTATACAATGTAAATACCATTGTTAGTCCTGTCATTTTCTGCTACGTTACTGTGTATATTTTTGTTGAAATTAAATTGTGTGTAAACGTCCTTACTGCCTCACGCCTAAGCAAATTCCTTGTATATATATATATATATATATATATATATATATATATATATATATATTTGGCAAATAAAGTGATTCTGATAGGTCACATTTTTAAAGTAAAATGCTCAAATTGCTCAAAACTTCAAAATGTTATTATATTATAGGCTATGGAAAGTATGTTTTTGACTATTGGGTATAACTAAGAACTTATGATGGGACAGGGACAGGGCTTGTGATTTGTGGATCTAAAGATACAGCAGCATATCAGGTAGATAGATGGATGAGAAGGTGAGTGGGGAGGTCGTTGCATGTGTGGGTAGGTAAGTAATTAATATGCAGAAAAGTAAATGAGCCTATTTATGGGAAGTGTTGAGAGGCTACATGTATCAGTTAAAAAATGGGTAAATAGTTAGGTAGGTGGGCAGGTAAGCTGAACTGAGTCATCCCTGTCCGGTCTTCCCTTCGCTGCCAGGCTCTAATCACAGCCATTGCAACTTTAGCTGCCACTCTGATCCCTGCAGGTATTTTTAGCACTGCCTGTCTTTCCACCACTTCCAGCCATCCCTTCTATCCTTCATCATGTGCCCAGTCCTTGCTATTCACCATTTGTTCAGTCCTTGCTATACTCCCTCATGTGTCCAGTCCTTGCTATACTCCCCCATGTGTCCAGTCCTTGCAATTCTACACCATGTGTCCAGTCCTTGCTATACTCTCCCATGTGTCCAGTCCTTGCTATTCTCTACCATGTGCCCAGTCCTCGCTATTCTCCACCATGTGTCCAGTCCCTGCTATCCTCCAGCCTGTGCCCAGCCTATTCTACCCTCCACCATGTGTCCAGCCCTTGCTATCCTCCACCATATACCCAGTCCATGCTATCCTTCACCAGGTAGCCAGTCCCTGCTATCCTTCATCATGCACCCAGTCCCTGCTATCTTCCACCATGGGCCCAGCACCTGCTAATCTTCATCATGGGCCCAGTCCCTTCTACCCTCTACCATTTGCCCAGTCCCTGCTATCCTCCACCATGTGCTCAGTCCCTGCTATCCTCCACCATGTGCCCAGTCCCTACAACCATCCACCATGTACCCAGTCTCTGCTATGCTCCTCCATGTGTCCAGTCCCTGCTATCCTGCACCATTTGTCCAGTCCTTGCTATCCTCCACCATGTTCCCAGTCCGTGCTATCCTTCACCATGTGCCCAGATCCTTCTACCGTCCACCATGTGCCCAGTACCTGCTATCCCTCTCCATGTGCCCAGAACCTTCTACTATCTACCATTTACCGAGTCCCTGCTACCCTTCACCATGTACCCAGTCCCTGCTACCCTCCTCCACGTGCCCAGTCCTTGCTATCCTCCGCCATGTGCCCAGACTCCTCGATCCTCCACCATGTGCCCATTCCCTTCTACCATCCACCATGTGCACAGTCCCTGCTACCCTTCACCATGTGCACAGTCTCTGCTATCCTCCACCATGGACCTAGTCCCTGCTATCCTCCACCATGTGCCCAGTCCCTGCTATCCTCCACCATGTGCTCAAACCCTGCTATCTTTCACTATGTTCCCAGTCCCTATTATCCTCCAACATGAGCCCAGTCCTTGCTATGCTCCAGAATGTGCCCAGTCCCTGCTATCCTCCCCCATGTGCCCAATCCCTGCTATGCTCCACCATGTGCCCAGTCCCTACTATCCTCCTCCATGTGCCCGATCCTTGCTATCCTCCACCCTGTGCCCAGTCCCTCTATTCCTCCACCATGTGCCCAGTCCCTGCTATCCTTCAGCCCAGCAGGTCTACCAATTATATCTTCTACAGAACAGCAGCTCCTCAGGTTGTCAGATTCTCCCTCTACCACCAGGCTCCATCCACCGCTGCAGCTGCAGTTGGTACAAACCCTGAAAGCTCTTCCATTCACTGCTGCAGCTATAGTTGAGTCTCCCTGTGTTTTAATTAATTTTTTCTTGTATTAGATTAGGGAGAAGTAGTTGCCTCCACAAACAGGTTGATTAGACACCGGTGTAACCTCACAAACAGGGGCCGGAAAGGTTCCCGGAAATGTTGCATAGCCCAGTCCTGGTGGGATGGTGATAGGTATCTATCTTACTAAACCCCTAGGGTGTTGGGATATTTCCCATTAGGCACCTAAAGTCCTATTGATGCTGAAACGCCTACTGACTATATCATGGCATTTAAATTAGATCGAGGCTGTCTGGCTAATATTCAGGCATCCTTTGATACAGAGGGGAGATTTCCGGCTGAGAGTGGAGCAGGGGATATCCGTGCACTTTTTAAGAGACATAAAAATCTAGTCATTAAGCAATTGAAACGGTTTTGGGACATCTGCACCATAGAAAACTATATTCAGAATCAAGTTATACCACGTGGTTTAAGGGAACGTATAGTACCGGCAGAGCATTTGCGCTCTGAGCGATTCATGACCAAATGGCAGAAGTTATGTATTGATCATGGGGTGCAGATAATGTCCTTGATAGTGGAGGAAGAAAGATTACAATTAGAAGAATTAGATGAGGCAATTAAAGAAAGCTGTGAAAAACTGGACTCATTCGGGGATGCCCCGGATTTCCTAAAATTGAATGATTTGGTGAAAGCTGAGGTAGATCGGGTACAGAAGTCAGTAAAAGAAATAAAACAGAGCAAGTTCAGACGGGATAAAGCTGAATTTGAATCAGGAAAAATCTTTGTGGAGATAAAAAGTAGGGGGAGACCTCTTCCTCGGTATAGGCAGTGGAAGGATGTTTCAAGTGATCTCTCTGGTTGCGAGACTGAAGTCTCTGATGACAGTCCTCCCCGCTCGTCAGGGAAGAATCGTAGGTCAGTGTCTTTTTTGGACCAGGCCGGAAGAAACGAAGACGGCGGGGGAGAAAGCGTCGCAACCAGAGTGAAGACACTCAGGGGCATCAGGAAATCGGCCAGGAAATGGCCAACTTGAATAGTGGAGTAGAAGTTGGGTCAACTTCTTTAAATGTGATTAATTTATCAGACTTTGTGTTGGACTCGGACCATGTCTCTGTATTATCAAAAGGTTTGTCCTTCTCACCCGTTTCTGGTGGTGATGAATTCACCATATTTAAAGACACGGCCCTGTTCCTGCGCAAACTCTTATTTAAAACTATGTATCCAAACAAGACAAACAATATAGAAGTAGCATTTCCTGACCCTGTTGTCTGTGACACCATGGAGGGACCGTTGGAAATGGAAGACGTTGTCCCAGATTTGATGCCCAACCTGGACAGCCTGTATGTGAGATCAAAAAGATTCCCCCCGCTATCCATGAATCGCCACATTTCCCTCTTTTTCCAATTAGTACAGAGGGACTTACTTAAGACCGACTGGACCATTACTGGTAACGTTGATAATTTGTCCCCGGCAGAAAGGAGAGCGCTGCTTGAATTGCAAAAAGCGCCCAATGTAATAATCCGTCCAAGTGACAAGGGGGGAAATGTGGTGATTCTGAGTGAAGCCTTTTATGTCAAAGAAATTGAAGGACAATTATCAAATGAGGACACATACTTACAAGTCTCTGGGAACCCCTTTCCGAAGTTAGTGAACACACTAAATGATAAATTAGATTGGGCGGCGGAGGAGAGGTTGCTTACCCCCAAAGTTCTGAATTTTTTGAAGATTCGGGATTACAACATCCCGGTGCTGTATACTATACCAAAAATTCATAAAAACCCGGTGGCACCCCCGGGCAGGCCTATCGTGTTGGGGAGTGGGGGACCGTTGGAGGGTGTATCCCGGTTTGTTGATGAAAATCTCAAACCTCTTGTCAGGATCCTCCCATCCTTCGTGCAGGACAGTAGTGATGTCTTGCGCAAACTGTCGACCTTCAGTATCGAGGATGGGTGGCTCCTGGCAAGTATTGATGTGGAGAGCCTCTACACCTCCATTCCCCACACGGTAGGCCTGGGGGCGGTTACATCTTTTTTGGAGGAGTTGGGCCCGTGTGAAGCGGCCTACAATGAATTTGTTGTGGAACTGTTGGATTTTGTTTTGAAAAATAATTACTTCCGGTTCAAGGGTCATTACTATCAGCAGATCCGTGGGACAGCCATGGGGGCGGCCTGTGCCCCATCGTACGCCTGCCTGCACCTTGGGCAGTGGGAGCGCCTTGAGGTGTTTGGGCGGGCAGACTTTGCGGCACGGGTCGCCCTGTGGCTTCGGTATATCGATGATGTACTTGTAGTATGGAAGGGTACCACGGATGAATTTGTATCATTTGTGGCTTCCTTGAATCAAAATGACAGAAACATCAGGTTGACGTACAAAATTGGGCCCCGGGAGATAGAATTCCTGGATTTATTGATTCGGCATGAAGGTAATGTGCTAACTACCACTACTTTTCGGAAACCGACTGCTGGCAATACTTTATTACATTTTGAGAGTCACCATCCCATGCCATTACGTCGGGGAATCCCCTTGGGCCAGTTCCTGCGTATACGCAGGAACTGTAGTTCTATTGATGATTTTAAAAGGGAGGTGCGACAACTCACTGAGAGGTTCAGGGCTAGGGGGTATCCCCATAGATTGTTGAGAACGTGCTTTAAGAAGGCCCTCGATTCGATGCGGCCTGATCTGCTGAGGATGAAGTCCCCTGTGAAAAGCAGGAGAAATGAGGGCCAACCCATCCGCCTGATCACTCAGTATGGGGCACACTGGGAACATTTTCGGGGGATTCTGGAGACCCACTGGCATGTGCTAGCATTAGATCCAAATTTGAAAAGATTAGTGGGACCGCGCCCCCTTCTCACTGCACGCCGAGCAAAAAATGTGCGGGACACGCTCGTGCATAGTGAATATCAGCCCAGAATAAATGTAGGTTACCGCTCAGTGGAGAAATTGAATGGCTCCTTTAAGTGTGGCCATTGCAATATTTGTAAATATATGGTAAGGACTAACCAGTTTGAAGGGATGAATGGATCGCCCCCAAGGTGGATTAAGGGGTTCATCAATTGTGCCACGTCCTGGGTCGTTTACATGCTCACCTGCCCATGTCAGAAAAAATACATTGGTAAAACCAAGCGTGAATTAAGAACAAGGGTAGGTGAGCACGTGCGCGACGTTAAAAATAGAAACAAATATGATAAGAGTCCGGTGGCGGAGCATTTCAAAGTCTGGCACGATGGGAATCCGAAGGGCTACAGGTATGTGGAATATTTGTCCTCAAGCGGGAGGGGAGGAGAGGGTTTGCCGAACAGCGGCTTTTGCAGCAGGAATCTCGGTTTATATATGAACTGAATACTATGGCCCCTTTGGGGCTAAATACTGATAATGGCTTGAGTGCATTCTTATAGGTGTCACGCTCCCGGAACCTCAATTTACCACTTGGACAACTCCAGCTCTCTTGGTAAGGACCTCAACCCCGAATCTCCGCAGCCAGCTTCACCTATAGGAGCCCCCGCTTGCCGAGACGCAGAACACGCCTGCTCGGGATCGGTTGCCCCCAAGACTTTATGGCTCAAAGGATGAGGTCTTACGGTACAGAGAACTGGAGAGCCCGCGGCTGGAAGTGGAATCGGGTAGCCGGTATGTGAGCGTAAGGTGGAAGTCCAACAGACAGGCAAGGGTCGGCAACAGGAGATCAAGGATGGTCAAGGCAAGCAAGGGTCGGCAACAGGAGTGGAGATCGAGGATGGTCAAGGCAGGCAAGGGTCGGCAACAGGAGTGGAGATCGAGGATGGTCAAGGCAGGCAAGGGTCGGCAACAGGAGTGGAGATCGAGGATGGTCAAGGCAGGCAAGGGTCGGCAACAGGAGTGGAGATCGAGGATGGTCAAACAAGCGAGGGTCGGCAACAGGAATCAGGATCAAAAATCAGGGATAAGCAAATACTAGGATCTAGGCGCTATAACAGGCAACCAGCAACTGGCAGAAGGTGGTTATAAAGGAACTAGGTATGATTGGGCTAGGGGAACGATTCTAATGATTGGTGCAACTAGGATCTGATAACTGATAGGACGGAACAGGGCGACCCGCCCAGGAGTCAGAGAGGGCTGATAGGAGGGAAGCAGTGAGGGAATGACGTGCTGATGAGATTGGCCAGTGACAAGTAAAACATTCCCCCCACCCACACCTGTACCTTTAATTAGTTCTCCTCCGGCGGCCGCGCTGAGAACAGCGGCGCCGGAGGGCATAACCACAACGTGCTCGCGCGTGTGCGCGAGCACGAGCGCCGGAGCCGGGGACGCCGGCCAAAGAAGAACCAGGCGCGCGCGCGCCAGGAGGAAGGAAGGCCGCCGCCCGCCGCGGCCGCCGACCAGGAAGCCGCACGGCGGTACGGGGAGCGTGACCGGAACGGGGCGCAGGTAAGTGGGTGCTGACATTACCCCCCCCCCTCACGAGGGGCCTCCGGACCCTCACCAGGTTTTTCTGGATTGTCATGGTGAAATTTCTTTACCAGAGCCCTGGCGTGAACATCCCTAGAAGAAACCCAGCATCTCTCCTCAGGACCATAACCAACCCAGTCAATTAAATACTGTATAGTATTACGCACTCTACGAGAATCCAAAATCTTGTTTACTTCATATTCTTGTGCATTATCTACTAAAACCGGAGGAGGACCAACAGGAGAAGAGTCTTTAGCAGGCTTCAACAGAGAAACATGAAATGAGTCGGAGATCTTCATAGTAGAAGGAAGCCGTACTTTATAGGTAACATTATTAAGTTTTCTGATAATAGGATAAGGACCAATAAATTTAGGACCCAATTTATAAGAAGGCTGACGGAGAGCGATATTCCTAGTGGAAACCCAAACAAGGTCTCCACACTGAAGGATAGGTTCCTGAGACCTGTGACGATCAGCAAACTTTTTATATTTAACGCGCATAGTTTCTAAATTTTTCTTGACACATGCCCAAACCTCTTTCCGTTTCTGAAGCCACTCTTCTAAGACCGGAAAATCAGAAGGTGCTGCAGAAAAAGAAGAAGCTTTAGGATGCTTTCCATAATTACAGAAGAACGGGGATATTTTGGTACTATCACTCGGCGCATTATTATACGCGAACTCCGCAAAGTCAATAAATTCCGACCACTGCTCCTGAGTGTCAGAGATGTAACATCTTAAATATTGTTCTAGGCTCTGATTTGTTCTTTTGGTCTGCCCATTAGACTGGGGATGATACGCGGAGGATAAAGAAACCTGAATCCCCAAACGTGAACAAAAATTTTTCCAAAATTGTGATATAAATTGCACACCCCGATCGGAAACAATATTTACTGGAATACCATGAAGACGAAAAATATGCGAGATGAACAAGCGCGAAAGTTCAGGAGCCGAGGGTAGCTTGGGTAAAGCAATAAAATGAGCCATCTTACTAAATCTATCAACGACTACCCAAATCACAGTGTTCCCATGCGAGAGAGGTAAATCAACAATAAAATCCATCGAGATGTGAGACCACGGTTCTTTAGGGATCTCAAGCGGAATCAGATACCCACTAGGGGCCTTGTGTACCCCTTTACTTCGTGCACAAACAGGACATGCGTCGATAAGGGTAGTGATATCACGTCTCATAGAAGGCCACCATACATGACGTCGAGCTAAAATAAAAGTTTTACGAATTCCCAGATGCCCGGCAGTTTTGGCGTCGTGGAATTCGCGGATTACGTCGGAACGCAAATGCGGTGGCACAAACTGACGTCCTGCTGGTACATTTACAGGTGAATCATCTTGGAACGGCGCCAAAACATTAGAAAGATCGGGGAGTAGGGCCCCGACCACACAACCTGCAGGTAAAATAGGTTCACCAGAATCTCCTCGATCTTTACACTCACCGAACATACGCGATAGAGCATCGGCTTTAGTATTTTTTACACCCGGCTTAAAAGTAATAATAAAATTGAAACGTGAAAAAAATAATGCCCAACGGGCCTGTCGAGAATTCAACCTCTTGGCGGAGCCTATATACTCAAGATTTTTATGATCGGTATATACAGTGATAGGATGCAGAGAGCCCTCTAACCAGTGACGCCATTCATCAAATGCCAGTTTAATAGCTAATAGTTCCCTATTGCCGACGTCATAATTTTGTTCCGCGGTATTACATTTCCGAGAGAAATAGGCACATGGATGCATACGTTCAGGAGATCCAGAGAATTGCGATAAAACAGCCCCCACACCCAATTCAGACGCATCAACCTCAACAATAAAAGGTCTGTTGACATCAGGGTGCACTAAGACTGGCGCCGAAGTAAAAGCCTGTTTCAAGACACCAAAAGCTTCAATAGCTGATGGTGACCAGTTAACAGTGAACGCGGCTTTACGGGTGAGATTGGTGAGAGGAGCAACGATACTAGAAAAACCCTTGATAAAACGTCGATAGAAATTAGCAAACCCTAGAAAACGTTGTAATTCTTTTAAAGATTTGGGTTGTACCCAATTCTGCACCGCTGAAACCTTTCCCGCATCCATCTCCAACCCCTGACTAGAAATAATATACCCTAAGAAGGGAACGGAGGTAACTTCAAACATACATTTAGAGATTTTAGCGTATAGATTATTTTCCCTCAATTTCTGAAGGACCAGTTTCACATGTTGCCTGTGTTCAAAAAGGTTCTTGGAGAAAATGAGGATGTCATCCAAATAAACCACTACGAAGATACCCAAATAGTCACGAAACACGTCATTAACAAAATCTTGAAAGACCGCAGGAGCATTGCAAAGGCCGAAAGGCATGACTAAATATTCATAATGACCATCTTTAACATTGAAAGCCGTCTTCCATTCATCCCCTTGTCGTATACGGATTAGATTGTAGGCCCCCTTTAGATCTAGTTTAGAAAAAATCCGAGCCCTCACCACCTGATTGAATAAATCACCTATTAAGGGAAGAGGATAACGATTTTTAACGGTGATCTTATTCAATGCTCTATAATCTATGCAAGGCCTTAAACCCCCATCCTTCTTCTCAACAAAAAAGAAGCCGGCACCCGCCGGTGAGGTTGACGGGCGGATAAAGCCTTTACTCAGATTTTCCGAAATATATTCCTTCATAGCCTGCTCTTCTGCCCGATTCAGATTATAAATTTTCCCCCTAGGAGGAATAGTTCCCGGAAGTAAGTCGATGGGACAATCATAGGATCTGTGTGGGGGAAGTTTATCAGCGGATCGCTCAGAAAAGACATCTGCCCAATCAGAATAAGGCAGAGGTAATTCCTGGGGCAAAATCTGAACACTCCTAAGGATAGTGGAGAAGCAATGTGCCTTGCAGTAATTACTCCATTTCACCAGGTCACCAGAGTGCCAGTTAAATATGGGGTTATGGAGCTTTAGCCATGGGTATCCCAAAACTACTGGTGTTTCTGGACAATCAAACACCAGAAATTCTATAAGTTCAGAATGGGATGAGCCCATCACTAGTTTGAGAGGAGGGGTCTTGTGACTGACCGGTCCTCCCTGGATAGCCTTCCCATTTATTGCCAACACCTGGAGAGACTTTTCAAGAGGTACCAGTGGAACTCCCAGGATGGAGACTATGTTCCGATCCAGGAAGTTACCTGCAGCTCCACTATCGACAAAAGCAGGTACTGCCTGTTTGGAAAGACCCCAGAAAAGCTCTGTAGGGATTAACATCTTATCATGGTGAGAGTAATGCTTCCATCCACCTAGGTCAGCACCCTCTTCCTGACCTAGGCGAGAAAGTTTCCCGCCGGATATCCCTTATTAGGACAAGACCTGGCAAAATGCCCCGGGGACCCACAATAGAGACAAAGACCCAAAGACCGTCTTCGTTGTTTCTCGTCCTGAGAAAGACGGGCTCTGCCAACCTGCATTGGCTCCTCTTGAGAGGGGGAGGAGGAGTTTCCCCCACCAGGAGTTGAAGGACTGGGAGTTTGTGAAGGTCTAAAGGGAGTAGTAACCCTAACCCTTTCCCTGGCTCTCTCCCTAAGACGTCTATCGATCCTGATGGAGACCTGCATAAGCTGGTCCAAATCTTTTGGAGTGGGAAAGTTGACCAGGGCATCTTTAATATTTTCAGACAGCCCCATACGGAATTGGCTGCATAGGGCTGGATCGTTCCAGGTAGATTCTACTGCCCAGCGCCGGAACTCAGTGCTGTAGTCCTCGGCGGAATTCCGACCCTGCTTCAGGGCCCGAAGCCTGTTTTCCGCCGTGGACTGACGATCTGGATCCGCATACAACACTCCCATAGCTGAAAAAAAGGATGTCACGGAGTGTAAAGCAGGATCTTCAGGGAGCAAGCTGAAAGCCCATGACTGGGGATCTCCTTGTAGCAAAGAGATAATTAAACCCACCCGTTGGGTTTCTGTGCCAGAAGATAAAGGCCGCAGCCTAAAGTAGAGTTCACACGAATTCTTGAAATTCGAAAAGCCGGCCCGGTCTCCAAAGAATTTTTCAGGTAAAGGAACCTTAGGCTCAGGAATATGAGGTGATACAGCGGGTGTTGAAGTCTGGCGGGTTTCTTGATTGGCCACCCTCTGGGCAAGTTGATTGATAGCGGTGGCCATCGCCTGAACTTGCTGTACCAGGTCTTCCATATTGATATTTTTGGGGCCTGTTATAATGTCACGCTCCCGGAACCTCAATTTACCACTTGGACAACTCCAGCTCTCTTGGTAAGGACCTCAACCCCCAATCTCCGCAGCCAGCTTCACCTATAGGAGCCCCCGCTTGCCGAGACGCAGAACACGCCTGCTCGGGATCGGTTGCCCCCAGGACTTTATGGCTCAAAGGATGAGGTCTTACGGTACAGAGAACTGGAGAGCCCGCGGCTGGAAGTGGAATCGGGTAGCCGGTATGTGAGCGTAAGGTGGAAGTCCAACAGACAGGCAAGGGTCGGCAACAGGAGATCAAGGATGGTCAAGGCAAGCAAGGGTCGGCAACAGGAGTGGAAATCGAGGATGGTCAAGGCAAGCAAGGGTCGGCAACAGGAGTGGAGATCGAGGATGGTCAAGGCAGGCAAGGGTCGGCAACAGGAGTGGAGATCGAGGATGGTCAAGGCAGGCAAGGGTCGGCAACAGGAGTGGAGATCGAGGATGGTCAAACAAGCGAGGGTCGGCAACAGGAATCAGGATCAAAAATCAGGGATAAGCAAATACTAGGATCTAGGCGCTATAACAGGCAACCAGCAACTGGCAGAAGGTGGTTATAAAGGAACTAGGTATGATTGGGCTAGGGGAACGATTCTAATGATTGGTGCAACTAGGATCTGATAACTGATAGGACGGAACAGGGCGACCCGCCCAGGAGTCAGAGAGGGCTGATAGGAGGGAAGCAGTGAGGGAATGACGTGCTGATGAGATTGGCCAGTGACAAGTAAAACATTCCCCCCACCCACACCTGTACCTTTAATTAGTTCTCCTCCGGCGGCCGCGCTGAGAACAGCGGCGGCGGAGGGCATAACCACAACGTGCTCGCGCGTGTGCGCGAGCACGAGCACCGGAGCCGGGGACGCCGGCCAAAGAAGAACCAGGCGCGCGCGCGCCAGGAGGAAGGAAGGCCGCCGCCCGCCGCGGCCGCCGACCAGGAAGCCGCGCGGCGGTACGGGGAGCGCGACCGGAACGGGGCGCAGGTAAGTGGGTGCTGACAATAGGCTTGGGTATGATATTGTGATAACTGACCCCACTTGTTAATTATGGACAAGATATGCATGTTTAGGCATGTCTTTTCCAGTTTAATGTTACTGGTGGAATGATGAGGCACATTTTGGACGGGATGTCCTGTTATGTTTCACTCTCAGCCGGACCCTTTGAATACCCCGGTGGGATTGTTTGGGTCCCCTTTAAGTTCCATGGTGTGCTATTGGCCCTTTGCCATTGATACTGATGTATTGATATGCTTTTAGGTTAGTTAAGTCAGTTGTTGGGGATGAGCCCTGGAGGGTTATATTGAAAGTGGTTGTGCTCCGCCCATATGAGGTTATGATAAGCGTAAATAAAAATAACCAAATAATTATTATATTGTGAATAGGTGAGTGATGAATGCCTGGGGTGGGTGTGTGCGGCATGGTTAGGTGACACATTGTAGTGACGGGGCGGTTGTATTGAATGCATTGGACGTGCAAGTCCTGTAGCCCGCGTTGGATGATCGCTGGCACTGTGAAGCCTGTCAACTTGTTGTGTGTAGCAAGCCGTGTGCAGCCGCAGGTGCCCTTCACAAGGATGGAGGATGGAGCAACCAGTGTAATATGACGAGACTCTGATGCTTAGGTGGGAGGAGTCTAACCTCTTAAAAGTGGCACCCCATTGGCGGAGCGTCACCCTGACGAAGCCCCAGTGGGCGGGGCGAAACGCGCGTCGGAAGGGGAGGCCCCACAGCACCTCACATCCCTCAACCACGTGTTGCCAGTAACCGGTTCACCGGCCTGTCGTGTTGGAGCGCCGCATAGTCGGACTGGATGGATGCGCAATAGTGTGGCAGACAGTTACATCGATGCAGCTATACAGCTAAGTACCACCAATGCAAGTGAATGGCCGTTATGGTTTATATGCTATTACTCATGGAGTGCAGCAACTGAGGATCAGGAGATCACGATTGCAGCCAAAGTGCCCTGCTGGAAGTGTGGGCATTGGCCTAAACCGTTGCAACGCAGTATGTACTAGCTGTGCTGAGACATTGCGCTATTGGGGAGAAACAAGCAGTGCTGGCTGTTATGTGAAGTTCCTCGGTCTAGCATCTGCACCTCAATAGTCTTTTATTTGACTTCAGCTCCGGGAGAGCGATCGGATGCCGCCTGCGCACATATATGAAGCTGAACTCTGTTATATGATTCTCTATTACTGCAGAGCAATTTTATTACAAGTATGCCGCCCAACTACACAGCTGTGTGAACTTTTGCTAGATTAGCTAGCGGGACAGTGTAGGCATAGAACGTGTGTATGGTAGTGGTTGTGTTAGGAGGTGCTGGTGCATGTGTATGGGGGGCCCCCAAGTCTTAATGTCACAACGTTGTGATTTTTTATCTGTGTGTACTTTATGTGCTTGATGGGTTGGTGCAATAATAACCTTTTTCAATAAAGTTAATCTTTGTATTTAGTAATTTTCCCCTGTTTCTCAATTTTTTCCATTGAGACAGTGCCCACCAGTAACCATGTGAGTTTGTGTTTTTGTGTTGCAGCTATAGTTGGTCTGATCCCCGCAGGGTCTTCCCTCCGCTGCAGGCTTCAATCACGCCCATTGCAGCTTTAACTGCTGCTGATTCCAGCACATGTTTTTAGTGCTGCCTGTCTTTCTACTGCTTCCAGGTGTCCCTCCTATCCTTCATCATGTGCCCAGTCCTTGCTATCCGCCACCATGTGCCCAGACCCTGCTAGCCTCCACCATGTGCCCAGACCCTGTTAGCCTCCACCATGTGCCCAGTCCCTGCTATACTCCACCATGTGCCCAGTTCTTGCTATACTACCCTATGTGCCCAGTCCCTGCTATCATCCACCATGTGCCCAGTCCCTGCTATCTTACCCCATGTGCCCAGACCTTTCTATCTTCCACCATGTGCCCAGTCCCCGCTATTATCCCCATGTACCCAGTCCTTGCTACCTTCCTCAATGGGCCTAGTCCCTGTTATCCTCCTCAATAAGCCCCCTCCCTGCTATTCTCCCCATGTGCCCAGTCCCTGCTATGCTCTACTTGTACCCAGTCCCTGCTATGATTCACCATGTGTCCAATCCCTGCCATGAACCAAAAGTAGTATAGCACTGGGATCCTAGACTAATCCCAGAAAAATAATCCCTCTAAATAAGCCGCACACAAATAGTAAAATTACAATATTTTATTTCAGAAGTTGTTAAATAAATAAACAAATAAAATGGCACATAACAACACAATACATGGTTAAAAAACATGAACACAAAATGGGGGATACCCCAAAAAAAGGGTGACTAATATCCTCAAGCCATATATAAGTAAATAAATAATTATAGCATATATTCTGACAATTTACACATGCCTGGAACCAAAGAAAAGCTACTGGTGTGTAAACAATGTGAACATGTGCTGGAACAACTATGAACAATTAGAGAAAGACAATTACCTAATCAATAGATGAGTAACTTACTAAAATGCTAAGTGCTAACTGTATAGATAATATGTGCCTTGCTGTGCAAAGAAAGCAGTAAAATGCTTATTCATAAAAGAGACAATTAAAGTACTAAAGTGCAGTTGTCCACAGGTAGAGAATGTTTTTCAGGCAAGGTACCAAGCATAAAAGACAAAAATTAATATAATTACGTCGTCTGTCACCAGGGGGTCCCCCGTAGCAGCCGCCACGACGCGTTGCGTGAAGCTGAGGCTTGAAGAGAAGTCTCTCCTGAAGTAGGGGCGGCCTGGCCACCGGGCATGCCGGTAGGCTGACACCAGGGAAGGCTGCGACCGGTGAACATCAGATTCAGGAGGGCGGGTGGCTGCGCATTCTGGAGGTAGTAGCAGCCGGTGAGCAGTGGAGTGGGTGGTGGCTGGTCTGCCGTCACTGCTGTCCCTGATGCTCACACACACACACACACACACACACACACACACACACACACTCATGTTTACCAACACTTTCTGGTTGTTGTGCGCTGGTCGGGGGACGTGCCCCATATGGACAGCGTCCAATGAAAACAATGGACGCTACCCATAGACACAGGCCACACCATCAGACTACTGGGAACCAGCTAACAAAAACCGGGAAGCACCAGCAGTGGTGGGTGTGCAGGCATGAATTGTTTACCCTGCCCGCCTGCTGCCTTATTATTGTCCAGCGTTGGTGGAGGGACTGGGATATGCCCCTCACTGGCTGTAATGAGGGATAGCCATCGCTGCCTGGAATGGAGGAATGCCCCCTCACTGCCTGTAATGAGGGATGCCACTCAATGGCTGTAAAGAGGGATGCTCCTCACTAACCGTAATGTAAGGATGCCACTCACTGGCTGTAATGGGAGATGCTGCACACTGCCTGTAATGAGGTATAAAACATACTGGCTGCAATGAGGGATGCCCCTCACTAACTATACTGTAGGGATTCCCCTCACTGTCTGTAATGGGGTTATTCTGCGCACTGTCTATATTGGAGGGGGATTTAAGCACACCAATTGTTTTAGAATATTTTCTTCCTTATTTTTGTCCTCTAAACCCTGGGAATATCTTAAGGAACAAAACAATAAGATATATATATAGTGACATTAAGATACTATACTGGGCCGCCAGGAGCAGTACAGCAGGGCTGGTGTGCCCCAAAAAGTCTCAGGCCATTTTATAGCCCCAGTCCAGCCCTGTCCAGTAGCTTCTCTTTGTACCCATCCCCAGCACATGGAGTTGATAAGAAAAAATCTCTCACTCCCTGAATACAGCACATTTCGCATGGCCTTTTTTCAAAAATAAATCCCCCACTTTGCGCATAACACGGCTCCTTATTCCTTTAGAGCTCTGTTATACATTTATAAAGTGATTATGTATTCCACAGTTATGTACAGAGCACAGAAGCAGTTAAATCGTCCCCTGTCAGCAAAGCACATTTGCTGCATTTCTGTCATGACAGGTCCTCTTTATTAGGCTACAGTAGAGGGCTCTGTGGCAGCTGGAGGCTGGCTGTGGGCCTGGAGAGGTGACTTGGCGTTTTCCGATAGCAGTTGAAGAGTGACACCAGCTTCCCCAGGTCTGGTTTGTATTAGCTGCGTTGTCCGGCATCTGGGATTTCTCAGACAGGTGACATGGTCAGGTGACTTGCAGCTATCACCATGGTTGAAGAGATGACCGTGGTGACCTCAGACTCCTGTATCCGCCGATGGGCATCTCTGGAGCCAGACGCCACGTTGCTCAGCGGAGTTCCCCCGTGTCCTCCTCACCATTCAGACATAATTTCATTACAAGCTAACACTGCTCTTTCTCCTGCTGGGAACTATTTTCATTTAAAGAGGACCTGTCGTGACTCCCTCTGAGGATTCTAGATGCCTGGCCATAGGCAACTTCACTGCATTAACTTCCACAGCAGCATAAAGCAGGTTGGAAAAGTCAGCAGTCATGCTTTGTACATCTGTTCCAGGTCTGCAATTCAGAAATTACTGTGACAACTAACATGCAAAGGAAACTGGGAAGCTACAACAATACAACATGGAGAAGGCTCCCCTCATATCCTTCAAAACAGACAACAGTAGGGACAGTAGGGACTGGTGACAGATTGTAAGCTCTTCCCCTTCTATATACTTCCTTATACCCAAATAAATTGTAAGCTCTTCTCTTTCTGTATCCTCCCTTATGCCCTAATAGATTGTAAGCTCTTCTCCTTCTGTATCCTCTCTTATCCCCTAATAGATTGTAAGCTCTTCTCCTTCTGGATCCTCCCTTATACCCTAATAGATTGTAAGCTCTTCTCCTTCTGTATCCTCCCTTATACCCTAATATATTGTAAGCTCTTCTCCTCCTGTATCCTCCCTTATACCCTAATAGATTGTAAGCTCTTCTCCTCCTGTATCATCCCTTATACCCTAATAGATTGTAAGCTCTTCTCCTCCTGTATCCTCCCTTATACCCTAATAGATTGTAAGCTCTTCTCCTTCTGTATCCTCCCTTATACCCTAATAGATTGTAAGCTCTTCTCCTTCTGTATCCTCCCTTATAACCTAATAGATTGTAAGCTCTTCTCCTTCTGTATCCTCCCTTATACCCTAATAGATTGTAAGCTCTTCTCCTTCTGTATCCTCCCTTATAACCTAATAGATTGTAAGCTCTTCTCCTTCTGTATCCTCCCTCATACCATAATAGACTGTAAGCTCTTCTCCTTCTGTATTCTCCCTCATACCCTAATAGATTATAAGCTCTTCTCCTCCTGTATCCTCCCTTATACCCTAATAGATTGTAAGCTCTTCTCCTTCTGTATTCTCCCTTATACCCTAATAGATTGTAAGCTCTTCTCCTTCTGTATCCTCCCTCATACCCTAATAGATTGTAAGCTTCTATTTCTTCCATAACCTCCCTTATCCCCTAATAGATTGTAAGCTCTTCCCCTTCTATATCCTTCCTTATACCCTAATAAATTGTAAGCGCTTCTCTTTCTGTATCCTCCCTTATTCTCTAATATATTGTAAGCTCCTCTTCTTCTGTATTCTCCCTTATACCCTAATAGATTGTAAGCTCTTCTTCTTCTATATCCGCCCTTATACCCTAATAGATTGTAATCTCTTCTCCTATATTCTCCATTATACCTTCATATATTATAAGCTCCCTCTCTTCTGCATCCTACCTTATACCCTAACAGATTTTAAGCTCTTCCCCTTTTGTATCCTCCCTTATACCCTAATAGATTGTAATCTCTTTCTTCTTCTGTATCATCCTTTATACTCTAATAAATTGTAATCTCTTTCTCTTCTGTATCCTCCCTTATACCCTAATAGACTGTAAGCTCTTCTCCTTCTGTATCCTCCCTTATACCCTAATAGATTGTAAGCTCTTTCTCCTTTACCATCCCTTATACTTGTAAGCTCTTTTTACATCATAGCCATACACAGGCCACATAAGCCATCATGAATCAAATAAATATCTACAGGCAGGGGTAATGTTGCATTCACTTAGAGCTGTCGGTTGTTACAATGTACGTATGTTCTTTGTTACATCACAATACAAACACACTGAGTGATTGGCTTTGGGGAAGTGACAGAGATAACCGAGTTCCTCCATAAAGAGGCAATAAAATCTCGGCCTTGCAAATGGAGCTCTGGGCTCCTGGGATGAGCTTTGATCAGGTTGGTTGAAAAGTGAACATGTTAACAGAGGCTGCAAATTATAGGACATCTAACACAAAAAAAAAAAAATATATATATATATATATATATATATATATTATATATATATTTATTCACCTCATCTCCTCCACGGTGGATATGTCTTTTTAAACAAACGTATATTGAAGATCTGGTGCCATTCATGTAAGTTCATTCCCTCATACAATTGAAAGCAAGCACCTTATAGATATAAAGCTTCAGCTGTGTGTGATGGGGGTTATACTTTTCTGACCTCCATCACAGGATATGGCAGAAATAGTGGTGAGGCAGTACTGAGTATCAGTGTCAGCAGATAATGAGTGGTTACAAATAACTGCATTAATATATCATATCATCATAAAGATCTCCCCCCTCCCCCAATTCTTGTATGAGTTCACATTGAATGTTAATTGTGGCTCACAGTAATAAAGCAATAAAGAACCTGTTTGTGTTGCTGTGTTTGTTTGCAGTGCTGTGCTATCTTTGGTTGGGTTGTCTGGCTCTCTATCCTGTCTGCCTCACTTACTAACCACCATCTCCAAGTGGTTCATTGTATCCCCCTTTGCTTTCCTCCCTGAATGGTCAGCTGTATCTCCTGACTGACTCATTAGGTGTTTGCAGTGTTTTGCTGAAGTGGGGAGTGTCGGGTCCAGCGTAGGGTGTCACTTCTTGAGCTTCATTTGGTTGGTACGGTTCTTTTACCTGTCCCTGGTCTGTCCTTCTTCCAGCTATTGTTAGTCTTGCCCTGATAACCGCTCTGGGTTGTTACATCATTACTTCTTCCTATATCTCTACGGGATGGCCTCAGCTTGGCTTTGGACCTCCTCTGGCACTTTGACCCATGGCTATGGCTTAGGGCTCACCTGATCCTGCCTCCACACCGGGAGTTTGCCAGGCAGGCAGATGCCCAGCACTGAACAAACCTTCCCCGCAAACCTGAAGAAGTCACGTGAGGTGCCAGACTGGCTGCCAGCTTGAGGAAATGCAGAGATGCCAACCTTGGAGATCAGCTTACAGGGTGATGGGTGTGGCAAGGGTGTGCTTTAGATGCGGGATTTGTGGAACAAATATTTTTTATAAAGCCTCCAAAATTGTGCTCAGAATGCACCTAGCATCTGAAATCAGAAGTCAATAAGCTTGTGTAATGCCATGTTTCATTCTGCTAGAGCAGGGGCTGTCAGTGCATACCTACAGCCATATGTTTCTCCCAGAGCACCGGGACTGGGAGGCAGCTAGTCCATCTGCAGGGTGATCCAGTAAGAGAGGGGTCAAAACCGGGTGACTCCCTGGAAAACCGGGTGACTTGGCATGTCTAAAAATGTGGAAGTGGGTAAGTATCTCTGCCCAGTCCAAGGCTGTGGTAGCCTAGCCAAGGTGTGTAGCACAGCATCACAAATCTGGATGCCCTTGAGGTAAGTGGGGCTGCTAATTTTGCACAAATGTATTTGCACACATTTATTTGAGCACTAAGTTGTGCTCAGGCTTCCACATGATTCATTGTTTTTGCGCCAATTTGTGCACGTGTGTTCAACGTGCCAATTTGTGCCTGAAATTTTCCACTAGAGCAACTGATTTATAGTATGTATAGAGGGCAGATCGACGTGTGCAAATGTGAATTTCCTCCAGCAAATGGGTGGAGAATACTGCCGATTTCAATGAGTAACAGGCTTATTTCATTCCGAAAACACAAGCCGCCAGCATCAGCCATGTTTATGAAAAATGAAAGTGTCAACTGCAGTTCTTTTTAGGAATTAAACCCTTTTTTTTTGTTTTTTGTTGGAAAGAAAAATTATAAAAAGTTGTCAAAAATAACAAAAATTAAGGTCCAAACAACAAAAATGTGGATATTGGGCCCTAAAGTTTAGCAAAAACCAAAACAATAAAAAATATAGGTAAATTATTAGGCATTAATATGCAAACCAAACAGAGAGGGTTACAGAGAAAATCTGGGACAAAGCAAAAAAACATTAAGTGCTAATTGAAATAAGAACATCCCCCAAAAAACCACCCCCCAAAACGGAAGAACACAGGTTCTCCAGTGAATACACTCTGAAATGGCGAATAGAGCTTAGCAGAAAACACAGAAGCTCAAATCGCTATGGAAACATGGGAACAGTAAAGCGCTTAGCCAGCCAAATGCACATGGGACAGGGCCATTATACTTCTAAACAGCAAATTTACCTTGCGGAAGGTGCAAATTTGTGCAAGAAGAGGCAACTTGCTCTTCTGCCATGCACTTGCCATTTGGTGCTATTCGCACATACGCACGCAACCATGAATCATGCGCCTAGGTGCTTGCGGAACCGTTTGTGCTCCTTCTGAGCATGAATCCATGAATCGACCCTTATGTGTAGCACAACATCCCTAATCAGGATGCCCCTTGAGCTGCAAGGACGAGTGGGCCTCCTAATTTTTGAAAGCACCTTAGTGGTCCCATTCACTAAAATATGTATTTTACAGTGAAAAAAGAATGTATCTTTAATGCTAATGAAACATGTGCATGTAATACAGGAGGTCTGAAATGATTAGTGAAAATAAAACAATCCAGTTGCCTTAATGTATTCCTACTGATAACTCCCCCTTTAAAGTGGACAAAAACCCATAAATCTTTAAGACTTCAGGGGTACCTGATACCCTCTCCCTGTGTAAAACCCCATTGAGTCCTCAGTAAAACCTTACCCACAATCCAACAGCACATGCACAGGCCACAGACACAATACCTTTAGCCAGACGCATGTCTGCACCAGGCTTTTTAGAATGGCTGGCACGGGCATGTCCCCAGCTAAAGGCTATCGGACATGCGGACGTCAGCATGTTCAGCTGTATTTGGCATTTAGTCGATCCTTAGCCGAAATGGCGGTTGGAGCTGAGCATGCGTATTGGCTACTCACCCGTGCATGCATCAGAGGAGAGGGGAAAGTGTGTTTGTTGGCAACCTGGGTGGTTTACAAAATCTGGATGCTCCAGGGGCGAGGACCAAAACCTAGGATAGTCAAAATCCTGGGTTTTGGTCCACTTTAGATGCATTTAAACACCATGTTTGACAAAATGATGCATTTTAGGGTGCGCTATAAAAAAAATCACTCTAGCAATATTTCTTGCTAATACTGGACTTAGCCTATTGTAATCCTGTGGAGAGAAATAATAGTATATTTTAGTAACCTTATATTATTATTATTGTTTATTTATATAGCGCCATCATCTTCCGTAGCCCTTTACAAAGTAGTAATTACAGACAGGGTAGAAACATACGGTACATATAATATATCAAATGCAGTTTTACAGAGTTGACAATGGATATTCTGAGTACAAGATACAATAGGGGAGAGAGCCCTGCCCTTGCGAGCTTATACAATAGCTGAATGAAGTTTTATCATTGTTCACTCTTAAAATGCATTAAATTGGCTGAAGGGGACCTCAGCCATTAGCTATAGATGAGTTATTAGCATTTTTTAATTTTTTAATAGAGCTGGAGGAATATCAAATTTAATAAAGACCTTGATTTCAATTTCTCACAGTGGTCCTTGAAGTCAGCTGCATCCCACACACTCATCCAGAATGTCACCCATACAAAAGACATAGCCCATTTTTTGAATAAACAATGAAATAAACATGGAAGTCCCTGCTTATTTCCTCCGGCGCATTTAGGGGAATCCAATGCTGTAAGGGTGGGGGTCTCAGTGGTGCCGCCCCGGCTGCCAACCTTCCTGATGAGAATTGTCCTCTCTCACAACAGTCTTTAGACAAAGCGCTTCATTCATCTGACGAGTGCATCTGGACTGTGATTGGTCAATGATGGCTCA
This sequence comes from Gastrophryne carolinensis, assembly GCA_027917425.1. Lineage (NCBI taxonomy): Eukaryota > Metazoa > Chordata > Amphibia > Anura > Microhylidae > Gastrophryne > Gastrophryne carolinensis. Next base: position 376,076,443 of record CM051235.1, read on the forward strand.
TTCCTGCTTCTAGGACTCTGAGATTGTCCAGTGTAATGATCCTTTATAAAATGGCCAAATGATAGATGTTTATGTCTCAGAAATAATCAGTGTTCTGTGAAGAAATTATTGAGCTCTATGTTGTCCTAGGACATATTTTCCATACAAATAAATGAATGTATCCCTGTGCCCTGCCCACCTTGTTTTTGGCTCATGGGCATCCCACTGCCACTCTGCACCCCTAAATAATCCCTTGTGCCTTTCCTGCAATGGGTGTCATCACATATTTATTCACCACTTGCAACCCAAGGCCAAACGGCCACACCATAACAAACTAGAAGAAAGGGATTGGATAGAGCAGTGCTTTAACCATCATGGAAGAGCTAATACATCCAGCTTGCTGCCTCCAAGCAACCAGACGATGACCAGTCATGGTAATAAGCAGCCAACTTCAGATCGCAACCAGCCATGCCGAAAGGGACACCATTGTTCTGGAATGACTGAGTGTCAACGTGTGACAGATTCTATTTAAAGTATTGATCTAACAATTCTCAACCAACTAATTGCGAGCCTTTGTGTCAGAGAAATAGCAGCTAGAGGATCATCCTGTTACCACTGCACACTGTTACGCCAGCCATACACCCTACAATACATTCCAAGCAATTCCCCCTTCTCTATGTCGCCATCATATCTTAAAGCAGGTCTCCAGTCATGGGGAAGCCCTCCACCCTCCCCTAGTGCTGAGACAGGATGGGGGTTACAAAGGAAAAAAAACCCTAACCTTGCCCACAGTCCAGCGTCGTTCTTCCACCGCTCTGGGTCCCAGACACTGCCATCTTGGCATAAAGCACAAAGCGACTCCTTCCAGCAAGTGAATAGGCAGGCGGGAGCATACACATTGCGAGGGGTGCCGCTTTGCGTATTTATATCCAATGGACCACGAAAAATGGCGCTGGACCACAGATGAGGTAAGGGTTTTTCAAATTGTATCCCCTCCTCTGAATCTCCACTTTAAGAGATTGTAAGCTCTAGCCATTTTGTACCATCCTGTATACCCAAATAGCTTGTAAACTCTTCTCTTTCTTGATCTTCCATTATACCCAAATAGATTGTAAACTCTTCTTCTTCTGTATCCTCCCTTATACCCTAATATATTGTAAGCTCTTCTCCCTCTGTATTCTCCCTTATACCCTAATAGATTGTAAACTCTTCTTCTTCTGTATCCTCCCTTATACCCTAATAGATTGTAACTTTTTTTATTGAGTAAAATCAAAAAATCATATACAATATATACAATATATACAAAGTTACAATAATAAATAAAAATAAAATAAATAATAACTAAACAAAAAGAAACAGGCCTAACAATTCGGCATATAATATATAATATCCATTATTCTATATACAATCCTATCTACAACCTAAACACTACACTCTACACAACTCAGCAGGAAGACTAAGAGACCCCGTCACCTGTGCACGCAGCCGTTCTTCAAAAATCTGTCATTGTTATAAAAATCTATGGGTGATAAGAGATAGGAAAGCTCACCCAGAGGGAAGTCATGGGGATCAAGGAGGCCTGATGTTCCTCCACGCCTTCATCCAGGCCCCCCGTTCCCACCTGTCCCTCTCCAGCACCCGGATCTTGCCCACCTCATGCAGGATGTCATGCACCACCACCGGGACAGGGAGGACTTTCCTCCTAATGCAGAGCTGGCACCGTGCATTCCATGTGAAATAGCGGATCACTAGACTAACTAGATATAAAGTGTCCAAACAAAAATCCCCTCTGTTCTTGAATGCTCCATACACCCACTCAGCATAGGAAAGCTGGGAGAAGAAGGGGGCACCGAGGGCCAACCCCACCTGTTTACACACCTCTACATTAAAGGGACACCGGAGCAGGAAGTGGTCCATAGTCTCCACCTCATCCCGACACTGCTCCCGGAGACAAATTATCTCTGGCAGGCTGCAACTCTTCCGGATCCCCCTAAGGTAGAGTTTTCCTTGGAAGGAGAGCCAGGCTATATCCCGGTATTTCAAAGGAATTCTTGAGGAGTTAATAAGCCTCAAACCCTCCCTCATGATGGAGCCTGGGCAATCCCTGAGGGACAATGGTTCATGAAAAGCCAGACCCAGGACCCGACTCACCAGAAGCTTCCTCGGAGTAGATCTCATGTCCTCTGCTGTCAATTGCCATTGCCGAAGTATTTTCAAGCACGGGGCAACATAGGCCGGGAGCTGAGCCTGAGGAACTCGAGGGCTTTTCATCCGGCCACCATTCTCCCAGTCTCGCAGGAAGGGCTTAAACCAGGACTGGAAAATACCCACCCAGCCAGGCGGGCTCTCTGCCAACATGCTTCCAAAATTATGTTTCAGAAACAAGAGAGAGAAAAACACGACTGGGTTGACCATCCCTAGGCCACCCTCCCGCCTAGATAGGTAGGTGACATTTCTTTTCACCAGGTTCATGCGGTTTCCCCATAACATCTGGAAAAATACGCTGTAGACCCTGGTGTAGAGAGACACTGGCAAAACACAGACGAAGCTGACGTATAAAAAGATGGGGATCAGGTAGGTCTTGATAAGGTCAACCCTTTCCCTGAGAGACATTTTCCAGCTCTTCCAGACCGCAACCTTGGCATTGGCAATTTCCAGCCTGCGCTCCCAGTTTTTTTGGCCATAATCGCCAGGACCGAAATTTATGCCAAGGATCTTAATTTCCTGCTGGGGCACTGGGAAGGCGTCCGGAAGTTCGAAGCCCTCACCCTCACCCATCCAGAAAACTTCACTCTTCTCGTGATTGACCTTGGAGCCCGACGCTTCTGTATACTGTGATATTAGAGAGGCCACCTCCTCCACCTCATTTGTCCCAGAGACAATCACAGATACATCATCAGCATAGGCAATGACCTTCAAAGGAGGCTCACCAGGCACACCCAGAGGAACCCCACATAACATGCTGCTCTCGACCCTCCTTATAAAGGGATCGATCGCAAACACATACAGTAGGGGACTCAGGGGGCATCCCTGTCGCACACCAGAGCCAACTTCGAAAGGCCTTCCAACCCAACCATTAACAAGAGGGAAGCTCTCAGCCCCTTCATACAGGGTTTGTAGCCAATTAATGAATCGCCCCGGCAGGCCGTACTTACCAAGAAGCAGCCATAGGTACTCATGATTGACCCTATCAAAAGCCTTTGCCTGATCCAACGCCAACAAGTACTTTCCCCAGCCTGCAGCCCTGCACCGCTCCAAGGCTTCCCGGACAGCTAAAACCGCTGAGAAGGTGCTTCTACCTTGGATGGAGCAATGCTGGTGACAAGAAAGCAGTTGCTCCGCCACTGACGACAAGCGCCAGAACAAAACCTTTGCCAGTATCTTTCTATCGACATTGAGAAGGCTGATGGGGCGCCAGTTCTCAATCATCGAAGAGTCCTTACCTTTTGACAGAAGGATCACGGCCGAGTGCCTCATGGAGGGAGGGAGGGAACCCTCTGCCAGACAGCAATTAAAAACCTCCACCAAATGTGGTGCCAGGATGGTCTTAAAACATTTATAAAATTCAGCTGTCAGACCATCTGACCCGGGCGACTTTTTGATGGCAAGGTGATCAATTGCACTTACCACCTCATCAGCCGTGACCGGTTCTGTCAAGCCAGTGATAGAAATGTCACCATTTTCCAATCCTGGAGTAGAGTCCAGGAAACTTTCCATCCTTGCCCGGTCAAGAACCTTTCTGCCCAGGAGGTCAGCATAGAAGGACCTAATGATCTCCAGGATCCCAGATTTAGATCTTACCAGGGATCCTGTACTATCCTTTAGACCAAGGACAGTCTTGAGAGCTGCAGCCTGTCTGCAATTCTGATAGGGATCGGGCGAGTGGTATTTCCCATAATCCCTTTCCAGAACCAGAGAAGCATGCCGGTCATACTGACACTTCCTGAGGAGAAGCTTGACTTCAGAGATTGCCCCTTGATCTCCACCATTCGAGACAAGGATGTCAAGCTTCCTCCGCAAGCGCTGGTAGGCAATGTATTTATCAAGCTGTTTCCTTTTTCCTAGGCCCCTGAAAAGCCCAGCAATTCTCATTTTGGTCAGCTCCCACCACTCAGACCTGCTGCTGCAAAAATCCTTAATGGAAACCTGTGCCTGAAAGAATTCCTCAAAGGATTGTCTTACCCACTCCTCCTCAAGGAGAGCCGAATTCATCCTCCAGATGCCCCTTCCTCTAGGGGGTGTGTCAGAAGCATTCAAGACCATCGATAGTAAAAGGTGATCGGAGAACTCGACCGCCTGCAGCCGGGGAGGCTGAGAAGCCGAGCCCTCCTTCAAAAAAAACCTGTCTATCCTACTCTGACTGCTACCTCGCTGAAAAGTGAAGCCCGTGAGGTCTGGGGAGTGCTTAATGTGCACATCCTCCAGACCTGCCTCTCTAACCATACTATTCAAAAAGAGACTATCGCAGCCCAGCTTGCCTTTGAAGCCTCTCCTGTCCATGGGCCTAGTCACGGTGTTAAAATCACCTCCAAAGACTACTGGCCGGGCTGTAAAAAGGAACGGCTTGATCTTTGTAAAGAGGCATTTCCTGTCCCACTTAGTTTGAGGTCCATAGATATTTATTAGGCGCAGGTCCTGCCCCTTCACAATGACGTCCAATACCATGCACCTCCCGATCTCCACCTCAATGACTCGCCGGCAAGTTACCATGTCAGTTTTAAAAAGCACCGCCACTCCGCTGTAAGGCTCGGCCGCAAGAGACCAAAAAGAGGGTCCGTGCCTCCACTCCCGCTTCACAGAGTGAATGTCAGCCAGACTGGCCAATCTGGTCTCCTGCAAAAACAAAATGTCAGCATCAAACTGGCTGAGAAAAAATAAGGCCATAAAACGAGCGCTTACAGATTTAATGCTGGCAACATTAATGCTTGCCACCTTTATCGGAGGGGGAACTGCCATCAGAGTCATTCGGGAGAACGTCTCTTAGCCTTCCCTCCGGCCTCACTATCTGACCCTAAACGCTTACTGGAGGAGACTGGTGCTTCCTCCTCCATATCTGATGCCTCGGAATCAAAAGAAGATATTTCAATAGATGAGTCCTCAGAAAGTGCCTCAAACCTGTTGGAGAGCTGCACCCCACTGCTCTCCCCCAGCTCCGGCACTGCATTACCCTTTTTCCTTTTTTTCTTTGTAGCTAGCCTGAAAGCAAGGTAATCCTGATCCCCAGGGGAGAGTCCAGACCACGCTGTCTTGGGATCTGAACTCCCACCCTGCTCAGAAGGGGGTGCAGGATCAGGATCACCTAGCCCCAGCCTGCGAGATCTTACAGCAGGGGGCACAATTACTGAAACCCCCTTGGTACTTGCAGTGCCAGCCCCCCGGGCCGCCTCAGCTATTATATTGCTTGGTCTTACATTAG